>WPIO01000021.1:1022500-1670000 GCA_009760855.2 Cristatella mucedo
GTTCGTCGATGTCGAGAAATCGTTTCACCCCTTAGTAACCATTGTTGCAGGACACCGACCTGGGGCTGATGGTTGGAAACCGGCATTCGGCTGACGAAGATACGAGTGTGCATGTGTTTACATGTAAGGGTATACGAGAAAGTGCTTATGCATGCCTGCGTGTACGTGGACATCTCCATCTATAACTCTACAAAGCCGAAAAGGCTATGTGGGTGCTACGCAGGAGATTTTTGTACAGTGGCACCCACAGCCCACAGCTAAGTGGCTTTCGGTACGAATTCCGTAGCCAACATACTTCATCTCACGAAACTAAGAGAAAGTAGGAAGCATAGCAGAGTCAGGAGGCAGTTGAGGTTGTGAGTAACACGGAGGTAGCAGCCTAGGACGGCTGGAAAAGTGTGTGTGTGTGTGTGTGTGTGTGTGTGTGTGTGTGTGTGTGTGTGTGTGTGTGTGTGTGTGTGTGTGTGCGCGCGCGGCGGTACATGTGCGTGCATGTGTGCGTGCTTGCAGTATGTGCTTATAGGATACATAGGATAGGTATGTAGTATATGTTACCTCTTTTAAGGAAAGGCACTGCTTGCTTCATTTGTTAGGATATACAGGCATGAGCGAAGGCCGGCAAAAGTGTGTACGTGATGATTCAGACCAGGAAATGTAGGGATACACTGGATTCCCTACCGTCTCTCCAAGTTCCATGCCAGCCCTGTTTAATTGACTTTGGGAAATGTTGAGAAGGGCAACTTTTCTGCTTGGGGCTCAGTCAATTATGCTGAAACAGAAAATCCATTAGTTGTTAATTTGGTGTGATGCCAACAGGCGTCGTAAGGCTCGGAGCACTTTAGACCGAGTCCAAGTCAGTGGTCGTCCTGGTCAGCCGATTGCAGTCTAACCGTTCACTTCGGCCAATGAGGTGAGGCATTTGGGACTGCTACCGTAAGACTGCATGAACTAGCCTGCTTCTTGCGATAAGTAGCTGTTTCGCCTTCATCGCCTTCTTTCTTCTAGCAAGAAATGTGTGCAGTATGGTATGGTCGGCAGCCTAATGGCGTTGGAGGGCATCGTGCCAGCTTGCTTTGCCGACACCTCCCCCACCTTAAACCCCACCCTCCTGGATTAATGTCCTACTCGTGACCTTACCAAGACGATGCTGGTTGTTGATTGGGAGAGGCCGATTAGTCTAGTATGTAAGTGATGTAGCTGTCTCTCCTTCCCTGCAACCTCTGACATTGGCTGGCCTCTGACATAATGGGGAGGGTGTCAGATCTGTGGCAGGCTCTCCCTAGTGTACAGTAGTGCAGGAGTCGGTATGTGTGCCCACCTGAATAGGCCAGGTCTAGCCTGTGGTGACCGAATGCATTTCGGGGTGGTCAGCTCTTGCCGAGAGTTGATTAACGTGCAGCAGAGCTGGAGTATGGCATCTTGGTGCACCATCGAGGCAGAATGGCATGTGGCCCAGAGAGGGTGCTACTGCATTCATTTTTCTGTAGCCAGAAGCTGTGTTAGGCAACCGTGGCATACCAGGTACTGCTATTTTACATAGTGATGTGACCCAGTGGGCTGAGTCAGCCCGTGAGGCCGGCCATTGGTTCAGTTGGGTGCGGCTGGAGTGTGGCCACCATTGCTACGTAATCGGGACCATAGCCGCTATGACTTCCAAGAGCTAGCTCCCACGCATGGCCGATGTGTGAGGATCACAATGGCCTGCCGGCACCTCGGACCTTTTCAACGTTCAGGCAGGTCGGCACCTGCCTGCATGTAATGACTTCAGCCTTTGTGAACCGGTGCATTAGCACTGCAGCCTCCGGCGCACTAGCTGATGCCCAGGAGCTGCTGCTGCCGAACCATCGTCTGAGCGATTCCTGCCTGCACTTGGCGACCGTGCCTCACTAACTCCTCCTAACCAACGGTGGGTCAGGTGTTGGTACAGCAGCCGGTAGCGTGCTGGTGTCCACCTGTGGTCTGTGCTGCCACTGCCAATCACAGGCTTCGGCTGCAGTGCTGCTAGCCTCTGTCGAATTAGGCCTTTGCAGCACGACCAGGTGTAGGCCTCGAGTGCTCAGTGACTTGTCGGAGAGCAGGTGCATGATCTGTACACCCCAGCCTTTCAGCTGCTCTCGTAATACATGTGGCCTGTCTGTTACAGCCTGCCGTGATTGCAACCCCTGCCCCATCGCTTTCTGGATGGGCTTTGTACTTGGTCTGCTCTAAATTCATTCAGCTGTCAGCTGTAAGCCACAGTTTTTCCTTTGCACGGCATCCGGGGCACTGTGCCCATATTACTCACCCGAATGCATTCAGCTACAGCTTGTCTACTGTTAGGATTGTAAAGACAGCCGTCGGGGCCTCTTGGGGTTTCGAGGGCAAGGCTCTCTTCGATGAGCCGAGTACACCCATCCCGGTGGTTAAGTCTGCTCTCCCCCTGCATTAGGAGCTCACAATTGTATCTATTTTTGTGGAGCTCCTAGCGTTGCTGCTGGAGGAGTCTGAATAGTGGCCTGACGTTTGCTTGGATCCTACATCATCCAATCGTTGCCTCTTTTCAAGCCAGGGCAGTCAGCAACTTGGATTGGTGGGTGTGGCTAGCCACTGTGACCAGCAGTGTCTGGTCCTAATAGGTGTGAGCCATCAGTCTTGGAGCTGCTCAAGCATGCAGTTCCATGCCCTCAGAGACCCAGAGGCCGTGGAATGTTGGTAAGTCTCTTTAACCGAGCCCTTGTCAATGAGCCTATCAGCCTGACACTGCCCGTTGACCTTCGTGCAACAAAATGCCAGGACACCTTGAGCTGCACCTAGGTGGACACAGACAGGCTGGCTCATCGGGCCTCCAGATCGATCAGACCTGGCTGGTCGGTAGCCAGAGAAGGCGTGGAATGTACATGGATGAGGTGCTGGCATGGCTACATCCATACAACGAAAGGGTTCCATCTTGTTGCAATCATGCCAGTTCTGTCTATGATTCTCTTAACCCTGGCCCCTAAGGTCGCTCGATTAAAAATGCATGTGTCCTCTCCATGACCACGAAGCAGACATGCTGGAACTTCTCCTAAGAATGCATATGTGTCGTCGTGCTTCCACATGCTGTCAGCTTACCTGGCCTGACCTGAGCACCAGTTTGCAGTTTCTCTGATATTGTGCAATCAGCTCCTTCACTGGCTCACTCCTTAATACGTCTGGTGTGATGGACATGAGGTGGCCTCACAGTTACACCGGCCTAGATTGCAAGTGTGCATGCACCGGACAGTTCGACACGGTGTCTGCTGCTGCGTCGTTTTAGGGAAGTGAAGACAAGCCTACCTACCATGGATATTAGTCACTGAGCGAGCTTTACCAGCCACACACAATGGAGGTGTGCGTGGACTCGATAACATCTGCCCTGATAGCCGAGCGAGGAGGTAAGCAACGTCCCTTAAGTCGAACGGTTTTCCGGCCATTCGTGCTAGCCATGAGCCCCCTATTTGTAATCCCTCGATTTACTTGTATGTGCTCATTCATGCATTTGCTCGTTAAAGGAGCGACGAGGCTGGAACTTTGTGCCAACTTGCTTGAAGGCGGGACAACTCCCAGTCTTGGTATGAGCATTGGAGCCCAGGCTCGTGGCATCGCATGACAGGGCAGCTCAGGTGGCTGTCGATGGTGATGGCTGCACTTGCCTTCAGTATTGACCAGCACATAAGCTTGGCTGCGTTTTTGTGATTGCCATGCTGCCCAGGGCCAGCCAAAGAGGATGCCCAGGTTCCCCTTGGACACATTCTGCCTAGGCTCGTTGATCAGCTCACCCTGATATTGTTTGGTCAGTGGCTCAGTTAGCCAGAGTCCATTCATGCACTTTTGTGGCATTGCCCCACCATGCAGCAAGTAAACGTTAGCCAGGTTATAGCTAATTAGAGTAGTAGGAGGGGTGCTGCTATTAGGTCAGGAAGGGCCGATGCATTCATGAAGCAAGTGACTCTTTATTTAACGATTTGGGATGAGCCACACTCAGTTACCAGATCTCGTACTCAGGTGCAGCATAACTTGCAGCTTGAATCAAACAATAACAAGGATGATGTTGATGAGGGTAATTACGATTATGCCATTGGCTGCAACCTAGCTGCAGCTGGTTTGGTTTGGCCTTGGGCTGCAGTTCGCCACTACCAGCTTCCGAGCAGTCCTCAAGTCCTTGTTCAAACTTACTGCTGCCGGATCTCCTGTATACTGCAATCGTTACTATGATCCATCATCCGTATTGGGGTTGTCACGTGACTGACCACTGGCCATTCGCTGTGTGTACTTGCTTCTGCAGCTAGTGGCATATGCAGTTTCTTTCTCATCAGTTGTTACGGGCATGCCGAATGCGGTCAGAGACTAGATAACTAGACTAGAGACTGATATATCCATGGATTTTGCTTCGCTGAATTTTTCAGCTGTAAGGCAACATTATGCATAGTGGAGAGACTCCTCGTAGTTCTGCATCTCCTAGCATGGCAAGGGTTGCAGGTCTCACAGTGAGGTGACCTTCTTGCTTGACCTTAATCCCTTGCCCATAATCGTTTCTGACTTCCCGGATCAGGGTTTTTTTGTTGAAGGATAGCACACCACTTGCAGCTTGCTATTGTTCAGAAGTCCTGCGAGTACACGGTCTGCGTTTATTGGCGTCTAGGATTGGCATTGACGGTTAAGACAAAGGTGAAGATTCCCGTGTTTGCCCTGATAAGGCCACGTGGTGGGGATTTTCTCTACACCGATGAAGAGTTTCAAGTTATGAAAATGGATGTCATAGCGATGTGTGAAGGGGGAATCGACGGAATGGTTATAGGCATCCTCAAGAAGTAAGTGCTCACCACATGTGTGCGCTTTGCATACGTCTTTTTTCCGAGCACAAGCAGGCATCTGTTGCTCTGCCGGTGTGGTTCTGCCATGGACTGCATGCTGTAGTGCTGCTATGAGTTCTGGAGGTTGTTGACGGCCATAGTCAAGCAATCGGGTTATGTTTATGGCACTGGTCTTTTGCAGTGCAGACAAACCCCCTCCCTCTGCATTTGATTGCTGTTGGCCTCAGTCAGGCATTGAATTGAGCCGATTTCAATGCTATGGGTGGGGCAGCTCTCGTCTGACCAATGGGCAAGTCGGCAGTAGGTACATTGCCAGTGATACCTTCTTATCAGCTGTTTGCTGGTCGTTCGATAAACACTGCGATTGATAATAAAACGTGTCCAATCAGAGCTCTCGTAATCTATCCCCGTTGATATGTTTTAAATTGCATTCCACCTATGAGGAAGGAGGAGCCAGTTTGGATGCAGTTCCTTGCTGCCCCTATCCCTATCATTTTCTCAGTAGGCTTCTGCTGCTTGGCAGGTTCTGCGGCTTGCATAGCACAGCAAGTGCTTGCAACCTTACTTGTGCAAGGGTCGCATTTAAAAAAAAAAAAAGTATGTTAACCCTCAAAGTCAGACCTCACTTGATAGTTTGGGGACATACTACAACAGCGTTTTTGGAGCTTCTATGCTATTTCTATGCTGCTTCGTGTGTGAGGATGGTAGTTATGTAGCCATGCCTAATTGCAAAAACAAGACCCCCCTCGAGAGAAAGGGTCCTTCCTTTTTTTGGGAGGCCACGTAAGTGCTGATGTTGGAGCAAATTTGACTTTTGCTAAAGGATGTTGCTCTATTAATATTTAGTATGTTCACACTTATGGGTATTTACAAACCCAAGTATACAAACCCGGGTATTTACAAACAAAGAGTCAAACCACACGCGTATGAAATCAACCAATAACTCTTACTGTTTCTGTCCTTCCCAGCAGTAACTAGTACTACTGTACTATGCTGAAGACAAGTGAATCCGGCATGTTCAATAAGTGCACGTTAGCATAATTCACAAGCCAGGCATTGGCAGAAGTAAAATCACTGTCTTCTCGGGATGAGCAGTGCTGCGTGAAATTTAATCTGGTCAAGTATGCAGATTATAACGCCCTCAACAAGGCGTCACAGAACAAGGGCCTTTACAGAAGAGATATGAACTTAAGGATAATAATGTAAAAGTAATAATAGCAAGGCCAGTTTGATGCAGCTCTCGTGGGCACTGGAAACCACTAGAGTGATCGTTAGCTCGCAAATGATGAGCCATCAACTTACTGGATCGAGTGTCCTTCATCACGTGATGAAGAAGACCCCCCCACGGCTGTGTGGCAGCATAAAGCCAAATGGCTGAAGTAGCGGTTTGCCTACAAGACGGTTTAAGATTGATGCTTGTTTTATTGCAGTGCTAATTTTGCTCAGTGTTTAAGGTGCTTGCCCGGCCAAGGTCAAGGTGAACGTATTTGAGCCAAGGTCGTGGGCTCGAGCCCAGTGGCATATGTGAAGTGCCTGAATAGAGATTAGTTCTCTTATGGTATTATACAAATGAATTATATATTTATTGGACCTATGAAAGTATGTCTCAGCTTTCTGCGAATAATAGATACTGCTTTTGTATTAGCCAAAGAAAGGATGAAAGTAAGTTTTTAAGACTGGTAGATGATTATGGCTGTAGTTGGTGGTACAGAGTCATGAGGGTTACAGACCCCCTTTTTGGTACCATCATCGGGTAGGTGCATACATTCTTGGCGTTATAGATCAAACTGTGTACCCCGATGTGATTTGGAATGTTGATATTCCATATGCCGGAGGTTTTTGAGACATACATCAGTTAATCAGTTATACAAATGTTGATAAGCAAGGCCTGAAACTGTCAGAGAAAGTGGGTCAGAAAATATTTTTTCAAGTCCTCGGTTACCCATGTGAAGTTGCCTAGTCAGCCGGCTTAGTTAAAGCGTATTGAGCTTCATCAATGGAATGATTTAGACTAGCGAATGAGGAACAGTCGTAATCCACTTACCTTGACTGATGGTCTTTTCGACTGGCTTTGACTGTCATAGGAGTCAGCACCCATGCGTCAGTAATGTACCTCCGTCTGTAATTCCACAAAGACTAAGTGAGTGTTACTCGGGAGAATTGTATATAGTGCACTCACAGCCTAAGCGGCTTTCGGTACACATTCGGTAGCCAACAGACTTCGTCTCACTCAACAAAGAGAAATTGGGAAGCATAGCAGAGTCAGGAGAGCAGGTGAGGTAGTGAGTAGCATGGAAGTAGCAGCTCAGGATCCCTGAAAAGGATGAGCCATAGTCGGCAGCAGGAGAGTAGTTGTCGTTGAGTAAGAATTGTGGAAGCGAGTTCCACAGTCTATGACCTGCAGAGCTAAAGCATCTGTCGTCAACGGTCTTTAAGCGGAGGAATGGAACAGCTAATTGTCCATACAGAACCTGAGGGCTCGAAGAGGCTGAAACCGGTGCAGCAGTTCAGCTAGGTACGGAGCCAAGCCGTGGCGGGCCTTGTGGGTCAGCGTAAGAACTTTGCTCTATATCCGTTGCTCAACCGGCATTCATCCTAGCTCTTTTAGCAAAGGAGACAGTGCTCAAACCTCTGGGACTTGAAGACCAGCCTTGCAGCCATATTCATAGCCAGCTGCAGTGGCCTAGTTGTTTTCTTTGGTAGCCCAGCCAAAACGGAATTACAATAATCAAGCCGAGACAGAATTAAGGAGCTAGTTAAATGTTTTGCAGGCCACTGTGGAAGACAGATCCTAATCTTAGCAGTCTTCTGAATGAAGCTTTTAAAATTGAGGCAGCTGTCGAAAACGACACCTAAATTTCGAGCACGTGGTGATGGTCTCACAACAGCATCACCTAGTAGAAGAGTAAAGCCTTTTAATCCAGCCACACGCTTTGGGTTTCCTGTGAGCAGCAGTTTGGTTTTATCGTCATTTAGTTTCAACAAGTTTTCCGACATCTATGATCGAATGTCGGCAAGGCAAGCATTCAGTTTATCAATTGCTGCAGCAGAGTCCGACGGTTTAAATAACAAATACAGCTGAGTATTGTCAGCATAAAAGTGATATCCTATTCCATGGGCCTTAATCACTTTCCCCAGAGGTTGAGTATAAATGGAGAAGCACAAGGGACTGAGGACGGACCTTTGAGGGACTCCACCGGCGACCCGTCTCGTGTTTGAGACCCGACCCCCATACGACACGGATTGACCTCGATCAAACAAGTACGATTTAAACCACTCCAGTACCTCGCCTGCCAAACCGATCGTTGTTTTCAACCGTTCAAGTAGAGCACCGTGATCAATTGTACCGAAGGCACCTGATTGATCTAATAGAGCTAGCTTTCACCAGCGTCCACCGCTCCCTACCGTTATCCACGTACTGGTACACGTGCCGGAAGTTGTAGCCCTGCACGACCAGAGCGTCCGTGGAGAGTTATGCACGTGAGCCTAAAGAGAAAATAAATAAGTCTATGCATGAAATTCGGCACTTAAAAGTGTCAGTTAAGTTGTCAAAACGAATGGTAAATTCACCCATACCGAGGGAAGAGAACGTGGTACCTGGTGGACGATAGATTACTGCCACCATTAGCAGCAGGTTGTCATTGCTGTGAAAACCAAGCATGAGGCAGGCCTCCGACTGCTGTGTCCGCCCAGGCCATGCTTAGGTTTTCTTTTGTTAATGCCCAGTGTGTGGACCCTAGCAACAGCAACTGCATCTAGGAATGCATTTGAACAATGATAACGAAACGATAATAAGTATGCTTGATCATACCTAATAGGCAGGTTATTAACCTTCGGCGAGTCTAAAGCCGTTGCCAGCCTGGCAGAAGGGGACCGAGCTTCAAGCGTTTACATGTCTACTGGCACGTAATTTTGTACGTGCTACGATCAAACAACAAACAGAAATTTTCTAAACAGGTCTTAGCTGTATCGGTTTCTGCATACGATGTTCTCCAGAACTTGGATTTTCGGAAGGTAATTCTGCAACCGAACAGAAATGCCAGTAATGCTTGGGGTTGGGAGGTGAGATTGATCGCCCGTGGTGATCTAGGGTGTGTAGGAGTGATCATGCTTTGCTACCTGTGGAGTCATTGACACCTTGCTCTATTAGCACTACAGTTCAATAGCTCCTAGGTCTGTATGCAGCCCTTGCTGTCCAGTTTGTTTTCACCAGTAGTTATACATTGGACTTGCTGTTAATTTTGACAACTCTGAACATAACAGCAGCCTTACAACTAGTGATGCCGGTTGTTGTCCCGGGGGTCTTTTCTTTTGAACGCTTGCTACAGATACGAATTTGCAGCAAATTTGCACACCAACAAACGCCTGAAACGGCATACCTAGGAGGTATTTTTCACATTGTGCACTGCCAAGCCAACTGCTAGCCTTGCGAATTAGTACTGCCTGGGTACGTCATTTTTTGATATGAACTAGCGTAGCAAGTATATGTTACCAAAACTGTTTCTTCATTGTAGGGATGGCTCTGTGGACGTCGACAGATGCTCAGAATTAATAGGTATGCAAATATTTAATGCACACATAATTACTGTTGACTGGGCATGAAAGAATATTGGACCTAGGATAGCTCTGCATATAAGAATAGCAGTTCTGCTTCCCAGATTTTTTGCAATAATAAGTCGTTTGTCCACCGCCATAAGAGATCTAAATCTCCATCCAGGCACTTTTCTTGAAAAGTCGCAGACAAGACCCGTTTGTGGTTTGCGAATGCCTCTCTGCAGAATAGGGGGGTGCCGTTTTGAACATGAGGTTGACTAGCAAGCGAACGCAGCCACTGGCAAGGTGCGTGAACTATGACTCGAGTGGCCATCAGTCAGTGAAATAGGAAGGCGGAAAGGTGTTTCGCAATAGTGGGAGGGTGTTGCCCTGTTTAAAAGTGTGGCATTTTTTGAACTATGCTTGGCACAAAGAGAGTGGCTTTGTACATTCTAAAAAAATAGCCAGCATATAAGATAGCGGCTTCGAAGTGGGTGCCATAGTTGAGGACGGGGGGGGGGGGGGCTCTTCGAAATGCTGCAGGCTAGAAATTGCTTGCTCGGCTTAGCATGCCTTTGCAGCAGCAAAGGCGAACAATCTCAAGGTTTCTGGGCGATGATGCCAGGTGCCGTAGCCAAACTTAGTAAATGTTGTCGATGCTGCTGCCACCCACGGCCACTGAGCTCTTTTGTAGCTGGCTGAAGCTGCCTGTGGACACGCGGCTAAACGAGCTCCCGAGTTATCAATACGTTGATGGCAGGCAGCAACGCTGTTTTCATCGAGCAAGTTCCACTTCTCTGTAGAGAAGCACGGTTGCAGGAGAATGCAGCAATGATAGGCCACTCAAAGATTGACGATATCCTTCTCAAAGCATGCCATTGATCGACTTATCGGCCGAACAAAAATAGCGCAGTTTGCATGCTTGGGCTACTTTTGTGATAGTGACTCACGCCTTTTCCATTAGGCTGGAAAAATGGCAAGTAGGCTAGCCGTTCCTAAACCTCCTCTTAAAAGGTTCAGCTCTCTTCAATCAATTCCTTACTACTCCCTTCTCTGTCCTTCAAACGTAGAAAGGAGATCGGCTCATCGTGTTTGATAAAGCTTACCTTTAAATGACTTCAGACAACGGATCTTCAAATGCAGGAAAATGTTGCAGAACCCCTATTTTCGGTTGATAGGCTTCTAGACTTATAAGGGTTACTAATCTTTTCGGGGCTATTACTGGAACGTTTATGTTTGAATTCACATTTTGCATGAAATGCATTCTAGTCGATGTCATCATGAGGCTCTTCTACTAGCCATTGCAGGCGTAGCAAAAGGACCCCCTCCTGGTGCAAGCTTACCACCTGTCACGGTGGGTGGGGGTGTGGGAACTGCCCTTGGCTACACAGCTGATCCCTGCCCATAGTCGCCATCGGACTGCATGCACGGCCTTGCCGTGAAAACATCAGCGACCCTCACTTCTCTCTGTTACGTTTGTGTTCCGTGTAGGATTAAGTTTGTACTATTGTCGCATCGTCACCTCGGTTCTCCAGTCGTGACTTTGCTCGACTCTGCAGCTGCAGGAAACATTCTCTCCCCCTATCCAAGCCTTGCTAACATGTAGTACATGACCTTGACCTTGACACGCATGCACCTACAACGGAGCTTGTGTCATTTTTAGAGCTAGCGAAAAGCCGCTCCAGCAAGATAAAGATAACGTTTCACAGGGGTAAGTCACTCTGATCTTTCTATTTTTGCTTCGATTGCAGTTTGTTGTTGCTCCTGGAATCTTCTTTATTCGTTGCATACAGACGACTGCTGTCCCTTCTATTTCGCAGGCCCAAATACCGGCGCCAGTCCCAAAAGTGGCAGGGTGTGGGCCCTCAGAAGGAGAGTTTTCCATTATAGCATAGCAATGTACAAAGGTTCACTAGCAGCGTATTTGGTCTCCTACTTAATCATTCATAATTCATTTATATTGCGCCCCAAGAGAATCTAATCTCTATTCAGGCACTTCACATATGCCTCGGGGCTCGAGCCCACGACCTCAGTCAGACCTAGGTCGTGGCGAGCACTTTAACCGCTAGACCAAACCAGCTCGGCATAGTAGTTTTTGGAGACATTTAAATCCTGTTCGGAGACATTTAAATCCGTGCCCAGTTTACAGTGTTTTATCGTACGCAAGCCATTAGTACATTCCGTGACAGCTCACTAGCTAAAGTGGTTGCTTTTCACGACCTTGGTCCCGAGGTCGTGGGCTCGAATCTTGCGATGGGCGATCCTTTATTGCCACTACAAGCGGTGGCGATAGGCGTAAAGACTCTCCTGTCGCTATACAAAAAGAGGCTGTTAAATCAGCTAATATGTATTTATTTAAAGTCGGAGCTTTCTGAGTGTGAGTTGGGCCCTAGTGCGAGATGTTAGATCTCATAAGGCATTGGTTACTGTAGGCCATTGCTGTAGACACACTTTAGAAAGGCTCCGTAGACACAGGACTGTGTTTCTTTTGTGCCCGAAGTTAGACTCTGCTAGCGATGGAGCCGTGGCGGTTAATTTTTTTTTATAAGTCTTGACATCATCTAATAGTTTCTAAACATAGAGGAAAGAAAACTGTGTCCAAAATCGTGACTGTCCTATTCCACAACCCTGGTGAGCCGTAATGGCTAACTAGGTAAGGCGGTTGCTTTTCACGACCTCGGCCCCGAGTTCGTGGGTTCGAATCCTGTGGTGGGCGATCCTTTATCGACACTGCAAGTGGTGATGATAGCCGTAAAGGCTCTTATGTCGCTAAACAAAAAGAGGCTATTTCATCAGCTAGTTAACCGCTGGGTGTGCAAGCGAATGCACATCTATAGAGAGTGCTGGCTTTGTTGCGCAGGTTTTTCTAGTCAATTCTTGTGAGTTTGTGCGCAGTGATTGAATAAATAGTACTTCGAGGCTTGTCGGCCACACCACTCACCCGCCAGTGGCTGCAGTGTCGGTGGTATTTGGCTTCGAAGAATGTTGCTGTTGCAGCGAGCTCCCACGGATTTCGAGTGCTTCCAAGAGTTATCGTGTGACTCCGAATGCAGCCGTGCCGTTACCCGTGATTCGCAAAGCTCTGCGGTTTGCCTAGAGGAGATTGCAGCCCTGTCTTGAAATAAGGAAGTGCGTTGCCCCACTGAGTTGCACCAACAACCTCGGACTCGATAAGCCAAAGGCCTAGCGATTCGGCTCTGTCCACCGGGCGGGCGGCTGCTCAGGCTGCAGTCATCGCACCATTGGTCATGCTTGCCTCGTAGGACACCGTGGTGCCTGAGCTCATTCGACGCGCATGGCCCACGGTGGCTAGAGTCTAGTAGTAGTCGTGGAATAAAGTGTGGTCTCCCTCAGTGCAGGACTTCCGGTGCCATGCGACCCCGCGACGCCTGCTGTCCTCCACGATAGACAGCACGACTGCAGTCGCACCATGCCCCCTCCCTGCCCACCACTGCCCTGCCACTTATGTTGCCTCCGCAGTCCGGTTTTGGCTGGAGAGTCTCAGAAGAGTGAAGTCTCGGGCTGCTGCAGGCAGAGCTGCTTCGCATTCTGATCAAGCACCGAGTCTATTGTCGCTCTCCTCTCTCTCTCTCTTGGGCCGTGGTCGTGGCCGACCGGGCAATGGTGCCGTTGCTTCGCACAGAGAGTCGAGTCGAGAGCTAGTGGCGCCGAGCTCTTTGGCCGCTAGTCGTCGTATCGTTCAAAGGCGGTGTCAGGTCAGCTCGGTCTGTGCCTCGTGAGCACATAACGCCACCACCTCAGTGACCAGCAGCCGGGCTCCTCATCAGCTCCGTCCGAGCACGGGGCGACCGAGGTCAATAGATCACTGCCCGAGCACGTCGGTCGGCAAAGCTGTCCGAGTCGTACCGATCTGCCTGCATGCTCCCCGAGAGCCGAGTCCACCGGCGGGAGGCGCAAGGGTAGGCGTGGTCGGCGGCCACGAGGCCACCACTGGGTCACGTGCTCCTGACCTTGCGGCAAAAGCCCGAGGCAGCTTAGAGCTGAGCATTTTTTGAGGTAGCCTCGTGCTGCTGCTGCTGCTGCTGCCGCTACTGCGAACGAGAGAGCCGTGGGGCATAGGCGCCGGCTGACACGGAGAGCTAAGGCAGCAGCCCTATGCATGCGATTTCTTGGGACAGCAGTTAGGAGTTAGCCTTGGTCAATGCCTCGGTACTCGCGCAAACGAGCGGTTTTCCGTGTTACGTTTCAGCGTTCGATATGACGAAAGACTCTGAAAAGGCCTTGGAGGACATTGTGTCCCTTGGCTGCGAGCGCATCCTCACCAGCGGGCAGGACTCATCTGCGCTTGAAGGCGCTCTTAATATAAAGAAAATGGTCGACCAGGTAATGCGATAATCAGCTCAGAATTTACAGTGCCACCGATCTGAGTGAGTCGGTGACTGTGAGAGAGACTAGGAGACAGACCGGTTCTAGCTGAGAGAGAGAGAGAGAGAGAGAGAGAGAGAGAGAGAGAGAGAGAGAGAGAGAGAGAGAGAGAGAGAGAGAGAGAGAGAGAGAGAGAGAGGCTAAGAGATCTGCATTATGCTGTCAGCATGCAGTCTCTAGTTGAATTGGCGTCGAGTCTTACTCCGAGCTGTCGGCATGTGCTCGCGAAGACGGTCGCAGACATTCCTCTCGTCTCGTTTAGGCCAGCGAAAGGATCATTGTCGTGCCAGGTGAGCATCTCCCATCGCAGCTTCTGCTGCTGCTGGTGCCACGGCTGCAAACTTGCCATCGCAACGGCTGGACCGCTGGCATCCTTGCACTGTCCCTCTCTTGCACTGCAGATCATGCTCTCGGCTTTGCTGCCGCCACTTGCTGCCTTCCTCGCTGGATCTCTGCCCTGCTGGGCAGTAGAGCCGGGCTCATCGGTCTGCAGTGGCTTGCCTTGCCCTTAGTGCTCAACATATCCGGTGCCTTCATTTTAAGAGCCTTCATTTCGGGAGCCTTCATTTCGGTAGCCTTTTTTTGGAGCCTTCATTTCGGGGGGCCTTCATTTCGGGAGTCTTTATTTCCGGAGCCCACTTATCCGGGGTCTACATTTGCAGCCGGCGGCATCCGCGAGAAGAACATCGAAAGGATCCTGGAGGCGACCGCTGCAAAGGAGTTCCACTGCTCGGCGCGCACGACCGAGAGCTCACAGATGGAGCACCGAAACGATGACGTGTGCATGGGCGTGCCACTGTGCTCGAGCGAGTACAGTGTCCGCGTGGCCGACGAGCAGCAGCTGCAGAACATTCTCATGACGGCGGCGCGCTGCTGGAAGATCGTGCCCTAGGGTCGGCACCGTGCAGCTGCCCGACCGACTGCTGGCTGTCAGCAGTGCCGGCTTCCCTAGCGTTGCGTCGTGCACCGGTGGCTGGCTAGCCTGCCGGCCGGTGATGTCTGCGGTTCCAGCGTTCGGCCCGAAAGAAGCAGTGGCCGCATGCAGCACGTCGCAATGCGACGTGCTGCAGCGCTGCGGTCTACGTGCCATCCAGGCGCCGAAGCGACCGCAGCAAAGGTTTGCCAAGGAAAACGAGCTCTTCCCGGTGCGGTGGCAAGTTCTGCCGAATCGCTGCATCGGCGGCGGCAGGCCGTACACATTCTTCTTCTCTCTAGCGCTGCTGTCTCGACTGCTGCTTTTGCTGCACCACGGTGCCGGGACTGGCCCGTCGGCTTCGCGTGCCTCGTCCGCGGGACAGATTGGGGTTCAGGCGCAGCGCTGCTGCCTAATTGCTTTTACCGTGCAGAGGGGCGCCGAGCGAGCCGGCCATGTAGCTGCCGCTGGTTTGCACCAGTTCGTTGCTGCTGCTGCTGCTGCTGCTGCTGCTGCTGCTGCTGCTGCACTTTGCCTCGGTGCTCAGAGAGCTCGCCCGACTTTCAGTTAGGCAGCTGCCACTGAAAGCATCCGTTCCAACCCAACTGGTGCTCAATGCACCACCTGCTGCTCAGGCAGTCACGGCACGACGAGTGTCCGGACACGTGCGACACGCGATGCTGGCTCGCCGTGCTGCCGCTTCGATTGCGAGCTTTTCGCCACCCACTTAGGCTTGCCACCTGGATGAGCGTGGTCATTTGCTACTGCCCTCGTTATGAGTTCGAATGAGAGATTTAAGCACAGGCGTTTGTTTTATCAAAAAATAGCCGTTAAAAAATGGACGTGACCTAGATTTTTTCTCCTCGTTTCCTGCTTGGCACATCTCCTAGTGTAGAATGCATTGTATATACTCGAGCTCAGAAGTATCAGCGACACTGCCTAAATTAGCCGCCGAACCCAACAAGTTCTTATTCTGATATAGAAAATTTTATTGCAACCTGCTTTTAACATATATGGTATATAAAATAAGCTTACGTTATATGGAAGCAAAGTTGCAGTTGGGGATATTAATTTGTAGTGCTTCGGAAGGAAGTCACACCACTGCGATAGCAGTAATCTGTCTGAGCTGCTTCGACATAGAGCGAGCAAACTGAGCCTTTGAAAGAATCTGGCCTTACCGTTATCCTTTTTCCAAACTCCGGCCAGCTTGAGAAAAACAATCTTTTAGATGTGATAGGAGCCACCTGAGCTCTGAGCCTACTATGCACTTCACCCCAGTTGCTGTCAGTCATGATTCATGCCTGAAGATCGACTAGGCAACTTGGCTTGCAAAATGGTCCTAAACGAAACTTGAAAGTTTAGCCGAAAATATATTTAACACCCTTAGCTTTATGGTTAGGCACATTGTCCTGTTTGAAAGAAAAGCTGAGTAGTTTAAAAAAAAATATCTGCTAGGTGTTGGCTACACAAGCATATTTGACCGCGAACCCTTGAGTGTTATCTCTTGTATGCACTCGTCTATGAAAACTCTTTTGTAAAAAGGCATTGGGTTAATTGGGCGAATTCTTCCTTTGTACTCTGAAGAGTAGTGGCATTCGACCACGAAATTTGAACTTGAAGTTGACCTAGAGGTCGCCGATACTTTTGCACTGAGTTTATGTTCGTGCATCGCGTCGCATGCTTCCCCGGTGGCTACGGCACGGTCAGCCTGCGGTGCCTAACAATCGGCCGACAAAGCCTTGGCTTGAGTCAATGTGGTGCAGGTCAGGTGCACGTGGCACTTGCAGTTATTATAGCAACAGCAGAAACTCGCTCGGCCGGTTAGGGCATCTTGCAGCTGGAGTAGCCAGTCGCAGGTGAAAACACTGCAGTGTAATCAATTCACACGAACCCAGCAATTGCTTTGGGGATTGCGGGGGATCTTTTTAGCTTCTATACAAAGTCAATGCAATGGCCTGTCGATGCTCTTGCAGCTTGAACTGTATACCATTCGGTTTGCAGCAGCTGCATTAGAGTTCAACTGAAATCACTTGTCGTACCCTACGAGTACTGGCTGCCACCATCCATACTGCCTGAACTTGAAATGAAGTTTCAACCTAGTGTGACTGATCGTATAAGGCAGCGGTTCTCAACCTGTGGGTCATGACCCCTTTGGAGGTCGAACGACCTTTACACTGGGGTCGCCTAAGACCATCGGAAAACACGAATTTCCGATCGTGGATGGGTTTCCGATGGATTCCTTTGCTTTAATTATGTTCAATTTGTTGCAGTGAAAATATATCCTGCATATCAACATTACAAGTCCTAGTAGAAGATTAGTTGTAGAGTAGCAACGAAAATCATTTTATGGTTGGGGGTCGCTAGACATGAGCTGTATTAAAGGGTCGCGGCATTAGGAAGGTTGAGAACCGTTGACATAAGGACTAATTCCGTGGGCGTGGCACCTTTGTAGCTATCGTGGAAACGAAAGCTGTACTGTTGGCAGTTCAACAGGAATTGGTGACCCAGCCGATCAGTGCAGGGCTAATTTTGCTCTAACTACTGCAAACACATGACACTCATTCGTTTCAAGCCTTACGAGGTAAGCTGGCTATACATTTGCCAATCGAAAGTGATTGTTACATTCGAGCATTAGATCTTCTTATGGGCACTTTATTTTTCGTGCACTGACCTCTCAACATACAAGCACGTAGCCGTAGAAGGGTTTACAGAGCCTTCTTGCACTGTCTGGATGCCGGTTTCTGGTGTGAGCCTCGTTAATGAGCCGCGAGCGAAGCTTTCCGAAGGTTCAGATGCCCTGTTGAGTGCCTTTGGTCGCTATGACAATTCATTCCTGAGAGGCATCGCTCTCAGGGTTGCTCACTCATGAGAAAGCTGTGTGCTCTACTGAATTTGCTCTCAAGTTCACAATTGTAGTGATGGATATTATCACATTAGAACTCAGCTGGTTGATTTGTTATTTCGGCTTTGCAAACAATACCGTATTTCTTTTTAAACAGGAGTCACTAGAGTTGGTGGTTCTCAACTCGATTCTCTAATGAGCTGATGACTGAGCTGTCAGCGAGCTCCTGCAGTGATTACCATTTTGTACACTTCCGGATGTCTCAAACAGATGTGGACCAATTCGTCGACTGTAATGTAACCTTGCTTTTTCTGGTCGATCATGTCAAATATGGTCTTGGCTTTCCTGCGGATTCTTTCTTCTGACTCGGATGATAGGCGATCCTTGCAGCTCAGGCTGATGACTGCCTGTAAAGGATTTGTAACGATAATGAAGTCGAGAGAGCAGCAACGTGTGCCCTCTAAAGAAGCTGATAATACTGACACATTTTCATTTTATCTTCGTTCCTGAGTAGTAAGTGCTATTATCCTATTTTGCTGACTCCTCAGGATTATAGAATGTAGCCATTATTCCCAGCAGACTAAGCTTTTGCGATGGCGGTAATACATTTGAAATTTAATTATTTACCATAGTACTCGCACTGGTAAATCATAATGTAATCAAAAGATGCACCCACTTTAAATTCGGGTGGTTGGTTCAAGCCCCATAGCAGGCAATGTTTTATTGTCCTCGGCAATCGGAGTGGTAGCTACTTAGGTACTGCTGCTATATAAATGAGGCTGCTGAATCAGTTTTAACTTCACTTAGTTCAATTAAATTCTCATGGAAAATGAAAAGCGGTTCAAATTTTAATGTATCTACCTTTAATTGCTAATCATTAGACGATTTCATCGAAGTATGGTATCAATCAGATGTTTTACGCATGATCACTAGAAGAATTCGCTGAAGCGTAGTATTGATCAGTTCTGCGTATTATTCATCCCGCTGTTAATACCATATAAAATCTTCAAATATGCAAATAGCATAAATATAGGAGCCTTAAGCTCACCGGTTCAGTATAGCTCCAGCTGTATAAGTGGGTGTATTTCTGCATTTCCTGAGATGGCATCGAGATGCTGCAAGCATCAGGCAGACGCATTTTGCAGCGTCTCCTATTTATTAAGGCAAGGGCAAAAAAACAGCGAAAGATGAGCGAGGGTATAAGGAATAATTCGGCATATCTGTCGGGGATCAGGAAAAACTCTGGGCACTTCATATCGCCCGAGGGAAAGCTCTGAAAGGTAAGGTTGAGAATTGTCCACTGACATTCACAGCCCCTGCATGGTAATCCAGGACCCTCAAATGCACGCTGCTCTATCGTGGGAACAATTACCCATCTCTTCCTCTATCTCACTCAGTCTATCTCAAAAAGACAACAGAGTCAAAACTTTGCCGAGCATCTTGAAGTGTGAGTTCGGCCGGGAAGTCTAAATGAGACTTCACGCCGTGCTGTCCCAGATCGGTTGAAAAGGATGTTTCCATGTTTCTATGCAATCAAGTTTCTATGCCATTATTTCTTGGCGCTACTTCTGTGCATATAGCTATGTCTTTCTAAACAATTGACTTCCTCTAGATAATTAATCGTCAGCCTTCAAATACTTTAAAACAAACTTTTCCGCTCAGCTATTCAGGGCAAAGGTTATAGCCGGTTTCTTTGTGGGACCACAGATAAAGATCGTTAAATGCAATTAATTTATCAAGAAGCTCACTACTAAGGAGAAAGCGACCTGAAACAACTTCGTCACTGCTGTTTGGAGGGTCTCCTGGGGCATAGCAAGGCTGAAAACTATATAGATAAAGTTGGTTAAGATTAGATTATGATGCAAAACTACAGCACGTGTTGTCCTTCAAATTATATACCATACAATAATATATACGTGTTCGTTTTAATAAATTATAGAATTCGGGTCTCACTTAGAGGAGTAAGGCGGCCACTTACAGTATAGCACGAGCGGAATAGTTTGTGTTCTTTGATAGTTTGATTAGTTTGAATTATTGAAAGTCATTTACGGTATACTTCTAAATCTCATCATATTACTCATTTTTAGATCTCATATAATCATTTTTGCATTAGCCGGTAAAATACATGCTAACTTTGATTCACTAATTTTACCCGACGAAATGCTCATTAAAAGACGTGAATTCGTTAGTTTTTGTCTAGGAAATGACTGCATTTCATTTCAAATTTATTAGGAAACTTCTAAGGGAAACACGATTGAGAAACAATAATTGAAATCCAGGAACAAAGTTTGTGCTTCATATTGAGAAAACCCTCGCTCACCAGAGTGACTATTAATCACACGAGATGAAAGGTGTATTGGTATCGACCCGGTCGTACGAAAAATTTACTGCATACGGCCCAAATATAGAAGATATATTGATCTTAGACGATTTATCTTAGTCTTAAGCTTAATATGACATCACGTTCTTAATTAACTAGACTGCACGTAAATAGTGAAGTGACTAGCCTTCACGTGCGTAAAATCTCGGGTACACGATATTAAAATAAAAAAATTACAATCAGTGCATATATAAGTGACTGGGTACGAAAAGTTTCATCCGTCGCTAAAACTTACTGTCTCGGTATCCAAACCGATGCAACGCACTATTGACCATGTCCAAAGACTGGCTCATCAAGATGCAATTTTACTTTGTTAAATGACGTAAGCACAAACAATCCTCAAGCATTAACGGCAATTAGGTAAGTAAGAGTATGAAAATGCGTTGATAATGTGCAAACCTTGAGCAATGGATTTTAAGGAATAAAGACCAAAATCAAGCTTTTTGTGAACCAATTACATGTAAGCACAAGTAAGTACCAAGTGTACTAGTGTAAGTACCAAGTACATGTAAGACCATGCGCATTAATTAGGTAACAGCTAGTCATAACCCTCGCTGGTGGAAAAGAGAAAAAGAAACTGTCCAGGCCTTAAACATGTGAGTGTGAACTCCTTACAAACCGCACCTGATTAGATGTCTCGCTTGGGGATGGCGGACATCAGTGATATTGTAGATTTTGCTTGAGGATTGCCAAACGTGCGGTCATTTTGGGTTTGATGTCGCGCATCTACCGATCGCAGGCCTTGGGGCAGCACGAAACCGAAAATGTGAGACGGCTGCAGTAGTGGTGCATCAGCTTCTAGCCTAGACTTAAGGTTTTTAGAAGTGCAAGAACCTTGCCTCACGGCCGAGGCCCGGCTAGGGAGAACTGCACTTCCGCCGTGGCTTGATTTCATTTTTGTTAACCAGCCAGGCTTTGTTACGCGGTAGAGATATATAGTTGACTCAGGTTTGGCACTGCACCTCTGACAGACCACCCCTGAAGTTGACGAACTTAAATGATCCGTCCATGTTGTGCACCGACTCTTCATATGACTCTAGTACCCCACTCACCACGGCAGACCTTTGGACGCTCTAGCAAGCGCTCGTAGCGGTGCTTGGTCTTGCTGATGACCGACGACTGCCGGCGATGCACTGAGCAATGAATCACTGCTAGCGACTTACATACGCAGCACCAATGCAAGCAGGTATGCCGACAGTAGTGGAACATGGCAGTAGAGAAGGGCACCAATACCGACAGCGACGGAGGGTTGCAGATGTCGGCATGACGCTTCGGCCAAGGCGTACAAAGACTCGAGCACGGCGCCCGGAGCAGCCCTTAACTGCTGACCGGCACCAAGCCGCTATTGCAAATCCTGCTTGCCCTAGGGCCTAGAACTTCCTGACTGCCTCATGGTACAGGTATCATATATGTAATGTGGCTTAGCGAAGAAATGTCAACGTGTACAAGCAATGCTCTGCAGCAGTCGACGAAATACAGAGCGTCACTAGAAAAACATGCAAACATGTCATACGTCTACTTTCTGTAGGGTTGATGAGGTAGCAGCCCAACGTGGACATCTTTGCATACAATTCTCTTGTGCTAATCTGGTAGCTGTTACTCTGCAGAGGCGTAATGAGACCTTTCAGTGCCCGGGAACAAAGCTACAAATGGCGCCCCCTTCCCCTTGTCAACAATTCCTACAAAATAGCTCCACCGCTGAAGAAAGGCAAAAAAATTACACTAGCGCTAGCAGGCATATAGAGTCGAGAACGTTGTATTAACTGCAGTTAAGTTACAAGGTAGCTATCGTAGCTTTAACTTACGTGAGTTTTTCTGGCCTTGAATGTGCCAAACTGGTCTACTACAGTTTTAAAGTCAACATTTTCCGGTGATTCTTTCTCCATGTTTAACTAAGCCAAATCGGAGCGTCGATCTTGCCCTATTGATGCTCTCAGATAAGACAGGATTATCTTGAGATTTCTAAAGCAATATTCACAACTGGAAACTGCTACGGCTATGGTGAGAAGAACTTGCAATGCAACTATCAAAACATACCTCGTACAAACCTCAAATCATTTGGAGACCGTGCATTTTGTTCGTATGCTCCCAAAGCCTGGAACTCCCTCCCGACCTGCGTCAGAACATCCCCTGATATGACCACATTCAAAAAGAACTTAAAAAACACCTATCTAGGACCGCATTTAGTGGGTCCATGTGATTCTTCGTTCATGTGCTTATGCGTGCTGACACTGTGCATGCTGCCACTAACCACATTTGCATGCTGACCCTGTGCATGTCACCCCTAACCATGTTATTCATTTTGTTCGTTTATGAAGCATGATATTACTCACATTTCAATTGCATTTCCCTTTGCAGCAAATGTAAAGCGCCTCGAGAGAGATTGAGTTCTCTGAGGGCGCTTTATCAATTGCATTATTATTATTATTATTATTATCAAATTAGGAAACACATCTTCTCCATAACTGACAATGAAAGACACGAGTTCCAATGGTGTCTTTTGTGCCGAGTTGTGACGTGTGGCAAGAAGCATTTTTCAGTTACATATTTTGGTGTAAAGCTCTGTTCCATCAACGTCTGAAGAATAAGTGCCTCCAAGATCTAGACATTGCTGGTGGAGTTTGGTTTGGTCAAGCGATTTCAAAAGCTGCTTAGCTTCTAATAAGAAACCAAATTTTGCATAACAATCTGTGAGCCGGGAAAATATAGTTGTAATTTTATGTCGGCTATAGTCTATGTTGTCCTTCAGAATTCTTGAAATCTCCTACTGTGCCGTAAGACCAACATATCTTTGGAGTTCCCAAGCAATCTCTGTCCTTCGACGGATTCTCTGTTCCACAACAAATCCCCACAATTAACATCTCCTTTTGGTATCTAGTAGTGATTCTTGGTACAGGTCTTCTCAAAGTCTTGACAACTCAATCTCAAGAAAGTAGAAGTCCCAATGAGCGTCTTTGAAGTTCATTTTTGGATCCTGCAGTCTTTTCTGAAGGCTGTCTATCTTCCTTAAGATTCTGTACCAAAATGGAAACAAAGCCAAAAAGGTAAAGTTAAAAATACAATGTAGAGGACTGAATGTTTTACATTTTCAAGTGTTTCACTTGTGTCCTCAGACAGTTTCTCCAAAAGACTGCTGTTCAGCCCATCATTGATAGCTTACACAGCCTCCACTCTTGCACTCCACTTTGTTCCGCAGTCACGTTTGACAGGGATGGCTAAGACTTTTTCTAGTTCTTCCCACCTCAGAGTTGATCTTGAAAAAAAAGTAGCTGCTCTCTACTGTTCCAAAAAAGGTAATGACAACGGAATTTTGACTTGCACCATGAACTCCTGCCAGGCTCAATTTGTGGTTATCATAGTTTATATAAATTGCTTCTTGGAATTGTTTCCGGACAGTATTATCTTTTGGACCTATGATAAGTGGCCAGATGTGACTGCTACGTGGTCGTAGCACAGCGAGTTAAGTAAAACTAGTGGTGTGGCCTATTAGTATGTTGGTACTCAGCCACGGCATACCGGCTCGCCGTTGGTGCGACCCGGTCCGTCTGTGGAATAATAATAACAATGCACTTGATAAAGCGCCCTCAAAGAACTCAATCTCTTTCTAGGCGCTTTACAGTTTCTGCAATTGGAAACGCAATTGAATGGTGAGTTATATCATGCTTAAAAAACAACATGAATAATATGGTTAGGGGTGACATGCACAGGGTCAGCATCCAAATGTGGTTAGTGGCAGCATGCACAGTGTCAGCACGCATAAGCACATCAAGGACGAATCACAGGGACCCACTAAATGCTGTCCTAAATAGGTGTTTTTTAAGTTCTTTTTAAATGTGGTCAAGTCAGGGGATGTTTGGACGCAAGTCAAGAGTGAGTTCCAGGCTTTGGGAGCATACGAACTAAATGCACGGTCTCCAAAGGGTTTGAGGTTTGTACGAGCTATTGGCAAAGTGTTGGATTCTGAAAAGCGGGTGGTACGATGCTTGGCCTGATAGGAGAGTAGATCTGAGAGATAGGCTGGCGCCAAAGAATGAAGTGACCTAAAAGTGAGCGACAAACCTTGAAGTCAATCCGTTGCTTGACTGGTAGCCAGTGCAGGTCGGCGAGAAGTGGTGTGATGTGGCAAGTGCGACGCTCACGACAGACAAGCCTAGCTGCGGAGTTTGGCACCAGCTGCAATCGCCTGATCGCACATGCCGGTAGACCAGTAAGCGTGAAAGGCAGGATGGGGCGAGCGAACGGGGAGGGCCGTTGGAACGCCTACGGAGGAATGGATGACCGTGTGCTTGTTTCGTTGCTATCACTAGCCGAATACACGGTGGTTGAAGCCCCCCTCGGTGTTTCCGCGTCGTCGTGTGTGTGCCGCCAGAGCATCAAGCTACTGTTTGGCCTAAGTTTGTAAACATGCTTAGCTAGCTCAGCCAGCACTATATAAGCCCAATAGAAACGAGGACTTGCTTGAAAGTAAGATGGGTGTTCTCACATGCAAACGTTTTACAAAATATGCACAGTCCATTTTGCTTTTGGCGCCCGCTTGGTCTTGGCGCTCGAGAACATCTGCCCCCCTGCCCACCCCTTGCTATGTCTCTGTTACACTGCTTAAAGTGAAATCTCAGTTTGGCTGCACAAATTTCCTTAATGAAGGACAGCGCTGAAAGCAAAGACACCAATATATGAGGCAGCCAAGCAAGCACATACTACCTTCATTACTTCAACCATTTCATGTTCTTCAATGCAGCCATTTTGGTCAAGGTCGTATAAACGGAATGCCATTCTAAGCTTATCTTCTGGATTCGAGGATCTGGTGATGTTGATTGCCTGAAATGTCAATCGTGCACCCATGGACTCAAACAATTATGTTGGAAGGATTTGACATCCATTGCATGAAAAGTTTAAAGTTTAGTAAGAGCATATATTACTTTGCCATGCAAATGTAAAGGCGCACACATTTACCCCAAACTGGATCATTGAAGCAGTTTACCTAGTTGATGACGGATTCACGAGCTATGGCACCTAGTTTGCTGAGATTCTCAGCACTGATTCGCTAAAGGAGACAAACATTGCAGTGAAATCAGAAGTCCAAAATTACAAATGATAACACGACGCATGTGTACTCGCACAGGCAAGTACACACACAATCCCTTGTGGTCATATGCTTTATCCCAGCTCAGAATGGAAGTTCATCCGGATTTGCAAATAATTGAAAGAAAAAAGGCTCTCAAACGTGTTCATATAATATAAACTTACGTCTCCAACTATACCCAAGATGAACTGGCAATTTACTTATATTCATGACATCCGTCAAGGCTAAATCAAGATAAGTTTTACTAGTGTCGCCCTAAAACTAGCGTAAACCCTGGTTCATAAACTTAAAAAAAGCTGGGTAATGTTCTTGAACACTCGGTGCTATATGTCATTGCATAAATACCTGGAAGGTATAGGATATAATCTGGAATGCTGGCTGAGTTTTGAACAGATTTCAGTCACAAACTATCGAAAGCAATTCCTCGTCTTTCACTTCCGATTCACACTACCAGACAGCGCGATGTCCGCGATGCTGGATTCTAATATTGGCTTCAAAAATTGTCTTTATTCAGAATTTCTCACACTGAAATTAAAAGACTCAAGCTTAAGCAAGACAATGCTGCCAAGTCAAAGCATTACTGCACATGCTACTGCGATGTAATTCGTTCCCATTGAAACTCCTCTGCTGATTCGAGGTTTGAGCCGTGCTTTAGTCTCTATCTGAACAACAGAAGTACCTATAGCTCACCTCAATGAATTCTCCGAAATCAATGTGACCGCTTCCATCTTTGTCGTACGTCCGGAATATGTGTTCATACAAGTTCGTGTGGGTGGTATTACCATCTGCCAGCTCAGTGTAAAGCTTAAGAAACTTCTCTTTCGTAAGTTGACCGTCTGGGCATTCCCTCTGAAAAATGTATGGAAATAAGAATGTACAAACACCGCGGCCACCATAGGCGGGTACTTCGATCTTGGGGTTCTTACAGCGATGCTGATAGTTATAAGGTCTAGTTAACGCCCGGCCATTCCATTGGCCATTTGCAGAAGCAAAAATGCGTAATTCACCAAATATTAGTACAACAGAAGATCCCTAGCATTCAAACAGCGTCTCCAGAGTTTGCATTCTAGGTAATAGTCACTTTTTTTATGGATAAACTTGCTTCAGACGACCGCTCGATGCTTATTTGCCCTAATAATTATACACTGCTAAGTATAGCAGTAGGTCGTTGTATAGCCTCATAACAAAACTAAATTTTGATCTAGGCGCCTTACAACGCTTTACGATTTTACAACTGCTTAAGAAGCAATAACCAAGGGTCAGTTTCATGAACGGTATCACGCTTGGAAGAGCATACACGAGCACACGCGTACTAAGTTTAGATAAGCGAACAAAAGCAAATAAGAACACACGCAGGGTCATGAAATAGAATTATCTCTGACCCGTAACATACACTAAATCATGTGCAGGTAAGTTGGTGAGCCGGGATGGCATACTAGATAAGGTGGTTGCTCTTCTCGATCTCAGTCCCAAGGTCGTGGGTACGAATCCTGCAGTGAGCGATCCTTTATTGCCGCTGCAAGTGGTGATGATATCCTTTGAGGGTCATCCGCCGAAACACAAAAAGAGGCTGTTAAATCAGCTATCATTTTTTTAAGCAGGCAAAGCACACTGTAATACAAAATAATGGCTTAATAAGTCGAATAGAAAGCTGGCCGGAAACGATTCGTTTTTAGACGGAGCTTTAAAGATTCAATATCATTGCAGGTAATAGTAGTAGCTGGAAGCAACTCCCAAAATCTCTTTATATCCGAGCCGAAGGTTCAATCACCAAAAGATTTCTTTCAATGTAATGCAAGGGACGGCAAGTTGACTAGATGCTGCGGAGCGGGTGGTGCGAGAGCACACGGGAGGAGCAAGAAAGTAGAGCAGATAGGCTGGTGCACGCGAGTGAGCTACCCACGCAGAGGATCTTGAAGTCGATTCACTTCTTGGTAAGGAGTCAATGACGCTCAGGCAGAAATTATGAAGTGGTGCGGAGGCTACGCCGTTGACAGCACACGGGATGACTTGCCGAATTTTGCACCAGTTGCAGGCGATGAAAGGTATTGGCAGAAAGTGCTGAATAAAGGGAATTGCAATAATCTCGACTCGATGTCACAAATTCATGAACTAGATTCGATCATGCTTCCTTTGCAACAAATGTAAAGTGCCTAGAAAGAGATAGTATTTTCTGAGGGTGCTATACCAAATGTATTATTAACATATTACTATAGTTTGGCTGTCTGTTCCTATCACAAGCAGGTCCTGATTTTTGCTATGTTTTTTTTTACAGAACGTAGGCCTACTTGACGGTGGAGGAATTATGCTCATCAGACGAAAAGCTGTATTCAGATGGCGCACCTAGATTACGGCCAGATCTCTCGGGAGTGATGCTAGCTGAATCAGTTTTGAGGATGGGGTCGTATAACTTTTCGTTGACATTGAGTTTTTCCATAGCTATTAGGTTGGTCTTATCATCGTTCGGTTTCAGGAAGCTAGTAGCCATCGAAGTGCACACGTCTTCGATGCAGGCTCCAAAGGAATTAAGTGAGGCGGATGAGTTTCGAGGCTTATAAAAACTGAGAGATATGTTGAGCTGAGTGTCTTTGGGGTAAATATGAAAGCCATGATTTGACTTGGTGATGGCATCAGCCTAAGTACGAGTATTAATAGTGAGCAGAAGGGGACCAAAGACCAAAACCGGAGGTGCCCCATGCTTTTAGTGCTCCCCAGATGAACGACAGTCATTTACATTCACACACTGACATCTCTCACTGAGGTGGGACCTCACCCAGTTTAGCTCTGTGCAGCTGACAACTAGACAGGTTGGGAGTCGATCCAGACAGATCTGGTGGTCAATAGTGTCAAATGTAGCTGGTAGATGTAAAAGAACCACTAGAGATCATACCCTGACCAGCATCGTTTAGAAGGTCGTTGTAAACCCGAAGCAGACCCATTTTAATGGAATGGTTAGCTTTAAGTCCCGATAGAAACTTGCGAGCAAGATCCGACGAATTGATTCAATCGTTCAGTTGCTTGGCCACCACTCCAAGTGTTTTGAATAAGAATGACAAAGGGTAGACTAAACGAAAGCTAGGCAAAACTCATTTGAACTAGCATGGACTTTTTAATGAGTGGCATGTCAATCACTGTGTTTCAGAAGAGTGAGAAAAACGGAGGGCAAAAAAACATCGAAAGCCCTCAACTGCAGCGATGAGAGGGCTCTAGCCATATATGATGCACCATTTAATGTCCTTTATGTGCCCGTGGGTGCTGACACTGTGCGTGCTGCCACTAACCATATTTGCATGCTGACCCTGTGCATGTCACCCCTAACCATGTTATGCGTATGTCATTGAGCATGCTACCACTAACCATTCGATCGTTCTTCCTTTGCAGCAAATGTAAAGTGCCTGCAAGGAGATTGAGTTCTCTGGGGGCGTTGTATCAAGTGTATCATTATTAGGATAGTACTATCAAGAGGCTTCACTGGTGACCAGGGACATATATTCAGTATTTTTTATTTGAGGCAGCAGCAGTTTTAGGCATCTCATAAGGAGAACTGTTGGAACCGGGTCTTGAGGACTAGCAGCCGTCTAAGCCTTGCGAAAAAATGCACGAATGGATGTTCGAAGCAGAGACAGGCGCGAAGCAGCAGAAGAAGAGCGGGGCGTTGCAGGCCGGCACGGATTGCAGTGAGGGTGCCATAGATTCCCTAGTCCGTTATATCTTGACCACGAGGAAAATGCAGAAACACAGTGCTAAGCCCTATGTCAATTGCTCTTCGAGTATTTATGCTTGCTGAAACTGTGCATGTTGCCACTGACCATATTGACATTCTTCTCTTAAAACATATGTCAAGTGCCTAGAAAGAGATTAAATTATGTTAGGGCGCTAAACGAATGTATTATTGTCATTATAATTCTTAAGTCACCATTGGGATCGTTGTGCAGTATGCTTATTTGGTAGCGGTTAAGAAGGTGATTTATAGTGGAGATTTATTAAACTTAGCGTCAGTTAAAATAAATTAAAACGAGCTACAACAATCCTAAAATGCCAAGAGGTAAGTAGGGAGTCTCGACTTTTTTATGGCTTTCTTAATTATATGTTTATCATGCTTTCCGTTAGTCAGGCGTAAACCTGAGGGTGCGTCCGTAGAATCGGGCCTGCCGTGCTGTCGGAGAGGCAAACTTATCGGGGACTATCAAGACATGGAAAGTCACCTTGAATGAGAAGAAAAGGGCGATTCCTAACGGCAAGAGGGGAGTAAAAGTCAGAACAGTCACAGACGAAGCTAGGATATCTGGATATCTGCCCGTTGGGCGATAAATTACCGCTTTCATTCGCAAGTTGCTACTCAGTGGACAGAGAAGAGAAGGTTCAAAAGATTGTTTAGCTAAAACCACGAAAGCGGTTTTAGCGCCTTGAAATCGAAAGAGGTGCGGGTGGACAAAGGCTACATTGTCGCCAAGTTTCAGTGATCTAAGAGTAGGAAGAAAGGAAGAACCTTCTGGCTTAGCATCGGTGATAGCTTATCAGTTCGTCCACTTAAAGAAATTCTACTTATCGTTCTAGGAAAGCGCCCGGTAAGAACACAGTCTTTAAATTATCGTCATAGCATGCTCAGCGAAGCAGGCGCACGATAAACGAAGTAATTCATTAGGAGCCCGCCGTCGACTGAGACAGACAGCGGTACCCGTGCACGCTCCGTGACCTCTGCTGATTTGACGGCAAATCAGCTGCCCAGCGACAACGTACACACTTCCACGTATCGAGCGCGGGTGGAGTTGCAACACCGTACAAACACACGCGCGCGCATACACACAAACTAAGATGTAAGATTGCCACATAGATTAAAAATGTGTGAAAAAAGGAAAACTGGAACTGGGGATTTGTGAGAGTAACACGGGGTAGACGTGCGGTACTCTCGGGTCGCTTTTTTCGGCACCCACGAACTCATACACACACTCTTCACTCTTTCTTTTTCTCGTTAATGCTTGAATCCAATCCAGGCATCACCAGTCCATTGCTGTGAGATATTGTTCTGATGCTTACGATTACACAAAAGCTGAGAAAGTACAAACGACATGACTACCTAGGATGCTTACGTATTAAGAAGCAGCGTAAGTGATTCTAGGATTCTGTAAGCTTGAGCTACGATGGAACCAATGTCAATCTTGCATTTCCTCTCTCTCTCTCTCTCTCTCTATCTATCTATCTCGCTCTTTGTGTCTGTCTGTCTCTCTCTGCATCTGTATATCTGTATCTGTATCTATGTTTGTCCGCTCTTTGTGTCTGTCTGTCTCTCTCTGCATCTGTATATCTGTATCTGTATCTATGTTTGTCCGTCATTCTGTCTGTCTCTCCCGCTCCCTTCTCTCTATCCTGCTCTTTCTCCCTCCCGCTCTCCCTGTCTCTATCTCTCTGTCTTCCGCTCTCCCCGTCTCTCTCTGTGTCTCTCCGTGTCTCTCTCCGTCTCTCTGTCTCTCACTTTCTCTGTCTCTCACTTTCTCTGTCTCTCACTCTGTCTGTCTCTTTCTCGTTTCCTGTCGCCTCTTGGGAGCAGTACAGCGGCGCCCATCTATCGATCGTGCATGAAAAGTGCTGCACTCATCCCTTTGCGAGTGTCATTTGCTGAGCCCCTTAACAATATCGTAAGCTAAACCAGCAATAGACCTCACTCTTCTGACATGCCACGACACCTTACGCTCGCACGAAAGCTCTTACAACGCCATCACTGGACATCACCAACGGCTTTTCCGGAATCGTTTCGCAGAGCGAGAAGCTGGAGCTACTCGCATTGGCTAGCCAACGACCTATGCAGTAGTGTATGTAGGTAACTTAACGTGGAAGGGTTCGCGGATGGTAAGCGACCGAGAACTGACAACGGTACCGAGCAGAGATGTAGAGCCCTCCTACCCACCCCCAGAAGCAGTGAATGAGCTGGTGAAATGGCCTCTCTTATAGCCCAGACCGCCGTCGCATAAACGTCCAGAGTGCTATTGTGACAATTGAAGTTTCTTTAAGCCAAAACTTTCTGATTTGGCAATTGGTTGAACTCTGTCGATGCGGCCCGCCGAAGCTGAACTCACATTCCGGACGAGACCAGGGTATTCATTAGTCACAGCGACGTGCACTAGACATATTTCGAAATAGCCCAAGGAAGCGGTGAGAGTTGTTATTGGTACAGGTCCTGCCTTTACTTGCCTTTATTTGTCTGTAGTAAATCAAAAGCAGAAGCTGCCTGTGTACCAAAAAGTAAATGGTCGTAAATCAGAAGCAGAAGCTACTAGTGCCACACTGGTTTGGCCCTGTGGTGAAGGTGCTCACCCGGACCCGGATGTGTGGCCGCTCGAGCCCCGCATGGCACGTGTGAAGCGCCTGAATCGAGATTAAGCTCTCTTAGGGCGCTATAAAAATGAACTATATAAATTATTAGTGAACCAGATAGTAAAGGGCAGTAAATCAGAAGCAGAAGCTGCCTTGCGACCGCGAGCTAACGTTTCAACTCCCATTGTCACTGGGCTGGCCGGCAACCTCCGCCAGCTACTGCTTTGCTGTAAGCGAGGTAGATATAATTTAATGCTTTACGGTCTGCAACTCCACAGAGCCACAAGGACCAAGTCGGCGCTGCGAAGGAGGGTTTTCTACAGCGCACTCAAAGCCTGGGAGGCCTTCACTACCCATGTGTACGCTTGCAGATCTTCATGCGCACGTTGCCGCCACGAATGCACCGACTTCCGTGCACCTATTGCTGTCTAGACGCTCGGACGCGGCGGAGTTGAGAGACGAATTAACTCGGTTCTCATTGGTTGAGGCCTGTCGAGCCTGTCGAGCCTCTCATAGACGCCGTCAAGATTCAAGAGCACTTTCTCCATGCGCTTTGAAAAGAATGGCAAGCAGCTGGGCCCAGCGAAATCATCGAGGTCTCACATAGAAGAATCAGACGATGAGACGGCGCAGCGGGCGAAAGAGGTAATTGCGCGGGAGGTTTAAATTCACCTGCAGGTGCGTAGAGGAATGCCCTTTTCTACTTCCCTGGCAACAGCAAGTTTCCATGCTCTCCCCGGGGGTTGAGCAAGGAGGAAGCAAGACTTAAGGAAAACTGGCCGTTTAAACTTCCAAAGGGAAGGAGGACCGCAGCAGGACGCAAGCAGGACCGCAGCAGGCGGCATGAAGGACACGAGCAGGTCGCAGGTTTGATACAAACAGGACACAAGCAAGATTGAACGTATACATGTGGCTTTAGTGTTCACCATTAGACATAAGTAGTACTAGTACACACGTGGCCACCCAGTCGCGGCGCTGTGCTCGGTGGCTAATAATAGTAGTGCTCATGTAAAGTGCACTACTAGAAAGAGATAAAGTCCTCTGCGGGCCTTATGCAAATGTATTATCATTATTACAAATAGTAAGACGCTTGCATAACACCCTTACAGAACTAGACGTATTTATAGCCCATTTGAATATGCAAGAAAGGAAGGATACAAATTGTTTAGGGATAAAATGCGAAATTCAATTTCAGAATGCATACACACACGTAAAGGACCAGTTCACTCGTAAGGAGCAGAAGCTGGACGGGGAAAGTGGATTTCTAACTTTTCTTTTTAAATTTCACGAAGTCAGGGACGTTGTGATGTCAGCCAATAGTGAGTCCAGGCATTTGGTGCATATGAGTTGAAGCCATGAAGCCTCAAAAGGATTTGAAGACGGTAAGAAGCACAAGCTAAGCGACCAGAGTAAGAGGACGTAGGGTGCTACGATGCGGAGCCCAACTATTTCATGTCGGCAAGCTGGAGCAGAATGAGTATACCTTCAAGTGAGTCAAGGAACCTAGAGACATAGATATCAAAAGATCTAGCAGAACTAGCGGAGAACCTATACGTAAGTCAACGCTCTCGAGAGAGTCGGCACACACTTGCTGCAGCGCTAAGTCTGTTCGGCGATTAATTCTAAAACCTAACTGAAACTAGATTTGACGGTTTGAAAGTTCAGCCGGTCTGCATATTCTCGCTCCAGTATCTTTTATAGGAACGGCAGTCTGGAAAATGGGTGGAAGCTTCATAAGTTCCGGGAACTGGCCTGATAAGAGCGTCTTGAAAGGACACACTGACAAAACCTGAGGCTAAGGAAAGAAGATTGCCTGACACGTTACTAGGTCACTGCCTCATGCCATGGCTCACCAAACCGCTCCTGCCTGCACTAACATCTGGTCCTGATGCTCACGCCAGCTCCCGCTGGTGATGCTTAAATCCAGTCTTTGACCAGCAGGGGTAATAGCAATGCTTTTGCTAATTACTCTGTTAAAGGTTAGCTGATTTAACAGCCTCATTTTTACAGTGGGAGAAGAGCCCTACCGGCTATCTCTACCGATCGCGACTCGAATCAATGACGAGTTGTGAAGAGTGAGCACCTTAACCCTGGGCTAAGACCCTGGGATGCTAAGACCCTGGGATAACAGCACGGTCACGAGAAAACATAGACATAAGGAAGGGGCAAACGAGCCCTGGCACCCCCTGGAACAAATCGATGGGAGTGGGCCGAGCCCAACTAACACCCACCGACTTTCTACGATCGGCTGCCTCTGTAAAGGTTAAGGTCTAGCCTCTCATGGCGTAATCCTGGCTATTCTCTGGTTATCCGACAGGTGACGCTGTGATGGTGTCTAAAAGTTCAACCTCCCGCAGGGGCAGCTTCTGAATCAGTCATCCATCCACACTAGTCTGTAAATAGTGTCCTTCACTTCCTCCTCATCATATAATTCATCTTCTCACCATAGATGCTGACTTTATCTACAACCAAGATTTGTTAATTTTTTGTTATTTTTCTTTGCAAAACCATGCTGGCGAAAATTCTAGCTACAACATTGAAATTTACTTTTTATTGAGTCACCGGTTGCAGCTGAGGCATATCGGGAAGCCATGCTCGCATCGAGATGCCTCCATTCACTTCCCTTTCGGTGTACTATCCGAGGGGGCGCTGACGTTTACGTGGTGTTTGAGCCATTGCGCTTACGGGGGCTGAGCAAATCGCTGCTTGCATCAAGTTGAGGCAGCTTTGCACCAGACACCGATGCTGTACAGAAGATACACGCGTGATGTGGCACATGACACAAAAAAGGATAAGCAGGTATACCGAAACGGAAGGCGACATCAGCAAGACCACTGAGGGAATCGTGGATCTAGTTGCTTATGGTTGAAGAGTAGAATGTGTGCAGTGATATCAAAAAGAAATCAAAAGAGCATTTTATATTCGAAGTAACATCACAGTCACGTTATTATCTTTTTATGTCCCTAGCGTTGCTCGCTCCGCTTCCGGTCGCTTATTCTGTATTTCTTCTGTACGTGCTTCACGATGTCTGCTTTCGTAGAGGCCACTCACAACTCTTTCTTGTCTTTCCCTCTCTTTTGTCATCTGCAAGCGTTAATCGTTCGCTTTATTTTCTTTCTACTTTCGCTCCTCGCTTCCGTTTCTCTCTCAGCGCGTCGCCTCGATGTTGTAGTTTAGACATCCACAACCTCAGACACCCAAAATTGCACTAACTCAACCCCGTGTGCGAGTAAAGCACCATACAACGGGCCCAGATTCACCCCGCGAATCAAAAATTCAAAAACCAAACTACTGAGAGCAGCTGTCAGGTAGCCTACATGCCACCAGTGAGGACGTCCTTTGCCTGCTGCTACTTGCAAATGTCGCGCTACATTGCACCTTTCCACTTTGGAGCTGCCCACGTTCTTGCAAGTGGAAGACTCTAGTCTGCAGGCTGGTTTCCGAGCTGTTCGTGCTGCTGCTTAGTGGTCATTTCTTTATCTCTCCGACACAACTTAACTTCTCACGCTTGCAATGAGCAGCTGATTGGTAAGTGGCATTGCCAGTCATTAACAGCTATCTGGAAAGGCGATATTCGAACGAGACCGATGCTCAGTCGGCTTCTCAAGGGAAGAAGTGGTATTCGGTCCGCTGTACTGTGACAGCTCGCAACTCCGGTGGAAGTCACCGATGGAGGATAGCGGACCCATTATTAAACTTGTACATTCAAGGGTCGGTCATCATGGCCGCTAGCTCCGCATGGCTTTCTACGATTTATAGTACACTGCTGTGTTGTCGAATCGGTCTTTTAGTATATGCGACTGCTCATAAATTTACGCAACCCTAACACCTACCAAAGAATTACATTATAATTCCAGCATGGGGGGTAGAAACTGAGAGACCTTTGTACCGCAAGTAAAAAATACAGCATAACTGCACAATTTTACCTTAGTCTGAGCCAAATTTGAGCACCGCCATGTAGGGTTAGTTTTTTATTATGTAGAGACCGTTTAGAGAGAGAGAGAGAGAGAGAGAGAGAGAGAGAGAGAGAGAGAGAGAGAAAGAGAAAGAGAAAGAGAAAGAGAAAGAGAAAGAGAAAGAGAAAGAGAAAGAGAAAGAGAGAGAGAGAGAAAGAGAAAGAGAAAGAGAAAGAGAGAAGGAGGTTAGCTGATTCAACTGCCCCATTCCTACAGCGGTAGAAGACCCTTAATGTCTATCACCTCCGCCGCTTGCAGTAGATAATACAGGACCGCTCACTGCAGAACGGCGTGCCTCGCTTTCGTCGAGCCGCAGCCGGCGAGCGCCGGCTGCGGCTTTCTCACTACTGCCGGTGCGCAGAAGGCCGGCTCTTCCTTCCTGCTCACGCTGCTCTTCTGTAATCGCCCTCGGGGTCCACCTGGCGTCACTTGCTGCGTGCCCATCTGTCCGCGTTCGCTCCGAGACACCTATTCGTTGACGCAGCAGCGCATAACCTCGGCGAGCATGCACGTCAGTCACCTGCTGTCTGCTGCTCGTCTCTCATCGCTGCTGCCTTGCACTTCAGCCGCTTCAGCGCTCTGCGCCCTGAGCGGATCTAAAGCACTTGCCGCCGCTGCCACCACCACCACCGAGCTGCTAAGGCTGCGGCTCAAGTGCTCGAACGGCGAGCACGCGTCGACGGCAGGCACTGGCTTCCGCCGCGAGCTCGCCACCGCGCGGAAGCGCGGATAGCGCAGCCAGTGGGCGGCGGCAGCGAGCTCGGAATTGAACTAGATCTCGGGCGCTCTGGGATCGTGGCAGAATGCTTTCGCGCTCCTTCGCGTTGAACTCGCACCTCCTCTATCGCCTCGCACCTCGCGTCCTCATATCCGCCACGCACAGCAGTCGCCTCCTAGTCGCCGCCGCCGCCGCTCTCGCTACGAAGGCCTCAAGCCGCGGCACGCTGCATTCGATTGCGCCGCCGCTCGCCATTGCAGCCCGGGACCCTTTGCAAGCCGGTGCTCCCGCTGCGCGCCCGAAGCATTCAAGCGCAACTGATTCGAGGCACTCGCCCTGCGGATTCAGCCACTGACGCAGCCTGCGGCGGACATTCGCCGACGCCATTCGTTCGAGACGCGCGCCTCGGTGGCCGCCCGCGGTCCGAGGAGCCGGGGTGTGCCGACGAGGCGTTTCGGGACGAGAGAGACCTAATAGCCCTGCACCCACAGCTGACCGCCACCTCCTGCTCGCTTGCATGCGTAGCGGCCTGTTCGCGTCTTACGCATTGCGTCCGTCTCCTCCGCCGCCATCCACGCACGCCGCCACGCGAGCGAGCGAGCGAGCGAGCGGCGGCGGCAACGTGCGGCGAGCTGCGGCGGCGAGACGGAGCCGCCGCCTGCAGCCGACAACACGCGAATGAAGCTCGAGATGAGCGCGCCCTCGAGTTCTTGAGTTCTCGCTCAGCGCTCCGGCTCTTTTTCTTTTCGCCGGGCGACTCTTTCTACCTGCGCAGCCGCAGCGAATCGCCGCCGAGGCCGCAGCAGTGCTGCACTCGGTGCCTCGGCGGCCGCCGATTCTCGCTCGCTCTCGGCCTACCAGCGCGGGCTAGGGCGCGGCGGCGCTTACGTAGAACACCGTGTGCCAGCTCTTGATTTCCCTCGCTTCGAGGCACGTCTTCGCCACTAGGTCGTCCAGCTCACTTCTGCTGAGAGGTGGCAATTTCGAAGAAGCACGATTGCCCATTGTCGGCGTTCAGCGGCCCTTCGAGCACTATGCGTCGGCGTCGGCGGCAGCTGCTGGCGGCTGCCTCACTCAGCGAGCCGGCTGCGAGCGGCGCATGGCGGCGGCGCCGGTCGGTCCCGAGTGCGCTCAGCGACGGCGGCCGCGGCGGTGGTGGCTGCGGGGCGCGCGCGAGAGCGGGCTGACTGCCTGCTCCTCGTCTGGCGCAGGCGGCAGCCCGAAGGTAACGCAATTCGGATCGCCTTACGTATAAATCAATAGTCGTCGGATCGATGCATCTTTAATAGTCGCGTAAAGTGACGGCCAAAAAAGGCGTGCACTATACTGTAAGAAAAACGACACATATCGCTCGTGAATTATTATGGACCACTTCATTACCGAATCGAGCGAGTCTGCTCTCTCGCTCGCTCGCAGGCGATCGATACGCGAGAGTCGGCGAGGCGGCGCATTGCACTCGCAGCTCTTACAGCGAGCCATTACTTTAAGGTCGGACCGCATCCGCCCGGCAGCTGGTGTCGTTACCCAATCTCCCCGAGGGGTATGGGGCTCGGCTCTCGAGAGCCGAGCTCCTGAGTGCTCCGTCGCAGGCAGACCTACCGGGCGGCCATCATGTCAGCAGTGGGGATGGCTGCCGAGGAGCCTGCGAAAGCGAGCGAAGCTAGCTCGCCCGACCTCTCGAGGCTACGCGAACGAACTAAGGCTCTGGGGAAACGAAACGGACCGAGACCGAGAGGGGTGGGAGAGGGGACGAGTATTATTTTAAGAAAGTTACCAGGTGCCGCCGCGTGGAGGCGACCGACCTCAAGAGCGGAGTATGTCGCGAGCATTAGCGCTGCATCAGCGAATGACTGCTGCGGGCGGCTTCGTGTCGATGGCGGAATCCGCAGGGTCGCCGGGGAGCGAGAGCTCGCATCGTCGAAGCAGTGCAGTCGGCCCTGCTTCGACATCGGCGTCGATGCGGGCTTGAGTTTCAGGTTGGTCTCTCGGGGTCGCCAAGGTTAAAAGGTGCACTGTCCCGTCGCAGGAGGGGCTCAAACATTTTCGAGCGTCTTCCGGCGATCCGGCGTATGCGAAAAGCTGGCTAGAAGAATCGAGCGAGCTGCTGCCAGTGACCATCACTGCAGCAGCCGCTCTAAAACGGGCTTGCATGCCGTTTTAGCTCGGCGACACAGAGAGAGAGAGAGAGAGAGAGAGAGAGAGAGAGAGAGAGAGAGAGAGAGAGAGAGAGAGAGAGAGAGAGAGAGAGAGACAGAGAGAGAGAGAGATAGACAGAGACGGAGAGACACAGACTGATAGAGAGAGAGAGAGAGAGAGAGAGAGAGAGAGAGAGAGAGAGAGAGAGAGAGAGAGAGAGAGAGAGAGAGAAAGAGAGAGAGAGAAAGAGAGAGGACCGAGAGAGGGGCAAAGGGAGGGGAAGAAAGAGCTCGACAGAGGCAGAGAGGCAGAGAGAGAGAGAGAGAGAGAGAGAGAGAGAGAGAAAGAAAGAGAGAGAGGGAGGGAGAGACTGAGAGAGGGAGAGACAGAAACAGAAACATGCATGGCGAAGAGGGTGCTTTTTGTAGCGGTGGTCCACAGGCGTAGCGACGGGAAAGCAGCCATTATGTCTCTCGCTCCAGGCTTCCCAGCCAGCTGCGCGATCGCGTACGTCGCCAGAGGGGCGGGAGTCTGAAGGCGAGCGCTGAGGAATTTCTCAGGTCAGTCACGATGTCGCCGCTTGCGCTTAATTCGATCACTCGGCGATTAGTTGGGGCGACGGGTGAAGAGTCTAGGTGCAGACGTTCACACCGAGGCCTCGGTATACTGGATTCGGAGCGACGCATCTCAATGCATCTGCAAAGCATGAGTAGCTAGGAGAGCAATTAGATAAACAGCGGCTGTTCGCTATATCTTTCGGTAAGGTAAGAATATTACGCTTTAACGATGTAAAAATCCACGCATCGCACTTCGAGAGGCGGATCGAGCCTGCTATCGATCTTTAGCGCAAGAAATTGATACGAGCAGGGAACAGCTATTTCGGAATGTGCGGCCTTCGAGTGCGTTGTGGGTGACAGCGCCAAGCCTGTTTATTAAAATCCTGCCACATTCTTTTAATAACTTCCAGGGAACTGAAGCACATATGCGCCTTTCGCGACATAAGGAATGAGGATGCTGATAATGAGAGGATAGCACGTGACAAATATAGCGAGCATCTTCGTTTCGTCTCGTTCATGACTATCCTTCAAATGCTGGCGATTCAACCAAGGCTTGACCAAGCAGATGCAGATGGCTGCGAATAGCAGTGATGTCAAGCCGAGAACAGCCAGGCTCTCGGCTCTTACTGCTGCGGTAGGCCAAAGAAGCAGCGCGTCCTCGGCAAAATGGCTCCGTGAATTGCATTCGAGGAACGAGAACACTGTATTGCGGCTCGCGAAAGAAGCTTGCTGCACCACTGAGCCGTCGACGCTCCTCGTGAGATGAGTGCACCGATCAGGTCAGGTCAGGCTTAAGCGATCACTTCTGCACGTCTTAGCCGAACGACGCTGAGCTTCATCTCTGCTCGCCGGAATCGTCCGGCATTTCGCGTTCCTTCCGAAATCGATCCCTCCTGAATAAAGCGAAACGTAGGCAAGACAATGTCACTTCTGATCTAGGTACTGTTACCGTATGATTGTTTTCTAAACCGGCACTATTTGGATCTATATTGCAACGCTGCTTTGGCCGAGTGGCTAAGGTACTCGCCTCTAACCAAGGTCAAGGGGATGTATTTGATGACCGAGGTCGTGGGCTCAAGCCCCAAGGCATAGGCGAAGCGCCTGAGCAGAGATTGTTCTCTTAAAGCACTATACCAACGGTCTATATTATATTATCCATCCTTTATATCGACACTATTAGGTACCTGTATTGCCAATATCTCAGCAGTAATCCGGATTTTAGAAGCGGCAATCAACGACGAAGCTTGGCATTCCATGACGCAGCTTTTCAAGACATGTGCATCTCCAATCCAACATTCAGTAAAAAATCAGGTCATTTCTCACGAGCAAAGTGCCCAACCTCTAGCTACCTACCGCGATGGCAATCGACTATCGGCTACCTTTTTGGGCCCTCCAGTTAAGCCAGTTTGGCAGTAATGCTAATACCGGGACATGGTCAAATGAGATGAGACGGAAGTACTTCCGTGGATATACAATCGCATCTGGCCTAACCAACGCTTCACTTGATGGAGCGTGAGACGGGCACCTAACGAATCTTTAAAGACTTTTTACTGGGAGAAAAAGGAAATAAATTGGTTGCAAAAGCAGGAAGATTTATACTATCTGAACTCAAAGCATAGCAGACCATTTTTCGTCCAGCCATGCAGGAATGAATGTTCAGACAGAGTTAAGGGCACGCCACTTGAATGACGGGCAGCAGGGAGCCACGTGCTTTTCTTCGCCAACGGTGCTTGCTAAATAGGTATCGCCGAACAGTGGACGGTAGATAGCAACTAAAAAAAATAGTAAAAACTAGTAGAACGACTATCCAATCGATCCCATCATGCACATCCCGCTGTAACAGCAGCGTCAGCTAAACCAGCCGCATCATAGTGGCTAGTTATTATTCGCGATTATACGATAGTTTATTGCCGAGGCCGTATTAAAATCCGGCGCCTTGAGATAGGCGGGCAGTTAGGATTCGAGACTCGGGCGCAGGCACTGGAGCTGATTTGAGCTCTAGGCCAAACAGCCATTTTGTACGTCATGCCGGCTGTTGAGCGCTCGTAACCGCCGCTGTTGTTAAATAGATTTGTCTGCGTTACGAATCCGAACTTGATATGCTAAGGTCTGAGCGCTGGTCGTCGCTGCCATGTTTTTGCTACTGTCAGCATGCCTGCGTGCATTGTAGCAGCACCTGCAAGTAACTAGCTGTGCTAATCGGTTCATCAGTAATCCCCTCGGCTGAGACTAGCACCATTACGAGCTGGCGGCCTAGTTCTGACCGGATGTGGAAGGCAAACAACGCATTTGTAACAGTACACATCCAGCGTAAAATTACAAGGAAACCGGAGACCAGTGCGTTTGACAGGATCTACCGAGCCCTGCCTGGACTTAATAGTACAGATGGCCATGAATAGCTTACAGCACAGCGGGACCAAAAGGAACCAGTACAACTTTTTTTGACCAATCTGTTGCTCGTTGTCGAACTACTGAAGGATTAGCCAAATTTTCGCTGCCTATTAATTCCGAGTTTGAATATTTAAAGATTCATTGGTATAGCGCCGCACGTGAACTTAATCTCTATCCAGGTACTTTAATACGCCGCAGGGCTCGAGCCTACGACTTCAGTGGTCAAAGGCGAGCACGTTTCCTCAGGGTCAAATCGAAGCATGCAGTTCCAAAATATCAAGATTTTTCGGAGCATTTAGAATCCATAATCGCCAGTATCGTCAAAGACATGAATAGATCACGACTAACAGCTGCACAGAACGAACAGTAACAATAGGCTAGAGACGCAAGTATATCGTTACTTATATGGCTGGCACACTTAATTAGAGGAAAACGAAAAGCATGGAGCCAATTCAAAACAATTGAAAAATCGCGATGAGCCACTGACCCCTCTTTCTATCCCATTAGCCCATAAAGAAGTTTTCGGTGTGCTTATGCAAATTAGGCAGATTCTTGCACTGACAGAACCGTAGTGCGTGCACACAATTGACTTATAGGGACGGCCGATCGAGTGAAGCTGCCAAAACATTGGTGAGAAAATTTTTGGTCGTACGTAGCCAAATTATCTTTCGTAAACTAGTGTTTCGCGAACTATGCACCGCCTGTTATTCTTTGTGGGAATGTTTGGATTCTGACGCGACAAAAAAGGAATTGGCATCGCAAGTCCATTTAATTGCATCCGTCAAGGAATGGGCCAATTTCTATGTCTGAGCTCGACTGGTCTGATCTTGATAGTCACCGGTACTCCAGCTGTTCAATCGCCCGACGGCGAGCTACACATCGTCACGTACCAGCCAGTTCATTCGATAGTGATGAGAATGCTCAGTGTGGGCATGCAGTTTTTGTTGGATGTTGGTCGACAGTCGTGGAACGCTGTCAGTTTCGACAATGCGCTAGGCCAGTCGCTACTACGTAGCGCCGCTACTCAGAGCCTGCTTGTCGAAGTTAAGAACTGGTAAAGTGCTGTCAGGTTCCCTCAGCACCTGCGACCTAGCTCCAACAATTTCAAAGTGCACTTTAGGACTCTTTCTTATTAAGCACCCGGGCGCGTGTCATTGCTTCGAGGCTTTCTACGGTCGCATTTATAGGCGCCGTCGTTTCGAGCATAGTTTACGTCGATTATCGGGGGCGTCCGATCTCGAAAGGACTAGCCCGCCTTTGAGAAATTTTCGTCGATGCATGAACCGCGGCCCGCTATTCCGATGCCTGGTTGACGGCGAGTAGAGCTAAAGTTGAGGGACGTACTGGCTATGGCCATTGCAAAGAGCCTAGAAAGAGATCGAGTTCTCCGAGGGAGCTGTACAAATGTATTGTTATTATTATTACTATTGCAGCTCCAATCGTTCTAGCCGATTGGAGCAGCAGGCGATCGAATGAGACGTAGGGCCATCGAGGCCAAGTCCTCCTACGAGAGTCGGCGCAGCCGAGCGGCCAATGAAACGACCCGAGAGTGGCAGTTCGAGAAAGAAAAAGAAGCTGCAAGCGGCCAATGAAACGACCCGAGAGTGGCAGTGCAAGAAAAAAAGAAGAAGCTGTAAGCGGCCAATGAAACGACCCGAGAGTGGCAGTGCAAGAAAGAAAAAAGAAGCTGCTATCGCGTTCGCGTGCACACGTGCATGCCTGCGGGCGTGTCGGTGACTCGGCGACGGAGCGTGAGCTTTCGTGCTCTCGCTCCGTCGCTCTGTCTGCGAGCGACCGAGCGAGAGAGCACAGCTAGATAAGAAGGAGAGATGGCCTAGGGGTGATCCACGAATCGTCGGACCGCACGTCGATTACCTCCAAGTTTAACGAGGCTCGTGCACGAAAGCTGCATGCCGCTTTTCCCATCCGACATGCCTAACTACGTCGGCTGGTATGAGCTAATCAAGCCAAAGGCTGCCGTTGTAACAACTGGCATGCCGTGCATAACAGATGAGGCGCCCAAGGCAGGTAATTTCCAGGCAGACGAAAGGCATAGTACGTACGGGTGCCTCTTCTTGATGAAGGCTTAAGACGGACACGAGCATCCAGTATACCGAAGCAGGTGCCTGCCAAGCACTGCCTCCGGCTCAGTTTTCTTCATTCTGGTCAGCTGCCCATTCAGCCCTCTTAACTTACTAGGTCAGCCTTAGCTCTGTCCTGTCTGCATCGCCTAGCACACACCCCTTTCCCGGCTAAAGGGCCTACCCTGAGGGCATAGACTGTCAGACGGAAACTACAGGTTGGGAATTGAAACTCGGTCAGGGCGGCCGCAAATCACCACGACACTAACAAGGGTTTCTTATGCTCTCAGGCTGCTGCTGGTGACACTGGCACTAGAGGTGATTCTATTTTGAGTGCTCAACCACCACGAACAGGGTTCTACGGACAATCATAACTGCTGCTTTTCCATCCACGAATCAATCCAGTCCGTGTACTTGTGTAGCAGCTTCCTGAACTCTTTCCGGCTGCTCAGCTGGAATCTTTGGCCAGATTCTTTGGTCTGACTCTGAGCCAGAGTTTTTTGGCTATGCACAAACACTGCTTCGGACAACCGATCCAGCAACTCTGCTCGCAATATAATGCCCACGACTCCCAGTGGCAAACAGAGGGGGCTAAAAGCAGAGTCTCCTATGCACCGAGGCTTTTGGGTGCATAATTAGGCAATCTATCCGTCAATCCATCCATCTGTCTATCTTTCTATCTGTCTGTCTGTCTGTATATCTATCTGCCTGTCTGTCTACATGTCTGTCTGTCTATCTGTCTGTTGGTCTCTAGTCCGAGTGGAATTTTGGCTACTGGCTGTTAACACCTTACTGGTTATACTACAGGCTTACCAAAAAAGCTCAATGCCTACCTCAACATGTGCTTACCACGATAGGTTCCCAATGAATGACTAAGTACTAATTTAGAATAATCGGTGAAGCCAAGCTCACGGCTACACTATGTGAACCTCGTCTTTTCTAGTGTATCTGTGCGACTCACTCATGTTGCCATTGATTATATTTGTGCTTGTCGATGATACATGATTGGCATTTTTCTGCATATTCCGAGGAACCTGCTAGCCCAGCATACGGCGCTTTACTCCACGAAAACCCTGCTGATTAGCTCACAATCACGAGGGGTCTTCTGCTCCTTGCTGTGTACACAGAGTTAGAGTTGGACCAATTACACGTCTTCTGACAGAGCAGCACCAAATATTTTGCCTGTATGTTGTCTTGCACAAGCAGCTCGGGCACAAAAGATCGATGAAACAACGTTTGCTAGTAATTCGCTGCTTCAGATTGAAAGAGAAGTCAAATCAAAGCGTCTAGGAGCATTTCATCAATCGACTCACCGGGCAAGATTGTACGACAAGTTCCTTATGCCATTCATTGTCACAATTGGATAGTCCTTCAGTGAACCAGTAACGGGCATAGTTGGGATGGCTTGCTCTGAATGAGAAGAAGAGAGCACGTATTTTGCCGGGCCAGTACTGCCTGAGCATTTGCTTTTATGCAAATGCATACTACGGGCTTACATTCTGGTCATGCAGGCAGAAAATAGTGGCATCAAAACAATTGTCAATTCAGACCGAGTGCTGCCATTTACATCAACTAGAGCGACTCCATAATGTATGCCGTATAGTTACTCTGAAAATTACCTGCATCCTTAGCTCTATTCTTCTCCACCACAGTGCCGACGTTGTCCCTGGCATTCTGAGTGTACTCAAGAAGTTGCAAATAGGCAAGTATCTCTAGAAACGAATTCAGGATTTGAACTTCCACACTTTCAGGCTAGCAGCCGATGGATCACATAGTTGTTTTGGCTGACTCACCGACACACTTTCAAGGAGCATGCTGCTCCATCATCTTGCTTCCATATGAGGGGGTCTCCCTTATCAATCATCTTTCCTCTAATGCCCACTGACTAGCTGTGTTACAAGCCCCCTATAGGATTCTAGCCCAAATTTTAGAATGTTAGGTTCTTACTTTTTGCTGAATTAAAATAGTTAATTCTGCAGTTTAAATCCTCTGCAGTGTCAGCACAAGTATGGTATAAAATTTGCTGTAGAGGTTCAAGTAGAAAGCGCAAGCATGTATAAGCATGCACACGCGGGAGTGATCTCAAAGCCAAAATAATTGACACAGCTTGAACCCTGGTTTTGCCAAAGTTGGGCCTGCCACTAATGCAAATTCCTGCTTACAGATAATCGGAGGCTTTGTTTTCTCTTTTAGAATATCACAGGCAGCTTTGTGCAAACGAACAAATTTGTTTTCTTAGCCACAATAAGAATAGCATATTCTGCTGCTTTAGACTCCTGTGAGTTCTTTCTATAAAGTATTCACATTTTAATTCCGAAACTAATTAGCTATGCTTGTAAAAGCCTGGAAATTTTACAAAATAAAAATAGAACTAACAAAACTCGTCGTCTGGGAGAAATCACCTGCCTGATGTCAAGTAACTAAAAGATGCTCTACGATGCCGCACCGGCATACATGATATATCATATATCCTATACATATATATACGTATACAGCATACAGCATAGGTACTTATATGACAGTGGCTGCAGGATTTCCTGACTGATCGCTGACCCTATCGTGGGTTAAAGTACCTCCACACGTCGACTTTGCCGATCCAATAACAGACAGAACTCAGAATCACTTTAGCAGCTCGAGTCTTTGCATCGTGTATCGAACGTTGGAGCCTGCTGCGTGTTGCCCACGACTGCGCTTCTCAACGGGAAGGAATGTGCAGCCAAGACAAGTTGAAGAACCCCCCCCCAATAGATAGCCAACTCATGTACCTCTCCATTTGGGGTTTTTTCCCACACTTTTGCCCAAATGAGTGCGATGTAGTCGGATTTCGATCCCCATTCTCTGGCATTCTGGTGCAGTGACTCTTTGTGCTTAAGACAGGCTGCCCTGATCCGGATTTCCGAGGCCCATGGTTCTGCAGATTTTGCTATTGCTGGTACACAGAGAAACCATAGTTTCCTCGGATCTAGATCACAACGCTTACTTCACGGAGGCATTCAGACAAACTTGACATGCTATGCAGAACTACGCAATGACCAAACCTGCAGTGCCTATACAGCCACAGCATAGACTTAGATATGGCTTTAGGCATCTAAGTGCAGACGCTGGTGGGAGAGGGGAATTTTTCACAAGGGAAATACCTCTTGGTGCATAGCCCTAGCCTCACCGGCTGCCCAAAACCAGCCCAAAGTCAGCAGTGTCAGAAGAAATCTCTCCAGTTGAAAACGCATCCCAAGAATGCAGCAAGCAGCAAAGGATACGGGCCAGCTTCATGACTGGCATGTGTGGCACCTCTTCCTCGTCTGCTGCTTCGTCGTCTTCTGACTGCTGCAGCAGCAGACATTCGGATTCCAAAAACAGCCATTTCCTCAAAGTTTCGTTTGACAGCTGGAGAATGTGATCGGTTGCTTCGGCAAACTCCTCGTCGGCCATTACTCCTTGCTTTCTACTGGGAAACTGCACGAGCTGATGTTCCATCTGCAAAAGCCCGAGTGGCGCCACATCGGCTACATGCTTAGAGGATTGCCCCAAGTGTATCTTGCTGCATCGAGCTGCAGCAAGCAAGATGAACGGGAATCGGATAACATCCGAGGCAAAATCATAAGCATGGCTATACAACTCAGGCACTCAGCACCCTCTATCTCTGGTAACATTTTAAAGTAAAGCAGTTGGATTAAAAGGCTGCATGTAACTGAAAATGGGAACACAATGAGACATTATGTCTGTGCATGCACACCCCATATCGGTGTGCTTGCAAAGACACATTTAAACATTGGAATGTAATAACACACTTATTCGTGCAAGCATGGACGTTCTTCAAGTCGCCCCTCAGATTCCAGATCGAGCAGGAATTATGCTTCCTCAGTGGCGAGCAAGCAAACAGAGAGTACCTTGTTTATTCCTTGGGCTGCATAATGTAATGCAATGTATCTGTCTGTAACTCCATAAAGCCACAACGACTATGTGAGTGTTATACAGGAGAGTTTTGTATAGACCACTCACACGCTAAGCGGTTTTGGGTACACATTCGGTAGCCAACAAACAAAATGATAGTTCCGAGGTGGCCTCTCACTAAAATAGCCACATATGCATAAAAAGTAAAAATTAGCCGACTCAGCAAGCAGTAGAGCCTTGTCGATTTTTACCAATAGCCAGCAGGCAGTAAAGAATTGCATACTGCACAGCTCAAGCCCAAGACCAGGGTCGTGAACAACGAGGTTCCTAGATCTAGGTCAAGGTAAATGAGGATCATGTTCACCAATTTTTTTCTTCTGCTGCTCCTGGCTACTGGTCTGTTTTTGCTTCCTAATTAGTCGACAGCTCTTATTCTTCCTAGCAATGCCTCTCCTTCGTGTTTCTTCTTGCAGTTGTGGTACTGTGTTTCCTACAAATTCACGCACACAACTTCTGCAGCTTAGAATGGCATAGAGAGTAAATGTTGCATCACATGGGTCATCCTCTCGCCCAGTGTCCAGCCCAGCTGTAGTGCTGTGTGTGATGTTCATAACATGCTATATGCAGATTCGCACCAGCCCTATAGGCAAGTATCTGTGGGGCACATGGAGCGCATTTGCTCGGGCAGCCCCTGAAGGTCAGGCCCGACAGGGTATGTTGGCTGGAAGATTAAAATCTGAGATCGATCGCGTGCAATCTACAATATTGACTAGTCACCGTGCCACCTCTTACGGGCTTTTCAGCTTATCCCCGACCATTAACACATCATAAAGCTGTTGGGCTGATAAATACTGCTGACACCATCATTGTGAACTTAAAGAGCGTGGCGAGCTGCTCTGGGCACAGAGAGGCCGTGAGCTGTGCTGATCATTGCCCAAGCTCCATTCACTATAAGCCCTCTAAGCATATGGAGATTAGCAAATCAGCCAGAGATGCAAACATGTCACGCAGCCCTCTTCGGAGCAGCAGTGTGTAGAGCTCAATGTCTCCAGCAACTATAGCATCGACCGGTAGCAGCTTCGGCCGTGGAATCGGTTGGCAGACTATTCCTATTATCGGTACCAACTTCACAAAATATTGACTGCCAATGATATCAAATACCTCCAGTATTCTCGGCTCTCTTCCCTTAAGTATGATGTAAAGTAAATAGTCCTGCACGAGAGCATTGGACAGTTTGTTTTCGGCAAAAGACACATAGCCCATCTGTAGTGACTCCACATCATCGTCCTGCAAAGAGAGTGAACTTTAGGCAGGTCAGACAAGCTTATAGACTATGTTGTGCTGTTCATTTTAACATGCTTTCACTTAGTGTAACCAATCGCAGCCATAATGCACTTGCAGGGTTGTGGAACATGTCATCAGTAACCTTAAGTGCACTGCATGTATTAGTTAAAAATTTGATGAAACTGCCATAATGTGACTTGTTTCCTTCTGGTGCAATAGAACACAGTGTCCTAGATAAGCTGGAGTCTTGGGAAGTGTTCATTATGCAATGTAAGAAACACCATCGGATTCTAGGGGCACTATATCGATTCAGCTCTTGAGTATGCTAAAAAAACATTTAATTCTGTTCCTTTCTGAGCACATCTACTTGACCAGTAAATGTATCACCTTATTGTACGATATTGTGTTTACGCGAGGTTCTCTAGAGAGACTGGAGGGGCCTCACACTTCTTACGCTCATGGATAATTCCACTCCGTAGATTCGTTGGACTCTTCAGTGAATGCATCAGCCCAGTTTGCACAGCATCCATCATAATCAATCCATCCCATTCGCAGTAGAACTACAAGCTAATCTAATCCCAAATAAGCACGACTGATTTATTGCTCGAGGGAAACTTGAGTGAACAAAAGAACAAGCTCGACCGGTTTCGATAAATCCACCATAGCAAACACGATCATCGACTACAGTTCACGTCACTACAGGGATTCCTAAAGCACATGAATGCTAAATTATTCACATACATATTTCAGTCTAGTTCTTAAGATGTTGGAAAGAGTGGTAGTGTAAACGCCTGCTTGCTTAGCACGGGAGTGGCAAAATAACTAAGCAATCGAACGGCAGATGCACTGTGCAACCAATTGATAGCAGCTAGAGGCATTTTGGTAGGTCCTACAGCAAAAATTGTGAAAAACAGTGAAAAACCATTTTTAGTCATTGGACTACAGAACTGCCGTCTTTTAGTTTTTAAAAACAGCTTTATATTTTATTAAATACTGCAGGTGTGACCTACCGGAACTAATTTTAGCAAGTCAAACTAGGATCATAGCAATCGGTGATGTTGCCCTAGCTCTCCAGGAATCTGGCACCATAGTTACCAAATGAGCAAGTTTTCATGAATAAGCTGCAAAAGCCCCTATTTAGCTACAGAAACCAAGGAAGGTTTGTTGCTAACAACCCACTACCGTCTTACAAATGTACAGAGAAGAATGTGAGCAATGCCAGTTAATTGCATTCCTTATCTATAGCATTATTAAAATAAGGAAAATGCATCTATAGGACATCTGGCACCCAGCCATTTAACTGCTTAAAGTATAAATCGGACACATTTCGAATAAAGCAGACCTTTTCCCTGCTCACTAAGCAATCAGAGAAAGAAAATAGGCTTCGTGCTGCCACACATCAAGTGACTTTGACTCATGCCCACTCAAGGTCAAGGTTTAACATTTCCTTGAAAATTACTCCTGGCTACATGCCTACTGGTGATACAGCCCAACGTCTTAAGATCAGTGCCAGGAGTATTCTACTGTCAGAGATCATTATAATGCTCTCTCGGCATCCCAGCACAGCAGCTGCAGTTTTATAGGTACTAACTGTAGCTGCAATCAGACAGGTACACAGCTCTCCGAAGCACTTTGGAGTTTTAACCCACCTTCTACTAGGCCTGCTGCTAAAGGCCTGTGGTTTATGTATGGAGTTAAGATCTGGGGCCAGCACTGATGTCACCATTTTGCATACCAATTGATGGGGGTTCGTAAATGCATGCAGCTTTGAGGCACGACTTCCTACATCCTGGCATACCATTGCACCAGCCACATGCCCAGCTACTTTAGTGTAATGAGCTAGTTTCACTTGCAGCATCACTGCTTACATGCCTCATATTGTTATCGAAGCTAGCTGGAGCTGCTAAAATGGCAATTGCATGATGCGAACAAAATTTGTGATTGTGGTCGTTTTTGGCGACCTGAATTCACCTTCCCATGCAGACATGACAAAATGTTCTCAATCATGTCGGACTAGGAAAATGCTTAGAACTCTGATCATTCTACATAAATCTAGCACTCACTTTTGTAAACCTTATAACGACGACTGTAAAGCATGAGCACAATCGACTGCACATATTGGCAAGGTTTGACGTGACAGAAAAATCAGCAACCAGATAAAACCATCAGCATTTTGTCATCCGCAAGGATCCAGCACCAGCAGCAGCGCCAGCAGTACCAGCAGCACCAGCATGCATGCATACATGCAACAATTAATACACAGGGGATGGAGCTACACCACCTCAGTCATCAAGCAAACCGCGTTCAGTTAGCTGACGGCCTATGAATAGAAATTGCATATTCATGAACTCAATCCATGCGAAACAACATCGAGAAAATCTATTTGCCATTGGCTAACCTTCCGCCTGCACTACCAAGGGAAGAGAAGTGAGATCTCAGAGCCAATGGCATCGGTGAGAATCACAATCGCCAAGAGGCTACCTGAGTTATCCATCCCAATATCTAAATCTCCCGTCTCTTTGTCTCTCTCTCTCTCTCTCTCTCTCTCTCTCTCTCTCTCTCTCTCTCTCTCTCTCTCTCTCTCTCTCTCTCTCTCTCTCTCTCTCTCTCTGTCTCTCTCTCTGTCTCTCTCTCTGTCTCTCTCTCTGTCTCTCTCTCTCTCTCTGTGTCTCTCTCTCTCTCTGTCTCTTTCTCACTGTCTGTCTATCTGTCCGTCTGTCTGTCTATTTGTCTGTCTGTCCGTCTGTCTGTCTGTCTGTCTGTCTGTCTGTCTGTCTGTCTCTCTCTCTCTCTCTCTCTCTCTCTCTCTCTCTCTGTCTTTCACTGTCTCTCTCAAGCTCACTCTGTCTCTCTTTGTCTTTCTGTATGTCTGTCTCTCTCTCTTCTCTCTCTCATCTCTCTCTCTCTCTCTCTCTCTCTCTCTCTCTCTCTCTCTCTCTCTCTCTCTCTCTCTCTCTCTCTCTCTGTCTGCCTCTCTCTGTCTCTGTCTCTATGTCTGTCTCTCCCTCTGTCGCTGTCTGTCTGTCTGTCTCTCTCTTTCTCTGTTCACTTTCCTGCTCTTTCAAATTTCCCTTTCTACTTGTCTACCCTTACTTCACTTCCATTCTGACTCTGCCTGCCTGCTTCTCTGATATAGCGAGATCCTTTACATGATATTCACTCTATACTCATTCAAATGGCTTGATGAGTCAGGTACTAACGTGTGAACGGTCAACATAGTAGTGTAGGAAAGGGAGTGACTGAATTGCTCACATGTGTAAATTGGAGTTTAGCTTTGTGATGTACCGCACGTGCTCAGTAAGCTCTTCCTAACAATAATAATAATAATAATAATGCATTTGATATAGCATCATCAGAGAACTCAATTCCTTTCTAGGCACTTTATATTTGCTACAAAGGAATCACGATCGAATGGTTAGTTGCATGCTCAATAAACACCAGGAATAACATGGTTAGAGGTGACATGCACTGGGTCAGCATGCAAGTGTGGTTAGTGGCAGCATGCACAGTGTCAGCATGCATAAGCACATAAAGGACGGATCACAGAAACCCACTAAATGCTGTGATAAGTAAATGTATTTTTAGTTTCTTTTTAAATGTGGTCAAGTCAGGGGATGTCGTGATGCAAGTCAGGAGTGAGTTCCAGGCTTTGGGAGCATACGAACTAAAGACATGGTCTCCAAAGGATTTGAGATTTGTACGAGATATGGGCAAACATTCCTGTTTGAATTCAAAACATTGTTCAAGTGTCTATAGAACATCATGTCTCTATCCTCGTTCATACCAGTCGATGAGACATCTAGCAGCACTCAAGGAATACACATCGGCAGATGTAGCAAGACTTTTTAGGCTTACCTGCAGGAATGGATACATCCAGCCGAGTAGTGAGCGAACGTCTTCAATGTGTAGCCACTTCACTTGGTCGATATGATTGCTTAGGAGCAATGCATAGCGACAGACAGAGAAATCGATGTTGCCAGCAAGGGAGTTTGCAAAAAGTTGCAGCATCTGAAAGAGCATATTATTGGTGTGGCTACAAGCAGCCCAGAGCAGCAGGGCTGATGCCGGTGGCAGCGGCAGCCTCACAGGCATCGGCAGTGGCCTACGATAACAGTAAATCCGGCTAGCCAAACTATGTATAGGTGTGCATGTCTAGACCAGTCGATGGAAGTGTAACCATTGCACAGCATGGCTAGTCCTTCTCTGTTTCCATTGGACTGACTGCACAATTAACCTATGGTTGATAGTCCAACGTGCACAATTAATGCCACTAGCTAAGACACTTTCCACGATGGACCCCACTGTTTGGAGTAGACCAGCATTACATTTGATACATTATATGACAGATACAGATAGCTCACACAGACGCTTTTTCCCAAACCTAAAATAACGACTGACGTTTCTAATAAAGAACAGTTCGCATGCAGAAGTAGCTCGTTTCGTTCGGCCTACTTTAAGCCTATTTTGGTTTCTGACAAACTTACTTACCCGATTACTGGCAGCATATTCAATGACACCACTGAGGAAGTCATATGCTGCAACATGGGCTGCCCTTTCCTCCAAGTAATGGCCCGTGAAGAAGCCGTAGACTTTGTCCTAAAGAGAGTGTGGAGCACAGCATGGATCGCACAGCTTGGTATTCGGTGCAATGCACATCCAGCACTGTTACGCCTTCACATCGCTGGCCAGCTGCATGGGCCATGGCCCAAGGACCACCGAACCAATCCAACCACGGGGATAAGGCAACAGCAGAAGTGGCTCGTACGGCGATGAAATAAATTTGAAAAGCATTGACCGATGATAAGCTATATCAGCCAGATTATGAGTGCCTGGAAATTATCCATGATTTCTGGAATTATAATAATTAGGAACCCGTGGGTCATAATTTATGGTTAGGCAACATATAAAGCTCAAGTAATGCAATGGTCAGACAGTTGTGCTCTGGGCTTTCAAGTGAGTTGTACCCTGCTGCTGGTGCTCGACACCAGTAGCCCCCCCGTGGCTTTCGAATCGACCATTCTATTCTAAGGACGTAGGCTTATTACAATTTATATAACCGTAATGAAGCTCTTGATTTCTGCTGTGCTCTGCTACTGGCAACATAACGGCATGGATCGACGCAGCATCTGCAGCTCGCACAAACCAAGCTTCCAGCTTTGCCGGTGTTTGTGAGGGGTCGTAAAGGACCAACAACGAGCAACGAGCACTGTGTTTACAGCAGAAGACTCTCGTACAGGAGCTGCTGTCCGGCGTTTGTGATTGCATATACATAGTCTCACAACGCGAAAGGTCATTAAAGTGTCAAAGTGCGGCAGTGCCAGCAAAAGACAATAGTAATAATAATAATACATTTGTTTAACACCCTCAGCGAACTCAATCTCTTCTTAGGCACTTTACATTTGCTGCAAAGGAAGTATGATTGAATGGTTAGTGGTAGCATGCTCAATGACACCAAGCATAACATGTTAAGAGGTGACATGCACAGGGTAAGCATGCAAATATGGTTTGTCACAGCATGTGGAGGGTCGGCATGCATAAGCACACATAAGGACGAATCGTGTGGACCTACTAAATGCTGTGATAAATCGATGTGATTTTGTTTCTTTTTAAATGTAGTCACGTCAGGGGACGTCGTGACCCCCGTCGGAAGTGAGTTCCAGGCTATGGGAGCATTCGAACTACAGGCACGGTCTCCGAAGAATTTGAGGTTCGAATGAGGTATAAGTAATTGATTAGATTCCGAAAAGTGGGTGTCACTATGCTTAACCTGGTGAGGGATGAGATCTGATAGTTAGGCTGGAGCCAAAGAATGAAGGAACCTAAAAGTGAGTGACCGAACCTTTGATGAAGAAAGTCGAGAAGTCGATGAGTTGCTTGACTGGGAGCTAGTGTAGGTTTCGGCGATTTTACCGGAGGGAGGTGGGAATCTTTTGTGCAGATCCTCCTCTTCCTCCGTTTTACAACCATGCATGCATATTTTGCACTCAGATTATGCCAGAGGCTCTGTATGGCCCAACCAAGCAAACGGCTATACAAGCTGCACTGTAAATATGGCCGAAGGTGAAAGGGGAGCAAGCTGCCCCACCGACCTCCACTGGTAAAGAGCAACGAAAAGGAGCACTGAAGCCTGCAACCGAACCCAATACATTCGCCATCCTCCGTGTCAGTTCTCGAGACACAGAGCTTGGCCATTGGTGCTCGGCAGCTGCAGCGCCAGGGAGAGCCTGACACAGTTAGCTGGGGCCCCACATGTTTGCTTTGACGAGACCACGACGAGGCACGGCTAGCCGGCCAGGAGCCTTAAGCTCTATCGATTATTCTCTCCTCCTGTCCCAACCTAGGAGTCACGACCATGTAAAAGCAACCAGCCAACAAAAACAATGCCACACCCCAATACTCGGCCACTGCTGGCTGCTGCTGCTGCTGACTGCCGCTGCTGCTGGCTGTGCTATGGGTGATGCCCAAAATAGGTGAAGCCATGTGCATTGGCAAGTCAAGCTAACGGTGGACAGCAGCAACCCTTATGAGCTATATGAGCCAGGTCGTGGACTCGATCAGGGTGCCGGCTATAGCATGTTGCCCAGTGCAAGCCCATGATAGTTATTGGATAGTTGGGTTGGTATAAGGATGAAATGATCGAATGACCCTATTGCTACTAATGCAAATGAGACCGTTGAATCTGCCGATCTTCACTTTACTTGTAAGCCGAATGCTGCTATGCAGAGAGTAGATTTACTCACACTAATAAAGCAAGTGAGGTTCTAGAGCAAGCCAACTGGCATAGAACCAAATAAAAAAGAAGAAAGCTGCAAGCTAAGAAGATTCGTCCTTCATGTGCTTATGCTGACACTGTGCATGCTGCCACTAACCACACATGCATGCTGACCCTGTGCATGTCACCACTAACCATGTTATTCGTGTTGTTTATCAAGCATGATATTACTCACCATTCAATCGCATTTCCCTTTGCATCAAATGTAAAGCGCCTATAAAGAGATTGAGTTATCTGAGGGCGCTTTATCAAGGGCATTATTGTTATTATTATTATTAATTAAGCAGCTGACAGCCCCCACCCCTTCCTCTCCCTCTCTGCGCACCAGCCCGCAGCTTGCAGCAGCTGCTGAGGGGTTGAAAAGCATCGGTTATAGCTAATGCAGGCATTTTCCTCCTTGCGACCAAATAGCTGAGGTCGCGGGGTGTGAGTGGCATTCCGCACTTTCGGGTTGCATTACTGAACCGATAAACCAGCATGCATGCCTTGCATGTAATATTCGATTCAAGAGCCGGGTCACTTTCAGCAGCAGCAGCTTACCACGATAGATTGGTATTCACCAGTGTTGTCAGCCGTGACAGCGTCATCTTGGCCAATTACGAAGGCATAGAACTGCTCCAGCAATGACAGCACCCTGTCCTAAAATGCAACTGATCGGCTAGAGCACTTGGCAAAGAAGACACGGATCACCATAGTCAAGACAACCAATGTGTAGAATAAGGACGTCTCAAGCCGAGACACTCAAGGGGAGAAAGAGTGAACGAGGACGACAAACAAACAAAGTTACAGTCATTCCTACTCACTTCATTCCTGCAATTCACAGAACACCTGAAGGTAGCAGATTTGGTTGCCAGAAGGCTCCCACATTAAGCATAAATAATAATGATGCATTTGATATAGTTCCCTCGGAGAACTCAATCTCTTTCTAGACCCTTTACATTTGCTACAAATGAAACCCCCCAGTAATAAGTATACTACGGTAGTGGGCAGTCTGTAACCAACCTCTCAACCATCAGCATGTGCTGGAAAACAGTGGGCGATAGTCAGACATCAGGACCTAAGTATGCATCATGTAGGTAATGACAGATGAATTAGGAGACTGTGTGGCACTTGAATCGCTTGAGAGTAAGCTCTGCTGGAGAGGGATGGGGCTAGTTTGCCTACAGGTTAACGTCTTCACAGGAAAATCTCAGCAGAGCAGTTCAAGTGTCATCGCAGGGAATATGCCTCACAACCACCATGAATTTATCACCATTAGGGAAGCCCACTCGGCATGCCGTCTGCTGAAGCTTCGGCACAGAAGCTTTCGTGCATTTCCAAACGGAGTGCGCATTGAGAACCACACCGGCTACGAGTCTGTCCCATCCTATGGACAGCTGACCCAGAGCCTGCAACATCACAATACGACAGATTTCAAAACCTACCACTCCGAGACTCCGTCGAACTGCTAGTGGAGCACCTGCTCGCTCCTTGTAGTCGTCCAATATGATGGACAGAGGATGTACCTCCTGCAAATAGCCAGCGCGGCAGGCTGCACAACGTGGCGTTTTGAAATATTTTTTTGCAGATAAATCCACATGACCGAGGAGACTGGCTTCTGGAACAGGACGAATGGCCTGGCATGCACCTGCCTTCTCGAGCAGCACTCACCTGCTGCCCTGCAGAGCTCACCAGCTTCACTGCTCACCCTCAGCAGCAGCAAAGCAGCGGCGGCGGATGTGCTTACCAGGCCACTGGGCCCCCGTTCTTCTGTACGGCTGGCAGCACCCCGAGATTCTGGCTTCCGTGCACCACTAACTGCGCTGCTGGCATCCGTGTGAGCCGAAACTATCGACAAAGCATCGTCATCCATGTCACTTCCACCTGTCTTGTAGTTGACTGCATCGACCATCGAGCCAGCTTCTGCTTCCCTTCAGAGAGCAGGGATACTATCTGAGTAGCTGCTGTCGGCCAGATTTGGCGATGAGCAGATGCATGCAGCCGGCAGAAAAAGAAATGCTGGGTGGCACCTGGATGGCACCAGTAAGGCGGAAGCAAAATGCATGCTCATATGCATGCATCAAGGGCCACCATAAGTATCCGCCGGCTTCTCTAAGCAGGTTTAGGTGAGAACAAGCAGTGACAGCAGCAGAAGCAGAAATAGTGTCGATTTGCTTACCACGACATCGTTCGCTCCCTGGTTATTCTCACCGGCGGCCGACGTAGTCGAAGATGGCTCACTCGGTGTGGCATCTGCATAACAACTCCCTCCTCCCCGATGACCTTATGAGGACAGGCCACCGTCTGAAAAAAATAAAGAGCAGGGGACGTGTCAGCCACAGTAGACAGTAGACAGTCAGCCACAGTAGACAGCAATTGTCGAAAGCATGCAATCGCTTGCACTGCTCATTGCTCCACGAATCGAACATGCCAGTCCATAGCGAGTTGGAAACCACATACACAGAAATGCTTGCTGACATGTCTCAATCTATGTACATTTTAAGGCTATGTTCGAACCCTAATCACAATAGCTGAAAGATGGACTCTGCAGCTGGTCTCGTGTCGAATTAACTATCTTTTGCTCGATACTGCTGTGGGTTTTTTGAGGACCACAGCACACGCGAAATGTGCTAGCATATGTCAGTATATACGCTTTTGGCTTGATGAATCCTCGGATTTGGAGGCTTATCAAGGTGAGCCGTGATGGCTCACTGGGTAAGGTGGTTGCTTTCACGACCTCGGTCCCGAGATCGTGGTTTCGATTCCTGTGGTGGGCGATCCTTTATTGCCACCGCAAGCGGAGGTAATAGCCGTAAAGGCTCTTCTGTCGCTATAAAAAGAGGCTGTTTAATCAGCTAAGATTTATTTTTTTGTTGTGTCATTCTACAAAGATTGCTGAGTCAGGACATATTGAATGAGATCGGCTGTGGATTGAGAAACTGGCATTAGTGATACATGCAGGACCTGTGGTACACAGCCGCTCTGGCATACCTACCGAAATGATTCATCTTGTACCCGACCAGCACATGCGACTGTTACAGAATTGTAAGAACATGTGCTGCCGGCTCTCACCTTTTCTTCACAGCTTTCACAGTATTTGCAATCTTGATGTAGATGAAAATGTTGGCCACCATCTTGAGAGTAAAACAGCATGACAGCATACTTGCTCATCACCCGTTCATGTGGAATGAATGGATCGTCCCGGGGCTCGGTGCTGTCCTGGTCATTGGCATTTAAGCTAAAATTTCTTATCTCCTCTAAAATAACCACCAAATTTGACTCAATAATGTGTTACATGGACAGTTTCAAATAATCTCAGTTGCAACTCTTCAAAGAGTAGATTGTCATCGGCTGAAATGACTTTGAGTCTTAGGAAGAGGAAAACAGTTAAAATAAAAAAATACAATACCTTTGCATAGAACCCTAAGGAAACTGTACTCGGGCGCTTTACATATGGCGCAGGGCTCGAGCCCAGCATCCTTGACCGTTAAAGAGGAGCAAATCACCACTGGGCCAAACTAGGGTCGAAAGCTAATGATGATTAGTGGTTTTCACTACTACCCCGGAAAGGAAGGTAATGTTGGTCGATAATCATCTGTCGTCAGACAGACTCCCCATACCAACTTCTTGGTGTGACTTAAACAAAAAGGGACTAAAGCCAATGAGTGGCATGCCTAGTGAAAGCTGAATGCACGGTCTTGACTAGACTGATCGGCTTCTCATGGCATTACACAGCATCACAAAGCTTCCAACTTTGGGCAAGGTTGCTAAGTAACAAGTTGGAATGAGAAGAAAAATGCTGCAAGTTTTCAGTTGCAATAGACCTGCAAAAGAGAAAACGCTAGAGCAAAAACTAAAGAGAAAGAAAGATACCTGTCACAGTATCTGGCTGCTGATTGCATAAGCCGAGTCCGTTGACGCGGTATTGTAAATGTATGTAATATACAATTAGTTTTTTAGTGCCCTAGGAAAACTTAATCTCTATTTACCACTTCATATATGCCGTGGGGCTCGAGCCCACGACCTCGGTCATCAAACACATTCAACTTGACCTCGGTTGTAAAAGGCTATCACCCTAACATTTAGCCAAACCAGTGAGACAGAAGGCTTGGCATGTGACATAGTCATGTCACGTGATTAGCAGCAGCCAGCATTACCGATCACAGATGGCTGCTTTGCAGCAATAATGACAAATAAACTGCAGTTCAAGGTAGAGTTTAGTGATGAGGATGATGGTGATGGAAACAGAAATGAACAGGACGATGATGAGGTGACATACAAATAATGAGTTGCCTAATTTGAAAAAGGCATCGGATACCTCATTCAGGCCTATGCACCGATAAATTATACAAACTCGTCAGTTCTTCGAAAGCAGATAGTGTGTGAATCATGCTGCAGCTAGCAATACTTCTGCCGTAGTGAAAGAGCACTACCTCGTGTGATCTTGTCGTTAGGATTGGGCTCATTCTGTGGCCCGTCAAGCTTCACCCGCCTGAGCGGCCTTTTGACTCTTTCAGCAGCAGCTGCCAGATCCGAAGCTATCCTAGAACAAACAAGAAGCCAACAGTGTAGCTCTGCAGAGTGACATATCACAGCCTCGCTAAGGGTAGGCAGTTGCATGCCCGTTCGATGCCATACTGAATAGGTGGTGCTGTTATGCGACAGTAATCGTGGGCTAGTAATTTTGATGCCTTTCTGACGACTGCTTGACATTAATAAAAACCTTCAGAAGATCTCTTGCATTCGGCATGTTCGGCCGAGCTGGTTTTGGCCCAGTGATTAAAGTGCTTGCCCCGACCAAGGTTTGGCTGAGGTCGCGGGCTCGAGCCCCGAGGCATATGTGAAGCACCTGAATGGAGGTTAAGTTCTTTAAGGGAGCTATTCAAATGAATTATATTTATATTTATTCGATCCTTTTCCAAAATTAGGGACCACTTACCACATGGCCGGCTAAAGATCTTACTTGCTCCTTGGTCTAGCATAGACTGGACTGGACTACTGTGATTCAGATATCGCTGGGGTAACGAAAAAGCCGACAATTGTCTGCAGCTAGTGATGAAAAAGGCTGCCAGGTTGGGTATTAAATCCAAGAAAGTCGATCGTGAGTTTCCTTTGCAGTAGGACAGGTCGATACCATTTTCAGAAATAAGGTCGCTTATTACCAGTGCTTTATTGCAAATTGAGCGAGGAATCCCCGATCGATCAATGGCTACTGAGTAGAACTCTTACTTTGACCAACATGCCTCACCGTGGCGTGGCTCCTTTATACCTGGCTGACCATGGCTGGCCTGCATCAGTTTCAGCATCGCCCTATCCTCAGATTCCCTAGGGCATATGTAATACGCTTGGATAGAGATAAAGTTCTCTCAGGGTGCTATGCAAATGAAGCATATCTTATACTTTACTTACGACAATAAATTAGCTCTTTCTTTCTTCCTACTTACAGACCTTTGGCGACAGATGCTCTTACTCTGCAGGTCCTTTACTGTGTAATTTACTGCCACAATCTTTAAGCGACGACATATTCTCTCCTGATGCCAATGCTGACAGATCCTTGCTCCCCGTCCTTCACTGCTAACCCCATGCCGTGCACTTCCTCCACTGCCCTCCTGACTCAACTAGGCTTCTCACTTTTTCTTTGTAGCATGAGATCGGGTCTGTTGTGCAACAAAAGCCGGCCTTGAATGCTCTGTGTAAAACTCACCAGCATACTACCCAGTTAGTCTGTGTGGCATTGTGGGGCTGCAGACAAAGATACATACATAAAAACATCGTACAGCGTGATTGGCCCGAAAAAGGGTTTATGCCAATGCTGCTAAACAAAGCGAATCAATCGACTGGTACTCCGAGTGCTTGAGACCGGTTAACTTTGGACCTGCGATCAGGATGCAGCATGCTGTAGTTTAACCACAGGCAAAGTTTTGCTATTGGTCGGTGAAGCTAAGTCGGTCGAGCTTCTCACCTGCCAGCACAGATATTCATTCTATGCAGCCTTCAAGTTTAACGACCTGCTAGGTGAATTACCTAGCCCTGCCGATGTAGGCGTACTTCTTAGGAGAGTGTGGAATTAGACTAATGTATCAGAGAGCGACATGCATGCACCCGAGCGAGCGACTGAGAGACTGACCATGTGCGCCTACGTCTGTATGAGCACACGGGCATTTGCACCAATTACCAAAGATCGGTGTCTTCTGGAGGCATGCTCATTGCTTATCTGATGTGTGCTCACTTCTAAAATTGCTTCATGCGGAATTCCACCGATGCACAAGCATGGGCACGGCAATGTATGCAGACACATATGCACCAGCATTGCGGATTTGCTTGAAGTAAACAGCAAGTGCCTGCATACTGGATAACCTCAGCTTGTACAGCTACGCTTGCCTGTGTACTTGGGCAGCAAGCCATCCACATTCACAGATATTTATACATATACACATACTCGCTTGGGCGGGCACATACACACACAAACACAGATACACACTATATGCGCAAAGACACACACACGCACGCACGCACACACGCACACACACACACTAAACACCAAACACGAACAAACAGGATTGCACCGCCAACACAATGCATGCATAACAAGTGGATAAACATGCATGTGCTTGCATGCATGGGTGTGCTTGCATGCACATTTGCACCATTTCTGCTGGCTCTGCCTGTGTATCTTACTAGCATACATAAATATTAGCTGATTTAACAGCCTCATCTGTATAACAGCAGCAGAGCCTTACCCACTATCACCACCGCTTGCAGTTGGCACTAAAGGATAGCTCACTGCAGGATTCGAACCCACGACCTTGATCGCAAGGAGTGAGCACTTTACCTCATGGACTATCACAGCCAACCAACATACACACAAACACACACTCACAACACACACACACACACACACACACTTGCATGTATGTGCATGTACATGTGCGTCGAGTATGCAAGCTTTTGCTTAAGCAGGACGTTTAAATGGAGTGGAATGAGGCAGCAAAGACAGAAAATAAGGCAGTAACAAATGTTAGTCCTGCGACAGAGCAAAGCATCGCCCGACCCCGTGTGACAAACTTCCGGATTGAGCTGCAACAGTGTCAGTGTGCGCCTCACTGACCGGTCGTGTTCGGCTTCCTCGATCTTCTGCAGCTCCTCTTCAAACATGGCACGATGTTGCACGAGCAGTGACAGCTCTACGTTGAGGTCGGTCACAGTCTTCTTGAACTTTTCTTGTACAGACCACAGCTGCAATCGATTGCCCTTAGAGAAATGTGCCACTAGGACACTGCCGAGACCATGGCAAGCATGCTGTAAAGCTGCCCAAAATTCCTACGGGCAGTGATGCATTGATGCTTTATCCTTCCTGCAGCTTGACCACACGTCTCTATCCGATATCCTCAAAATGGATGGATGGATGATGCCCAAGAAAAACTTACTGCTCTCGCTCAAGCGCTAGGCTTGCTGTCACATTTTGTTTTTACAGCAGTTGCAGCAGCAGCACAGCTGAAAGAGGCATCCAAAGGTGCTGCTGATATGGCAAGTGGGCCAAACTGGAGCCAAGGGATGAAAATAAAATGCGAGCATCTACGACTTCAGATCTCGGCAATTTGTAGGTATTGAATACTACAATGTAGGGCGGTCCACGATCGAGCTGGATTCATACACCAATCTTTTAGTTAGGTGGTGATCCGTGATAGCAGTCTATCTGATTGGCCAGCCACATAATAATGTTTCAGCACACATAATAATAATTCATGGTAATCCACATGCATGTATTGCTATCCCAAATTGGCAGCAAAAGATTCGACAGAACCAATGAGGTATAAATACGTTATGCAGACTTTTAAAGAATAAAATATGTTCTCGAGCCATAGCAAGTGTTTCCTGGAAGAGAATGCTGAGAAGTGAATAAGAGCAAAATGCCTCAGCTCATTTAAACTGCTGGCAAAGAAGAAGCATCTGCACGGTCCTCACGTTTCCGAAACCAATGTCGGCCATTAGCAAACAACAGCATCTGCAGTGCCATTACTAACCTCCCTCAGTATTACGACAGTGCACGCGGCGCTCGTTGTTGGGCATCCAAAATAAAGGAGACACACTGGAGAGAACGCATGCAAACAGCAAATGTACCTCTTGATCTGCACGGTCAATCTCACGCTCATATTTCTTCTGCAGCACGATGTCTTCTTCATTCACTAGATCGATCTTGGAAAGTTCTGATTTCTGCTCCTCAACAAATTGGTCATATTCTGCAAAATGAAAAATATTTCGTCATCGTCCTGACTCGCCTGGTGACTAAAAGGCTAAAGCATGCTTGCCCATGTGAGAGCACTACGAGTGTGCCAATGCTTAACTTCTGCTGCCTGTTGCAGTGACCAAAGTGTTGCACAACTGCACGGTGCCTCTGTGTGGAGGAACTTTAGGCAGGGCTTTGCTCACGTACCTTCTATCACCGTATTCATGACTGAAAGCAGCTGCTTCTCAAACTTATTAGCCGACCGAACGCTGCTGATCAGATTTTCCTGGTTTAAATTGATACGGAACCTGATGGCAGCTAGTGTCACACCACGAGGACTGCTCAAAACAAGCAGCGCTTCACAAAGCCAGAAGCCGAACGTAGGCACGTCTTGCACTCACTTTTCTGGTTGACAGAACAGGAACTTTCTTCGAAATGCTAGCAGTCAGCAGAGCTGCGTCTAGAGCCGGATCGTCCTGGAAAGCTGTCAGCAAGCAGTGGGAGGAAAGGAAAGAAAAATAAGATCGCGCTCTCTCGATGCACTCGGTCGCTGACTGCATGCAGTTGCACGACTTCTCGGGCTAAGCTCCGAGCTGAGCTCCGAGCGAGCACAGGTGAGCCATCGTACAGACTAGTAGCCAAGTATGCATCGATCGAGTGCTTGTGCTCGTTCTTTGCCGATCGCAGTTCTGGCAGACGAGAAGGAGCTGCTGGGCTAAATCCAGCTGAGTAATGGGTGGGTCGGAGTGGGAAGGAGTGGGTGGGAAGCCGCTCGAAGAGTCATGCACTGGTCATGCGGCACATTCGCTCGCTCGTTGTCAGGCTGCTCGCTCGCTGCCACCCCGAGCAGGCATGCCTGCCAACTGGCACGGCGAATGCGAGCTGCAGCGGCAGCCTCCCTGGCCACCATAGCAGTAAAAACTGCGGCTTTTGTCACAGGGCCCCCTCGTTCTACCCTGCTAATCAGAGACTACCTAGCCACACGTGGCAGCCTACAGCTTTGAAGTGGTCCTGGAAGGTGGGCGCGGTGCGCATGCCTTCACATCGGTATCCTTCTCCGTACTGAACATTGACCTTTCGTAGCACAAGTTCTTGCGCTGGAGCTGCAAGAGGCAGCTGGCTGCTAGTGCAGCCACAGCGCCAGCTGCTGCCGCTCGGAGCTGGCGCTCCCACTCTCCCTGATGCTGTGTGGTGGTAATGAATGGCAGGAGTGCTGCTGCTGCTGCTGAGCTGCAGGCTGTCGAATGCGGAGCTACATGCAGCCGTGGCTGTGACGTCACTCTGCGTGACTGCAGCTCCATAAAATCGCTGCTTTTGTCCGTGATGGGGCCGGCTTTGAAAGATTTTCTCGTTAGAGGCGAATGGCAAGCAAAAACGCAGCAGTTAGAATAAGCGAGCACCATAACAATAATGCACGATTAAAATTAGCTCAGGCTGCCAGCACTCCTACATAGTATGCCTCTAGAAGCCAGTCACGACAGCTCAGGCAGGCATGCCCACATTGCCAGCTAGCAGGGGCAGTCTTGCAGGGCCCCGTGCCAGACCGAAGCCGTGCGATCCGGCGCTCGCTCGCTCGCTCGAGCACGCGACAAGACAGACTTGCTTGCTTCTGGCGTCGGCTAGAACTGACGCTGGCACCGCCGGTGATCGAGCAGCAGAGCAGTCGAGCAGGCGCCGAGAAGTGGTGTGGGGCGTGGCTCGGTCGGTGCTGTGAGCTTGGTGAAAAAAATGAGGCTACGTTCTTAGGACAATCCGATGGACATTTGTTCAATCTGCCTACGACGAGCCATTAGCCCCCCCACCCGAGCAGGCACTGCAAGTGAATGACCGGAGGGAATAATGCTGGCTGGCTGTTTGTTGGCTCAGCAAGAGTAATTTTGCAATGGCTGTTTTTTTTTATAAAGTTCTCCGATGAAGAAGCTGCCAGTGCTCTTCATCTGACGTTCAATTTGGCTTGGCCAGTACTAGCAGCCCGAAAATCGCCATTTCGACTCACACTATCAATCTACTTTCCGAGGCTTCCAAATATTGTTTCGCGTATTTGCCTGCCTCATCTCTTTATCTGCCGCACGAGTGTATGCATGCTGAATCCAGTCATTCCAGCCGCGTGGCTCAGCCCACAGGCAGGCAGGCACCTGGACGATTCTATCGAGAAAGCTTTAAGCTACCTCAGCAAGCATATTCGGCAGGTGCACAAATAGTGAGAAGACATCTTTTGTTTCCTGACTGCCAATCCCAGATTGGGCCGCTATGAGAATAATTCGAGTGACAACTGCCCAATAATCCTGACAGTCCAGCAGGTCGTAGCTATGCACTCGGCAACAGGCTAACAGAGTATTTTGCTAGGATCCAAATAGCACGAGTCACCATTTGGCACTTTGGGCATACTTTAAACTTAGGTAAGGAGCAGGAAGTCAGTCTGCTTTTCTCAGCTTACCGTCGTTCAGAACGTCATATCCTTGCTTGTACTTTCTTAAGTATTTGATTTCCTCATCTTTTTCTTGGAGGTCAGCCTGGCAAGAAAAAGTAGACACATCAGTGATTGTGACTCTAATTTTGCCGTGGCTTACAGCAGACCGTAGCTTTTGGAGTCACTCAATTTCCTGTCTGATAATTCCGTATGTTTATCGCACGGGTTCAGCTCACGCAGTGTTGCCATGGAATGGCTACACGCGAATGCACTCGAATGCTAAAATGGCAGTGGAATATCGAGGACAGAGATAAACTGGCAGAAGGACTGCTGCTGCAAATGAAAGGACCTCCATTTTGACTAGACCACTTCTTGACAACAGCACTTCTAAGCTGGTTGGGGTGACACGCACGTTTTTGTGCTGAAGCTGTGTGATTAACTAAACAGGTGCACTAATCTCTCATCTAATGGGGCTTGACAGCCAGTGCTGACCTGCTCGGACTGGTGCTCTCGGCAGCTGGTTCCCGGAGAACGAGGACTGCCTCGATGACCTCGGCATTCCGCGAAGGGAGCGTACACGGCGCTACAGCGCCTCTGCTTGTCCGACGCAATCTCGGGGTCCGGGATCGTATTGACCCTTTTCCGAAGCCGCGAGTCGCGGGTAGCGCCCGCGGCTCCGGCCGGTAAGGGTACCTCGGATTGATTATAAAGTTTTCCAGTTCTTGATAAATCTTCCAACCCAGCACGTACCGGCGATATGATTGGTCAGTGGGCAGTCTCTAATCGGGCAGCAGCAATACCACCGCCATCTACGAAATTGACATACTCTACATGTGTATACATGACTGCAACTATTTATACAATCACTGAGTCTGATGTGACAAAGAACAACACCGGCAAGAGCAGGTATAGTGTGAGGAATTCCATTCCATGTTTTGCAATGAAAGAGTCATGTTGGTATTGCTTCTGTCCCAGATGCTTAAATGTGATCAACTATAAATGTAGTGAAAACCGGGGATGCTGATATCCAAGAAGAAACCCAGCTGCTGATCGCATCAAATCAAGTTATCTTATTCCCGTTGCCTGCTGCCTTGTAGTGTACAGTTACTATGCAGTGCTTCACATATTCTGGAACAGGTTTTAGCCTCTGAGCAGGACCTGAAGGCAACAACACTAGCATACTGTAGTAGAATGCAGAGCCACACAGTCGCTCTTAAGCTAATTTAAGCGAAGGCATAAATGATAAAAAAATGTTTAGGTACTTTATTTTTATAGTGCCCTAACAGAACTTGATCTGCTGTCCAGGAGATTTGTGTATGTTGCAGTGCTCAAGCCAAGGATCTCTGTCTTAAAGAAATATTAAAGCAGCAGAAGAGCATTAACGGCTGTCACCTTGCAGTTGGCAATAAAGGATCGTTCACTGCAGGATTATAACCCACTATATCAGTCTCAAGAGCGATTGCCTTCCCTCCTGGGCTATCACGGCCCACATTTAAAGGCAAGCACCTTACCCCTGGGCCAAACCAATGCCAGATAAGTTAAATTAGTCAAAACGTCAGTTACTTCCTGATGAAAGCATTTGTGAGTACTTGCATTAGTTTTAACTGCTGCATATACACCTTCATGTGCTTGCACATCGCATTGTGCAGATCCATGCATGCACACGTGCAGGTGCGCACGTGCATACACGCACACACGTGCACACACATTCATGCAAACACTCCAGAATGCATTCATATATGCAGACATGCATGCATATGTACATACACACATGCTCACATGTGCCAGCATGTGTGTGTGTGTGTGTGTGTGTGTGTGTGTGTGTGTGTGTGTGTGTGTGTGTGTGTGTGTGTGTGTGTGTGTGTGTGTGTGTGCATGCACATTCGCGAACATGTTGACTCGAGCAAGCACACTTTTACTAGTGCTTCCAGGTGAACATGCAAGCTTATAACCACTACGAAGAATACTAGTACCTTACTAAATGACCCTCATAAGTTGCAGTGTGCCATACCTTGAGAGACTTGATTTCCATGTCAGACATTCTTTTTGATTTTTCCCAGTTGTGTCGAACAAGTTCAATATCCTGTTTTAGGCTAAAAATTACAAGAATAACTGCCCTTATATTTCAACAAAAATCTTGAAAGAACAGTACGAATTGTTTTTAGCAAACGCTTCTCGTTGTTTACTTGATCAATGGTGCCTTCTGATACCAATCTTGTAGACCTATCGGACCACTATCGATGTAATCACATAACCAGCTTGCTTTGTTTTGTGTGATAGAGGCTTTTGCGAACAAATGCTGCTATGCTAGCTGAATTTCTACTAATTAAAGCAATAAAGTATGCCCTTCCGTCACGCGGCAAGATGGCACCTTTCCATAATTCAGCAAGATGGCGAAGCATTGTTATCCGTGACCAGTACTTCCACGGGTGACTTGTACTAGGCGCGTAAATTAATGTACAGTATTGTATTTCTACTATGACTCGAAGAAGCGAGTCAACAGGCAGTGAGCTCTCGTATGTTCAGATATCAAGATAAAGAGACAGAAAGATGGAGTGAGAAAGACAGAGCAAGACTGACAGAGGTAGATGTCTTATCTAGTGTTTGCAAAGCGATTAGAAATAGATTTAGTTCTCTTGGGATGCTATACAAAGATAATATTACCATTATTATTATTTCTATTCTGTCATTAGCCTTTCACGATTCAAATCAAATGCCGGAGCAGACAGGATGTAGTTTGATTGCTGAACGAGCTACCATGCTTACGCCAGCTAACATGAGCCTTTCGTGAGTAGCCTGCCTAAGCTTCTGAGGATGAAATAGCACAACAGTCTTGATCAGTGCTTACGACATGTCCGTAGCCTTGAAAAAGAGCTTGGACCCATCACTGAACCAAGACCGTTGGTCAAAGGTGCAAGGACAGGTGAACGAGAGGCACCATGCATATGGAAAGACCAAGGGACAGAATGAGTAGCTAGACTGATGATGGCCAGAGAGACACGATCGAACCTTTCTGCATCCATAATCTCAGCGCATGTATAGAAATTCGAGCGGTGTTAATAATCTCCTCGAATTTATGCATTCAGGCATGAAAACTTAAGGTCTTTATGCTTACACGTAGCTTTTGATCATAGCTGAGTCAACGGAGAGTAAAAGCACTGGTTTACTCGTTTTGCATATTGTGATCATCACTTCAAAAATACGAATATGCTAAGCAGTTTTTCTACGATCTAACCTCCTCGGGTGCCTACAAGCTCACAAGCCTACAGTGAAATAGGCCTTGTCACACAGATGGTGCCATGCGATTGGACAAGGCTGTAAACAAAAGCACCTGGCTTGCATTCCAACAGCCAGTCCTACAGTTTCTCTTTCACCTACTCTCCAAAGTTTTTCTACACAGGCATTGAGTAATATATTCGCTATTGCTAATGAGTGTTGTCGTTCAACTAGCTTGATACAGATGCAACATCAGTTCCTTACATGCAAAGCCACTTCTGGAGGACGGAGATCAAACGGTTATCAGGCTGTGCTGTTAGAAAGGGCCCTGCTTTATTTGTACGAAAGCTGAATAATTCTGTCAGATTGAGAAATTAAACTAAATTTATGCTAATTATTGTGTAAGTCAGGTCACCACGACAAGAATGCGAGAATTCCCGCTGAGTTACATTACGAAACTCAACTCACTCCTTTCAAGACGAACAAGCCTGCTGAGTAAGCTCACTTCTCAGCAACGTGACTAAAGCAGAGTCATTATTGCTTCCTTCCTGGCATATTTTTCAAGTGCGTACAAAAAGATTTTGATTTCTTCGGGTGCAACATATATAATTTATTAATATTGTTATCATCACCATCATTAAAGTACCACACGCATTTCCTCTGATGATGCAGTAATACTAAGCTATTACTGTCCAAGAGGACATTTTTATATCAAATCTATGCAGCAATATGGGATACAACTCGCTAGACCGACCCTATGTATTAGCCTGCAGCATGCATATTTTTTCTTGGAGCTGACTGAGTTCTGTTTACTTTAACCAATAATCCCTCATGACTGACTGCGTAAAAAAATAAAACGTAAAAAATATAATTCATTTATCTAGCGCCCAAAGAGAAATCGATCTCTATTCAGGCGCTTTACATATGCAGCAGGGGTTAAGCCCATAACCTCTGTCGTCAAGGGCAAGCCCCTTAATCCTTGGGCGAAAACAGAATTGTACATGCAAGCATGTGCACATTAATGTTTTCAGGGTGTATGTATTCAGCTGAATTAATCTATTTTTTCTGTTTTCTAATGTTCATCCTGGCGAGCCGCAATGGCCTCAGTAGGTAATGTGGTTCTTTTTTCGACCTCGGTCCCGACGTTGTGGGTTCGAATCCTGCGGTGGGCGATTCTTTAACGATGATAGCTGTAAAGGCTCTTCTGTCTCTATGCAAAAGAGGCTGTTAAATCAGCTAGTATTTCTTTTGTCTTGGCATCAGTTTAAAGCTAAGAAATCTTACCTCCAATTGGGGCTTCTGTAGCAATTTATTTCTCACTGTGTTTAAATCACTCCATTGTAACATACCTTTTTCGGGATCATCGGATCTATACTTTAATAGGAACTCATTGTATGCATTTAGCGAGAGTCTACTGATCGAGCTCGAGTGATTGGCTGACAGAGATAAATTCTTTGGCATGTCAAAATTGCACTGCAGTCTAAATCTTTTTCATATTTCTATGAAAACGCACGTTTGCTTTCTCACCTAGGCCCATCTTCAGCAGGGAGTGGAGGTGTGTGTGTATTCGCTCACTGCAAAAAAATTATCGTATTTTATGTAGTGAGTATACCGTTTGGAGTACCCATACATGTAGCTTCTCTGTAGGCACGAAGGATTATTCACATCAATCTATATACAGAGAAATTTATAAAATATTAGTATGTAGTAAATTACATTAATAGAGGTAGAGGAGCCCTGCCCTGCCGGGGTGGCGTATATATATGTGTGCGTGTGTGTGTGTGTGTGTGTGTGTGTGTGTGTGTGTGTGTGTGTGTGTGTGTGTGTGTGTGTGTGTGTGTGGTGTGTGTGTGTGCGTGTGTGGTGTGTGTGTGTGTGTGTGTGTGTGTGTGTGTGTGTGTGTGTGTGTGTGTACACTTACGTGATATTAATGAGAGACAGGCAAAAATACAAAGAAAGACATTAGAGAAGGGAGACCAAGAAAAGGAGAGTAGTAGAAAAAGAGAGTTGAAGGCAAAGAGGAAGTAGTAGAAAAAAACAGAAATCAAAGTGGGAGAGGAGACGATACGACAGATATGCTGAATGAAACAAAAGCGACAACAAGGCAGGCTAGACAGGACAGAATATGAGAAGAAGAGGCTGAGCAAAGAGAATGGGTAGAGCAATGGGCAGTGATAGCCCAGGAGGTAAGGTGCTCGCTCTTCACGATCGAGACCGCAAGTTCAAATACTGAAGTGGTTGGTCCTTTATTGCTAACTGCAAGCTGTGGTGATAGCGACCAAGGGTCTTCGGTCCCTATAAAAATGAGGCTGTTAAATCAGCAAATGTTTTTAGGATGGTGCCGGAAAAGCCTATCGATACACGAAACGCTGTGGATGTACAATAAGAACTTACGATCGCAAGATCGTCGACCCTGTAATCCTTAAGAAGAATAACAAGGGGGCTGATAATTTTCTCAAACCATGCACCTCATTTTGTAGCTATAAATTATCAGCGCATCTGCAAATAACGTCAGAGCTCGTCAGCAGTAAATTAGAAGAGCTGAGTTACCGATCTCACCAGCAGCATGTAAACATACATTTGCAGCTGCCACATTGTCCCATCTGAGAGAAAAACCGTCACATGTCTGGAACATGTGAAGAGTATAGACTTATTTATTGAGATCTCCAGGTTTCCATTTGAGCCACTCATTTCTGAACGTTGATCTAAAGCTCAATGATAGTTAACGTAATAGGAAAAACTGCAGCCAAGTTCTATTTTCTTTTCAGAGTAGCTCCAAGAAAGAATCATTCAAATTGATCTGCTGCAGCAACCGATAAGCTGAGTGCTTGCCTTGCCGACATTTGATCCTGGATGTTGGAAAAGTTTTCGAAGCTAAATGACAATAAAACCAAACTGCTGCTCGTAGGACACCCCAGGCGTGTGGCTGGATTAAAAAGCTTTGCTCTTCTAATAGGTGATGCTGTTGTGCGACCATCACCACGTGCTCGAAATTTAGGTGTCGTTTTCAATGGCTGCCTCAATTTTAAATGCTTCATTCAGAAGACTGCTTCTACAGCTAGCCATCACGTCCGATCCCTATCCAAGATTAGGAACTGTCTTCCGCAGTGGCTTCCAAAACATTCAACTAGCTCCTTTATTTTCTCTCGGCTTGGTTATTGTAATTCCCTTTTGGTTGGGCTACCAAAGAAAGCAACTAGGCCACTGCATGTGGCAATGAATATGGCTGCAAGGCTAGTCTTCAAGTCCTAGAGGTTTGAGCTCGTGTCTCCTTTGCTAAAAGAGCTAGGATGGATGCCGGTTGATCAACGGATAAAGAGCAAAGTTCTTACTCTATCACAGCTGCACCAGTTTCAGCCTCTTCGCGCCCTCAGGTCCTGTTGTGTGGGCAATAAATGAGCTGCTCGATCCCTCCTGTCCTACTTCCCACTCAGTCTCGTCCTTCTCAGCCATTCAGCCCCCTGACATCTATGCAATCTAGACCTTCAAAATCTTTTTGAATCAGCTGTGCTTCAAAAATTTTCTTGGTTTCCTAAAATGTGGTCATTTAGCTACAACTTGCTCATCAAAAGCAGTTTGAACTTTCAGGGCTCTCACGATTAATCTACAACGTAATACATCACAACTTAAAGGCTTTGTGGAGTTACTAACGAAGTTGCATAAACGTTTCGTTTTAATTTTCCTTCCTGACTCAGCCGTGCATCTCACCTTCTATTTGTGGTCAGATGAAGTCTGTTGGCTACCGTATGCGTACAGAAACCCGCTTAGGCTTTGAGTGGACTATAGAAAAAAATCTCCTGCCTAACAGGCACTTGATCTTTGTGGCTTTGTGCAATTACGGACAGAGAAATGTTATGCTACAATACAATACGCACCGGAAATACTGTTCACTTGACAGTGCATGCTGCTCGTTTGTGCACCGAAACCAAACTTGATACTACTACATGTGGGTAGCTAAATTTCAGGCTCAATTAACACGAGTCCTTAGCATACATTTATTATCCCCTAGACCACAACCTACAAGCGGCATTAAGCTGTCGAGTGGTCAGTGTTTAAAAAGGCGAAATGCTGGCTGATTCAACATCATCATTTATACATTTATGTAAGCACGTAAATACTAGTAGTAGAGCCTTAGCAGCTATCATTCTCGGTTACCACGAACAATGAAGAATTCCCTGCTGCAGGACTCGAACCCACGGCCTGAGTCGCTAAGTCCCAGCACCTTACCCCATTCAGTCTATTCGGGGCTGGGTACAGAAATTTGCAACGGCTAATCGTGCAATTATTACAAGATCAGCACTTGTGGAGGATTAGCTATGGGTAAATTATGTGATGTGAAAAAGATTACAATAATGAGATTCATAATGATGTAGTGAAGCCTTGATTTTACGTACATTTAATAATAATAATAATAATAATGCACTTGATAAAGGCTCTCAGAGAATTCAATTTCTTTCTAGGCGCTTCACATTTGCTGCAAAGGGAATATCCATGCTAAGAACTTCTGGTACTTGTTACAAGCAGATAAGTGCTTTCAGTGACCACCAAGCTCGCGAAAGGTCAGGTGCAGGATATATTTATGACTACGTATTTATGCTTTTCAAATGGCTTAGAAGTATCAGAACTTGTTGAGGTACCGATTTGCAACTTGAATGACAGCGTCGCCGGAAACTAAAAATGGATCGAATTAATATAGCAGGCCGCTCAGGCGAGTCCGAGCTAGTTACTTCCGTAGTCATGCTGGAATCAGAATTAGGCGAGCCCCGTGTCCTTACTGCGGATATCTGCGAATTCATGCATCCGGGCTCTGACACGCGTGCGCGGGCAGTGAAGCACGGCCATCATACACTGCCCTGCTCCTGTGGCAGCTTGGGAGCACAGCTCAGAGGGAAAGAGGGGTCTGCAGCTTGCCGGTGCTTGCAGCTCACCGACTGATGCTGTTTTCCTTCTCTGCGACGACAGTCCCTGCAGCGGCAATCTCTCTCAGCTTGTCCTCTACGTCTGCGTTGCGGGCTGCAATAGTTTCCATGGCGTCCTCAAACTGGCGATTCTTCTTGAAAAGGCTATCCAAGAGAAACCCGGATATACTCCACGTCTACATACTATACAAGATAATAGTGAATGTTCAGCAACCCGTTTTCAATCGTCACAAAATACTAAACCCAACAAACGTACGTAGTACGGGGTCGGACAGTCGAAAAGAAGCTCCGCTCTACTCGTTTACCTAGCACTTACAGCATTGATGGCGTGCAGCATGCAGCATGGCTGGCGTGTACCCACGTATAGGCACGTGCTATCTGCTGTGACAAGGGGCAAATGGTCCATTAACGAGTCATCTAAATAGTCCACTATTGTTAAATAGGTTCTATCGTCATTCAGCTTCAGGAAGTCAGCTGTGACTCGACGTGCGGCCTTTTACAATGGTGCAGGCTGAAATCTCTCGTGCCAGTTCGTGGTTCGGCTGCGTCATTTCTTGATTCCTTTAGATAAGTTTCCTCGGCTCTCTCTCCCTTTCACAGCGGGAATCTATTCATTCAGCTTCCAACTCTATGCGATCGCAAATCTGAACCCATCTAGCAAGGATTCTATAAAAACGAGCACGGACATTTATCTATCATCATCATCACAGATCATAGATATCTATCATCATCATGCTCGGGCCATCGTGTGGAGCCATCACGAAAGTGACTTGGCCTTTCAGCTTTGCATGCTTTCTCGGCTGTCGGATGTTCGACTCTGGCCCTGAGATACGAACTCTTCTCCGCGGTAAATGTGCATTTCTTTTCTCAATGTCACGGTGAGCCTGGTCTCGGCACCGCGCACCTGCTTCGAAATCGACAGCACTCTGTGGCTGCATGTGCGGCGCTCTGAGGCCAGTTACCGGAGTGTCAGTGAGGCTCGTAGTCGCCTGCAGCCCTGCAGTCGAAGCGTGAGCTCGCACGGCCAGAATGCGCACGGCATAAATTGCTATGCAGCAATTACAGGCTATTGCATCAATTACTACGAAGCCTACAAATGGCGGTGGAGCTTGTCGAAACAACGCGCTGCTCAAGCTCACCTCTCCTGCAAGATGTCAATTTGTTCAAGGAGCCTTCTGGCGACGTCGTCCTGGGACCCCATTAGCTGCCCAAGAAGAGCGAAGTGTGGCACGCGGCGGACAAACCCTCCAGTGCTGTCCGACCGCTCACTGCGTTCGGCTGTTGACACGGGGCCAGCGCTTGCAGCAGCGGTAGCGGGCGTGCGTAGCTGGCCTGTGTGGTGCTCACTGCTAAAAACATACTCTACAACGAAGGGTAGATACGAAAACCTAGCAACGGCATCTAACTTCAGGCGAGCACGTAGTAGCTGATGACAATAAATTACGCTTATAATGCTTACAAATACAGCACCATCAATTATAATAAATAGGTAGCTAGAATTAAGTCCGGTGTGTTGAAACTTGCATCGCTAAAGCTGCACGCACTCATTTAAACTTTGTATGGCCGTTTCTCCAACTGGCACGAGTATTCAAACAGTTTGGCCGAGATCTTCAGAAATTAAGTTGGACGTGTCGGTCATACAAAAGTTTGACCGTATAAATTTAGCTTAAGTCACAAGTTTTTTCGAAATGCTGTTGGTGGAATTCAAAAATTAAAACCGCAATTTTAATTCTAAAATTATTTTCCACACAATGAATTCTGCCATTCATTCTCTCACTTCAGGTCCCAATCTTTATCAGAGGCCTAGCGAGGGGTACACAGGGAGAACAGATCAACCCCCAGGCGCCAAGGCCACGTGGCACCAAAAACAAAATGGATTGTGCATACATTTTTTACACTTTTTCGAGTGTGATACCAATCTTGATTTCAAGCAAGTCCTTGTTTCAATGGACTTGACCATTGCTGGCTGAGCTAGCACGTTCGCAGACCTAGACCAAGCTATAGCTTGATGCTCTGGCGGCACACACGCGATGACACGGAACCACCCAGGGGGCTTGTGTCTTAATTGCTAAAAGAGCTAGCATGGCTGCCGGTTGATCGACGGATACAGAGCAAAGTTCTTACGCTGACCCACGAGGCCTGCCAAGGCTCACAGCTTGGCTCCTCCATACCTAGCTGAACTGCTGCACCAGTTTCAGCCTCCTCGAGCCCTCAGATCCTGTACGGGCAATAAATTAGCTGTTCCATTCCTCCGTTTAAAGACCGTTGGAGACAGAAGCTTTAGCTCTGCAGGTCCTAGACTGTGGAGCTTGCTTTCACAATTCTTACGCAACGATAACTACTCTCCTGCTGTTGACTATGGCTCATCTTTCCCAGCGGTCCCGAGCTGCTACTTCCATGCTACTCACTACCTCAACTGCTCTCCTGACTCTGCTATGCTTCCCAATATCTCTTTGTTGCGTGAGATGGTCTGTTGGCTACCGAATGCATACTGAAGGCCGCTAAGGCTGTGAGTGCTCTTCATAAAACACCCCTTCGTAACACCCACGTAGTCTTTATGGCTTTGTAGAGTTACAGGTGGAGATACATTACATTAAATTACAAGGGCGAGCTCGGCCTGCTACGCTTCGTTAAGGGCGAGCCAGCGTGCCAAGACTTCGAGAAGAACTGTGCCAGAAATCATCAGTCGATGCCCGAAGGAGAGGTGAATCGTGGGGAGTTGCAGTTAAACGCAGAATCCGCCCAAGGACGCAGATGCCTGGAGAACTCTCTCGCGGTGTTGTTCTCACGGCAGGTGAGATTTTAAGAATCCTGAAGGACAGTACAGACTGTCTCCGACATGAAGTTACAACTAGGTTTTACCCGGCTCACAGAATTTGATGCCAAATTTGGTTTCTTGTTAGAAGTTAAGCAGCTTTTGAAGACACTTGACCAGACCAAACTCCGCCAGAAACGTCTAGATCACGGAGGCATCTATTGTTCAGACGTTGATGGAACAGAGCTGTACAACAAAATATGTGACTGCAAAATGCTTCTTGCCACACGTCACAACTCGGCACTAAAGACACCACTGGAACTGATGTCTTTAATTTTCTATTATGGAGAAGATTCGTTTCCTAATTTGATAGCAGCATTTGAAGTTCTTCTCACCATAACTGTAACAGTTGCAAGTTTTGAACGCTGCTTTAGTAAGGTGAAGATAATCCTGTCTTATCTGAGAGCATTAACGTGGTAAGATCGACTCTCCTATTTGAACTTGTTAAGCATAGAGAAAGAAACACTGGAAAATATCGACTTTCAAACTGCAATAGATCAGTTTGCCACGTTCAAGACCAGAAGCACACCTAAGTTAAAGCTATGATAGCTACGCTGTATCTTTACTACAGTTAATAAAATTGTATCGACTCAATATGCCTGCTAGCGTAATGTTTTTCATTTTCTCTTTGACGATGGAGCTACTTTGCATCAATTTTTGACAGTAGGAAGGGGTGCCATTGGTAGCTTTGTCCACGGGCGCCGAAAGAGCTCACTACGCCTCCAATCATTATCCCGATTAGTGCCCAATACGGATGCCTAGATTAAGTCATATCTCGCGAGAAAGTCCGTAAGGCCGAAAGATGGCGCACTTTCGTCACGTGGCTATATGGCGAACATCCGTCAAGCGGCAAGACGGCGCAGCGTTGGCATCCGTGTGGAACTACTGAGACTCAGCGAACCGAGTCCGGTGGCAGTAAGCTGCTCGTATTTGGATATTTGGATCACCTCGAAAGTATAGACGTCTACGTTAATGTACGTCGTATTTTGCAGCGAAGCCGCAACAAAGATTCTTATACAGATATCAAATACTGCAATTTGAAAAAATTCCCATGCTAGTCAGAAAAAAATTACCATTGGACGAGTTGACTATATAAGTCACAATTGGGGCAGGTATATGTTCATAATATTCACCTAAGTCAGCAGTGCTATTTTTATGATTAAGCGTATGAGAACTAGATAGGAGGAGTTATTTGACATACTGAGCGGAGTTATCAGAGCTGCATTGCAATTTTTGCTGAACCCGTTTAACAGGTGACGATTTAAATCTTCGAGAGATGTTCTTAATTGCAGGATTATTGCAGGAATATCTATGAGGCTTGTTAGCCATTATTATTAGTTGTATCCTGCAGGTAAATAATTAGCTGCCATATTTTTGCTCAGATTTGTCTGTCCATACTGAAAGTATTTTTAAGGCTTCATACATTAAATAGCTCAAAGTTCAAAATTATATGATTTCTCGTGCAACTTTGGATTGTACCATTGCCTTGGCACATGGTTAAGAGTAAAAAGGGTTAACGAAGTTACAATCAAAAGGTGCAACAGATACTTTAAATAAAATTATAGCTTGCTGCCAATCTCTAATGGCGGACTATTAAGGAGTGCCGCAATGTTCACAAAACGTGAGAAATTGATTAACGAAATTGTAAATTATAACACACTTTGTAAGAAATTGTCAGATATAAAACTCTTTACACGTTCCGTGTATTTTTTGACTGCTACATGCTTCCAATAGAAGAATAAAGAAGTATTCTTACTTACTTACTGCAAGTTGGTGTACACAGTAATACTGTAACCGTAGAGGCGTCGTGACTTGCGAGTGTGTATTATAAAGGTTAATAGGCTGACCGGCATTTCTCCACCGTAGGCAGATCTGGCTTCTTTTAGGCTTAGCTACTGCTTTAGCCTTCACCCTAGGCGGCTACCTTGTACCTTGTAGGAAGACTCGAAGTCACTGGGATTGGGCAGTCGCCAAGCCACACCACAGTTCAACCACAGCTAGTTTAGCAGGGGACCAGAATTATCTACTACTATTTACTTAGTTATTGCATCTATGGCGCTTTCAGGGGCTCCAGCAGGCGAAGCTTCTTGGCATCCACCGTGAGACTACGCTTGGTCGTCGACAGGATGTCGGCTTGCGAACGTCCCGCGTGTAAGGTTACAATACGATAAAGATTGAAATGGGTCACAGCGGACGAATTCAGGTCTGCATGCTTGTTTGTGATTAGACCCTGGCCAGTTTCTGTACCTTTGCAATCACAAGTCCGATAAATTGGATTATACACCATGTTAATCGCAAGTCCCATATATCCGAGTTATTTGAAGTACCGCTTCTTTCAACTAAAGTTCTTTCAAGCTCGAAAACTGATCCCCAAGATAATGTTTTCGCTCGTAGCACAGAGAGAAGTGGTAAGATAAAGTTGGTTTATTTGATAGAAACTTTATGGCCAAGACATTGATCTACTATTGTTCGTCTACTAATGCCGTGCAGGCAGTCAGTTGTACACCGCCGCCTGCTTGTACGAAGTGGTCGTCACAGGCGTTCTAGTCGATGTACGCGACAGCACAAGGAAGCTAAATCTTATCTTTTAGTCATATCTTACATGGCGTTGCATTTTTGGATGCATCTGTGCATGTGTCTGGTTGCGCGAGTGTTGTCCTGGACATGTGTTTAGTTCGACTTCAACTAAGTCGACAAACGTATATACAAAAGATTTGGATTAGCAAACATATTCTTTGCAAATATTCCAAGCCAAGATGAACTGTTACCAATTGCACGTACCTTTACATTAAATCATGCACATTCAAGATCGGCTACTTATAAACGCGTTGGTCTCACCAGGAGCATGCATGGCTTAAAGATACTTACCGAACAGCTCATTTCGGATTTGATTTACTAGCGGCTTAAAAACGCCCATGTGTGGGAGGACGCTGTCCAGCACTTGGAACAGCATGACAGCCCGCTCTGCCGACATGGCCTCCGGAGCATTTTCTCGCACGAGAACGTCATATTTAGCAACTGCAACAGCCAAATAAAGATTGCATTGCTATCGTAAGGTAAGTGTTTCCAGTCAATCACTCCAGTTTCATGCCGCAAAAATAAAAAACTGTCCTATTTAGAACTATGATTCGCCTCAGTAAAAAAAAAGCGTCATTCATGGCGTCCGATTAACAACACAGTTTAACGCTTCAAATAGGAAGGCAAAAATAACACGGGAAACACGATCCGTAACATTCGACTGCCCATCGGTGAGTAATTACCCGATACTTCCGTGATACTGGGATTAGCTTCTTAAGCAAGGAGCGTGTATACTCCAGCCGAAAGTCCTCTGGCTACTGTATAGATTGACATGCAGGAGTTGACATGCAGGAGCACGCAGATGGACCCAAAAATGCCCTTGTTAAACGACATTAGGATTCAAACTGGAAAAATGAGAATACTCACTGTAGCCACGAGCTTAATCAGGAATGAAATAACTTGCATTTAGACACGTTAGTTACACCTTGGAATGACTTTGACCCTTTAAATGTTGCAATAGACAAGGATTCGAAAAGCTGCTTACGCGGGCTTATCTACACAATATTTCGGTAATAACACCACAGTGGCTAATGACAGTGTTCACTCATCAATAATGAGTAGAGGCTCACATCAGAGAGGAAAGATCTAGAAATATGCCCTGGCAAGCCTTTCTCAGGTATGCACATAGCCAAGTATTTATATGGCCATTTCTTCCCTGCGAGTGACACCGAACGGGGGGAGGCAGCAACTGGCTCGGACTGGCATCTGTGAACGCCCACCGCTTCAGTCCTCTTACCAAGCGAGGTTGTATCTATGAGTGTATTCGCATCAAGCTTCCGCTGGTCTATAATCCCTCGCGAATCGCTCGACCGCTTCATGGGAACCAGAGCGTAGAGACCTAGCTATCTAACGAAGGTGCCTAATTGCGAGCCTGGGTCGGGTGCCTAACGCTACCGGAAGTTGATGCTGGGCGGGGCTAGACTCAGTGGTAGTCACGGAGAGTGTCGCGCCCATTTCCGATTCCTTTCCAAGCTCCCCGACGTGCGGCTGGGGGACAGATTCCGTTTCCGACTTGACATACAGTTACCTAAGATTATGCATGCACCTTATATATCGTGTTACCTATGCGTTATTTCTACCTTTTTTATGGCAGCGACTTAAGTCTGCTCAATTGGTGGGGCTACTGCTTTTCACAATGTATACTCCCCCTCTTATAATAATAATAATAATAATAATAGTAATAATGCATTGGATATAGTTCCGTCAGAGACTCAAATCTCTTTCTAGGTACTTGAAATTTTCTACAAAGAAGCATGATTGAATGGCTAGTGGTAGCATGTTCAATTAACAACAAGAATAACACGGTTAGGTGTGACATGCACAGGATCAGCATGCAAGTTTGGTTATAGGCAGCATGCACAGTATCAGCACGCATAAGCACATAAAGGACAAATCACAAGGCCCAATAAATTCTGTGATAAATAGATGCATTTTTTAATGTGGACAAGTCAGGAGATGTCGTGACGCAAGTCGGGACTGAGCTCCAGGCTTTGGAAGCAAACGAACTAAAGGCACGGTCTCCAAATGATTTGAGATTTGTACGAGGTATGGGTGAACAGTTAGATTCCGAAAAGCGGGTGCTACGATGTTATCCTGGCGGGGGATGAGATCTGATATGTAGGCTGGAGCTAAAGAATGAAGGCACCTAAAAGTGAGTGACAAAACATTGAAGTTGATGCGTTGCTTGACTGGGATCCAGGGCAGGTCGGCGAGAAGTGGTATGATGTGGCAGCTGCAACGCTCACGACAGACAAGCCTATCTGTAGAGTTTTTCACTAACTGTATGCGCCTGAGTGCATGGGCTGTAGACCAACAAGCAGTGAGTTACAGACGTCAAAACGGGATGTCACAAATGCATGGACCAATTTAGATATGGTATCCCTGTCTAAACGAGCCCGAATTTTAGCCAAGTTATGTAGCTGATAGTAGGCAGAATTGAGTGTGGAGCTAGTGTGGTCGTCTAATGAAAGGTCACTTTGGAACACGACACATAGATTTCGTGCAGATTCAACAGGAGACATGCTGGCTAAGCCGATTTTGAGCGTTAGCCTTTTCCTATTTCCGAATCACACTTGGTTTGACCATAACTAGTGAGCTGGTGTTATCATCATTCAATTTAAGAAAGTTTGCTGCCATCCTTATACGGATGTCATCAATACATTATCCGAGGTATTCGCCAAAACTTCATCATAGCTTGCAATGGCATACAGATGTCACACATGCTGTACCTGTGCTTGCTATTCCTCCCTGCCTTCCAGCAGGTTGAAGATCCGAAGTCCCTTTCAACAACTATTGCCAACATTTAAAAATTGTTTTGCAGCAGCTTTTCAAATTGAATGGAAATGCACTTACTACGTACGATTCTATCAAGTTACTCTTAATTTGAAAGCTTAACCCATAGAATGGGCTCAACCAGCATATCACCTGCAGTGTCTACGCGAAAACTAAAGGCCTTGATCAAAAGTGACCTTTCAATCGATGACAAAATTAGCTCCGAAGTCGTCTATCACTTTCAGTTTAGTTGCGAAATTTCGGGCCTGCTTAAACAAAGTTACTACATCCAAGCTGATCGATGCATTTGTGACCCTCTAGACTTCTCAAACTCACTGCTTGGAGATCTTCCTGCCTGTGCAGCACGGCACATTCACTTTCGTCACAACCCGGCACAGCTAGGCTGGTCTATTACACCTCTTACTGATCTGTAACTAGGTTCCATCGTGCAGTGTATCGGCTTCAGGATTCTGCCACTCATTTTTCATTCTATTGATCTGCCCTCTCCTATATGCTACCTTGTCATCGCATTGTGTTACGAGCCCATTGGCTCGTCATTCAATCAGCTGGAGTCAGTGCATTTAGTTTGTATGGTCCAACGCCTGGAACTCCCTCACGACAGGTATCAGTATATCTCATTACAAGACGACTTTTAAGAGGCTAAAACCCCACCACTTCCTCACAGCGTTTGCTCTATCTCACTGCCATTTGTGTCCTTTCCAGCGTATGACTGGTTCCCAGAAAGAGAAACCGTTCTCGTATGGTTCCGTATACAGTTATTGAAAATTGCGTCCGTAGGAGCCCACCTGCAGTCTGCCCCAGAATTAAAACTCAACATTGGCACTGATTATTCGTTTACGGCTTAAATATTCACGATTGCTGTAAGGCCGATGGGACGCTGCTGCAATGCCTAGCTATTGTAAGCTTGTGAACTGGTTAGTAAGTACTTGCAGTTTCGGCATGCTCAAGCCAAAACGGCACAAAGTACGTCCACCTCTACCTCTTACTATACAATTCATGTCTTGCTGGCATTTGATCCTCTGCTGACTGGAGAGGCAGCCGGCAAATAGTCTACTTAGGTTGCCACTTCACTGAAGTAAAAATTTGTTGAAAAATTAACACTGACGGCTGACGAAAGTTATCCTCATACATTCCTTAATTTAAGGCTACAAATACCTTAAGCTAAAAAACCATGCTAATGCATAATTAGAACTGAACTAGGTTAGGCTACAATACTTCTGTACAAGCACTGCTATCACAGCCCCGTAAGCATGGGCTATTTGTCCATTAGTTCATAATATTTGTCGTAGAATCAACGGGTTTCCCTCACGTGCCAACTGTATTAAAAACAAGCTTTGGGATGCGTCACAGATATTAAAATCGAACTTCTGTACTTAAATGCATGCTGTAGTTTGACTGCTTCACTTAATTGCCTCAGCAATCTCAACCTCCACAAGAATCATCCAAATCAACTTAGGTCAATTAATTACTTGTTCTCTTCTTTACTTAAATTGTGTTGCCAAGAGGTCTATCTGAATGGTGGGTCAAAAATTGCTAAGCGACCTCAGGACAATATACTAATCAGATCATAGGTTGCCTGCCAGTATGACAGCAGCAGTAATTCTAAGCACGATGCCATGATTACAAAGCTAAGCTATTTTAACTCGTAAAGGCCGACTCATACCACCTGTCTAGAAAGCAAAGCATCGACAGATAAGGTTGAAATGTCCGTTCCATGCTTCAAGCCACTTCATAAGCTGCTTAAGGTTAACCATGTGAATGTCCCTTAGAATGCCTTAATAGGAGCACATTTCATAAATAAGACGGGTCAATCACAGTACAGCCAAACCTCATTGGCATTGCCTGGCAAGCCCATTTTCATTTCGCCTACCTTTAAGCAAAGTTCTCTGTACGAATCACGTGCTTGCGACAGCAGGGCAGGAAAACACACCAGGAGCCATGTAAAATAACTGCAGCTATACATAAGAGAACGTACAAGAACCACAAGCTCGAAGAACTACTTCAAATAAGATTCTCATGCCACGTTGAAATAAAAATAGCCCGACAGCCAACAAATTTCTGTAGCAACAAAGCTAAAAAGTGAAATTTATATTTTTGATGAGCATAGTTTGATGTGCCTGCTACAAATACATCTACTATCTGCTTCATAGCAACACCCGTTTGAATGATACGATGGCAACTTTGGCCAATTAAGAGTGACAATCCCCACGTTGCAGGTGGAATTATTATGAGTAGTGACTCAAGAAACAAGAGCAGACACGATCGCAAAGGCACATTTACAAGAAAGTTCCAGACAAAAACATATCACTGCTTTGGCCAACGGTTTGAAAATGGATGGGTAAAGGTTGCTGAACAGCCCACACTAACGCGCTCACACTTAAAACGAGCTGTTATGACCATTGATGTCTTTCAGTCGGCCACCATCACCTTCGGAAACGTATCTCTTCCGGCCGCTAAAAGAAAAAACCATATGGCTCACGTCATCTCATCATGAACGTTCACCAACAAGTTCAGCCAAGCTAGCAGCACTTTGAATCATAGCTGCAAATGCAGCCCGTGAAGAGACACGCCAAACCGATGGGACACAAGCACAGTGCAGCTATCACATGACTCACGCAGCGGCGAGAATTAATGGCGGCTACGCCCGCACAGCTGGCCAGCACACCAGCAACAGGTCCTACCGAGTCGACAGCGCACTCAACTCACCGTCCTGGCAGCTCGTTCAAAAGACTGGTCGGCAAAAAGCCTGCCTCGTAGCACCGAGACGCAAATTTCTCGAGGATCGAGTAGGCAGCAGGTACGTCAATAGAGATGTCGGGCAGCGCCTCCAGCACACGGACGAAGCCGCGACTGAGCTGGTCTCCGGTGACGGTACATGTGGCTGCGAGCGATCGCAGCAGGGCGCACAGCTGCTCGGCAGTCCTGTCCTTGCCGTCCTCGATCACTAGCTGGACGGCCTGACACAAACGAAACATAGGCCCGATGCGAAGGTCCGGACCAGCTTAAAGCATATCAAAAAGTCTCGCGCATTATTTTCGGCACACCGAGTAAGAAAAACCAGGCTGGGCTAAGATGGGTGGGCCAACAAGTAATGTACGCTATTGAATCAGCCTCGAGCATGAGCAGGAAGGAAAGACTTATCGGTTCTCAACCTAATATGCAACAGGCAATGAAGAATCACCAGCTGCAGGACTCAAACCCACGACCACAGTGGTGAAATTCAAGCACCTACTAGGTTAGTTAGACCAAGTGGCTGAGCTTGAGTGATGGCCAGAAGAAGCATCGACCGTCAACCGTCGGACTCTGCTGCAGCAACTGATATATTAAATGCTTGCCTTGCCGAAACTCGATCCAGGATGCCTGGAAATTTCTTGAAACTAGATAACGATTAAACCGAACTGCTGCTCATAGGACACAATAAGCATATGTCTGGATTAAAAGATTGCTCTTCTAATAGGTTCTAATATTCTGATGCTGTTGTGCGACCATCCCTACGTGCTCAAAATTTAGGTGTCGTTTTCGACAGCTGCCTAATTTTAAAAACTCGATTCAAAAGACTGCTTCTACGGCTAGCCATCACGCCCAATCCCTATCTAAGATTAGGAGCTGTCTTCCACAATGGCTTGCAAAAAACTTAACTTGCTCCTTAGTCCTGTCTCTTCTTGATTAGTGTAATTCCTTTTTGGCTGGGCTACCAAAAAAGCAACTAGGCCACTGCAGCTGAGTATGAACATGGCTGCAAGGCTAATTCTCTTTAAGTCCCAGAGGTTTGACTATATGTCTCCTTTGCTAAAGGAGCTAGGATGGCTGCCAGTTGATCAACGGATACAAGTCATAGCTCTTACGCTGACCCACAAGGCCAGCCACAGCTTGGCTCCTTCGTACCTAGCTGAACTGCTGCACCAGTTTCAGCCTCTTCGAGCTCTCAGCTCCTGTATGGACAATAAATTATCTGCTCGATTCCTCCGCTTAAAGACCGTTGGCGACAGAAGCTTTAGCTCTGCAGGGCCTAGACCGTGGAACTCGCTTGCACAATTCTTACGCAACGACAACTACTCTCCTGCTGCATACTATGGCTCATCCTTTCCAGCGATCCTGAGCTGCTACTTCCATGCTACTTACTCACTACCGCAACTGCTCTCCCGACTCTGCTATGTTTCCCACTTTCTCTTTGTTGCATGAGATGAAGTCTGTTGGCTACCGAATGCGCACCGAAAGCTGCTTAGACTTTGAGTTGGCCATACAAAACTCTCCTGCGCAAAACCCATATAGTCTTTATGGCTTTGTGGAGCTACAGATGGAGATACATTACGTTACATTACATCTGCGCATACAGTATTGAAACACATTCGGTCGCATTAAGAGGGCATTGCTGATCACGCCTCCCACATTGCTTCCATCTTACGACGGAGTACCTATTACACGTATCTACACCTGTAACTCCACCAAGTCATAAAGACCATGTGGGTGTTATGCAGGAGAGTTTTGCATAGCGAACTCAAAGTCTAAGCAGCTTTCGGTAGCCAACAGACTTCGTCTCACTCAACAAAGAGAAAGTGGGAAGCATAGCAGAGTCAGGAGAGCAGTTGAGGTAGTGAGTAGCATGGAAGTAGCAGCTCAGGACCGCTGAAAAGGATGAGCCATAGTCGGCAGTAGGAGAGTAGTTGTCGTTGCGTAAGAATTGTGCAAGTTCCACAGTCTCGGACCTGCAGAACTAAAGCTTCTGTCGCCAATGGTCTTTAAGCGGAGGAATAGAACAGCTAATTCATTGTCCACACAACAGGACCTGAGGGCGCGAACAGGCTGAAACTGATGCAGCAGTTCAGCTAGGTATGAAGGAGCCAAGCCGTGGCGGGCCTCGTGGGTCAGATTAAGAACTTAGCCCTGTATCTGTTGCTTAACCGGCATCCATCCTAGCTCTTTTAGCAAGAGACACGTGCTCAAACCTCTGAGACTTGGACTAGCCTTGCAGCCCTATTCATAGTCAGCTGCAGTGGCCTAATAGCTTTCTTTGGTAGCCCAGCCAAAAGGGAATTACAATAATCAAGCCGAGACTGAACTAAGGAGCTAGTTAAATTTGTTAACAAGTAACTGTGGGAGACAACTCCTAATCTTGGATAGGGATCGGACGTGATGGCTAGGTGTAGAAGCAGTCTTCTGAATGCTTTTAAAATTAAGGCAGCTGTCGAAAACGACACCTAAATTTCGAGCACGTGGTGATTGATGGTCGCACAATAGCATCACCTATTAGAAGAGCAAAGCCTTTTAATCCAGCCACACGCTTAGGGTGTCCTATGAACAGCAGTTCGGTTTTATCATCATTTAATTTCAGGAAGTTTTCCGACATCCAGGATCGAATATTGGCAAGGCAAGCATTCAGTTTCTCAGTTGCTGCAGCAGATTCCGACGGTTTGAATGACAAATACAACCGAAGATCGTCAGCATGGAAGCGATATCCTACTCCATGAGCCTTAATCACTTTCCCCAGAGGTTGTGTATAAATGGAGAACAGCAAGGGACCGAGTACAGACCCTTGAGGGACTCCACAGGTGACCCTTCTCGTGTGAGACCTGACCCCCACACGAAACAGATTGAACACGACCAGACAAGCACGATTTAAACCATGCCAGTGCTTTGTCTGCCAGACCGATCGATGTTCTCAATCGTTCAAGTAGAACACCGTGACATTCCCGTCATCGTTGCCACGTAGAATGTCATTGTTAACACGGAGGAGAGCAGTTTCAGTGGAGTGCTGCCTCTTGAACCCTGGTGGAAATGTTTTTTGACATTTCACTATTTTCAATACGTTCAACCAGCTGCTTAGCAACAATTTTTTCAAGAATCTTTGACAAGAAAGGAAGAAGGGACACTGGGCGACAGTTGGCAAGGACCTCTATCTAATCCAGGCTTCTAAGTATAGGTCGAACGATTGCCGATTATAAGGACTTGGGGACGACTCCTTTTTTCCAGAGAAGCATTAAAAATCTTGGTTATGGCAGGGCTAAGTTGGTCTGCTAGTGAAGACCACAGAGATAAAGGTACATGGTCTTCAGGAGACGAGCTCTTTTCGCTAGACCTTATTAAGGTAGCCACATCGCATGCAGAAACCTCAGAGAACCTTTTAAGGAAGGTCACAGGTTGCGGAACCGCGATTGCTTTAGTCGGAGGGGGCTTAATGGAGGCACGAATGTGCACAATTTTTTCAGTAAAGAAGGCTGAAAACTTTTCGGCCGAGCCCATAATATCTGAGGAGTCAGACCTCACGGCATTGGCCAGCAGATTTACTGTCTTATAGATCTGTTTAGGGTCGGACTGGCCGGAATTCAGCTTTCGGATGAAAAAAGAAGCCCGGGTTTTTTAAGCTTTCGAGTGTAAACTCGAAGTCTTTGAAATTGACTAGATCTGCATCAGACCCCGATTTCTTGAAACGAAGTACAAGCCTGTGCTTAACCCGTAGCATCTTTGGTTTTTTGTAAATTGAAAGGCATCTCCACGACTTTGAACAAAGATAGAATGAACGAGAGCATGCTTGTCAAGAGCACTCATGAGTGTCACGTTCATCGCATCAGTGAGGGTATCGAGGCTGCCGATCGAGTGCGAATGCAGATCAAGAAGACCTGCATCACAGATTTAAAAAACTTGTCCATGTCAATGCTTTGTAAGTTATGTCGTTTGATATGTTCGACATTACCCTGTACGTAAAAGGGAGCCGGAACAGTAAACGAGTCCGAACAATGATCTGATAGGGTCAGTGGGCACACCACAAGGTCATTGGGGAGGGCATCCTTAGTGATCACGAGATCTATAATGTGGCCAAAGACGTGGGTGGTATGATTAACGTGTTGGACCAAACCAAAATTCTCCAGACAGTCAAGAAATGAGCGAACCTGGCCGTTGCAAGGGTTGTCAACGTGAACATTGAAGTCATGGCGATGGCACCCGATGTAAAGGGCAAATGTGAAATGCAAATCTGATCGAGCTGACAGTCGGACTTATAAGGAATCTCAGACGTAGTGCTGAGCGATGCCTGATTTAGTAGTTCCTCATTTGTGTTTCGAGCCAGCCTCAGTCAGGCTACAGACCCGTGGCCTTTCTGGGCTCGGCGCCTCGAGGTACACTGGGTCTGATATACTAGACATTGGGAACAAAATTGGCTCTCATAAACTTACGGCCAGTAACCTTAACAATAATTCCTGAGCTGCTGAAGAATCAAATCGCGGAGATATTCCAATCCACAGGGCTTAAACTTATTGTCAACAAAAGAACTATTCAAAACCAAAGAGTATTTTCTGCTCAGTGGCTTGCTCAAAATCCTCGAGAACCTCAAATCCTTCCGAAACACGGGACCCCATTGCACAATCCATGGCAGCACCGATCAGCATCACTATCTCTCTGCAGAGAATGCACAGGCAGTTAAGCCAAGTTAAGTTTCCCTATATAGTCGCTCGTAAATGCTCACCAGGTCAAGTGCAGGCTAATCGATGCACCCAGATTTAGTTAACAATATTATAATAATGATACATTTGTATAGTGCCCCCATAGAACTAAATCTCGGTTTCTAGGCACTTTAAAAGTGCTGTACAGAAAGCATTCCCAAATGATTGGTGGTAACATTTTCTTAGTTATGGTGCTATTGCAAATGCTACAGCCAAAGCACTCGACTCTTAAAGACAGCTGTAACAGCAGCTACAACTAGATGCTCAGTGGCAGGTTGCTCCCACCCCTGACATTCCCCTCCCTTCACATTTTCTTCGGACAACTGCTTACAGCCAAGCAGTAACAGGCAGACCAGTAGACTCTCTCTCTCGAAGAGGAAGAAGCGACCAAATGTAGGGTACTTGCTGGGCGCTGCTGAGAACGACCGGAGAAGCAGGCCACTCGGTCAAGGGGCCACTCGGTCATGGGGCCACCCGGCAGAATCAAACGTCAGGGGTGGAGAACACACCTCATAGACCAGCTCGTGGTGGAAGTGAGGGACCTCCAGCTCCACCAGACAGCGCGCAGCCTCGGCTGCATCGTTGGAGAACAGATACTCTTTCAACAGAAGCGTCATCTACAAAACAACACGAGCACCGTACAGCACCGTCATCAAGCCTTCCACTATTCTTTCCATGAGCCGTCCAAGGTCGCAGGCGGCTTAGACGGCACAAGCACCGACAAGTGTCCTCGGAGATGTGGCCGAGCTGGTGGGTGCATGCATACCGGAAGCAACTGAACAGCTCACCTTTCTGACGAGGTACTTAACGGGTCGTATGCCTCCGCCCAAACCCCAGACTGTGTCGAGACGCACGATGCCGTGCTTCATGTTCAGCAACACGTCAGCTTTGTCTAGAGCTGCCCTACAATGTATGTACGAGCAAACGGCATAGCGGGCGACAGAAGAAAAAACACCGTGTCACGCATGGCCGGTGCACGGTGTGCAAATGCACAGATAGGTGTGTGAGAGAGAGACAGACAGATATACCGACAGACAAGAGATAGTACTGAAAATCCCCTTACCTGTAACTCGAGTATTTAAAACTTTCTGCTTACATAGGGCAGATAAGAACACACAGGAAGGACAGGACAGTCAGCCAACACTACGTCTGGACAAGACGTGACTGCAGGGCAACACTTGGCAAGCTCCTTGGCCAATGCACAGCGAGCCAAGGAAGTGGAGGCAGGACGAGCGGAAGCCGTATCCCATCGACTCGTGACTGCCCACAAGTGCACAGTCTCTACGCAAGGCTAAGGTCGCCTTACCCTGCTTCAGCTGAGGTGATTGTATCCCTGCTCGTGGCAATGAACTTGGGTGGCAGGCAGTCGTCGGCAATGGCCCGAGCGATGAATTGGCCGACGACCTGGGCACGCAACGCACCAGCAAGCACGACAACCGTTAGACTCAGCTAACCACAGGCTGCTGCAAAAAGCACCAAGGGCCAGCGAGCCAGCAGTGGCACCCCAATTCGCAGCACTAAGCATGCAGCTGCATTGTAGTGAGCCGGTCTGCTGGCCTCGGGTCTGCAGCTCCACTCGCAGATGCTGCCACTGAGCTTCCGTTGCACTTTCGTCGGCACTGCAAAGCCTACTCCCTCCTCCCCACTACGAACAGCAGGCCGCAGTCCTGGAATTCAAGCGCCGGACAGCGTGTTCAAGCTTTTTCGACTGGGGGTTGCCGGACGGGCAGGCATCACGGGACAGGCGACACGGCTCGCCGTGCAGGTGGCGGGCAGGCAGGCAGCCAATCGTCTGTGGGCAAACTGTGAGAATATTTCTAAGCCCTCGACTTCGGATTCGTCGCTCAGCAGGCGGGGACCACACTGCCGACAGAGGGCGCGAGCTCGCTCACCACGGGCGCCTCGGGCGCGTCGATGGTGAGGTCGGCCAGATCATGAAGCAAGGCGACAAAGCTCTGAGCGATCTCGTCCTGTGAGAGCAAGTTCGTGTACATCTCCGACAATAGCACGGACGTCAGCTCCCGGTGAGTGGCCTTCCGGTCCAGGGCCATGTTGACGGCTACCTCGGCAATCTTGTGCTTGTAATTGGCTAAATTCAGTTCTTTCAGGGATTCCTTTGGAGAAAAAAAAGAGAAAAAGTTGGGTCAAACAACGGCCACACTAACCGAATGGCCGACTCCACTCCGGCAGAAACAGGCTAGTCGGGCTATATTCTTGTCTCAGGGTAATTTCAATGACAGCATTTGGTAGGTATTTGTGATTCGTCCTTCGCGTGCACATGCCTTATAAGGTTCCAAGATTGCAGGTTCGTTGACTCGCGTGGGGGGAAGACTGGAGGCAACACTGTATTTCTACTTTCCTAGCACCCCACCATCGAGTACATCGAGCGATGTAAATGCAGCCGAATGCTGGATGCAAATACTTATTTGCTTACGGGACTAAACGAGTCAACGAATCGCTCGGCAAACTGAACTGGGCTTGCCAATCTTCAGTGAGAGCCCCGGCCGACTGGGGACGTCCACAGCCATTCGCTCGTACACCAGCTACTCCCAGACGGTTCCCTATTTGGATTTTTCAAAAGCTACGATGGCATCACCACTGCCTGATTATAGCGAGAGGCTAGGCAGGCAGAGCCGACAAATAGGAATACTTACAATAACTTCGCTGGCTTCGGCATGCTCGAAGTACTCGTGGAATGTGTCGTACAGCACGTCGAAGGCTTCCTGCTCGCTGAGCTGCGGCGCAATGGTTTCCACGACATAGCCATCCCCCTGCAACGACGGAGGAGATGCACACGCTGAATTGGCAGTGAGCACTTCCGGCTAACTCTAATGGCTACCCTGCAGAGGAAGGGAAAGGAGGGAAAAAGAGCAAACGTATTAAAAGTCTCTGAACAGTGCCAAAGCCTCAAAATAAAACCGACAAACGGCATCGAATGGCAAGCGGCCAAAGATGCAGAGATAAAGCTTCGTCGGCTGGGAGATTTCTGGCGACAAACATGGCTGCATACTACAATCCATATGAGGTGAGTTGTGCCTCTATAACACCCTGATTTGACCCAGGGGTAAGACGTTGGCCTTTTAGCACTCAGGCCATGGGCTCGAGCGCAGCCCGGTGGCATATGTTACGTGCCTAGATATTCTCTAAGGGTGCTAAACCAATGAAATAATATGTAATTCTTAATGGCCGACTCTCTGGTATTTGTTGACGAACATTACAGCCATATTTTTGTCCATTGCAAAGGCTTTATGGCAAACACATGTAAGTTGATATATACAGTGGTACCTCGGCTTACGAGTTAAATTCGTTCTGTGCCAGAGCTCCTAAATCAAATTACTCGTATGTCAAACCATTTTTTTTCCATTGAAATGAATTGAAATGCCATTAATCTGTTCCGGACCCCCAAAACACTGCGATTTTTTTCACGTTTTGAAATTAAAAAGTGTACTAATGAATAATGAATGCTTTAAAAACGATATAACAGAGAATGTCTTGCAATACACCGGTTTTAATAATCCTAATGCACTGGGGTAACTTCGAGATCAGACGACTTGAAGATGCTAATAGAGCTAGAGGAGAAAGGCTGAAATGAATATCTGAATCCTATTCACCAATTTTGCCCTTTTCGCCAGGCTTTCCTCGCTTTCAGTTTATTGGCTGGGCTTCAACGAGGACGTTATGCAATGAGCTCTCACGCGGATGACATTGCCTAAATAGAGTACAGTATGTACTTAGCTGCTCCTGCCGTAGTCGTATTTAACACCAGAGTCTGGCTATCTTGTGCATCCAGGCACCACGATGGCACGCTCGAGTCTGTCTGGGAGCGAACCAGCAGGCCTGTGTTTGGCGTCACAACCTGGTCGTACGGCAATGTCTTGCAACGGAATGCCGTTTGCTGCACTACCCTTATTGGCCTGAGTAACAACACCCAGTGGGACGTTTGCTGTGGCAACTAGCAGTGGTGTATCAGAAGCCGGCTCGTAACCCTAATTTTAGCTCGCAAATCAAAGCAAAAAATCGGCTTGCATCTCGAAAAACTCATATGTCAAGACATTCGTATGCCGAGTTACCACTGTACATTACACGCACACGCACATACACACACATATATACGGGTTACAAATTAAATAATGGCAGTGCCCACCGATGCCAGCCCCATGGCCAAGCCTATTCGCACGGCAAGATGCAAACAACCGTGGCCGGCTGAGGTAAATAATGGAGGCCCAAATCGGAAAAAATAAGGGCAAACAGAGTGGCCTGTCATTCAGAGAGGCCGGCCGGGAGGTTTGGCACGTAAAATGTACTTCATGCAAGAGAGCAGAACCAGAGGATGCTTGCCGATAGTCAGTGCATGATGCTTTTACGAGCTCAGATATGAGAGCAGAAATCCGACTCGTGGTGGAGCACGTCAGGTAAGTGCTGCGTCGTGCACATCGACACAAGGGACACTCGGGTGCTTCTGGCAGCAACGAGTCGCTAAGTTAAAAACACGAAATACCGCCCTGGCAATAGATATGCATGCCGACACGTGCAATAATGCTCCAAGCACCACAATTCAGCAGCACCCTGAGCAAAGATCAGAATTATAATTAGAAAAAGGAAGATCTGTGTTGTACACTAACAGAAGCAAATCTCCATGGTGGCACTTTACAATTAGCAGCACGACTCAATGACCAAGGGCCTATGACATGCATAGCATAAACGCTCAGATCAGTATGCAAAACACACAGGAAGGCGTGAGGGGCCACTAGTTAGTCGGACCTTTGGTTAGTAATATGCCTTCAATCGTGTAGAGGTGAGCACGAAAAGCACAGGTGAATAATAAAAGATTAGCCAATAAAACAGCCTCGTTTATATATCGGCAGTAGAACCTTAACGACTATCACCACCACTGGCAGCAAGCAATAAAGGATCGCCCACTGCACGACCCAAATCTAGGTCGTGAAGAGCAAGCACCTTACCTCATGGGCAAAGACCAAGAGGCAAGGACAAGGTCACTCGGGCGAAATAAAATAAACAGCAGCTCAGGCGCGTCTTCAGCTGAGACTTAAGTGATGCAAAGTCAGTGCAGATGGTGACTGAAGCTGGAAGTGGGTTCCAGACTTTGGGTGCATTCGAACTGACGACAGGATTAGCAAATGATTACACTTTAATGCAAGGAATTGTAAGATGACAAGAAGCCGCGTAACAGTTGGTGTGAGAGACCACAGGAAGAGTGAGGATGTTAGACAGGTAGGCTGGTGCAAGCAAGTGGCTGACGTGATTCTTGATAAGCAGCCAGTGAAACTCATATTGCAGTCAATTACGAGTACCCGAGTTTTTAGCCACTTGGTCAATTACGGGCATAAGCCCGGAGTCATGAATATAAGGAATTGCAGAGATCTAGATGTTCGGATGTTGCTAGCTGATGTTGGCTCCATGCCTAATGACTATGCAAGATTCTGATGAGGGTGCTGACGCCGGTACGCAAACACGTCTTCAGAGCATGCACGTACCTGCGCATCTGAGTCGTAGTTAGGATCATTCACATCCCTGGTCTCTCCTGTTACGAACAGTTCAGAGCCAGGCTTTCCCCAGGTTCCTTTGCCACCACCACCACCTGCAGTGGATGACTCAGGGCTTCACAATACAATCACATGAGCAACAACCTGTCGAACTATACATGTGGCAGCTGCTTCTATTTACGATTGACAGCACATCTAGAACCTGCATTGGGCACAAAAGAAGAAGTACAATGCAACTTTATTCTAGATTTAGAAAGCACGATACCGGTAATAATGCTATGGGCATCATAATCCACATGTTTACATATGCATAGAATCGGGATGCTGTTCCAAAATGGCATTTTGATAGGCGATTATCAGCTTCACAGTCAAGTATGCCTGCTTGCAGCAATTTTGCAAAAACTCGAGGAACTCAAGACGACGACGATGTTAGACATCCACAGCCAAGTTAGTAAAGGGTACATGCATTTGTGACATCACGCCGTTACTTTCATAGCTTTCTGCTTGGTCTTCTCCTGCGCAAAACTCGGCAGCTAGACTTTTCTTTTGAGAACGTAGCGATTGTGACTCCTTCCCAACCCCTGCTGGCTTCCCATAAAGCAGCCCATTGACTAAAGGTCCTTTTACTCACCTGTATGCCCCTTCATGCTCTTGCTGTTTCTAAACTAGCGGAAATACTCACAATTCTCACCTCTCACTCTGGCTGCTGAGAGCAATCCCTACGATATATCAAACCGTAAACCTAAGGAGTGCACATGGAGACCATGAGCTCAGTTAACTTGTCTCAAAAGCCTGAAACTTGCAACCGACTAAGGTCGCGACGTTCCTCCCCCACTTGACCACATTAAAAGAGAACTAGACATCTGTTTTCCACAGCCTTTGCTTGGTCACTGTGAATAATCCTTTATGAGCTGATCACTACTGAAACTTCACTGGTGTAATTTTTGACAGCCTATGGGAAGTGATTAGACGATGACTTTCATTCTGTTAAGGTGCAATATAAATTTATTATTGCTAGCTACTCTATTGCTACTCTATCTATTATATTCTATTCTACTCTATGTTACTCTATTGCTACTCTATCAATTGCTAGCTACTACTATAAATTCACTCCAAGATAGCCAGCGTTTTTCAGGCTGTGGAGTAGCATGCTGCTCTGCACCACAGCATTTTCCTAGCATTTGCAAGTGAAGATTTGAATACTGAACACTTTAACCGCCAAAACGTCAGTCGGATTTAGAGGGTGCTCTAACAACCCAAGAGAGTATAGTAGAGCTCGGGAAAAGAGGTGTGAGGCACGACACCAATGCAAGTTGCCGTCCTCCACGATCAACCGAGCGCATACGTTGCCGACTGTGATGGTATTGCCTGGCACGAAGCAACGACAAAATCTAACAGCCTACGGTTTTGAGCAATAAATGAATAAATGTAGGAGGCATTATGTGCCATATGCACACATACTGAGGCAAATCAATAATGCTAACACAGGGGGTAGTACTATAGCGTTGCCAGATAGGAGGAAAATAGTCTTTCTTGATATGGATGTAGCTCGAATGTCTAGAGAATGGCTAGGATGCTCAACCAATCGTCCGTGGGGGCAGGCTTTTCCCTAACACAACTGAACTTAATTATGGACTAACTAACCGGACATGCGTTAACCAGTAAATTAACGGCTCGATTACAATTACGGCGCTAAAACTCGTTGTCAAACATGACACCCATACAATTCGAGGATAGATTGCGTAAGCCTGATAAATAACAGTACAACGAATGGAAAAATAAGGATGCACCTCTTGGACTGCGGTAGGGTAAATCTAAGCAGCTGGTAGGCGACGTGACGGAAAGACCGCTAGCTGCCGGGCTAACTCGGCGGGATTTGCAACAAAGCCCAGTGCTCGTAACTTGAAAACTGCATAACGCGGCACGCATTCAGCCGCACGAAAAAGCAGGGTTTTCGAGGAAATCTGTCTCTCGCTGAAGTGCCACGTGGATCGCTGTCGGGAGAGGCGAAGCCGAGTCCACTCAAAGGTAGCACACTCACACACAGAGCGGCCCCATCGTTGCAAAGCAGATGCAAAAAGTGAATTATTTTGCATAGTAGTGCCGACAGCTCGAGCGGCGGATTGGGCTATGTTGCAAGTCGACATGCGCGAAGCAACTGCAGCAGGTGTGGTTACCTTTTTTCGGTTGGCCCCGACCGCGGCCGAGGCGCGACTGGTGCTTATCTTTAATCAGGACTGCTTTTGCAGGGCTATCATCTTTGGAAGGACTGCGCCTCGTAGCTAGCCTCTTAGCTGTAGTGAGCTTCCTTTGTTTGACGCCATCGCCATCGCTCAAGGCCAGCTCGCCGTCGGTGAGCACGTTTTTCTGGCTGTCGGCGCCATTTTCTGGGGCTTCGCCCGACGAGGCTCCCACATCCAGCGGCTCCCCAGAAGAAGACATAATTCGAACTCGTGCTAGCGCGCCTACAGAACGGCCAGCGAGAGAGGCGCGAAGCTACAACCTCGATTGCTGCCGCTAGAAATCGGTGCGTGACTCGTACCGCGAAGCCCAGGCAAGATTTGTTTTGATGCAAGGCATCACGTGACTGCACCCCTCGCTGGGTCGCAGTTCAAGGCGGTCTAATGACCGTGGGTTATGGAGGTGGCTGCCTCAGCGGCCGGTGCTTCCACGCGCTCGTCGTACAGCTCGGTATTCGTGGGTTTACCGAAAGGCCACGCAGAAGCGAGCAGCAAAGCCAATTATGTCCCGGAGAAGTATGAAGGTACCGTGGTGTGCGGTGGAGAACACCAAGGGTCTTTGGGCGACTCAACTGGCCTTCTTCGGGTCGTGGACGGAAGGTGAGCGATTGCGAATGTGGCGCCTTCACAGAAGCGTCGACGTCGGCGACGCGATTGTGGTATGCTACCGGGTGAAGGCGACGCCGCTATTAGAATTGCCTCTTCCGTGCCGATGGCAGCTGACCGGGGCATGTCATTTGTGCGAGCCTGTGCCTACCGTTGCTGGAGGAAAAGGCATGCCGATTTGGCTGTCGCGGATGTCTGCAGACTTATGTCGAGATAAGCAATTGAAAGACGTGTCTTTGAGCTCTATATTGAAATCAGTTCATATCTCCTCGAGATAAAATGGTTCTAATATTAGGATCGGGTACACTTTGTGTTGGTGGCTCAGGCAGTGGGGCTCTTGTACTACTCTGGTCGTCTTTACATCTTTTGCTCGTAGCTCCATTCACGATCTTTACCATGCGTGTATTCGAGCTGCGGCTCTCTATCTGCATTGCGTGAGCCGATTTAGAAACTGTCGAGGTCGCATGACGACAGATCAACTCATTTGAGCCCTCGTTAGTGCAAAGCAGGCAATCTGAGTGTCCTGCTCTTAAGTGACCTCTCGCTAGAACGCCACATCAGCTCCACAGTCAAGTCTGCCGACTTTCATCGAGGCATCATAGCAGAAATTCGAGCCTACTTACACACGGATACCACCTCCCATCACGACTAACTCACTAGTCGTAGGTCTTCTGGCCTATAATAAGGTGATTAAAATTGAGGCAAACCTCTGCAGCTAGGCTTGTCTGCCATGAGCGAACCAGTTACCACCTCACACCACTTCTCACTGATGTGCTCTTACTCTCGAGCAAGGTGCCTATTAACGTCGAGGTTTTGTCTAATGGTTTTTCCAGGTAACTTCATTCTCTTGCTGCAGCTTACCTATCCGAACTGCTTCCTAATCTGGACAGGCATCGGGCCACCTGCACTTGTGGCTTTAGTCGTTTAGTTGTGCCTCTAAAAAATCGTAAATCTTTTGGAGATCCTGCTTTTTGTTCGTATGGTCCCACAGTCTGGAATACTCTTGGATGTCACTACATCCCTCGAATTGACGACATTTAAAGAAGGGCCTGTTCTTCACAGTATCATCTGGGTCCGTGTGAATTGTCGTTAATGATCTTATTCGTTCAGATTATGTTAGTTTTATCACTAACCAATAGGCATGCTTCCTTTACTGCATTTTTAAGGTGACTAGAAAGAGATTTAGACGTGGAGCACTGTACTTATGTCTTTTAATTTTTATTGCATTTTACTACTATTAAGATTATTATTATTATAAAGGTTATCTTGGATATGAGCTACGAAGAAAATCATTAATCCAGTCTGCTGATCAGACATTTTTCTGTTAGGGCTATTCCATCATAGACAGACCAGTGCTGGGAAGTTGCCTGAGATGAGTGCAGAATTGGCACTAGCTGGCATTAGATTTAGCCTCTCTAGTTGTTGGTAGCACTGTGAGCGTGAAAGAGCTGCCATTTCATTTCTTGCTGGCTTTCCAAGCTAGGTGAGCTATTTATTCGAAATTCCTCTCAGAACTTGTACAAGATTCATTAGCCCAGTTGGACCAATCTAGCTCATGAGCCCGTGATATTTCCAGTCCTCTTTCGCACAGCAGGTGAGCGTTTGTATGCCCCTGGTGCATCGACCTAGAAGATGAGTGGTGCACGTCGAACCCCTCTTCGGCAGCTCATCATATTTCCTTCGTACTGACATATTGAACACAGGCGCTTACGCTAACATTTCTACAATAGATGGCAACATGATACATATTACATGATATGTGCAACATATTCTGCCTGAGGAGGCAGGTTGCCTTTTGCAATACAATAGGTGGCTACTTGATACATATTACGTGATACATGCAACATATTCTGCTCGAGGAGGCAGGCTGCCTTTCGGAATGCATTTGCTGAGAGACGTGTACCCATGTAAGTGCAAATGTGTTGGTTGTCATTTTTGCTTGATCTTTTTTTTGTAAGCAATGTTCCTAATCCATGTTGCTTTTGTTGCTGGAAATTCGAAAATAACCTAAGTTGGATGTAGTGGCTGCATCCTCTCTTTCAACAGGAGGTACTTCAAGCTTTCATATGTGCATTTGTTGTATACTATGACAGCTCGGCATACTGTGCCACATAGTTTTGACTCTTTTGTGTTTTAGCTTATGAGTAAGGCAATCGTGCTTTCACAACCTAGGTTGTGGGTTTGAGTCTCTTAACAGGCAATCCTTTCGTAGCCGCTGCTAACAGAATGATGGCCGCTAAGACTCTTCTGCTGCCATACACCTGAGGCTGTTGAATCAGCTGACCTTTATGTTTACTGTTTCAGCTGCCCCCAGACATGTCAGTCTTGGTGAGGCTATGCAAATTGCTGTTTTACTTGATCCCCATGGTATAATAGGCATCATCATTAATAATAATAATAATAATAATAATAATGCACTTGATAAAGCCCCCTCAGAGAACTTAATCTCTTTCTAGGCGCTTTACATTTGCTGCAAAGGGAAATGCAATTGAATGGTAAGTAAAATCATGCTTGAAAAACAAACAAAATGAATAACATGGTTAGAGGTGACATGCACATGGTCAGCATGCAAATGTGGTTAGTGGCAGCATGCACAGTGTCAGCACGCATAAGCACATCAAGGACGAATCACAGGGACCCACTAAATGCTGTCCTAAATAGGTGTCTAAGTTCCTTTTAAATGTGGTCAAGTCAGAGGATGTTCTGACGCAGGTCGGAAGGGAGTTCCAGGCTTTGGGAGCATACGAACTGAATGCACGGTCTCCAAAGGATTTAAGGTTTGTACGAGGTATTTGTAGACTGTTGGATTCCGAAAAGCAGATGGTACGATGCTTGGCCTGATGGGGTAGTATATCTGAGAGATAGGCTGGAGCCATAGAAAGAAGGGACCTAAAAGTGAGCGACAAAACCTTGAAGTCAATCCGTTGCTTAACTGGTAGCCAGTGCAGGTCGGCGAGAAGTGGAGTAATGTGGCAACTGCGACGCTCACGACAGACAAGCCTAGCTGCAGAGTTTTGCACCAGCTGCAATCGCCTGATCGCACATGCTGGTAGGCCAGTAAGCAGTGAGATGCAGAAGTCGAGATGGGATGTCACGAATGCATGGACCAACTTGGACGTGGTATCCTTATCTAAACAAGCCCGAATTTTAGCAATGTTATGAAGCTGAAAATAGGCAGATTTGACTGTGGAGCTGATATGGTCGTCTAACGAGAGGTCGCTTTGGAATATGACACCTAGATTTCGAGCTGATTCAACAGAAGATATGCTGGCAGAGTTAGTTCATAGTGTCCCCCACATTCTTCCATGTGAGACGTTTCAATGCATGTTCCTCTATTCAATGGCAGTGACCACGGATATGCTGTAGAGAATGTCTGCTGTTGGCTGACAAGCTGCTCATCAGATGTTTCTGGCTGGCCATCTTTGTGTGCAGATACTTTGCACGGCATGGCTCCGACTATGGTTTACGGATGGTTGTGGGAGAGGGGTAGCCACTATATTTGCAGTTGGCACATGTAGTTCGTTCTTTGTGATATCTGCTTGACTCTCGCAACTAGTGGGAACTACATCCGATGCTGGCATGAGCTTTCTTTACCGACTGAACTGGTGCATGTACTGTCAGTCGACTGTCTCCATTTTTCATTCAATTCCTTCCACCCTTAATGCTGAGAAATTTTCATGTGACTATTGAAATGCAGACTCACATTGAGCCCTCTTGTATATGATTTCTGTACTCTACATAGTTCTCTTGTAGTATGCCCTCTAGAGACAGCAAGCCAGCTGTTGCCTGTCAGTAACTTCTGTGGATGTAAGTCAAATGCTGACAAACAATCTTTCTACCCCCTAAGCCGTGGAATAGGTTGGCTGTATCGATGATGCTTAAATATGCTTCTTGGATGTTTAATTTTATTGTTTGCTTTAAAAAAACTACTCAGCTGATGCATCCCACATTTCTGGTTTTGGGGTGACTTATGTACATTAATCAAATAACGGTTCTCCATGCTGCTTGAAATGGAAGGATGGTCACTTGCGTTAGTGCTGTTTCAAGCCTAACTTTCTGAGGTAGTCTCTGAGTTTTCCATGTGGCTTTTCCCGAGTTTCCTGCCACCACCGTTCCGTGGCCATTGTCAATCTATTTGTGTTGTCTCAGAGTGAATGTGTTAGTCGACCTTCGCAGTGTAGTCCATGTCAGCATCTCCTCAGCATTCTGCTCACACTGGTCAACCCAGGTGCAGGCCCTTTTCTAAGGACCGTAGATGACCGTCATGATCCTTCTGGCAATGCCTGAATGTCGAAGCTGGCTAGTTTCTGCCTCGATTCAGTTGATGAGCAGCTGTGGTACGTTGCTGTTGATAGTGTGGTGCGAGTGACAATACACGAGCATTCAGAGACCAGGTTTAATCAGGCCCGGCCGATTCCGTAAGCCTCCGGTACAATGGACCTCCCAAAACTGGGAGTTACATAGCAATGGGAGGGGCATGCAGCATCTGTCAACATCCCCCTTTGTTCGGAAAGCACATAATCCTTTTGCCATGTTGGAGCTCGACTGGGTCGCATTGGTCGAGCTTGCTGTGTTATAGCTGGAGACGTCGCTAGATTGTAATGGCCTCTGCACCGACTATTGCGATCACATCTTTCTCATTCGCCAGCTTCAGGTGATTGTTATTGCTTGGTGGCTCTCTGGCATTGCTCCAGTGTTACGTCTATGTCTATGTGAGCTTGCTCTGCTACTCTTATGTTGAGATGAATATGTCGCCGGTTCGAACTTTCCTTCCCTGTCCTGGATGGTGTAGGGCCTGTTGCCATGGGTTGCTACGATGGTACCTTCTCGAAGCTGCTCGTCAGCAGGCACCCTCCTGTAGAGGATTGCTTGACCCATGTTGAGTGGGCTCAGATCTTGAGCTCTGAAGTCGTAGAGCCTTTTTACAACTGCCGGCCGTCTAGCTGTCGAGGCTGCTGCCGTAGACATCTGGCAATTGCTGGATGTAGGTGCGGTCCATCGCACGTTCGGTGTAATAGTAACTTGGGACGCACCGTGTCTTCATCTGCAACAGCATCGTCAACTCTTTGCACATAGTGAAGTCTAGCCCGGCACCGCCGACTGAAATGGTGGAGACCGGTGCACTTGTCGCTGTGGCGTCCTTGAGCAGGGCAATCTGCTCTCGACGCTGTATGTCTCCGACCACAATTCCGACAGTCTAGCATCATCGGTCCAGGCGCAGCAGCATTCGGGTTTCCCCACGGTCGTCGAATATCACATGAAAACTGCTTTCGACACTGCGGCTGTGCAACAACCATCTTAATGTGGCTGGTATCGTTCTGAACGCTCGAAGCCTGACTGCTCATTTCCATTCACTGTTTCGCGAGTGGTTTCAAACAAGCGACAAATATCAGTCGCCGACAAATATCAGTCTCCGTCTGCAGCGTCCGTGCAGTTTCCCGTAAAAGAAGTTCTTGCAATGGGCGCTCTACACTGAAAACCAGTTTATCTCTGAACATATGATCCGGGTCCTTAAAATTGCACAGTTTTGCCTGTGTGTGTAGCCCGACAGAAGCGAGTCAAACTGCGCAGCTTAACGCATATTCCAGAGGCAGTAACTTTGCAGTAACTCACTTTTCCGTGGACTACAACACGCTTCAATCTTTCCCAGGACCTTATCTGGATCAATACTGTCGGAATCCTTATCGTATAAAAATTGCTCGATAGTTCCAGTGCAGCTGGGCCGGCGAAGGGTAGAACGATAGCGACGTGTGTGGCCTCTGGTTTATCCGTGCACCGCTTGCAAGCATGTAATTCACCAGCTAACGTTTTCAATTCGCAAAAGCCCCGCCGAGATCTGGATCCAGTACATCCAACTGAGGGGGTAGCTGAAAACCTCCATCCCCCATGTGGTCTCTATCCTTGTATACCGGAACCTTCGAACGTCGGTAGACCAGGAAAATAGACTAAATGCTTGCCTCTTACTCACAGAAGAGCATGGTAGTCACTTACACAATTACCACCACGTTGATAGTGCCGTATGAGTGATAATGCACGAGCATTCAGAGACCACATTTAATCAGACCCGGCCGGTACCGGAAGCCTCCGGTACAATGGACCTCCCGAAACCGGGAGCTACATAGCAATGGTAGGCGCAAGCAGCATCAAGAGTCAACAGTTGTCATTTGTACCGCTTATATATGCTGCTTCTCGAGAGTACTGGTTGGCTGGCTGCTTGATTGCTCAGTGAAGAGTGAGGCTGGCAAGCGTTGTGCAAGACCTGCAGCCATGCATTTCAAGGAAATGGGCCTTTTGTACGACATGCTGGCAAGCCGTGCTGGGAACGTTTCGTGCTAGGAAGCTTGCTGATTGCACGGTCCCTTGTGACCCTTGTGGGTCTCCTCGGAAGTGGCATTGGTCTATCTGTTGTCCCTGCTGGCAAACAACTGCAGGCTGCAAGGCCATGTCCTACCATGTGGCATGCGACAACAGCACCCACAAGCGACTACAGCAGCATGTGCCATTGTCGGCCAGAGGGGGGGGGGTTCTCAGGTGTACGGTCTACCGTGCTGGTTAATCTCGTGGTTCCCCCCTTTCTGCCAGTTTCCTCTTCCGTGTTAGTAGCCGGGCCTGAAGTAGTTGCATGAGAGCAGATTCCAGCTGTTGCAGGACGAATGGGTGCATTTTGATTGTGACCGAATGTGTGCCCCGAGCTGCCTCCATTCTCAAAGTAGGAACATCATTTGCCTGCTGCCCTGCTAGTGTTTATAGTGTAGCCTTAATTGCCCTTTTAAGTGCTCTACCACTAGCGTAACCTTTAACTTACACCGGTCTCCGAGTTCGACATATTTTTGCAATAGATACTAAACGTGTTGTGCTATCTTCGAAATAAATTAGCGCAGCTTTCCATGCATGGCTACGCTTTCCCTTCCTGCTTTTTTTGGCACATCGGTCGATTCACTCTAGCACGAGCTTGTCAAATTCTGTTACGAGCGGTGTATACTAGTACTTAATCTGTAGGTGTGTGTGTGTGTGTTTGTGTGTTTGTGTTGACTTGGCCGCTTGGTGGGGGTCAGATCGATCTATGGAGCTTGACACGAAGCGCAAAATGTAGTGGCTGCAAATCGCTGGCACACGTTGGCTCCTAGTGACACACGTTGGCTCCTAGTCCCTGTCAGTTGCTTACTTGCATCCGCCTGTCTGCATTTGTTTGTCCCTCTCTCTCTCTCTCTCTCTCTCTCTCTCTCTCTCTCTCTCTCTCTCTCTCTCTCTCTCTCTCTCTCTCTCTCCCTTCGTCAGTGTGTGTGTGCTAGCCTGCGCATGCAAGCGTTTTTTGCAACTTAGGTGCCGTGCACCTTAAAATCAGCTAATTCACACGGCACTGCCGTGGTGCAACGAGTGCTGATAATGATGATAATACTAGCATTGCATGTTCATCGGACGTTGGACGCTGTCTTTTGGTCGGCATTGCTAGCAGCACCTGCGCTTGGGGTCGGTTAGAGCATGCACATCCTGCAGCAAGTTACGCTGGCGCTTGGGCGGCTAGCAGTTGGGTGGCATGTTTCTTGGGTGGACAGAGCATGCGTGCGACCACCAGAGATGGCGACTGGGGCAACACCGCAACAACGGCTACGTTTCGAACTGAGGCCTCCGGCATTCTGTCTGCCATTTCTGCCAACTGATTGCTACTGATGGTGGCTTTGCAGGCCGAGGAAACCATGTCAGCCTGCAGGCGTTGCAACGTGACTTGCCAGGTGCACATGGATTTACAGGTTGCTGGTACTAAATGAACGTGAATATTTGTCTTGTCTCCAGGCTCTGCAATGCTAGCCTCGGAAGCTCTACAGCAGATTACTCCACTGGCACGCTAGTAAATAGCCTCTCGGAGCACCCGTCGCAGCTTCGTCAGATCTTTTTTGTTTGTGTCTTTTTGATATTCATTGCCGGCGATGACAAGTGGTCGGTGTTGTATACAATTTTCCTTCTCTGCCACAATTCGGTTATTGCAACATAGTATGTATTATGGCTTGTGATCAGATTCCAGACCACGGTCTTGTGTCATTCCAAAGTGTCAGAGCACTGCCATTGGCCTTCTGGGCTTTTATCATTCACTTTGAGGCCCCTTCATTCTCTTGCTCAGCCTACCTATAGGAAATAAACCGTGTGGACACCGCGTGCTCACATAGGGCTTTCAGTTCGTTGGCTTCCCAAAGCTGGAGCTCACTCCTGACTGATGTCACTATATCCCATTATTTAACGGCAGAGGCTAAATGCCCACTTGTTTTTGTTAGAATTCGCTCCATCCGTGTGAGTTGTCCGTTGTGTGCTTTATCATGGTGAGGTTGTACATCCTATCACTAACTAATTGGCATTTCATCTCGGTGAGCCATGATGGCACACTTGGTAAGGCGGTTGCTTTTCACGACCTCGAGGTCGTCGGTTCGAATCCCTTGGTGGGTGGTGATAGCCATAAAGGCTCTTCTGTCTCAAAATACAAAAAGAGGCTGTTAAATCAGCTAGCATTATTATTATTATTTATACTAGCATGCTATAGTGGTGATTTAGTCCTCTTAATGCAATATGCAAATGTATTATTACTATTAATATTATAATTAATAATATTAGTATGCAGGGCCATTTCATGTTGTAGGCTCCATGGTGCACTGGATCCTACGTGCTGTGCAAGTGTTTCATTGCTATTGATAATAGTATAATGATGAATTATTATTAACTGCTGTTTCCTGTAGTGGGTGCCTCAGTGCACTGCTTGCCACGTGTGGTGCTCACTTATTGGGCAGGCCTCGAGTGGTTGAGCTGTATGCACATACCACTGAGTACGAGTGCTATTACTTGTATCAGCTGTATTGCTATCCTCATTGCTGCTCACTGTTACTAGCTGTTCCTGCCTGTGCCTTCATCCGATGACTTATTTCGTTTGTAGCCTTCTTTGCATGAGCATATCAGATGGTTCCGGAATGATGACGCTCACCTCTGGTGTGGCCAACGGAAATGCTGCTATGCATGTGGCTGCCGGTGAGACTCTCACGATAGGCTCTGTTGCTTCATCTGCATGCATACTGAGATTGCGCGACGGGTAGATGTGATCGCCATTCAATTATTTTATATCCTGTCGGTGTAATTAAGAGGGCCTCATAAATCGGGCCGATGACGACGATGCCCACTCGTCCGGTGGCGGGCTCTTCACTGCGGTCGTCTCGCATCACGTGATAGGCCACGGTAACGGGACGTCCGACATGTCTGCAGACGGAACCGAGCTTTCGTCACTTCTTGCTGCTCAGTCGCCCGTGTCTCTGCAGAGCGCTGGGGCCAATGACGTGAGTTTGCCGCGGCAGCTGCGAAGCCCTCCGAGATGCACCTCTCTTGCAATGCAGAAGCGCCAGGCCAAGAAGCAGAGCAGTTCTACTCTGCTTCTGCTCTGTGCGCCAAAGCAGCAGCAGCAGCATTCCGTGGCAAGTGGGTGGTGGCACAGCTTGTGGCATGCTTTTTGAATGCAATACCCACGGCCGGCATGCATGCAGGAGCTTGCCCGCGCTGCCAGCATAGCGAGCAGTGCGAGGCTGCTGGTCGCCTTTTTTTGGCGGTAAACTGGCGGCCGGTCGTCTTTGCAGCCAGCAGACTGTGGCAGCATTGTGGAAGGCTCAGTGGCGATGAAGCAGAAGAGGAAAGGTGGCTGGCCGAAGGGTAAAAGGAGAAAGCCTTTGCCCCTAGATGGCGTGCTACTCAAGGGCCCAGTGTCAGGGTGAGCTGTCGAGTGTGCTGTGCGCACGCGCGTTGTGGAGCAGCCGCCATTGTTACCTGACAGCTCTGCGCTTAGATGCATTCGATGCCTTTCTTGCCTTTCCAGGCGCTCTTGCGCGAGGCCCCCTTGACCTCTTTTCGGTATTTGAAAGAAGTCTATTTTCTTTTTTTTTGCGTGATAGCAATTTGGTGCAGCGGCTGCTGCCCATTGGTTGTTATGTATGTGCTCAGTATGTGCTCAGGCACAGTGCGCGCACGAGCACTCATGTGCATCTGGATTCTAGGTATGTCTTGTTCGCCAAGGAGCGTCGGAAATGCTTGCGTCAGACTCATCCTTACCTGTCTTTCTCCGAGGCCACCCGCATGCTTGGCAAGGAGTGGTCAGACATGGATGCCGATCAGAAGCAGGTAGGATAATGTGGTGCCTGTTTTTAGCCAATCGGCTGCTCAGTGCACCTTTCCCAACCAAGTTTCTTCTACTGCCACTGCCAGGCAAGACTTGCTTTCGGGGATAGTGCTTGCCACTCAAATCCTTTGTAAACTCCTTTTCACATTCAGGACTGCTAACCAGTTCGTGCTCCAATAGCTACATCCCATCAATGGAGCCTTAGTCGTTGGCTCCTTCCCGACTTCTGTGGGATTCCTGGACATGCCATTCTCAAATTCAGCCACCAAAATGCTGCATCCAGCATTCTTTTCGTGGGGATAAATGCTGACACTTAGCGCCGGGTGTACCATACTTGTATGCAGTAATACTATTGTTTATGTGAGCAGACTCGTTATTAGGATGCATCCCTAAATAAATGAATAAATAAATCCTAGCTGATTAAACAGCCTCTTTTTGTATAGCGACAGAAGAGCCTTTACGGCTATCACCACCGCTTGCAGTGGTGATAAAGAATCACCCACCGCAGGAATCGAACCCACGACCTCGGGACCGAGGTCGTGAAAGCAACCGCCTTACCCAGTGTGCCATCACGGCTCACCCTACCAGCGCATCGCACACACTTCACTGCAAACCAACAAACCAGTTCTTTTTTCATCGAACATAAAGCTGCTGATGGAGTGCAGTTGGCTCCTCACCTGGCAAAGGAGAGCTGCTAGTCCATTCCATGTCCAGATTACTGAATCGAGCTCGAGCAGTTTGATGCCTCAAATAGCTCCTGACACGTATTGAGAGAGAAAGGCACACACACACACACACACACACACACACACACACACACACACACACACACACACACACACACACACACACACACACACAGACGCTAAGAGAGAGCATTGTGCAATTGTGCCCTCTAGGTGTAGTAGTACTCGAGTAGTGCTGTGCCCCGTGCTTAGTACCCATTTACCATTTCGTCTAGCCGAACGGTCACAATACCGGAAACATGTCATTTAACTGCTCTTTTACTTAATTTTGCTCTTTTACTAGCTGGAAAGTGTTTTCAGCGATCGGATAGCCCCACACATCGTCACTTGGATATCCACCGGCATCCCTTTAAAAGCCCTTCGTAGTTTCGGTAAATTTAATAAATATTTAAAAAAAATATTTAAAGTGTCAGCATTGCATTGCATTGCAAAGCTGACCGACTCATTGGGTGCTAGAACTAGGCACTCGAGTGCAGATAGGGCTTACCGCACAATTTTGGAGACCTTTGGTCACCGATTGGTTCCCTTACTGGCATTTGGTTTAAGTCGGCTTTAATTTGCCGATCTAAAATTTTTAAGGTCGGCTTGCACCTCCTAGTGGGAGAAGAGGTGGCTGATTTGCCACACCTGGTTTTGTACGACAGGTCTCTCTCTTGGGAAGTTGTTAATCTGTCCAGGCAGGCCTGAAGGTACTGAACCCCCTAAATTTGGGAGGCATTAGCTTGCAACTGACACTTCTATTGCGGCATTCTGGGAAGGTATAGACATGTAGCAGCCGCCAAGGGTCTATCCCCATCTGCAATGATTGTATGTTTCGAACAGTACAATGTCAGGCAGCCAGCATGGCTTCCTAAGCAATACAGTGAGAGGCTGCTTCTTATGTTTGCCATTGAAACTTTATCGAGCTCGATTCGGTATGCGTTTCTTCTAGTTGAAGGATCTTTAGTAGTCTAATCAAATGTTGAGTGGCTGATGTGTAAAGTCACGAGTGGACGGTTACTAGAGGTTATTTTACCAAGCCAGACCTAGTTAAGCTAAAGCAAGCAGTCAGCACTAGACTCACAATTGAACTTACGAGCAAACTTGAGGGTTGTGCCAGCCGATATGCAAAATGTAATTTTGTACTGGCAGTTGGGTTTCCTTACTAGCCACAACCTTGGAGCTTAGTTGACTTAGTTGCGAATTCGACTGCTTTCCATCTGTTTCTTACCCTGAAAGCAGCTAGACGTTGTTCTAGGTGTGCACTGGAATTGTAACTGCAACAGATTAACTACCAGATCAGCAGCAGAGATAAGCCCCTAGTCGAGCCACTTTTGAGACCGGGCATATGGTTATGACTGAATTGTGACAAGACTGGTGAAACGTACTTGACTCGCAGAAGCTGATGGCGACGAGTCGACACCCGATCGTATCCACAAAATCCCACATGAAGCCATCAAGAGTCGCAGCATGAACCCCATTAGTCCCTGCCATCGCCCCCCCCCCCTTAGCACACTTCAAGCACTTTGGCAGACCCTGGCACGTTCGCTGAGCTGCAGCTGCTCACCGCTCTGTAGAAATACTTAAACCAGGCCGACACGGACCGCGAGCGCTACAAGGAGGAGCTTCGTGCCTATCAAGAGTCGGAGCTGTATCAGAACTTTGCTAAACGGAAGAGCCTGAAACGCTTCGGTGCAGGTGGCAGCGCTACCGAGGGTAAGGACTGCAGCGCAGCGCAACGTCCGTTCGCGCTGCTGGCCCACAGCGCCGAAGTGTGGCAGGACCGGGTCGCCGAGTGCACGCTCTATCCTTTTTCTCCCGCCCTCAGACTATCCCGTGGACGAGCTCATCACACTCGACGACAGCAGCGTCATCTACGGTGTCGACGACGACGAGGACCCCAACGAGCTGCACTGTCGCGTGTGCAACAAGTTCTTCAGCAACCTGCACAACAAGAAAGAGCACATGGTGGGCAAAGTGCACCTACAGAACCTGTCCACCGAGCTCGAGAAGGAGGTCAAGCTCATCGAAACGGCTACCGCACTCGATGGGCGAGCGTCGGACGAGATGTGCTGCGCCGCGGGCGCTACACCGGCAGCAGCGTCGGCGTCCGTCGACGAGCGCAGCAGCGAGGCAGGAGACGCCGAAAGCTGCACTGCTGCAGCCGCTGATGCCCACGACCTAGCCGGAGGCAAGCAGCCGCGACTCATGGAGGCGGCCTCCGCTGCGGCGCCGGCCACGGCTGCCAGCCCTCCCGTCGACCTGGAGGCGTTCATCAACGGATTCCTGCGACAAAACTATGAGCGCCAGCTCGAGATAGATGAGCTGCATGCCTCTGCCGCAAGGCTGCAAGGGCATCATCTGCTCATGCAAGACAACCGAGCCCAGCTTCAGGTTAGCGCCGGCCTTCTGCTGCTGCTGCAGTGGCTCGCCGGCTTTTATTTGCATCGACGATAAACGCTCGCGCTGTTGCGCCCTTGCCAGCCACACCCGAACAACTGCACCGGGTAGCCCCAACGCTGTTTTGCCATAATGCGCCCCCCACATGTCGCTGCAGGCACAGAAAGACAAGCTCCAGGAAGACGGAGAGAAGCTGAAAGCGAATGGTGCACAAATCGCTGCTTGCATCGACTCGCTGCGAATCCTGCCCACACTTTTCGGCGCAATTGACTTTTGAGCTCGCCTCGCCCGCCCGCCCGGCTGCAGCAGCAGCTGCTGGGGCGGACGATTTAAGAAGCAAGGGCTGGCTCGGATCGACAGCAACTGTGGGGAGTCATCAGCTTGCACTTCGATCGGCAGGGACAGCTTCGCCCGTCTTATCTTGCTTCTTTTTGGTGTGAAGATCGCTGTTCAGTCCTTCCTTATTTCGGGCGATCTCCAGAGCCAAGAACTGAATCCTGGGCACTGAAAGAAATCAGCAAGATTTGTGGTTTGCAGCCGAGCCGCCTCGAAAGATGGCAGGCAGGCAGGCAGCTGCTCGAGAGCAGCTGCCTGACAGAGCAGCTCCTCCGAGGCTCTAGAACAGCTCCTGAGCGCTTGCCGATGTGGCCATGGTAAGCTCCCCAAGCAGCCGAAGCAGAGGAGTTCATGGCAATGGCATCCGGAGGCTCATCGTCTGAGCTCTTGAACCCCCAGTCAGCGCTTGTGCAGGCGCAAGCTGCCTCAAGAGGGACGGACGTTCACAGCATGCATTGCCTGCAGCTGCAAGAGGATTTTTTTTATCTGAATACACTGTTTAACAGGTCGGATGGTGCGATAAGTTCTGTGACCGTGTGCTGATTCTGCCTCTTTCTAGCAAGCACTTCATGCCAAACCAGCCGTGCTTAAGCAGCCACAATTTTGACGATTGTTGGACAAGCCCCGGTAGAACCTTTTCCAAGCAGCAGCCTGAACAAAATGTGTTTGTGAGCGGTTCTGTGTGTACATGCACCACAACAGCACGCACCCGACAGGCCAATCCCCCTGGTGCACCGATTTGCCTATGGAGCTAGCTTTGCAGTGGCAGCAGGCTATATAGTTTGCGACTGGGGCCAGTGAGCCCTGCTCTATTTAGCTCACTCTTCCTCACAAGTTAACATGAAGCCGGTGCATTGGGCAGGTGCTCGAAGTTGATGAGCAAACACTAATGGATGCAGACCGGTATCTTATGTAATGGGTGTTGGCTGCTTTCTTAACTAGTAAGCACTACAGTGAAACCGACAACGTTGTACAAGCCAAGTCCAAAGTTCACGAAGCTATAAAAAAGAAGTCCACTCGAAGCAGCAAGGTATTTATTAGCAGCTTACCTAAAATGCCATAATCGAGAAGCACCCAAAAGGAAATGACCAAATACCTAGCTGGGATGACCAACGAATAGTACACGTTGCATATCCACACATTTGCCACTCACCCAAACACATAGAATGTATGACCGGCATAATTTGTCACAGACGGAATAGCATTAATAAGGAATCAGTTCAGGCATTACCCAGCCTGAAATGACGTTACATCATTTAAATCTCAGCTAAAGATGCATCAGTTCCGGTCAGCTGTCCTTTCACCTCTTAAGTGCATTCGTGTTTGCATTTGCATGCTGGCTTATGCATGATACTTATTTGCCTTTCAATTGCTTGTCTTAGCATGATATCGTGCACGTCACTGATAACGCCTGGTTATTGATTCTCTTGCAACCAGCTGCTGCGCTGGTTTGAGCCACTGCTTAAGGTGTTCGCATGACCAAGATCAGGGTGAATGCAGCTGATCGAGGTCGTGAGCTGGAGCCACCCCGTATCATATGTAAAACGAGAGATTAAGCTCTCTTAGGGAGCTATACAGATGAATTATATAATTATTAAGTAATTAAATGCCTGGATTGAGTTTAAGGATGAGTATTGAGGGCCTGCTATCTCATAAAACTAGACAAACTATTATTAATATTAATATTACTTATCGATTGCTGCATCAACAGGTTTAATTTCTTGAAAAGCAAGAGAGAGAATCTGACGAGGCACTAGTATGGCTCGAATCATACTTGCTCCGACGCGTTCAATACCTATCGATTGGTGATCAAGCCTCATGCAGTATACCATTCACATGAGGAGTCCCATGAGGGTCAGTTCTCGGTCCCTCGCTGTTCTCCTTTTATAACGAGCCCGCCAAAAAAATGCTTTGGGAGGGGAGGGGCCTCAATCAGCTATCACTTCTATGTGATTCCCAGCTATAATTTCTGCTTGAATCGTAAAATTTCACTAAAGCCCCCGATAAACTGAATTCTAGCCTTGCGGATATTTGATCCTGATTCACGGCCGTTTTCCTTAAAACTAATCATAATATAATTGAAATCATGCATATACATGGAATGTAGGTGTCCTATTTGGTAAATTCGTATGCTTAATTAGGAAGACTGTTTCCAAAGCAAGCCATACATAACGTTCGATACCTGTCTACGATAAGGGGCAATCTACCACCGAGGCTTGCTAAAAATCTTGTTAGCTCCCTCGTTCTGCCTAGACCGAACTACTGTAGCTCAGTGTTGGCCGAGCTACCCAAAAAAAAAGTCACCAAGCCTCTGCAGCTTGCGATGAATGTGGCTGCAATGCTAGTCAACAAATAATAAGAGGTTCAATCACGGTTCTCCTTTGCCGAAGGACTGCGATGGCTCCCGGTAGATAGATACACAGCAAAAATCTTGATCCGATCCAGACCTGCCATAAAAAAATGCTAGCTGATTTAACAGCCTCGTTTTGTATAGCGACAGAAGAGCCTTTACGGCTATCACCACCGCTTGCAGTGGCGATAAAGGATCGCCCACCACAAGATTCGAACCCGCGACCTCGGGGCCGAGGTCGTGAAAAGCAACCGCCTTACCTAGTGAGCCATTGCGGCTCACCAAGCCATGGCTCTGCTCTTTCATACCTAACCGATGGGGTGGCCGGGTGAGAGGCTACACTGCAGCCCTACGAGGGAAAGCCATCACACTGCCGTCCGCAGGGCTTGCAGAATCTGCCTGCACCTTGCGTGAAGCGGCCTTTGCTCCGACGTGCCCCGGCACTTCTGTCGTGTGCAAAGTGGGCTGCATGCAAATGGACAATGTTTTGCTGCTCAACAGTGGGGCGATACTCGCGTGGGCTTACTGAACGACATCATCTTGCTGCTGGCTTGCCAGGAAGCAACTGGTCATTGCTGCTGCCTACCTTTATGCAGACCACCTAATCGGTGGCACACAGTTAATACTTTGCTTGAGAGTGCTAAACCAACAATAAATTAATCATCTACACGGACTTCAATGGCTTCCGGTTGATCAAAGGATATAGAGTAAATACTTATGTTGACCCACAATCCCTTACACGGCTTGGCTCCTTCATATATAGCTGAACTGCTGCACCAGGTTCAGCCTCCTCAGGTCCTTTATGGACGATACATTGGCTGGTCTATTCCTGTGCTTGAAGAACATTGGTGACAGAAGCTTTCGTTCTGCAGGTCCTATGGAACTCACTTCTACAATTCTTATGAAACGACATCTACTCCCCCCCCCCTAGTAGCTGACTATGGCACATCCTTCTCATCTGTCTTGAGCTGCTAGTCTTATAATACTCACTTCATCGACTGCCTTTCCGATTAGGCTAAGCCCGACACTTTCTCTTTGCTGCCGGGCATGAAGTATGTTGGTTATGGTGTGCGTACCGAAAGCTACTTGTCTCGAGTGGGCTATAAAAACTATCTAGTGCCCCTCCGACGGGTCCAAAGACCCACTTAGTCTTGGCTACTGTGTGGAGTTACAGACTGGAGATACACTACCTAATTATAGAGGAAACAAGCTAGTAAAACATTTCTTAAAATTTACAGTAGACAGACCTCCAGCCCAAGGCAGGACTGCCGGTGGGAATCAAAACAGCCACTGACTATAACACGTACCTATGAAGGAGTTATCTTCACCGTAGTCCCTCTTGCAGTCACTGCGAATCAAGGTTGCAAAGTTGTAGTCCTCAACTCGGTCTTTATACTCTTCGCAGAATTTTCGCCAGTTCTTAAACAACAAAATATGCATTGGCAATCTGCTAACACAGCAGGCACTAAGGCAATATCATGACTGTTGACGAAATGCAGCAGCAGCCTGATGTTGCATACTGCCTTGCCGTCTGGTGACTTGATGACATCTTGATCTATTACGTCGACACGTAAATCAGGAAAGTCTTCTCTAAAGTGCTTATAAATGGCATCATCCATCTTGGTGAGGCGAAGATAACGTGGGTCCAGAGATGAGATTAGCTGCAATGGTAAACCAGTAAAGTGAAATCAACTGACCTGAACATCACACATAAGTTCACACGACTAAAATATGAACTCAGCATGTGTGATGACGAATTGAGGTGTGTTCCCATTAAATCTTTTTTCTCTCAAGTACCTGACATACATATTCTTTAAATGAAGCATGTCAATTGGTTAGTGATAGCAGGCAAAGTGCCAGCACACATAAGCAAACACAGGTCAATTCACATGAATTCAGAAAAAGGAATAAGCAGGTTTTAGTTTCTTTTACATGTCACCAAGTCACGGGATGTCGTGATGTAAGTGGGAGTCAGTTCCGGGATTTGGAGCATAAGAATTAATGTAACAGCCTCCAAAGGAATTGAGGTTGGTTAGAGGCACAGCTAAACGATTTGAGTAAGAAGAGTGTGTGGTATGATGCAAAGCCTAATTAAGAAATAGTTTGGGTGGGTAGGCCGGAGCAAGAGAACAGAAGGATCTAAAAGTGAGTGACAGAAACTTTGAAGTAGATGCACTGCTTAATGGGTAGTCAGAGCAGGCCAGTAAGAATTGGGGTAATCCGGCAGTTACGACGTTCATGAAAGTCAAGCCTAGTTGGAAATTTTCGCTCCAATCGTAAGAGTCTAATTGGGCAGGCAGGAAGACGAGGGAGTAGTGAGTTACCAAAGTCTAGAGGGAATGCGACTTTGCATTGACCAGCTTGGTAGTGGCATCCTTGTTTGAGCAGGCCTGTTTGTAACGGTATCTAGCACAGCGGATTACTAAAGCAGCCACTGATTTCTCAGTGCACATGCAAATAGCAACTCCGCTGGTTTTATGGCATTCTCGAGCCCTGGGAGACCAGTAATGCAGAGGTTAAACAGCGATCATTAGTGATGTGCAGCTTTCAAAAGCTTCAGGCAACATAGGTTCGTCAATGCAAGCCGTTTGACTAGTTTATGTTGGGTGCAGGAGCCGACATTGACAACTTGAATGTGGCATGGTCCAACGGAGTACGCAGTATCTCAAATGAGCTCTACTCTGGGCACGACAGCATGGCACAGAGCTAGGTTGCCTGTCAAGATTCAGCAGCAGCTCTTAGGTCAACGTCCTACCACATGATCCTTCTAGCACTCTAGCAGATCGTTTCTCCAACTTCTTCGGCAGCAAGATAGATAAGATCTATAAGTGCATCGCCTATCCAACATCCCCACTAGCCTTTTTGCCTCTGTTCCCTGCTTTACTTCCATGTCCACGTTCAAGCCTGCTACTACTGACCTCATCTCGAAGTCCAAGAAGAATAATAGCCCACCAGACCCTTTATCTACCTTCCTCTCAGAGCTGCATAGAATTGCTGCTGCCTGCATGACTAACGAAATAAACATGTCCTTAGCCTTCCCTCTTGTTCCTAGGTGCTTTAACAAGCCAACTGTCATGTCACTCATTTACAAGTCGAAAATGCCAATAGACAAGAGAACTTGCAGCAATTTCCACTCAGTTTCTCTATTTCTTTCCCATCGACGACCTAGGAACGAATAGTTGCAGACCAGCTTAACTATTACATCAAAACCTCAAATCTAACAAGTAAGTCCTAGACAGGTTTTAGAGCTAACCATTCCAAGGAGTCGGCACTGCTGTAAGTTTATAATGACCTCGGGAATTTCGTCTAATGTAGTCTCTGCTAATTCGGCTGGATCTCTCGGCAGCATTCAATTCCAATGATAACCCCTGTTTTGAGCACCTGCCATTTCGCCTTGGCACCAGTGGCACTACACTATAATAGGGCCGATATCAGTGTAAGATTTTGTGAATACTGATGCCAACGGGCAACAGTTACGGGCAACAGTCATCAAAGGAGCCTTCAAAGTATTGCATGCCAAGGGATAGTGATTGATCCACTCTTTTTTTGTTGAAAAATGTATACTCCTCCTTTACCGATGTAATCACCAAATAGAATCTATGCATTCACTGTTTATGCAGATGCTGCAGCTGTGCCTTTGCTCTGATCCCTCTCTGCATTCCAGCAGGTCAAACTCCATTGCAGCACACATTGGCACTTGGGTGGCAGCAAACATGCTCAGGCGAATGGCAATAAAACCAACACACTGAAACGTTACGGCTTAACTAAATGCTACTCAAAAAATTGGAAAGCCTGCACTCGACATGTGCTCGGCCAGCATTTCTCCTGTAGCATGTGCATGCAATCTTGATGTCCTGTTTCAAAGTGACCTTTCACTAGACGACCACATCAGCTCCACAGTAAACTCGGCCTACTTTCAGCTATACACCATTGCAAAAACTTGGGCCTGCTTAGACAAAGACTTTGCAGCAAAGCTAGCCCATGCATTTGTGACTTCGTAAATCACTACTCGCGGATTTCCTGTGTGTGCAATAAGATGTTGCACTCGGTGCAAAACTCTGCAGCTAGGCTTGCCTGGTGTGAAAAAAACCTTGCAATTACCCTATTATGCAACTTCTCACCGACCTGCAATGGCACTCCATCACGCAGAGTAGCTACTTCAAGGTTCCAGAACCACTTTAGGCTCGTTCACTTTCTTTGTCCTTACTTATTCGTAGTAATCCCTAACCACTTGGAACTCTACCAGCTGTTTGTCTAATTGGTAGATTAGATGTGTCTCTAAGCAGCTTCAAGACCGGGGCTGCAGTTTGTATGCTCATATTTCCAAGAAAAGAACTTACCCTTGACTGTCATCACTATGTCATCATGGTATCCATAAACTAGGTCATTAAAGAGAAGAAAAACGAAAAACAAACCCATCGCACTTCTCACAGCATTTGCTCTGTCCGTGTATATTGTCTTATGCTTATTAATGCTTGTTATTCTGTTATCACTGACACTTTGGGACCCAGAAAAATATTTTAGTTTCATAAGTGCTGTACGATGTTTTATTACTGCCACTAGTTATATTTATTATTATTACTATGGACTATACCAACCCCATGTACTTGACAGATGCGTCAGTCAGAAGACAAGATACAGCATTTGGCAGTTGGGTATACAGTGTTACCGGAGATGCCAGAATCATAGCAGCATAGCAGAGCTATGAGGGGGAGGGGGCAGTGAGTGTTGTGAGCTGCGGTTTTGGAGCACAGGTGAGCACTACGAGTCGTCACAAGGCAGCCGGTCGGCTGGCACCCCAGTCAAAACCCAAGACCAGCCAACCAGTGGCGACCAACGGATAGGTGGCTGCCGTAATTTCGCATACGACCATGACCTCAGTTGTGAGCATTCCAGCACGGCTAAACAGACCGATTCGAACGAAGCTTAGACTCCACTGGTTTTTTTTTTATTACTGCAAATACGTCCATTTCGAATGCATGGTCACCAGGACGTCTATGAGGAGTGACAGAGCAAGAAAGTTTACCTGGTCCCTGCCAACTACATAGATATCTATTGTGCGACCTGGGTGACCATGAGCACCTTGGCGATTCTGTCTGTACTGATAAATCACGGCAGGCTCGACTGCCATGAAAGCGCTGGCTAGGCTTCTCTCAGGCTGCGGCAGTGCTATGGAATGGAAATGTGCTGCAACAACAGCACGTTTGCACGTCATCGTGTACAAACGCATGGCTGTGCTATTAACAATAAGAAATTTAGCTTATTTGAAAAATTAGAAATACCAGCATGATGGCAGATGAGTAGACACAGCAGTGTCCCAGATGCACCTCGAGGTACTATGCTGATTGCTCGGCGATTGACTGTGTTACGTGAAGCACGCAGACACAAAAGGACACACCCAGCTGACACAAGCAAACACGCAGACGCACAGGCAAGGACCCAAGTGTGCACGCACACACACATACACACAAACATGAACTGCCGATGAGAACAAATGCTCACTTTTCCCCATGACACTATGTAAATGCAGTACATAGCTTATGCAAGGGGATTGAAGCCAGTACTGGCCTTGACAGTCAAGCCCAAGTCGGTTAAGCTAGAACAGAGATCAGGCACACCCGGTCTACGATATTACACTGCTCCCCTCAGAGGGGGGGTTGCAGTCAACCGGCTCCCTTTGCAATGGGTTCGTTGTATTGCCACCGAAAGACATGCACATGCAACAAGCATTGATGGCGGATTAAATAAAAACCAGCACAAATGCGCATTACAGCTACCTACATTGAAATGTGTTTCAGCATGATGATAAGTTTTCATTGCCCAGTGAAGTTCAATCTGAGGCTGCAAAAATAAGACGAGAATCATACTTGCATAGTAGCAGCAATTAGCAAAGAACATCTTTGCCGACTACAAAAATGAATGCATGCATGCTACACATCCTCCTGTTTCACAGGGCAAGGGACCATGCCATGACGATGGCAGGGCTGAGAATGCAATGAATGAGCTGCCACAGGCTTGCACACAAGCGCCAGCAGCAGCACAGCGCCTGGTTTTTGGCCATGAGGTAAGGTGTTCTCATGTCACGAACCAGGTCGTGGGTTCAAGCACTGTAGCGGGGAATTCCTCATCTGTTGCAAGCATGGAAATGCACTTCGGCTGACAAAGAAATTGGGCTGTCGAATCAGTTACATTTTACCTTTTTCCTGCACCTGCCTAGGCACATGAAGGCAGTGAGCCAGCACAACCAATCTACCCAAGATTAGGGAATACCCACCACAGTAGTGACAGGCTGAAGATCTTACTAGCTCCCTAGCTCTATCTAGAATGCACTGTAAATCCACTGTGGCTGGGCAGCAGAAAAGAGCCAAGCAAACGGTTGGGTGATAAATCCACGAAATTAAGCCACGTGTCCCTTTGCGGTAGGAACTGCAATGGCTCCCGGCTGATCATAGGGATACAGGAAAAAACTCACACGAGGACCAGCATGGCTTAGCTCCTTAACATCTAGCTGAACTTCTGCACCCATTTTCAGCCTCCTCTTGGCCGAGGGTCCTTATTGGACAAAAAATTAGTTGTCCCATTCTTTCACTTCACAAAGATTGGTGACAGAAGCTTTAACTCAGCAGGTACCAGACCTCGGAACTCACCAGGATATTTTTTTAATTTAAAATATAATTCATTTGTATAGACCCCCAAGCGAACTTATTCTCTACTCAGGCGCTTCACATATGCCACAGGGCTCGAGCCCACGACCTAAGCCAAACCTTGGTCGGGGTGAGCACCTTAACCACCGGACCTAACCGGCTCATATAGGGGGCACATGAGATCAGCAAGTAATGAAAAACTGTAACACACAATTATGGTGTATAATCGACACACACAGAGATTACTCATCGACTGGAAGTAGGAACTTTTGTCGTTGGTGACAGTTGTTGGGCGTCTGTGGGTATAGGGGCGGCCTCGGTCGCTACCCTTTCAAGGGACTGCCCTTTCCACCCACTGGCTCTGCCACTGGAATTCATTCCTACCTTTCTTATGCAACGACATCTTCACCTCAATGCCAAATCTGGCACACCCTTTCCAGCCGTCCTGCACAGCTGCTCGTAAGCTACTCGCTCACCTAATGCCCTCCTGACTCACCTACGCTTCTCACTTTCGCCCTGTTGACTGATATAGAGTCCGTTAGATACTCGAGGGCATTAGACCCACTTTCTCTTAGTGGCTTAGCAGAGGTACAGGTAGAGTTACATGCATTCCACAGAGACCGGACAGGACCAGCTAAATTTTCAACGTTGTAGTACGTACTCTTCAGAATATTTGTGCAGAATAATTTGTGCAGAATTTTAATAATTTACACAGAATAATTTACGCAGAATAATTGCACGACAAATTTGATGGTAATTGACTGATAGCTCTGCCTTGTTTTTCGGTCTGCACCTAATATTGCCTATCTTCCGGATGTCCGGTAGAACCAGCTCTGCTGGTGCTGAGAGTCGGGCCACTAGGCTTGTGCTCTTAGAAAGGTGAACACTTGTGCTTGCATGACGTCAGCAGCTTGCTCCACGAGGGGCCATAGCCGCATGACTACATTTTTCAGCTTGAGCAAACTGCTCACGATAGTAATAATAATAGTAATACCATTACATTTGCATAGCACCCTCAGATAACATGATCTCTTTCTAAGCACTTTACATATGCTGTAATGGAGGCCTGATCAAATGGTTAGTAATAGCATGCACAATGACAATAAGGTTGGAGGTGACTGACATGCACAGGGTCAACATATAAAATATGTCACAAGACGGGAGTGAGTCGACATCAGACGGGAGTGAGTTCCATGCTTCGGGTGCAGAAAAACTACAGGCATGGCCTCCAAAAGATCGCGGTTCGTAGGAGGTATAGCTAAACGGATTGAGTTAGAAAAGTGGGTGGCTCGAAGCCTAGCCTGGGGCGTAGTTCTGATAGGTAGGCTGGAGGCAGAGAATGAAGGGGCTGAGAAGTGAGTGGAAGATGGTTCATACATTGCTTGATTAGGAGCTAGCTCAGGTCGTCAAAAAGTGTTGTGATGTGGCAGCTGCAACGCTCACGACATACAAGCCTAGCTACAGAATATCAACTGTAAGAGTCTGGTTGCACCTGCCGGTAAACCAGCAAGCACAGAGTTACCGAATTCGAGATGGAATGTCACAAATGCATGGACCAATTTAGATGTAGCATCCGTGTCTAATGGAGCCCGCATTTTAGCAACGCTATGTTGCTGATAGTAAGCTAACGTGACGGTAAAGCTGACGTGATCGTCTAATAAAAAGTTACTTTGGAACACGACACCTAGATTTCGTGCAGATGCAACAGGAGATACACCGGCATAGCCAATTTTGTGCATCAATCCTTCCAATTTCTGAATTACACTTGGTTTGCCCATAACTAGATAGTTGGTTTTATCATCGTATAATTTAAGAAAGTTTGCCAGCATAGCTAGTGCCGTGTTGTAGCAATCTACCAATGATGACAGCTCGGAAGGGGGATTGAGTAGCAGGAGCTATGGAAGAAGATATTCTCGCACAGACATCCACGTATGGGGTTTATAGGGTCTTGAGGTTTCTCGATTCACATGTGACTTTGTATGCAGAGGAGGGCACACATTATAGAGTGAATGCCATCTGCATATGGTCAGATAAGCAGAATTTGGTAATAATAGGTGAGGATAGCAAGCAGTTGTAACAGAAAATTTCGTGAGTGTGGGACCCTTGATTGGAGTAGGGACATGCACAATAAGAAATGAATGTTGACCGTGAAGGTCAGCTGCCAGTCTGCTATCCTAGCATCAATTCCCTTGACACCGAAGGTGAACTTTTTGGGAATGCTTGGCACTTGGCTGCTGACCACTCAATTCGAGAAGGTAATCATACTGACAGGCTGAAGAAAAGCTCCGACGAAGACTAGCTTCATTGCGTCTAGTGCCACATTGCAACAGCAGACGAAGCAGGACACAATTCCCAAGACTTATCTGAAAACATCTGGCCTCTGGATGTACATGGTCACACCCAGGTAGTGTAAAACTCGTCTTGACTGTCGGCATAATGCCGCCTGGCTCCACTGAAATCATCGCGGTTTCACCTTGTCTGCCAGTGCACTAGGAGGAATCCTGACACACAATGCAGACTCGATTTATATAATTCACTGGCAGGATCTGCTTACATATTGTACCCACACCAGTAAGGGGACCCCAACTGCAGCACCGAAAGCAATATTTTCGAACAGATCTGGTTAGCCAGGCGAGTTTATGATGGATCGCAATTTTCCCAAGTTCGAGCCTCTGGATGCTTACAGCCTGGTCTCTGAATGCAACCCGAGTGCCCTAGCAACAAAGTAGCCATCGCGGCTGGGAGATCATAAACAACTTCAGCTGACAGCGATCAGACTAAGGCGGCACTGCAAACTACCGCGTGGCGCTTTTTGATGCGAACAGGGCAGGACATACGGCTTTGTCTCGTTAAGCTATCACCAGCTAACGTACCAGCTTTCCTAAGGAGGACGTACGCCCAGCACGTACTCTGTCGCTGTACTGACGGCAGCAGGTCAGCTCACGGCCCCACCCCGCTGCGGATCGCATATTGAGCGCAACCTCCCATTAAGACGATACGACAGACGAACCTCAGAGGGGGAGCAGATGAGATGCAAAAGAAACACGAAAACGTACGTTCAATAGGAGCCGGCTCACACATCCAAAGGAAAAAAGGCCCCATTCAACGTCGACGATGAGGAACAGCATTTGACAGCCGCTTGCATATACTCACATCATTTACATATGAATCTGCCGATTGTGAAAGCGCGTGGGCCCCAGCCATCATTCCTTCCGGACACTGAAAATGCAAATCAGACGACCGAACTGAAGGGGCGACCCGCGGACGCGGCCCTACCCCGCGGGTTACAGCGACAAAACTGTTGCAGGCTGCGACGAAGTGAGACAATTATTAAGCAGACTAAAAATGTGCACGACAAACATCAACATGAAATCATCCGCATATATATTCGTGAGACATCTATCGGATGATACACTGTTAGAAACTCCTACCATGCTTTCCATGCCGGCCATGGTGAATGACCTTGAACCGAGCGGGAAAGGATACATTGCGGTTTCCGGGTGCACTCCTGGCTGCGCATTATAGTAGCGAGTGGGGTGTGGCCATGTTGACTGGCGCACTCTACGCGGCTGGTCTAGCCGCTATCCCGACCCAGCCCATCACCCATAACTTGACTATTGCTACCTGTTGCATCTGTTACTGAGGCGGCTTGCAAAGCGCGCTGGCTTACCTTACCGGCTTGGGAAGCACTCACTGTGCGCTCGCAACAGCAATCGCTCGAGACGCATAAATAAATACGGAGTCGGAAACCAGAGCTCAGCTTGCGGCAACGTAATCGCCAGCGACGCTACGGCGAACCTCAAAACCAGAGCTCCCTCTCTGAGCGCTCCGCGCTCCCAGCCTTTTAGCCTATATTAAGGGAATCCTAACCTCGCAAGCGCCCGGGATGTGGCAATAGCCTTTAGTTCGATTATTGATATGTGGGATCGCTAAAGCTTGGATATTTAGTTTGTCTACTATAATGCGTCAGCGGTGAAGCGCAATGATACGACCGCGCTGTGGCAGCTTCTCGCCAACTCGCGCCAAATACCGACGAAGTTGGCCCCTCGAATTGCAGTTGCTGCCTCGATACGCGCTTATATGCCGACGGTAGAGAGCACGGCAGAAATAAAGCGTGTCCACAGCTTAATACGACAAGCTCGTGTCTTTGGGTAGAAAGGTCAATTTCATAGACAGTTGGGGCACGAGCCATAGCAGACAGCTCTCTGGCTCGAAGCTTAGAATAATACGACTGGCTAGTTTGCATTTAGGATCTATCCGACTCCAATAGGTTGAAATTCTTGAAAGAGTATTGAAGACAGTCGTAGCCTGGCTGATATTAAATTTCAACGCTTTATTATTACCACTCAAGCCCGTTATGGATAGATGCCCAGCAGCTACCCGCCGTCTCGCATGGAGCGCCGGCGTCCAGCAATTTTTCTCTACCTGTTTCTTGCAGACTGTACCCAGCACCCAACAAGATGGAGGCCGTTGTATTTATTCCAAGCTTCAATTCAGCACAACAAATTCACGAGTGGTGAGCTTCAATTATTGGACTACAGGCGGCGGCTGCGAGGCGAAAGACGGGACGATCGCGCGATCGGCAACTCAGCGCCTGGAATGACCTGTCGCCTATGGCACGGGACACAGCTTGCTCCGCCGCGAGTCACGAGAGCCGCCGCCGCCGCCTCTAAGTAAAACTGCTCTATCTTCGCGCCCTTGCATGGGGAAATGCATTTATAATGAAATAGTGAAGTTAGGATTTAAAATGTATAATGAAATAGCGAAATAGCGCGAGGCGACACTCCTGCGAAAGAGAGCGGCGAGAGAGAAAATAAGCAAATGGAAAAATTGAAAAAATCCACTTTCCTAATCAGTTGTCTATGTATAAACTGAAACAAAATAATGGCCGCCTGATTCTACAGCTCCGAGAATTGAAGAGATGAGAATTAAAGAAAGCGAAGAGATTGAGTTCTCTGAGGGCGCTTTATCAAGTGTGTTATTATTATTATTACAGTCTCGTTAATAGAGCAGCAGGAGAGCCCGGGTGGCTATCACTTCCGACTGCAGCGGCCACGAAGTGCTGCCTGCGGCAGGACTCGAACGCTGGGAACGGAACCTCGGTCTCGAAGCCCTAGCACTGTAGCCGCATCGCAAGATATCGGGCCGGGGTTCAGCCAATTGGGGCATCATAGCTAAAGGATCCTGTCTCTAGCAATTTGTAATTGTAACTGCGACGTAGCGGCACCGATTAGAGATTTGAGCGGATTCAAAATCCATTCTAGCTTATGCGACTACATGAGCTCATTCGTACAACCACGAAACGGAGTAAGGGGCAACTGTATAGCGCACGTGTTTTTCGCTAGATGAGGCAGGAGCTCAAGTTTATTGCCGAGCTGGTTTGGTCTAGCGGTTAAGGTGCTCACCCCGACCAAGGTCTGACTGAGGTCGTGGGTTCGAGCCCTGAGGTATATGTAAAGCACCTGAATAAAGATTAAGTTCTCTTGGGGCGCTATATACATGAATTATGTATATTCGATAAATAAATAGCCTTGCCCGAACTTGCCGGCAGAGGTAGCTACTATGCGCGCCGCTTCAGGGTGAGGGTAAACCCTGGATAAAGCCTTGCACAAGTGTGGTCCGGCTCTCCTTAATGATAGCGGCTCCGCGACGGATGTATACTTGCTCTACATTCGGTAACCTGCAATCGTAAGTCACAGAAAAAACTGAATCAATTCTCATCTTGCTAGCAATGAACTTTCCTGCCCAAGCTCAACGAACTTGTTTAACGAATTTCTTCAAAAGGATAAATGAACGCGCGAAGGCTATCAATATGTCATTAGGTTTGGCTTGACTTTCCTACTGTCACTCCTGAATATTCGAAACATAGACAGGAAAAGTGACTAAACAATTATTAACTGAAGCACATTGGCGTTTTGCGGTGCTCTCTTATGTCGTAAAAACTGTGCAAGTGTTATCCCTAATGTATCTAGTGTTGTACCCAATGAATCAGCGACCCTTTCTTGCCCAATTGCCAGCGGCGGTGAAAGCCGCTAGTGTGCCGTTATGCAAATAAGGCTGTTGAATTAGCTAACATTTTCTTCGTCCCCACTTTATGTAACTTTAAATTATTTAAATTTATGCTGCTGATAGATTTTTAATTTTGAAAGTAGTATTTTGCTCGTGAGGCCAGTGTGATGGCTAGGACGCAGAGCCGTAGTGAGACCTTTCGGAAACACAGGACAAAGCTATGAATAGTGCCCCCTCCCCTTGTCAAAAATATATGAAAAACAGCTCCACCACAGAAGAAATCCAAAAGCGCATGCTAGCAGGCGTATCGAGTCAAGAAAACTTTCGTTAATGTTCAAGGTAGCTATCACAGCAGTAACTTCGGTGAGTTTTTTGGCCTTGAACGTGCCAAACTGGTTTATTACAGTTTGAAAGTAAATATTTTCCAGGGTTTCTTTCTCTATGCTTAGCAAGGTAAAATCAGGCCGGCGATCTTGCTTCATACACTGATGGTCTCAGATAAGACAGGATTATATTCAGCTTGCTAAAGAAACGTTCACAACTGGCAACTGATACAGCTATGGTGAGAAGAACTTGCAAGGCAACTATAACATTTGGAAACGCATCTTCTCGATAACTGACAATGAAAGACACGAGTTCCAGTGGCGTCTTTAGTGTGGAGTCGTGACGTGTCGCAAGAAGAATTGTACAGTCACATATTTTGTTGTACAGCTCTGCTTTATCAATGTCTAAACAATAAAAAGCCTTTAGATCTAGACTCTACTGGCGGAGTTTGGTCTGGTCAAGTGATTTCAAAAACTTATTTCAACTTCATATAAGAAACCAAATTTGGCATCAAGATCTGTGAGCCGGAAAACCTAGTTGTAAATTCTTGTTGGAGATAGTTATGCTGTCCTCAATGATTCTTGAAATCTTCTCCTCTGCCGTGAGACCAACATCTTTAGAAAGCTCTGCAGGCATCTATGTCCTTCGGCGGATTCTTCGTTCAATTGCAACTCCCTGCAATTCACATCTCCTTTTGGCATCTAGTGATTCCTGGCACAGGTCTTCTCGAAGTCTTGACAACTCAATCTCAAGAGAGTGGAGGTCGCAAGAGGCGTCTTTGAAGTTCATCTTTGGATCCGGCAGTCTTTTCTGATCGCGTTCAGCCTTCCTTAAGATGCTGTACCAGAATGGCAACAGAGCCAACAATTTAAATTTCAAAATACAATATAGAAGACTGCCAGTTTCACATCCTGTTTCAAGTGTTCCACTTGTTTCCTCAAACAGTTGCTCCAGAAGGCCTACAATGCTGTTCAGTCCGTCATTGATAGCTTTCACAGCCACCTCCACTCTTGCAACCCACCTTGTTGCAGAGTTATGTTTGACAGTGGTCGCTAAGACTTTCTTCACTTCTCCTCACTCCAGGGTTGATCTTGAAAAGACTACGTAGGTGCTCCCTATTGTTCGAAAAAGGCAATGACAATGGAATCTCGACTTTCAGCATGAACTCCTGCCAGTTTCAAGCTGCGGTTATCACAGTTTTTCAAAAACTGCCCTCTTCTTTCTGGGCATTGTTCTCTTTTGAACACCTGATGAGTGGCCAGACATGATTGCGGCGTTGCCGTAGCACAGCCAGTTACCTAAGCTTAGCTCGTGTGGTCTGATAGTACGTCGGTGGCTCGTCCTTGAAGCGGCGTAGCAGACCGGGCTCGCCCTTGGCTCGACCCTGCCCGTCTGCGGCAGGCAGAATGGGGCGAGCGGAAGGGAGAGCAGTTGGAACGCGGACGGTGGGGTTAACGGCCGTGTGCTTGTTTCGCAGCGAGCGCCAGCGGAATATACGGCGGTTAAAGCCCCATCGGTGTTTCCGCGTCGTCGCATGCGTGCCGCTAGAGCGTCAAGCTGCAGATCGGTCCAAGTCTGTAAACATGTTTAACTAGCTCAGCCAGAAATAGTCAGGTCCATTGAAACGAGGACTTGCTTGAAACCAAGATTGGTATTCTCATATGAAAATTTGTATGTAAGATATGCACAATCTAATTTACTTTTGGCGACCCCTAGCTTTTTGGCGCTCGGGGACATCTGTCCCCTGTCCTCCCATTATTTCGCTTCTGCTAGGACGATTGAGCGTCAATGAGGAATCGCATACCTTCCTGTTTTCTACCAATGGAACTGTGTGTGCTGCTGAGCGAAGCAAGTGAAGGGGTCTTCCCGAAAGTTTTACTATAGTCCACCTCTCCTCTTCTTCATTCTGCGAGCCCATCGCGCCATCGGATTTATGTTTTTCTCACTCTGGGGCTTGACTGGTTTTTTAAGGGAGAATGTCAAGAAAATACTTAGAAAATTGTTCCGACAATCAATTCTGTATTAATGGTACCTTTCGAAAGACAAATATGTTAGAACTGGGATCGGAAGTTCCGACGACTTCCGCATGAAAGAAAAACCTGTTATGCAAACCACGTCTTACCCGGATGTCAACCGGAAGCAACCGATCTCGGCATCATATGCGACTTATATCCAAACTTGTCGAATCTTGGTAGATCACGATATATGCTTGAAGCTTGTTGAGGTGCATATTTGTGACTTAATACAGCTTCATTTCCAGGGTTGGTTGGTGCTTTGTAAATTCCACAACTCGGCTAATATTTCACGTATTGGGGTGAAATTTGATGCGAGTTAAGGTCTGCTTGTTTGACATGAATCTGGAATATTTTTTATTTCGGTTTGATACATTTGGTTGGCAAGATGGCTGGCCCAGGCAGGATTAAACATGAATTATGGTTCTATTGGCCTGCTAGGCTCATTACAATGGGGTTCCTCTAAAACCCAGTGGGCAAGTCTGACATAGTTCTTGAGTCCCCTAAACCACAGCAGTGTCACAGGTGGAGACACAAAAAGCTTAGAACGTAATTTCTTCCCTCGCGTAACCCTTGATTACTTATATTTGTGCCATTACTCGCACGAGAAGATAACAGCAACTCCTAGTCGACGGCCCAATCGGTTTCTTCGAACTGCAGCATTGTCAAGCCAACTTTTCGGCACTTTAAGAGCAGCTACAAAAATGTGCCTTTGCAAAATGTGCCTTTACAAAAATGGGCTGTTCGATTCTGAAGTTCCACCTTGCTCGTGTCATTGCGAGGATTATAATTTATGGTCTGCGCTGGAGGTCATATTGAAGCTCAAACGTTTTTCCATGTCCTTGTATTGGGCTGGTCCAGAAGAACCCAAGCCTACGTTCTTCTGCTGCTGCCAGTACCCATTCCGCTCACGACCACAAAGATTCGGCTTTATAACCAGTCAATTTTCTAGGCCGCTTAAAACTTTGTCTTTTAGCTCTTTCGCTTGCATATTTGGCTCACCACTGCTTCAAAAGGTAAAGGCGGAGGAATATATCGAGAAACCTGCCAGCGCCCGCTGGCGACTGTCACTTCTCCGTAGAGCTTCACCTTTGCGAGCTCTTTTTTCTTGCTTTATTGCTCAGCTACTATAAAAACGAAATACTTATCGCCTAACGTTGCATTCCTTTTAAATACTTGTGGAGCACGCTTCTTGTAAATATTCATGTAGAAGACAACCGGCGCGCTTACATCTTTGTCGCACCAGCCGCACTGTAAATGTTCGATTCGGCAGTCTAAACTAGATATCAAACATTTTGATAAAAAATAATGCAAATATTATTTATATTGTCACCAAAAAGAACTAAATCTCTACCCAAGCGCTTTGTAACCAGCGCAATGTGTATATAAACAAGGATTGATATCATGCACGGTATCATGCTTAGACAAGCATTCGCCAGCGAGCATGCAAGCATCATCCTTCGGCCAACATACAAATGCGAAGGTGAAGACACTTATGCCAACCGGTTCGTTGGACCGGTTCGTTGGACCGGTTCGTTGGACCAGTGGTTAATACATAGAATCGTGCACAAGCAAGCAAGTAAAGCCCCCAGGAGCAAAAACGACACACACTCGCAGTCTTCCAAGAAAAGTTGAGTGTGCAGATGCGGCTTCATCTGAGACTTTGATAATACAACTTCACTGCCGGTGGCGATAGATGCCGCAAACCAGACGTCAGGATACGTTACGCTACACGACTGGAATATTTCTCAGTTCTTACCATGACATAACCCCGAGCAACATTTCTTGTACGGACGAGTGATGATATGACTGGGAAACTCTCAAGCATCGTTTCTACTTTTTTCGCGATTCCATTAAAATAGACCTACAACAATTGATTGAGGTAGCATGAAGTAAGAACCTAGTTTTACACTTTGTTAACGACCAGCAAGGTACCTCATCATTTGGAAATGTATCGAGTATGCGGCCATACACTTACAAGAACTGTTCTTGATAAAGTGTTACTATAAACCAAAAGTTCAAAATGGCAGAAACCAGATAATAAGCCTACCTGATCGTCTGTTGCCTTAGTATATTCATAGCTTCTAACTTCTTCTGCTTCATTTAAAATGCCCAATCTGAAGTATTGTCATATTCTCACTACGGAAAGACGTTATGCATATATAAAACATTTTTTAAAGGTTAGCTTATTAAAACGCCTCAATTATATAAATGCATAGTACCCTTAATAGCTATCACAATTGCTTACAGTAGGCAATACCAAAATACCTGCTTTAGGACTTGAACACGCGATCTGATTTAGGACGCGAACCAGCTTTTGATAATATCGATCACAAAGTTCTTCTAGAGCGCCTCTCATCTCGCCTGGGCATCACTGGCACTGCTTTGCAATGGTTCAAGTCCCATCTCAGTGGGAGACTCCAGAGTATTGACGTGAATCGACAAAGATCACCGAGGTACTTCTGAAATATGGGGTACCTCAGGACTCCGTGCTAGGTCCGGTTCTTTTCACGGTTTAAACTCTCCCTCTTGCTGATGTGATTGCCAAGACCAATCTCGGCTGTCACTTCTATGCGGATGACACTCAGATTTACCTTTGCTTTGATCTCTCCCAACCTTCTAGCACCTCGAATTCTCTCAAGTCACTTGCTGCATGTATTGATGACATCCGCACATGGATGGCAGCACATTTTCTAAAACTAAACGATGATAAAACTAACTTACTAGTTATGGAAGAACCCAGTGTGATTCGAAAATTGGAAAGGCTGACGCTTAAAATTGACTCTGCCAGCATATCTTCAGTTGAATCAGCTCGAACTTAGGTGTCATGTTCCAAAGCGACCTCTCGTTAGACGACCACATCAGCTCCACAGTCAAGTCTGCCTACTTTCAGATACATAACATTGCTAAAATTCGGGCTTGTTTAGATAAGGATACCACGTCCAAGTTGGTCCATGCATTTGTAACATCCCGTCTTGATTTCTGTAACTCACTGCTCGCTGGCCTACCGGCATGTGCAATCAAGCGATTACAGATGGTGCAAAACTCCGCAGCTAAGCTTGTCTGTCGTGAGCATCGCAGTTGCCACATCACACCACTTCTTGCCGACCTGCACTGGCTACCAGTTAAGCAACGGATTGACTTCAAGGTTTTGTCGTTCACCTTTAGGTCACTTCATTGTTTGGCTTCAGCCTATCTCTCAGATCTACGCCCCCACCAGGCCAAGCATCGTACCACCCGCTTTTTGGAGTCCAACAGCTTACCAATACCTCGTACAAACCTCAAATCTTTTGGAGACCGTGCATTTAGTTCATATGCTCCCAAAGCCCTGGAACTCTCTCCCGACCTGCGTCAGAACATCCCCTGACTTGACCACATTCAAAAAGAACTTAAAAACACACCTATTTAGGACAGCATCTAATGGGTCCTTGTGATTCTTCGTTCATGTGTTTATGCGTGCTGACACTGTGCATGCTGCCACTAACCACATTTGCATGCTGACCCTGTGCATGTCACCCCTAACCATGTTATTCATGTTGTTTATCATGCATGATATTACTCACCATTCAATCGCGCCTCTCTTTGCAGCAAATGTAAAGCACCTAGAAAGATATTGAGTTCTCTGAGGGCGCTTTATCAAGTGCATTATTATTATTATTATTATTATCTGGCTCCGAAAGTGCGAGCGTCACACCCCTGGGTGTGAGCAAACAAGAAATTGACTCGAACCGAGCCCAAAAGTCAGTCGGAAGTGAGTTCCATGCATAACGAGCATGCAAACTGAAGGCGTGTGGTCTTTAGAGGACTTGATGCTCGTCAGGGGTATAGCTCAGCGCCTTGAGTTCGAAGCTTGAGATTGAAATATTTGGGGGTCTAGAGCGTGAGATAGAAGAGACCTCAATGTCTATTACGGATCTCTCGAATTTGATATATTGCTTGATTGAGAGCCAGCTGCTCAGTACATTTTGATTAATGTAAAGGCTATGAATTTTCTGACAAGCCTAGCTACAGCGTTTTGTTAAAACTGTAAGTGAATAGCATGCAATTTTCATTCATAAACTTTTCATTTCATGGTCGATGTAGAACAAGAACTTTTCATTATCAAGTAGCTCAGCAAAAGCCTCTTTGAAGGATCCAGGGAGAAACCTGCGGCTGAGGAAGTTAGTTATGCTAGTTATGCAAATCAACAGTGTATTTATGCTTTTTGGAATACGGTATAGGCCGTAGTGGGCTTGAATTGGGAGACAAATTTCGCGACGAAATCAAGAGAGACGGACGTGAAAGAGGATATAAAAAAGAGCAAGGAGACGGCGGGCTGTAAGCCTGCAAAGACGGCCGTGATGGGGATAGAGTCCTCTCCAATCCGTTCTATCTTGCATACAAACAGTTTGGAGAAACGCTCTGCTAAGTCACCATTGGGACCCTTGAATAGTACGCTCGCTTGGTTGCGCTTGCGAAAATGGTACATATATTTGTAGCGTATCGCCAGGCTGGCTTAATTTTAGGTAGCACAAAATTGCTAGGCTGAAAAATACCTGCGTCCCTGAGAGCATTGAACGGGAAGGCGCAGCAGCTGCCGCGTGCGAGTAGGGCAGACTCAAGAGCCAACCGCAGCATTCCTGCGAGCTGCCTCTGCCCGCTCCGTAGGAGCTGCTGCTCGACGTCAGCATCGACCCAGACTAGGTTTGGGAGAATTGCCTCAAACACTCCTCTATGCATTCGGGCTGATCGCGGTGCCTCGTCGGCTGATGGGTAACGGTAGTAAGTTTTTTCTTTTTTTTTTACCGCGACTGTCCATCGTGTCATACCCAAACATTCCTTTGCTCTTTCTGAGCGTCTCGTTGTCTTTTGTGCAAGCTACCTATTTACGAGCACGGCGGCACTTTGCTCAGGGACCGTCGCCGCTCGAAATTTGCCTGACTCGTTTCCGTTTGTATTAGCGAGGTAGGTGTGGATTCGCACCAGCGATGGAGGGTCACTGATAAAACCAGAGATTGTGACCGGTGGAGAATTCGCCGAAAAGCGCTGAAGACGTTCCGTACAGCACACGCGGCCCGCATTTTGTGTGCATGTGTGCGAGGTTCCGGCTAGGGATTTCCAGCTTTGTGGTAGAAATTAAGGTTATCCGACTACGGGTAGGAGGCGGACGGAGGAATTGCTTTTGTTTAGCGAAACATCTCTCACTTTTCTTATCTCCAAATTGGAGGTAGAATCGGAAATCTCTTCCATATAGGAATTAGAGCTTGCTGAAGCGACTATTGTGGCATCAGAGCGTTCTGTGGAGGCCACTGGACGCATGAACTGACGACGGTAGTCAAGGGTTTCGTTGTTCGGGTCCTCCATCTCGATGGATCGCGCTCCAGCGTGACGAGCGGGTGACCTAATTACAGCAACGGTATTTCCCTCGAAAGTGCGCGCGATAGATGGGACCTGGTCTGCGTGTTCGTCTCGGTAAGAGCTTGCGAAGAGCACGATAATAAGACGGAACTAGGCAAGTGATGACACTGTGCACCAGTAATGTGATGTAATGCAACTTCGTCTGTAACTCCACCACGCCACAAAGACCATTTGGGTGTTACGCAGAAGAGTTTTATGTAGCACACTCACAGCCTAAGCCGCTTTCGGTACGCATTCGCTAGCCAACAGACTGCATCTCGCGCAACAAAGAGAAGCAAGTGGGAAGCAGAGCAGAGTCAGAAGATCGGTTGAGGTAGTGAGTAGCATAGAAGTAGCAGCTCAGGACCGCTGGAAAATTGTGTCATAGTCGGCAGCAGGAGAGTAGCTGTCGTTTCGTAAGAATCGCGGAAGCGAGTTCCGCAGTCTAAGACCTGCAGAGCTAAAGCTTTTGTCGCCAACGGTCTTTAAGCGGAGGAATGAAACAGCTAATTTATTGTCCACACAACAGGACTTGAGGGTGCGAAGAGGCTGAAACTGGTGCAGCAGTTCAGCTAGGTACAAAGGAGCCAAGCCGTGGCGGGCCTCGTGGGTCAGCGTTAGAACTTTGCTCTGTATCCGTTGATCAATCGGAAGCCACATGCGAAAATTGTTCGGTAAACTCACCAATTGGTGTTTTGTAACTCACTCATGCGCACGTCAAAGAACTCACGAACCTGGGTAAGGATTGGTAGAATTGCACCTGACGTGCTCGAGGCGGGCAACATATATATTTCGCACCAGCGCTCCGAACCGACACACACGGGACTGGATGAAGCATTTTCGCAGCAGTGAAGCAAGTTCCGTCTCCAGCGAGCGTTCGGCATTACACATTTAGAAGATTGAGCTATTGATCTGTGATATCACTACTTCCCTATACAATTTTAACTTGGCCTGATTTAAAATGGACTGACACGGCCTACAATAATCTTCAAGTGCTAAGCGGTGGACAGTGAGCCCAAAATTTTCGGGGACCTTCTCAAGTCGACATTGATGTCCCTTGCTCTGTTTATGCGCGCCGATAAGCAAAGAGTGTCTTGGCTGAGACAGAACTGTCATTTAGTCAGAGGTGCGAAATCATCACGAGCCGTGGCTAGCATCAATAATAACAATAAAAACAATGCATTCGTATTGCGCGCTCAGAGAACCTAATCTCTTTCTACGCACTTTACTTACGCTGTAAATGAAGCACGATCTACGGGTTAATGTTGATATGCACAATGTCAACATATAAAATATGGTTAGTACCAGCATGCACGCATACGCGCACAAAGGACGAATCACATTGACCCACTAACTTTTGTGTTAAATTGATCGTTGTAGCTTTTTCAAACGTCGTTGAGCCCGGAGACGTCATACCGCCAGTTGGTAGTGAGTTCCAGGCTTTGGGAACATACGAACTAAAGACGCGGCCTCCAAAAGATTTTGAGGTTTGTGCGAGGTATAGCTAAACCATCTGACTCGGAAAGCGGGTGGTAAGACGCCGGGCTTGTTGGGAGAGAAGCTCTGATAGGTAGGCTGGAGCCAGAGAATGAAGGAACCTAAAAGTGAGTGACAGAACTTTAAGCTGCTCGACTGGGAGCCAGTTCAGTTTGGCTAGAAGTCGTGTATGTAGCAGCTGCCGCGCTCAAGGCAGACAAGCACAGCTATCGAGTTTTACATCAACTGTAAGCAACTGATTGCAGCATCCGGTAGACCGGTGAGCAGCGAGTTACAGAAATCGAGACGGGATATCAGAAACGCATGGACCAATTTGATTCTAGTATCCCTGTCTGAGCAATCACGAATTCAGCAATATTAAATACCAGAAAGTGGGTAGATTTGACTGTGGAGTAGATACGATCGGCGAGTAAAAGGTCACTTTGAAACAGGATACCTAGATTCTGTGCAGATGCAACATTAGATAAGCCGACACAGCTGATTTTGAGCGTCAAGCCTTCCAATATCTGAATCACTAGGTTTGCCACTAACTAGTAAGTTGGTTTCATCGTCATTCAATTTGAGATAGTTTGCTGACGTCCATGGGTAGATTTCAGTAACACATGCAGCAAGGGAGTTGATAGAGTTCAACTGGAGGGCTGGGAAGGATACAAGAAAATTTACAACTGTGTCTCATCAGCATATGTAATGTATCTCCGTCTGTAACTCCACAAAGTCATAAAGACCATGGGGGTGTTACGCAGTAGAGTTTTGTGTAGCGCACTCACAGCCTAATCGGCTTTTGGTACGCATTCGGTAGCCAACTGACTTCGTCTCACGCAACAAAGAGAATGTTGGAAGCATAGCAGAGTCAGGAGAGCAGTTGAGGTAGTGAGTAGCATGGAAGTAGCAGCTCAGGACCGCTGAAAAGGATGAGCCATAGTCGGCAGTAGGAGAGTAGTTGTCGTTGCGTAAGAATTGTGCAAGTAAGTTCCACAGTCTCGGACCTGCAGAGCTAAAGCTTCTGTCGCCAACTGTCTTTAAGCGGAGGAATGGAACAGCTAATTTATTGTCCACACAACAGGACAAGAGGGCGCGAAGAGGCTGAAACTGGTGCAGCAGTTCAGCTAGGTACGAAGGAGCCAAGCCGTGGCGGGCCTCGTGGGTCAGCGTAAGAACTCTGCTCTGTATCCGTTGCTCAACCGGCATCCATCCTAGCTCTTTTAGCAAACGAGACACGTGTTCAAAGCTCCGGGACTTAAAAACTAGCCTTGCAGCCATATTCTTAGCCAGCTGCAGTGGCCTAATAGCTTTCTTTGGTAGCCCAGCCAAAACGGAATTGCAATAATCAAGCCTAAACAGAACTACGGAGAAAGTTACATTTTTTACAAGCAACTGTGGTAGGCAGCTCCTAATCTTGGATAGGGATCGGACGTGATGGCTAGCTGTAGAAGCAGTCTTCTGAATGAAGCTTTTAAAATTGAGGCAGCTGTCGAAAATGACACATAAATTTCAAGCACGTGGTGATCATTTAATTTCAGGAAGTTTTCCGACATCCAGGATCGAATATCGGCAAGGCAAGCATTCAGTTTCTCAGTTGCTGCAGCAGATTCTGACGATTTGAATGACAATTACAACTGAGTATCGTCAGCATAATAGTGATATCCTATTCCACGGGCCTTATCACTTTTCCCAGAGGTTGTGTATAAATGGAGAACAGCAACGGACCTGCATAGATGTAAAAGCATAGACTGTGCCTGGTGATCACATTGCCAAGAAGGAGCGTATACACTGTGGTAAAACTCTCACCGAGCACAGACCCCTGAGGTACCCAGCACTTCAGTGGCTTCTTGGATGATGATTTCCTCGGAATTTCCTTTGTCCATTCCCATCAATACTCCCACTGAGATAGGACCTAAACCATTGCAGTGCAGTGTTAGTGATGTCCAGGAGAAATGAGAGGCGCTCGAGAAGAACTTGGTGATCAATAGTATCAAATGCTGCCGAAAGATAGAGCAAAGCAAGCAGAGAGACTAAGTCTGCAATTCCTGATAACGTCGTTATACATCGGAAGCAATGCCGACTTTATGGAGTGAATAGCTCTACAACTAGATTCAAACTTACTTGGTAGGTTTGAAATTTCTATATTAGAGCTCAGCTGGTCTTACAAAACTAGTTGCAGTGTCTTTGATTGGAAAAGTAGAGGGGAGGCTGAGCGGAACTTGCTAAAGTTCTCTTGGTCTAGTGCTACTTTCTTAATCACTGGCAGAACTTCGTAGAAGAAGGACAGAGGGACTAGGGTCTGGAGGACTAGGAGACATTTTTAACTGAGAAATGAATTTTAGGATGAGGTCTATCACGGCTTCCTTGAGTTGTACTCATGCGATGCACGGTATTGTGGGAGAGGAGTCCTGTGGGGTTGTTATTGAGAAACGCGAGTTCTGGGGGGATGCTGCTCGCTAAGAGATGGACTTCCGGTCTTGTCTATATTGCTGACGAAGATGTGACGAAGAAGCTAGTGAAGCGATCAGATAGATGACACACATGCTAATTTGGTTCTGGCAGCTCCCCGCCGATACCCGGGCTAGTTCTAAGGGCAATACCTTACTCTCGAAGCCAGGCAGTAATATGTTCTGCATGTCATTGACATCTGTACAGAATCAAACTGCCTCAATAAAATGAAATAGTAGTGCTTGCCGATCGCGTCTCAGCTGCTAAGTAAGCCAAGTGAGGGCAAATCAATATTTACTCTTCTAAGCTAGCTGCAATCGTGTACAGTTCTTGGCTATGGTCCTGCTTATGACATCGTGGCTAATATTCGTTCACTGCACGGTCCTTGTAACCAACAGTTTCGATAATGTATCGCGATATGGCTGGCTCAACACAGAGCACGTTGAATTCGATTCAGTGAATGACTTATGTAAGGTGCTAGGTCTGTGGTCTATGTTCAGGCCAAATATTTCTACATTATGTTTGTGAATGATTGTCGGCCCAAGCATTGCCGATTAAGGACAACGAAAAAGTTAAAGCTGTATGTACAAGGGTAGTCGAGAACTAGAGTCGTTGCACAAAAGCGGTAATTCAGCGGTTCCTCTGTTAATAAGGAAACTTGAACGTGGCAAAAATCTATGCAGCATATTCGCAACACATTGCTGTTCACCATTCCCACTACGCACAATCACTTTGCCGTTTTTTCGAGATTGCTGGACGATGTCAGGAGAGACGAGATCGTCTGCTGGGACGAGCTGAATCTTGGTTTTTGAGACAGGCACAGCGCCGGAGACTGCGCTCGTCGAGTGAACTTGGACTTGTAAAGGTCGAGAATACGCTCGTTAAAGGTAAAGGCGAAAAATATGAATGTGCCCATACTTCCGTTCAGCAGATTAAAGAAGAGATTGAGTATGTAAATGACGTAGCAAGCTGCTTGTCCTAGCTCAGCCTTCACGTTGCTGTTCGTCCCGACCACAGCGATGATGACGCCAAAGACCCACGAAAATCCGTAGAGAACCGATAGGCGTACGTGTATGGATAGCTGGCTGGGATCTCGGCGGCGACCGTTTAGGCCCGAATCTCGCCTCAGCGCAATGCTACCTTTGCTGCCACGTGAGGGGCTGGCTGGCGGTGCTGCCTTGCTCTCGCTGACCCCCGAACTGCTCCGCCGGCAGCTGGAGCCCTTTTGATACGCCCTCATGCCGCATACGGTGCGAGCGAACAGACAGACGTTGACCAGGAGGCAATAGACGAGCGGCGCGCCGAAGGACAGCAGCGTAGCCATGGGATTCGCAATCCAGCAGCCGATTCCTCGATATGCGGCGACGCTGACCGACTCGACCGTGCCGTTCACGGCTACAGGAACCGAGCTGACGCTGGTAATCCCGCCGTAGCCTATGGAGTCTTGGCTGATGCCGAAGTTAATGCTGATGCACACGGTGCAGACGATGGCCGGCACACCGTAGGCGTAAGCTGCGTAGACCAGCAGCGGCCTGGCATCGCTGGGTCTCTGGACCAGGCGGACTCGGAAGCCGCTGCCGAAGGATTTGTAACCGATGTAAGCCATAACGTTGGTCCAGAAGAAGCTGCATAAGAGAAAGTAGTGCGATAGAACTGCCAATGTCGTGCACAGGTCTCGAACCGCACCGGCGTAGTTTCCAAGAAGGAAGGTTAGCTGCGCAGCGAATTCAGCAGCAGTAAGGTTCATGATGCTCGCACCAGCCAAAGTCCTTAGAGATCGAAACATTGCGTAAGTTAGAAATGTGACGGTCATTGCAAGCAGTGAGACCAACGTGCAGACGAGTCCAACTATCGCTGATGCTTTTGCGAAGTCGTCGAGGAAAGCGCACGGACGATTCTGACTCGGTTGCTCACTGTATAGCATGCTTACGTATTCCAAGATGAGGTTTAGCGGTAAGCAGGTTTGCAAGACATAGCTCCCGTCGATGTGATCGTTCTCATCATTACCAGTCGAATTGTGGTTTGCATTCGCACTGTGTTCTTCGTAAACATACTCATATTCATCGGTCGTGTATAGCTCCTTATATGAGGGGAGCTTACGAAAAACTGGGTCATGGGAGAGATATGTCGCGTTTATGGATTGATTTGGCATGAGTTCATAATCCCCTGCCCCCAGACTAATTCTCGAACAGTTGGCATCGACAATCTTAGGCATAGGATCGCACACAACGGCCATCTGCGAAATGTTTTTATTCGCCCAGTACGTTTTGTCGAGGTCAACAATAACCTGGAACTTGCCAATACTGTACGATTTACCAATGCCCGGGACTCGGACGCCGACAATTTCTGTCTTGTTTGACCAAAGGAGCTCGAACTCCTGATTGAAGTACTCGGCCGTCATGCCGGCACACCAGCTCGATTCATCATCGTGCACCACTCCTTCGATGCAGACAGGGTTGCTGCTGTTACTGCTATTCAGAAGATCCCCGAAGGGATTTTTCCAACTTTTCTTTAGAAAGTCGAATATGTGTTTCCTGTGATAGAGATGGAAGCTGACCTTCATCGAAACCATGCAGTCCCTCGTGCCACACGAAGCGTGGCCGGGCTGGACGTTCGTGCTGTTGCACACTTGATCTTGGCACATCCTCAGCAGTGGGTCTACGGACATCCCTTGAGTGCTCGACCTCCTTTGCCGGTGAGCCTGGCCTCTCCCCATATTCCATTCGTGACCGACGTCGGCTGCCAGCTGCTGCTGCTGCTGCTGCTGCTGCTGCTGCGGCAGGCCTGTGCGTGCTGATGAGCTCTTTCGCTGAGCGTTGCGTGCTGAGAACCGGGCTGTGGTGTCCCAGCTGAGCTCGGCGGCCGATCGTGAATGTTGTGGCCTCTCTTTGCTGCCACCAGGCTCGACAGCAACAGTGGCTGACTGAAAGCTGTCAGCCAGAGTGGCTCCTGTAGGGCCGCGAGCGGGGCTTGAGGTAGCCACTGCAACCGTTTCTGTTCCGCTGTCAGTAGCGAGCAAGTGCAGCTGCTGCGTCGGTGCGTTCCCTGTGCGGTTAGCTGACAGCTCTGCCGTCTCTACAGCGTCGACTGGACGAGTTGAGGATGCTTTGCAGTGACCGTGTCCACTCAGCACAGGAGTGAGCAGGGTGACGTTGACCCTGTCCGCCACTGTGCTACGGACTGACTGCACCATGTGCCTTTGAAAATCGTCTTCGAAGCGTGCCGTATAGCTGGCCAGATGTTGAGCTGCTGCTGCTGGCAGCCGAACGTCCATACAGATGCTGCGCCGAAGGCTGTTGCCACCGCTGTCACTGCCGGCTGTTTCGTTGCCGTTGGCTGCCTGTGACTGCACAATTCGGCCGAGTGCAAGAGAGCGTGGCATGCACTCGCCGTTCACGGACATGTAGTCGTTTGGACAGCGTATTCGCATGCACTTCAGCTCGAATGGGTTGTATAGCTGGTCCGGGTCCGCACACACCTGTCCAGATGTAGTGTCGTCTGTGAACAGGAGGTTTGCCTGCCCATCGAAGCCGAAATTGAACAGTGCAGCATAGCCCAATCGAGGGTCTGATGAGCCGATGGCGGCTGATGGGACGGAGACCGATCTTTTCTCGGGATTTAACAAAAGGTCGGCTTGAGCACAATACTCCAAACCTGGTAGCGGTGCTCCTTCAGACGGCTGATGAATTTCTAGGTTGCTGCATGCTGAAATTGTTGGTAGTACGAAGCCGAGCTCTGTAACTCCTTGTTTAATTACCTGCGGGCAGTTTAGCATAAGCTGCCATCTGGTGACTTCAACTCGGCCGTAGCAATACGCACAAAATATGTTTTTGTACGTCACCTCTGCTAATTTGTCAGTTACAGGAATGATATCGAGAAGGTTTTCAGGCTCGCTCTCACATCGATCCTTCCAGTAGCCTGCACTATATGCCGGACATATTGCCACTACCATGAACAATCCTGTATCATCTGAGCTGTCGCCTTGGTAATGAGGCACTTGTAAGCATTTGAATGAGTTGCCAGGTGGCCGATCCTGCAATAATAGCCAAGATAGTAATACTAATAACAAAAATAGTAACACATTGGCATTGCACACTAAGAGAGCTACACCTCTTCCTAGGCTCTTTGAATAAACTGGAAACAAAACATGTCAGTTTGTTCGTGACAACATTAACCATTTCAGCACACAGAAGAACAAACCAAAAATTCAAGCGAGAGAATGCCGCTGAAGATTTGTATTGTTTAGCTTTTAAATCAGTTTACATGGTGCCCAGACAGATGTGTTGTGGCATCAGCCGGGAGTGAGTTCCAGGCTTTAATACCACACGAATGGTAACCATGATCTCCAAGACTTTTAAATTTCTTGAGAGGCAAATTCAAACGAGCAGAGTCGGAAGAGCAGGTGTTTCAACACGAGGCCTGGTTAGGAAGTATTTCAGATAGGTAGCCCGGACTACGATAATGAAGGAAGATAAAGGTCAATGACAAAAAGTTATAACAAATATAAATAATTTGTATAGCTCTTTAAGAGAACTTGTGCGTCTTGGAAATTTACATAAGCTATAAAGGAAGCATGACAATATGGCACTTCATTCTTTGGCTCCAGCCTATCTCTCAGATATACTCCCCCCACCAGGCCAAGCATCGTACCAACCTCAAATCCTTTGGAGACCGTGCATTTAGTTCGTATGCTCCCAAAGCCTGGAACTCCCTCCCGACCTGCGTCAGAACATCCCCTGACCTGACCACATTTAAAAAGAACTTATAAAAACACCTATTTAGGACAGCATTTAGTGGGTCCCTGTGATTCGTCCTTCATGTGCTTATGCGTGCTGACACTGTGCCAGCTGCTACTAACCACATTTGCAGGCTTACCGTGTGCATGTCACCCCTAACCATGTTATTCATTTTTTTCGTTTATCAAGCATGATATTACTCACCATTCAATTGCATTTCCCTTTGCAGCAAATGTAAAGCGCCTAGAGAGAAATTGAGTTCTCTGACGGCGCTTTATCAAGCGCATTATTATTATTATTATTATTATGGTTAGTGCTAACATGCAGAGTGTGGGTTGGCCTAATCACAACAAGTCCACAAGAACCCAGCTAATACTGTGAGGAACAGGTTTTTAGCATCTTTTTAAATGTCATCAAGTCAGGGTATGTCCGAACGTCAGTCGGGAGTGAGTTCCAGACTTTGGGAGCATGCGAATTAAAGGAGCTGTCTCTTAAGGATTTGATTGGAGGTTAGTTTGCGGCACAGGTAAGCGACTCGAGTCAGAAGTGTGGGTGGTACGATGATGGGCTTATGCGTGCTGACACTGCTGCATGCTGCCACTAACCACACTTGCATGTTGACCCTGTGCATGTCACCCCTAACCATGTTATTCATGTTGTTTATCAAGCATGATATTACTACCCATTCAATCGCGTTTCCTTTTGCAGCAAATGTAAAGCGCCTAGAAAGAGATTCAGTTCTCTGAGGGCGCTTTATCAAGTGTATTATTATTATTATTACTATTATGGTGAATATAATAGCCTGATTGGGGCGTAGTTCTAATGGGCAGGTTGAAGCAAGAGAATGAGGGACCTACAATTTAGGGACGACAACTTGAAGACGATACATTGTTTGATAGGAAGACAGTTCAGGTCGGCAGGAAGGGTTGCAATATCGCAACTGATACGCTCGCGACAGACGAGACTAGCTGCAGAGATGTGTACCAACTGTAAACGCCTGATTGCACAGGTAGGAAGACCAGTAAGTATTGAGTCCCCGAAGTCAAGACGGGATGTCACACATGCATAGACAAACAATAAAATCATCACTAAACGGCTTGATAGATAGTCGTTCCTGTTCAATTCCTACGCTTAAAGACCATTGGCAGCAGGTTTTGCTCTGCAGGTCCAAGACTGTGCCACTCACTTCCTAAGTTCTTACGCAGCAACATGCTCTGTTCTCCGGCTGCAGACTATGGAACATCATTTTTTCAACCGTCTTGAGCTGCTACTTCTATACAGCTCACTTCCTCAACTGCCCTACTGACTCAGCTATGCTTGTCACTTTCTCTAGTTTTCGTGAGGTTAAGTCTGTTGGCGACTGTGTGCCACCGAAAGCTTCTTATGCTACGAGTGGGCTATAGAAAGTTCTCCTCCGTAACACCCACTAAGTCCGTGCGGCTTTGTGGAGTTAAGGCGAAAATACATTAATGCAAATCAGTGAGACTGATGTAATATGGCCCTTCCACGTCCCCGACAGACGAGCCCAGCATCAGAATCTTTCACCAGCTGTAAGCACTCTTCTGCAAGTCTTACAGACCAACGTGTAGTGAGATACAGAATTGTAGATGGGTTGACACAACTGCAAGCATCATCTGAAATGTAGTAAACATGCCCCAACTTTTGCAATCCAATGTCTGAAAGTAGACAGACTTAACTGTGGAGCTGAGCTAGTCCAGCTTAAGGAACTGAAATGATTGCAGAAGGAGATTGAGTAGAATTGAATAAGAAATCTTCCACTATGCCAGAGAATGCGTGGATTGAAAGATTGAACCCCCAACACAAATCTCGCGAAGAGTCTTTTAGTAGAGGTAATCTGTCAAGTAAGCGGCTCAAGTTTACAGTTCATTAGGTCCTTTCATTCTTTGGCTCCAGTCTACCTATCAAATCTACTCCCGCACCAAGCTAAACATCGCACCACTGCTTTTCGTAATCTTATCATTTACCTATACCTCGCACAAACCTCAAGTCCTATGGTGACCGTACCTTGAGCTCGTATGTTCCTAAAGCCTGGAAATTACTTGAGACTTGTTTCACGACATCCCCGACTTGACCATATTTAAAAAGAAACTAAAGCACATATTTATCACAGCATTTAGTGGGTCCGTGTGATTCGTTCTTTGTGTGCCAATGCGTGCTGACACGATGCATGCTGCCACGAACCACATTTGCATGCAGACCCTGTGCATGTCACCTCTAACTGTGTTATGATTTTTGTTTGCTTTCTATGCAGCATCTGTAAAGTGCCTAGAAAGAAATACAGTTCTCTGAGGACGCTGTACAAATGTATTGTTGTTATCATTATTGTTCATTGAGCATGCTACCACTAACCATTCAATCATGCTACCTTTGCTGCAAATGTAACCTTTGCTGCAAATGTAAAGTGCCTAGAAAGAGATTGAGTTATGTGAGGGTGCTATACAAATATATTATTATTATTTTTAACTGGTCAAGTTCAGTCATGATTCAGTTCATGATTCACGCCACTATAAGTTTAAAGCTTTGCCTATTTAACTGACGTCTAGCCAGGAGGCAGGCGTTGCATAATGTAACGGCAACGCTTGAGGTCAAGCAATATCCCGTGTTTAATTAAGAATTGATTATTTACTGTTATTTAAAATCGTATTCGCTGCGGATAAATATTAACGGCCTTTTCATATAAATTCAATGAGAAGTATAGAAACACAAGTTTGTTCGCACTTAAATAGGGTGAGAAATAATGGTAGTAACAATAAAATATTTTTAGGGCACCTGCAGATTGCCTTATCTCTTTCTCGGCACTTGACATGTGCTGCAAAGAAAGCGATGCAATAGGGTTTGTGATAACATGCACAGCGTCAGCACACGTGGACATAAGAAAACAATCCACACGGACCTAGCAAATGCTTTGAAGAGCAAGCGTGCTTAATTAAGATTTCATTTTAAATTTCGTCGAGTCAGGGTATGAACTGACGTCAGTCGGGAGTGAGTTCTAGGCTTTGGAAGCATACGAACTAACGGCACGGTCTCTAGAGGATTTTAGCTAGGCTAGCGGCAAAGCTAAGCGACTTGAGCCAAAAGAGCCATTGGTTCGATGGCTGGCCTGATTGCGAAGTAGTGCGAATATTTAGGTTGGAGAAAGAGGGTGAACGGTCCTAAAATGTAGTGGCTAAACTTTTAAGTCAATGCGCCCCTTGATGGGAAACCGGGAGAAGAGTCGTGGAGATTTGGCGTACTGTGGCAATTGCAAGGTTCACATCAGAAACGGGTGTGACAATATTGCAAATATAAACTATTCAATTTGCCAATTCAATTCTATTTGAGGTCAGTCTATGTTCAAACTCATACGCCCACCCTCTATACCAGTGACAATCTCACTTTGTCTCCATTCTTATCTTACTATTTGTCCTCGTTCAATTAATGCTCATTCTACAAGCAAATGCTTCGAACAAGTCATGTTACAAATGTGTTAATCTCAGTCTTTTCCTGCTTCTCTTTCTCCGTTGGTCTCCATCGAAACTATGTACTTTGCAAAAAAGATATTTATAAGGATGCTATAATCACTGAAGGTGGGGAAATCTGCTCTCTTAAAAATGCTTCCTCATGGCCCTAGCCTAACCGTGGCAATTCTCCTCGATAAATAAGGTAAATACGGCAGAACACAAAGACACGTAGGACATACACAATTCTATACCGCAGCCATGCGGGATGTCGTAGCAATAAATAGGACGTTAAAAATTGTGTCGTTTCAGATTACCTTCTCTACCAGCTGTTACTCTATCAAAATGAAGGTCGCAGCCACAGTTTTACTAATGTATTCGACACAGTGACAACAGGCATGTAACAAGGTCACAAGCTTAGAGCATACTGAAAAACTCTTCACCTGCCTACTATTACGGGAATCTGTGTGAATCCTTGAAACTTCAAATAGGCAAACTGACGTATGCTCTTGCTTTTCTATTGCGGATCACAGAGCAATGAATATGCAATGTTTACTTAGGATTTAGTCCTAATTTCGCTTCACAAAATTCACCTAAATGGATTTCTAGGTGATTACGGAAAACAAGGTAAAGATCTAGAGGCAGAGTGCAGGTTGACCAACTCAATGAACAAATTTGATGACAATTGGACAATTGCTTGACAGCGACACTGCTTCGGCTACAGTGCACTTTCGATGAACTCTTGCTACGTTATGATGATTTGAAACCAACTAGTTAATGAGCCAAACCATTTTTCTCTTTATTTTTCTCTCGCTCTCCCTCACTCTCGTTCTCTGTATGCACATGCCCACTAATAATCGTGAACCAATGCAAGAAATAACGCTAGAATGCGGCTTGATGATGTAATAGCGGCTATAATAAATGCGATTTCAAATACTTCGCAGTGTTTAATAATTAAGCCGGCATGAAAGTTCCCAAACGTTAGAACATGTGACGTGCATGGGATGTACAATGTGGGCTGCACGGGATCATAATTTTGGTCGCTTGGAGCTCCTTGGCTCCTTGCTGCATTTTTTAAGCTGCATAAGAATAAATGTTACCAGAACTATGTGGGTTTTATGCAAGGACAATTTCAGACAGATATCCTGCATTGTTTTATCACGAGACCCTAGCTAGACTATGTCTTATACCCTAATGATAACATTTTATTGAAAGCAAAAAAGGAACTATCTCAGTTTTTGCCATGATTAGTCATCATCCACCGACCAATTGACATGCTTCCTTTCCATCATTTGTAAAGTGCTTAGAAAGAGATTTAATTAACTCAGGGTGCTATATAAATGTCTCATTATTGCCATTATTTTTATATGAATTAGTACGTCGTGATCCTTAGCTGGCCGAAAATTATCTGTTAGCAGAGGGTTCGGTGTCAAGCGGTCATCTATGCACCGAACTACTTACAGGCTTATCTTATCACTTTAGGCGGCCCTAGGTGACAGAGCCGACCCTACAGTCTGTCAACATGTTTACTCCAGTACTGACGCATACAATGTGCTTGGTATGGCCCTCTTCTGCTAATTCTGTGTATATATTTCAAAACTTACGCACCAAAACCTTTGGTATTTCTTATTGGTATGACATAGATGTAATTTTGCCAGCATAGCCAATTCCGAAATCTATTCCGAAGTGGCACAATAACACAGCCCCTATTTTCAAAGATCTATAACAGGTCCACCGCGTGTTTTATCTTACCATAATCCTATTAAAATGAAATAGATAAATACCCCGTGAAGATCTTATAATTACCAACCTGGCTGGACCGAGGCTGATAAAAGTCATGCAGGATCTCCAAGTACTCAGATGGTCCAATCAACCTGCGAACCTTCTTGACAGTGAACTTTTTGCAAATTGACTGTACAAGTAAGAAAACCCCTGTCTATCTCCGTGTATCTGGCTATGATTCCGTATGAAATTTATTTCCATATTCTTGTAAAATAATCCCGTACTCAGAGATAATGCATTAGCATTTTGCGAAAGACTTTAGACTATAGACTAATTATATATGCGGCAATTGCAATATCATATAGAATGTATGATACATCTGCTGTTCTATATGCCTAGCAGAATTAAGAAGAACCTAGCTCCTCTTTGCTCCAACTTTTTTTTATCTCGATGAATTCAGCTGGTGCTAGCTCTGTGAGCCATTGAAATTATTGAAACACAATCAATACATTAATGGACCATTTCAAGTGCTAAAATAGTAAGCCTCTGGAGAGAGAGAGAGAGAGTGAACGAGCGAGCGAACAAACGAACGCCCAGGAACAGCTGTGCAGCTACTTAATAAAAATTGTAATTTCCAATACCCTAAAGTGGCAATCGAGTTCTCTCAACTCTCTCGCTGCATGTATTGCTGACACCCGCACTTGGATGGCAGCAAAAAATCCCTAATTGAATGACGATAAACCAACTTACTAGTTATGGGCTAATCGAGTGTGGCTCATAAATTGGAATGCTTAAAGCTCAAAATCGGCTCAACCAGTATATATCCTGTAGATCTGCATGAAATCTAGGTGTCCTACTCTAAAGTGACATTTTATTAGAGATCAAATCAGCTCCACAGGCAAGTCCGACTACTTTCAGGTGCGTAAAATTGCTAAAATTCTGGCTTGCTCAGACAGGGGTACTACATCCAAATTGATCCGTGTATTTGGGACATTCCATCTCGATTTATGCATCTCACAGCTAGCTAATCTGACGACCTGTGCAATCGAGCGCTTACAGTTGGTGCAAAACTCAGCAATTAAGCTTGTCTGTTGTGAGCGTTGCACCTGCCACATCACACCACTTCTCGCCGACCTGCAGTTGCTCCCAATCAAGCAGCTAATCTACTTCAACGTCCTGTCACTCACTTGGAGGTTCCATCATTCTCTGGTTCCAGCCTACCAAAAAGAACTACTCTCCACCACCAGCTTGTGTGACTATAATCGCTTAGCTACGCTTTGAACCAACCTCATATCCTCTGGAGACTGTGCCTTCAGTTTGTGTGCTCCTAAAGCCTGGAACTTAATTCCGACAGACGTCACGACATCCCCCAACTCGAAGGCTTAAAAAGAAGCACAAAATGCAAATTTTCCTGACAGCATTTGCTGTCCTTGTGATTTTTCTTTTTTAGGCTTATGCGTGCCGATACCATGCACCACTAAACATATTTAAATCTTGACCCTGTCGATGTTACCACCAACAATTTGATAATGCTTCCTTCACAGCATATGCTAAGTGTATAGAGACAGATTAAGTTATCCAAGAGTGCTATACAAACTGTATTAGTATTATCGTTAATATTAATCAAGTCTAGATGCAATTAATTTGCACAATAGTGTGTTCCTGCAATTCCTAAATATTTAGGCCCAGTGAGTACGCCATCCGAGTATCCGAGTATTTGATACAGCTCTTTGACTTATATCGTCCAGACAGGCTGGTTATTTGATGATCTTCCCGAAGGTATTGAACGTTTGCTTTTTACCAAGATTGTGATTTCGTGTTTCGCTATGTGTGTGCCATTGGTATAGAAAATAATGGCTTCCAAAGTATGCCACTTCCGGGTAAATTTCAGCATTGGCTGCGATCAGCCATTTCTAAATGCGAAGCAAACCATGCCGTTGTCTTCGGAATAGCAGCACATGAACAATTATCATGAAGAATGGCAGAAACTCTTGCTCGTTGGGGTTGAGTAGGAGAAAGCAGTGCACTTTGGCAGTATCGTGATGATAATTGCGAGAGAAAAATAGACAAGATTAGTCCAGTGTCAGCTATCACATTGTGGTTTTATTCCTTTCACAGCCGGTTAATAGAGAACGATAAGGATGAATAAAAAGGATGACGTGCAGTACCAAAAAAATAAATAGGCTACCAATATAGTTTAAATTACAAACGTATACATGGTACTTCAAAAAAGCTTTAGTGGTAGTTCTGCATGTAAAAAATTTCGCGTCACGGTAGAGTCGTGTGGAGATCCCAAGAAAAGCTTCTACAGTAAAGTCTCTTTAGATGTGAACCTAGTGGAAAAAATTGTCTACATTTAAATTGATTCGTTTTTTGGCTTTAAATTTGCCATTTTAAAGTGAGAGAACATGTCGAATCACTACATTCACAAGGCTAAGCCGGAGCACAGATCGAATTGATCACAACCGCACCGCCTTGGTGAAAGTTGGTTTGGCCCAGTGGTTAAGGTGCTCGCCCCGACCATAATCTTGCCGAGATCGTGGGTTCATGCCCGGAGGCACATGTAAGGCCCCTGAAAAGAGATTGTCCTCCTATGGCGCTGTACAAATGAATTATATATATATATATATATATATATATATATATATATATATATATATATATATATATATATATATATATATATATACAATTACATAAAGCTGAGTGAAAGCCGCTTAGTGACCAAACTAAACTCTGACGTAGCTCCACTTAGTCGTACTTTGGCTTTGCCGCACGTTTGACTAGGAGGAGATTGTGATTGATAAGCAAATAGCATCAGCATTTAAGGCCGGGCAGAACACAGCATGTAGCACTGGATGGTTTAAGTGGATTCTCTGGAATGTTAATAGCAGCCGCTTTTGATAAGGGCATCGAGAATCTGCTACTATCTCCACTGTCAATGGCAATCGCCTCTTTTGCACCAGAGGTTGCTAACAAGAATATGCATTTAGTGATAGCCACGCTCACGAAGGGCGTTTGAAGGGCACTGAGGGGGGGGTGGCTAAAGCTCGGAACTGGCTGAACGAATGGGCAGAGCTTTCGCTACCATTTAAGCCACTCTTTTCAACGAGAACATTCCGTTGAAGTCCAGTAGACCTCTCTTGTGACTACCTCCTTTGCAGCAAATGCAAAGCACCTAGAAAGAGATTGAGTTCTCTAAGGGCGCTTTATCAAGCGTATTATTGTTGTTATTATTATTACCAGGCCTCTGTGTCGAGGAGGCTTACAGAGCGATCTTAGAGGTTTACGGGGCTTCGCACCTTCGACGCCGAAAAATCAGGGCACTTCTCCGGAAAGGATCGGTCACTCTGTTTTTCTTTTTATGGATTGACCTAGCGGGCGGCCAGACCATCGCGCATTCCGCGCGATCATATATTTTAGAGGATTCGACGAGATAAATAGATCCTTAAGACGATTCTAAGAAATACCTTCCGAGAGGCACGCCTTCGGCGAGCAGCTTCATATTGACTCCAAATAAAAGTCTATTTTAGGCACGTGCAGTAGATCTGGCGAAGCTTGCCTGCAGATCACCTCGGGTCATCGAGCTTTGTCGGGCTCTCCGCTAACACTTTGGAACAAGACACCTGGATTTCGTGCAGATGCAACAAGAGATAAGCTGAAAGAGTCGATTGTTAGCGTTAACCTTTCCGACTTCCGTGTCGCATTCGGTTTGGTCATAGCTAGTAATTTAGTTGTATCGTCGTTCAATTTGAGAAAATTTGCTTCCACCTATGTTCGAATGCCAGATATACATGCAACAATAGAGTTGAAGGAATTCGATTGCCATTTCAGGAATTACAACTTTCATCGAGTGGCTGCAGAGCCATTCCTGGTGCGGTGCGTCCCGGAGAGGAGCTAGCCAATTCAAATCGATCCGTTCGCTCACGCCCGCAGGGCTCGGAGTGTTCGGCAGCTTCCGACTCTCGATGCGAATGGCGAATTTCTCTTTGTAGACGACACTGGAAATGATGTCCTATGGGGCTCTTTTCCGGCACAGTGGAGACCAGAAGCTGTGAGCCGCAGCTATTTATTATTTATTTTTAGAGAGGGGCCGAAAAGCTCTCGCTCTCTCTGGTCGGCGGCGATTCTTCGGTGCTCATAATCAGAGTCTCCTTCCGGATGAGGCTAGCGCTTGTAATTAAAAGAAGCGCACTCTCAAAGGAGAGGCTAACGAAGGCTGTCGGGCCGACGCACGTCGTCTAAAGCCTGGTTTAGACGGCGATTCTCGCTTCCTAGCCGGGGGATGGACATTACCCCCCCCCCGACTTCCACCTCCGGACAGTTCCCCCGGACATTTCCCCCCTGGGTTAGGACATTCCCCTCCCCCGGGGTAAGGCATTTCTCTTCGAGCACTTCAGCGTTTAGGGTTTAGGGTTTATATACCTATATATACTGATATGCGTTGTGCGGAGTACATTGATTGTTTGCACCTTTGTCTTGCTTGTTTTTTGTGATTGATCTGATTGGCCTATCAGTAGTTCATTGAGCAAAACATCAAAGTACAGTTTTTATGATTAGACTACTCAAATGGACTGTGTAGTGCAAGGCCAAGCAGTGAATGTGTAATATGGAATTAACAAAATGTCCAATTATACTGAGTTGCTTTTATTTCAATAGAGCGTGAACTTCATTTGATCATGTATATATACATATCTGTATTCTTAGTTATACATTCATCAACATAGAGGGAATGTCCGATCCCGGGGGGGGGGGCAATGTCCGAGGGGGAATATCCTAGGGTCCACCAGGGAAGAATGTCGGGGGATGTCCAGCGGTTAAGGTGCTCGTTCCGACCAAGGTCTGACTGAGGTCGTGGGCTCGAGCCCCGAGGCATATGTGAAGCGCCTGAATAGAGATTAAGTTCTCTCGGGGCGCTATGTACATATATTCTATAAATATGTCCAGGGTGAAATTTCCTGCATTCCTTCTACCTATTTGAGTCCTACTTGAGTCTTCCGGTTTGTAGGAGGTTTATTGTAGGAGGTTAGACGGCAGTCTTGTATTTCTCAATGGCCACGCTGCTTCGCTAACGCAATTATCGGTAGAATGAAACCTGTACGCTACAGCCAGCACCGCCCCCCCCCCGACGCCATTGCTCTCAAAGCAACGCAGTAGGCGCGGCCTGAACGGCGTCTATGATTGGTCACTTGCTGAGACCGGGTTGAAAAAGTAGAACCAGGTTTGGCTGCTGAGTCTTCGCCCAGTCTTCCCCCAAGTCTGTATCGTCCCACCGTATTGAAGACTCGAGTAGGTGGGAAGCAAGACAGGGGCTGGAGCCAACGGTTTTTAGAATCTTCAAGAGTAGAAATTGCGAGAAAATTTCAATATTCATACCACCTCTCTAGGTCGATGAAAACTTCGACGATCCGTGGGCACTACCCGCTGTGAATCGCCAAAAAAAGGGATGCTAAAATTCGGAAATTCGGTCGCTCTTGGTGCGAACGCTTTTCTGTTTGGGCATTGAACAGCGATTGTTTGTCACGCTTTCGACACCAAGCGCCCAGTTCTCACAAAGTGGCCGAGGACCTCGACTTTCAGTTGAGTGAACAGTTAGAATAGCAGTAAGAGTTACGACGACGTTTTTGAGGGACTAACGAGAATTCCCGGGCATGTTTTCAAATGGCCGCCCTGGTTTTGCTCTGAGGACAATGCACTCGCCTTTGATGACCAATTTCAAGGTGGGTTGCTTTTAATGACCTTCTGACGCCGTTGACGACCTTTGATATTTACGACGAGGTCGTGGACTCGAGCCCTCGGCATATATAAAGACTCTGGACAGAGATTCAGTTCTCTTAAGGCGCTATACAAATGGATTAGATATATATATATAATTGAATATAGTTATATATATAAATGAATGCATTGACCTTACGCCACATCTCTCACGATAGAGGTTATTCATCAAGCAAAACATATTCTGGCTTTGTCCTTTTATAACTCTGCCATGATTGAAAAGTATACCATAGACATAAAGAGACACGTGCAGTGGCAGAGCCACAATTTTCATCAAGTTGGTAAGGTCTGCAAAAAATTAATGTAGAAACTAGACCCGCAATTTATAAAAATCATAGCGAACAGTCATAGCGTTTATTCGACACGAAATCTGCGGTTGCTCATCGAATGGTGCAAAGACACGATCTCATCATTGATAAATGTCGGGATGGGAGGGTGACATGGAAATAGGGGCGCCCAGCTCGCCGCCCCCCAGCAAAGGAGGGGAAAAATACCCCTGCTCAGTAGCTCTGCCATTGATTAAAAGTCTCATACTATTCTGGCTTTATTAAGATCTAAGCACGTTCCATTGTGCATTTTTTATCGGGTGTAGCTTACAATTCGTTTGGTGCTATTTCGGTGCTGCATTGTACCAGCACTTGAGGATTGACGTCATTGGAGGCTGAGCCCGACGGGAGCTCATGGAGAGGAGCGGGAGCTCTCAGCTCGTTGCTGTTCCCTAGCTGCCTCCAGCTGCGAGCTTTTCCGTAACCGTGTAACCAGAGAACTGCTTCTGTATGTGGTGAGCATACACAAATGGTTTTGGTTAATTACAAATGAACACCGCAATAAGAAGTAAGTTTTCTGCTAGAAATTACATAGTCTTTGGGTCTTCAGCATTTGCTATTCTCACCAGGTGACTACTTCACGAGCGTTGGTCTTACTTTACGGGTACTGCTGCTGCAAGCTAATTCAGCTTCAAGGATTAAAAGTAACAATGGGAATAGCAATAAATATATATAGCATCCCAAAAGAGCCAAAATCTCGTTCTAAGAACTTAATATATTCTGAAAAGGAGTATGCACAGTGTCAGCGAGCGAAGCACGCAAAACCTGATTACCCGTGGATCGAGCAAAGGCAAAGAACGTGCGGGTTTATGGTTATTTTGAAATGTCATCAAGTCACGGAATGTCGTGACAGTAGTCGGAAGTTCAAGGTTTCGGAAGCATACGAACTGATGGCTCGGTCTCAGAAAGATTTGTGTCCGGCTCGATGCCCCCCAAGCGACTTGAGTCAGAAGAGTCGGTGTTACTATGCAAAGCCTGATAAGGAAGTATTTTGGGATTGGTATTCTGGAGCCAGAGAATGGCGAGATCTAACAGTGAGTGACAGAAAATTGAAGTAGATACTCTGCTTGATAACTAAACAGAGCAGATCAGTGAGCTTAGGCGTAATATGGCTTTTGCGACATTCAGGACAGAGAGGTGAAGCTGTAGAGTTGTACACCGGCTGTAAGCGTCGCATTGCACAGGCATAAAGACGCGCGAATTGTGAGTAACAGAAGTTGAGATGGGATGGCACAAATGTACGGACCGGTTGGAATCTCCTCATAAGATAACACGAAAGATTGCTGACTGAATACTTAAGTAGAGCTAGGCTTATGTCGGCGGTAATATCCTAATCTTTCGAATGAGGTTGCATAATAGATAATCCGGTGGGGCCAACGTGAATACCAGCAGATCGGACGACCGCCTTTCGCGAGCAGCTGCCGCACTTTTTGGTCTTAGCGCCGGGGTAGAGCACTTGCACTTCACGACCCAGGTCCGTTTCATTTCCTACAGCGGGCTGTCATGTATTGCCCACTGCAAGCTTTAGTGGTATTTGCCTCCATACAAATAAAATTGTGAAATTAGCTAACCTTTATTACCCACATGAAAAATGCGTGCACCTGTCACGAGATTCCCTATCTTGATCCTAGACGACGAACAAATACGCTTATTTCAAGCTGCGCGTGACCCATGCACGTACTGCGAAAAGCATTTTTGAGTCGACAACCTGGCTTGGTTCTATTGATAATGCCGTTAACGCGAACGCTCTTCACGAACCGGGTCGAGGGTTCAAGTCCTGCAGTTGGCTATCCTTTATTGCCCACTTTAAGCGGTGGTGATAGCCGCGGAGGCTCTCCCCTGATGTAAACAAAAGGCTTTTAAAAATCAGCTAACCTTCTCTCTATTTTCCCCTGACTTAATGGCGAGGGTGTATGTGGCAATTCTAATGCATTGATAATGAAATGCCGTTGGACTTAAATACATATGGAGCCTGTCGGATTTAAAACTAGCAGAGTGGCAGCATTATTACAGTAGCCCGCTGAAGGCGTTATATTCTCACGAGGAATAAACTCTCAAAAAATGTATGAGATGTAGGACTAGCAGTTGCCAGTAAATTAACTTCATTTTCAATGATTGGAGCTCTATAAGAACGGGAATAACTTACCCTCGTAATAGGAAAACTAGAACACTGTCGGCAGCTAGCTTTGTGCACTAGATTTCTAAAGACAAGCATCTGGAAGACTGACTAATCGTCGTATTTTGACGGAAATTCATAAAGGTAAGCTCAGAATTTGAGCTTCTTGGCTTCGCTGTGTCGTTGGTGAAATTCGGATGGCCTTGACCTGCTTGCCAGCGGTGATACGAGCCCGGATGGACTTTCTGTCGTTTTTTAGCTGTTAATTCACCGAGGTACTGCGACTGTCACTACTCACACAGCTGCCGCTGCTGCCTCTGCCTTCGACGGCACTGTATTGAGAAAAATTTAGCGAACCGCACACTGGTTTACCTTGTTTTGCTGGGAGCCATCTGTTGAGGGCAGGCTACAGAATGCGGCGACCAGTGCCAGCAGCATCTGAAGGCAGCCGAAGCATCCAGGCCGCTGCCGTGCCATCGTGCAGTCTTCACAGCGAATCCTCGAGGCTTCCTAAGCGCAAGGCCAGCAGTCGTGCGCTCTTAGACATGCCTCGGGAGCTCTGCGAAAGCCGTTGCGGCTCCGTTGTCCCCACACTATGGTAACCAGCATGTGTTGCCCGAGCTTATCGCACCGCGCGAAGCAAACTCGACTATCGTCGTCCCTGGATCGAAAGCACCCCATCAAAGCCAGCCAGTTAGGCGCGCTCTCGGGCTCGGCCCATTCGTCGAGCGAAGCCCTTGCCGCACCCGTGGGTGTCGTGAGACAGGCCAGCTGCATCCGCCGAGACGCGGCCGACAGCCCGAAGGCCCTAGCCCCAGCAGCGAGGGACGCGACGAGGCTAATAAGCAGCACGCCGGCACAGACGGGTCGGCTGCTGTAACTGCTCTGCATAGGTCGACGTCGCTGTATTCCTCTCCACAGTCCGCACTCGATTGAGCAGGACATTCTTCCTCTCGCCATGCACGGCATTTATCGCATGACCGTGAGCGGTCAGCGGACGCTTTAGGTTGCCATATGTAGATATATATGTCATCGTCTTGAAAGTGGCTTACGGTTTCTTTAAAATTCCCTTTAGAGTTACTTGATATATCTACTTCGGTCTTCACAAACCCTTCCTCGAATCGTAACGAATTCGGCGCGCAAGTCTGACGAACGCATAGAAAACGCACGATAGGGTTTCATTTCGAGCTTTACGGAGTTTTCTCATACTTTTTAACTTCCGAGTGCAGGCTAAATGCTGCTTGAGTTTTGATTTCACTTTAGCAAACTCTACAGCGGCACATTCACTTGGCTCTCCCTTTGATGTGTTTGGAAGCTATCAGACCACAATGCATGCATACGCAAATTAATAGTAGTTATGATAATGCATTTGTATAGCACTCTCGGAGAACTTAATCTCTTTCTAGGCATTTACACTTGCTGTAAAGAGCGATCAAACGGTTGAGGTAACAAGCACAATTTCAACAAGCATAACAAGCATGGTTAGATATTACATGCAATGTCAACGTGTAAATACGGTTAGTGGCAGCATACACAGTTTCAGCTCGCATAAGCACACACCGAACGAATCACAAGGACCCACTAAATGCTGTGATCAAAAGGTGCGTTATTGGATTCTTTTTAAATGTCGTCAAATCGGGGGATATCGTGATGTCAGCCGGTAGTGATTTCCAGGCTTTGGGTGCATACAAACTAAAGGTACGGTCTCCAAAGTACTTGAGATTCGGACGAGGTAAAGCTGAACAATTTGATTCCGTAAAGCGATTGGTACGGTTCCTAGCCGGGTGGGGTTGTGGTTTTGATAGGTAATCTGGAGTCGGAGAATGAAAGGACCTACAAGTGAGTGACCTTCCGTCGATGCGCTGCTTGATTTGGAGCCAGTGCAGGTCAGCCAGAAGTGGTGTGCTGTAGCAACTGTGATGCTCACGTCAGACAAGCCTAGCTGCAGAGTTTTGCATCAACTGGAAGCATGATCAACGTGATTGCACGGGCCTAACTGCCACGTTGCTTTTCTGATAGGGGATGCTGTGGTGCGACCATCACCATGTGCTCGAAATTTAGGTGTCGTCGGCGAAAACTGCCTAAATTTCGAAAGCTTCATTAAGAAAACTGGAACGAGTCGTGGCACACCAGCTGAGCTCATATATTGAAACTTTGAACCTTGCTAGTAAGTTCCAGTCTGGCTTTAGAGCTAATCACTACACAGAAGCAGCATTGCTTAGAGTTACAACGACCTACTTAGGATTGCAGACATGGGTAGAGAATCTGTTTTGCTCGTTCTTTCGGCAGCTTTTGATACTATCGATCACCAATTTCTTCGAGAGTGCCTCTCATCTCCCTGGGCATCACTGGCACTGCTCTGCAATGGTTCAGGTCCTATCTCAGTGGGAGACTCCAGAGTATTGACGTGAATGGACAAAGATCATCCGAGGTACCTCTGAAATATGGGATACGTCCGGGCCCTATGCTTGGTCTCATTATTTTCACGATATATACCCTCCCTCTAGCCGATGTGATTGCCAAGCACAATCTAGGCTTTCACTTCTATGCGGATGTCACTCAGTTGTACCTTTGCTTTGATCCCTTCCAGCCTTCGAGCACCTCGAATTCTCTCAACTCCCTTGCTGTATGTATTGATGACATCCGCATATGGATGGCAGCACATTTTCTTAAATTAAATGATGATAAAACTAACTTACTAGTTATGGGCAAACCAAGTGTGCTTTAGACATTGTAAAGGCTAACGCTCAAAATCGGCTCTGCCAGCATATCTCCTGTTGAATCTGCACGAAATCTAGGTGTCATGTTCTAAAGCGACCTTTCGTTAGACGACTACATCAGCTCCTTTGTCAAGTCTGCCTACTTTCAGCTACATAACATTGCTAAAATTTGGGCTTGTTTAGATAAGGATACCACATCAAAGTTGGCCCATACATTTTTGACATCCCATCTTGATTTCTGTAACTCTGCAGGCCTACCGGCATGTGCAATCAAGCGATTAAAGCTGGTGCAAAACTCCGAAGCTAGGCTTGTCTGTCGTGGGCGTCGCAGTTGCCACATCACACCACCTCTTGCCGACCTGCACTGGCTACCAGTTAAGCAACAGATTGACTTCAAGGTTGTGTCGCTCATTTTTAGGTCCCTTCATTCTTTGGCTCCAGCCTACTTATCAGATCTACTCCCCACCAAACCAAGCATCGTACCACCTGCTTTTCGGAATCTAACAGTTTATCAATACCTCGTACAAACCTCAAATCCTTTGGAGACCGTGCATTTAGTTAGTGTGCTCTCAAGGCCTGAAACTCACTCCCGACTTCTGTCACGACATACCTGACTTAACCACATTTAAAAAAAGAACTTAAAAAACGCACCTATTTAGGACAGCATTTAGTGGGTCCCTGTGATTCGTCCTTTATGTGCTCATGTGTGCTGACACTGTGCATGTTGCCATTAACCACACTTGCATGCTAACCCTGTGCATGTCACCCCTAACCATGTTATTCATGTTGTTTATCAAGCATGATATTACTCGCCATTCAACCGCGTTTCCCTTTGCACTAAATGTAAAGCACCTAGAAAGAGATTGAGTTCTCTGACGGCGCTTTATCAAGTTTATTATTATTCTTGTCATTAAAACTGCTTCTACAGCTAACCATCACGTCGGATCCATATCTAAGATTAGCAAATGTCTTCCACGGTGACTTGCAAACATTTAACTAGCTCTTTAGTTCTGTCTCGGCTTGATTATTGTAATTCCCTCATGGCTGGGTTACAGAAAAATGCCACCAGGCCACTGCAGCTGGCTATGAATATGGCTGCAAGGCTAGTTTTCAAATCCTAGAGGTTTGACCACATGCCTCCATTGCTAAAAGAGCTAGGATGGCTGCAGGTTGATCCACGGATGCAGAGCAAAGTGCTTACGCTGACCCACAAGGTCGGCCACGGCTTGGCTCCTCCATACCTAGCTGAACTGGTGCACCAGTTTCAGCCTCCTTGTGCCCTCAGGTCCTGTGTGGACAATAAATTTGCTGTTCCATTCCTCCGCTTAAAGACCGTTGGAGACAGAAGCTTTAGCTCTGCAGGCCATTAACTGTGGAACTCACTTCCACAATTCTTACGCAACGACAGCTGCTCTCCAGCTGCCGACTACGGCTCACTTTTTCAGCAGCCCTGAGCTGCTACTTCCATCCTACTCACTACCTAGACTGCCCTTATGACTCGCCATGGAGTTACATTACAATAGTCTTTGATTAGACGATTAGCCTTTCGAATGGTAATTCTCGCATTTGGAATGACTCTGATGTCACGTTGCGGGAAAAAGCTTCACTACCAATAGGCAGTCGGCTTACCGTTTCCTCACTCGTGCGGATTGGTTGAATTCGGCTTATAAATTCTCAGCGGAATGCCTCTAGTTCACCGGTAGTCGTAGTCTGCGATTATCAATGTCTTTTTAAAGCACCCTATCCAGGCGCTTTATAGCACTCAGCAAGAAAAGCAATAGCTAACGTTTAAAGAGAAGCCAGATATCATGCTTATAAATCCATGCAAAAGCACACAAGTATAAACAGGCTAAGGCACACAAGAAGACACCCAGGTCACACGGTTGATAGGACGCCTAGATATAACATGCACTGAATCATCCGCAGGTAATTCCGAAGATACACACACAAAATACAACTTCACTGGTGCACAGGCAAAGCTAAGCGGAACAGATGCGTGTTTCTTATTGTTAGAAATTGAAATCCTTCAGACAGAAATCAAGCAATCAGTTCGTGCATACCTATCCTACTAATTAGCGGCATTGAAAAACTTCTTTTAATGTTTTTTTGCGCGCGTGTTTAAGCACAGCATTCTTTGCACATCATTAACGTATGGATATTAGCGCGTATCAGCGATTTTTTGCAGGTAAACGATTCTCAATTTGAAAATTAAATACCGTGCATATATGTGCATAGCTTCGTAAAGGCCCAGCCGTAATGACTCACCGACTTGCAGACCGTTGCTAAGACTGACTAGCCCGGTCAGGCTCTTTATTTTATTCTTTCCACTTAGAGATAATTAATTTTCTCAGCCTTTAAATTCATAACTTAAATTCATAAAGAAATAACACTGTGATAAAAAACCAGCGTGTACTCGTAAGAAATTTTGAAAAATCTCGATTTAAAAACCTTAGGAGAAATGGCTAACTGAATGACTTCGGCCAGCGATTGCTATCCGGGTTCACTAAAATAGAGGAGGCACAGTCTGCCTACGGAAAATTGAGTTTAAAGCGTATACATAAATTATTGCAGGTATATTCAAGTCAAAACTACCAAGACCATACATATTAGCATCTAGCAGCGCAAATACCCAGTCGCAATGACTAACCCGACTGGCAGACCGTCGCTACAACTGACTCTCTTGGCCAGTTTTTGCATTTTTATACGTTCCACCGAGAGAAAACCTCCACAGCGTTTTCGCGCCTAATTAAATTGCAATGATGTAAAGCCTGCACATCATTATTTAATAATTAAAATCACCGTTCAGTATCCAATTTTAACTATTATAGAGTATGTTGTAGCTTTATAAAAAAAATTAATAAATTATCTCAGCATTTTTTATTTTCAAATGACACTCGTCGTAGCTGTGTCATCGTAGTAATGCTATGAATACCATACAGGGCACAACGGAAGCGTGACGTCGGCCACTAGTTCTTCTTACAGGATTTTGGACCCACTCACATTCAAAGTTATATTGGTTAACTGCTTCTCATCCGTGGAGTTTCGCAGTGCATGAATGGAGATTTGGTTCTCTTATGGCACTATACGCAAGACGTTACTATCATTATTTTCTGTCAAAAAAGCGTAACGAATGCGCACAGCCGGCGACTGAGGTCAAACCCAGCCAGGGCCTGCAGCCCGTAATTGCAGCAGCCATCAAACTTGCAGCGATGTCAAATAAACAAGGTAGGGAGCGAACTGCCGCCCTCAGAGCTAGACGATGAACTGAGGAAACCGAGAAATGCGCTCGTTTCGTTGTAGTCGCGAAAACTAGGGCAAAGGACCAACTAGTCGACAGCTTTTTGGTGCAGCCTGTAGCTGCTAGCCACAGGAGGATAAAGCTGCTGTCTGCAGAGTCGTGGGCAGTGAAGTCAATTGGTCCGCTTCAGCCGATTCCTGCCTCTGGGGTGGAGCTGGTTTCCAGAGCCTGCCAAACGTCAACATCTTGGAATGTGTGTGCCAACCTTGCAAGTGCAGTAGCAGAGACGCGTGCGATCCAGTGCGACCAATGATATAGTAATAATAATGATAATATATTTGTATAGCGCTCTCAGATAACTTCATAACTTTCTAAGCACTTTACGGTTGCTGCGTGGAAAGCACGATCGAATGGTGAGTGATAGCAAAGAAAGAAGCTGCCTGAAAAGGGAATAGAAACCTTAGGCCTTTCAACCCCGGTTTTATTTTGAAGTTATTACTCTTTCAGAGCCGTGTTCAGCTGAAGCGAGTCGATCAATATTTTCTCGCTTCTTTCCAGGTCAAACTGATGCTGCTACTTTAGCAAGAACCTGAGAGGAGACTAATTACTACTGATTAATGACTACTATGAAAAACCGCACTTAAGACCTTGGTTAGTCAACAGAGTTCCGTCGTTAGGAAGATGGGGCGAGATCTAGCTTTGTCGTGACAACACAAACCCCGGTGATTGAGCTAATTGGCTGGTTTGGCTGCTATCAGGATGTGCATCTTCGGGGTCTGCCTGGTGGTCGCTGCTGAAGTCTGTGCTGTGATTACATAGTACACGACTCGCGCTTCGCTTTACGGCGCTAGGTAAGATCATTGGTAACTTACTAAAAAGTATGCTTCCGTACGATTTAAAAAAATATATATATATATATATATAAGAACAGCAGATTCTGGTAGAAGTAAACAGCTGCGAATGCGATTGTAAATGAACGTGCTGTTGCCAAAACATTCAACATATGACAATGAACGTTTTATTTGTATTAATTCTCAAAAACTTCGAATGAATAACTGACATCGTCTTACTTATATTATTTATATTAGTCATATTATTACATTATTATATTAGTTATATTATTATATTAGTTATATTTAGGCCACACTTGTGATTTCCTATGCTGTGTCCCCATTCTGCAGGGTTTTGCCAAATTTTCCGTAATTTTATTTTTCAATGTCGTACAGACTTTATCTAGAATGAGGTTAGCTGATTCAAAAGCCTAATTTATAAAGCTGTAGAACAGCCTTAACGGCAGTCATCATCGCCTGCATGGGACAATAAAAGATCGCACACTGCAGGACTCGCGACGCGGGTCGTAAAGAACGAGTACTTTACCTTCTGGGCGAATATTGGTACGCATTACGCACTTCTGAGCCAAAAAAAGGGAAAGCGGCTGTGGCGGAAATAACGAAGCCAAAAATGCCGTCGGACACAAACTACGAATATAAAAAATCCGCCACAAGATGCTCTCTATTTTATCTTAAGCTCCACAGATTTCTCATGGAATTCGACGTACTGTCTCGTGAACCATTTACGGTTTTATTGCACAGTCCGAGGTCGGAATATGAACATTTAAAGAATGCCGAGGCACCGCCGAGCTCTTTAAGAAAAGCAACGTGTTAAAGAGCTTGGACGGCGTCAATGAGTTTAAATGTCGTAAGTCTGCTACAAAAACACGTGATCTTAAGAATTAATGTCATTAAAACTAGTTTAATGAAAGACCTTGCACGTTTATGAGGATTCAAGCATATGTATGTCAACAGGTGTGCCGTATTGAGGAGCACACACGCGCACGCACACGCGAAAACACAATCACACATACATATATACCTTTGCGACGCAAAGAGAATATTTAATTAAATGAGTTATAATTCGAGCACGATGTTTAGCTATCTTCATACTAGTTTTTATTATTTTTACCTTATCTTTTTCCGGCTGGTGACCAAACAAGTTACATAAATATTACTATATATTGTGAACTTGCTAGTGTGCTAATGAGAAAATAAATTGTTGACTTGGAAAAACTTGCCACCCCCCCCCCACCGAGGAAGATTTCAGTTTTCGCTGACAATTTTAAAATCCTTCTGTGCGTGAAACTTCAAAAAATGTAATGTCGCACGTGAAATATATGGCATGTTTTACTCTAACCGCGAGTTTTATGAGCGTGTCGAATGCAAGCCGCAATGCAATGGCATAAGCAAATTCAAAAGACTGCGTGACCCATTGCTCTGCATGGATGGCTCTCCATGGGATGATTAATAATTGCCAGTAATTTATAATTTAATGGGCAATTATTAGGGTAGCTTCGAATGCACAAACACGTGGCCCACGCTGTAGTATCACTCCAAAAATAAGGCGCTCGTAGAGCCGCCTGCGTCAGCCTCTCACTGTTTTCCTCGCACTTCTCCAGCTTACTGGGCTGCTAGTCAATCAGTATCCCTTGCTGTTAGATTTCAAAAAAATCTCTCTGAAAGGAATCCTCCGATTAATTGACGAAAAAGCAGGAAATTTAGTCGCAAAACAGCATAATGCAAAAGTTGGAGGCAGGCCCTAATATACTACTAATATAATATAATTGTAAATGCTTGTAAATTGGCTGTCAAAATTGCTGGTAAAGGCTATTTCTAGGATGACTTCGAGAGAGAGAGAGAGGTTAGATGAAGTGCTAGAGGACAGAATTTGATTTGTCACGTCACACTGCTAGTTATCTCCCACCTGGCTTCCGATCAGCTGCTTCTATTGGCCGATTTGCTCAGGCTCAAACCAAAGCTTAGAATTAGCTTGCTTTTTCTGGCTGATCCGATTTGCACAGAATTCGGCTGATCAATTTGGATCCGGGATGTGACTCCTGGATTGGCTTCAGGATTGGGCTCTGATGGCTCTGGCCACCAACCTGGCGACGTCACTAAGCGTCGCTATGCAATTAAAGGCCTGCGGATTTAGAGATAGTTAGATCAATTCCTGATTCGAGCAGGCATTCTTTTAGTTTTGAAAAAAGAATGCTAGATAATATTAGTATAGCATCGAATAAACATAGCTTTCTTTTGAAATAAGCTTAGATCGCTTTTAAATTATTGTTCCCTTTATCAAACTCAAACACAATAACGATCGCTAATATTCAGCAATATAGAGATCGTAATTGAAGAGAAAAAATATTTTCTAAATTATACACCAAACAAAATCCAAGTGCGGAGAATCTAAAAACCTATCTGTCCAGAGATGGTGCCAAGATTTTCATGTCGGAGCAATACCCTGCAAGATTTCATTCAGAGGGCAAAACCCAAAGGTAATGAGAAATATAGAGCACGATCTTCGTGTTTATTCTAATCAATCTCGGCAGTCTCTCATTGATTGAAACAAGGACATAATTGTATCTTTCGTGACGGCACGGGGATATACGTTTAAGGATGGCTCAGGTCGCTGCCCCACCCTACGCTTTAGAATGTTAGGTGAATGCCCTTCTGCTCACTCCCTGGCTCTGCGACTGTCTCTATTCGTGGTTTCTTCATAAGACTTCTTCTTTCAATATTATAGAACCTAATAGGCCTTAAGGATTTAAGTCGGCTTTTATCAATATGATGAACATCACTCGCCTTTATCCACATTTAACGTATTTGAATACATTTTGGCACTCTTACGAAGGTAGGATATTCTCAAATAAAAATAATTCCATTGTCATACGTAACTTTATGCCACGGCACTTCGTATAAGAGTACACAGCTGACTAATTAATACATTGTTCACACCTATTCATACATGCAAGGCATAGTGTAATCAAAATCTATCAATCATCTTAAAAACGTGTAAGGTTTCAATATTTGATTGCCTATCAATGTTAATGGCGACTAGAACAATTCGATATGGCACGGTATTGATGATCTGTTCAACGCATTGATTGATTTCAATTATGAGTACCTACCTTATTCGTACTTTCCAGCAATATTAATATCGGTATAATTGCCTGACGCTCACAACTTTAGTTCAGTTTCAGCTGCTAAAGTAGATGCGAATCTGCATTTCCTCAGATGGCGTCACGAGGCTATGGCATCGGGCAGACGCATTTTCTACCTCCGGGGCCTATTTATCTAGGTGAGAGTGAAGATTGCTCATCGGAAGCGTCGGAATCTGATGCGTAATACATATTTTTGGCATGCCTGTCGAGGATAAGGACAAATACTGGGCATTTTCATTTCACCTGCGAAAACTGCAAAGAAAGCTCTTACGGAGAGATGGAAATTGATTCGTGAAATTGTATGCTATAAAACTGTTAGGCATGAATTACAAAGGATGGTTTCTTGAATCATAATTAGAGTTATATTTTTTTATTTACAAGATTGTGCAGAGAGGAAAAAAGGGCAAATCAAGTTTTCTATCCCAATAATTTGATGGTAACACAATCACCACTCACAGCAACTGCTACTCTTACACAATGGACCTCTCCAAACGTCGGACTGCCAGAATTCGTCTACTATAACATATTCAGACATTATTTCATGCACCTCCGTGAGCAAAACTGTCATAAACGGCAATCATTGATATGGATATGTCTTTTGTATTGCACCTCAAGAGAACTCAAGCTCTATTCAGGTGCTTTGCAACTCGTTGCAAGAGAAGTAATAACTAACAGGTAATAAACTGCAAATTATTCTGCTTAGATCAGCCTGTTACAAAACAATTAGTGAACAACATCCAAAAGCACAAAAAAGACTCGCGGCCGCAGGTTATTAGGACCTCAGTAAGTAACACTGGCTCAATTGTAAATAGGCAGGTAAAGCACACAGGAAGCACAGACAGATCCACCGGGACGCAATTAAAAACAACATTTAAATGTTGCCTTTAGTCACGATGTGCACAATTTCATAATACAACTGAACATAAAGACAATTCACTTGAACAGAGCAAAGACTTTGTGTGACAGGTAGGTTTTCAGCTTCTTTTTGAGTGTCGTAAAATAAGGAATTGACGTTATTTCAGCTTATATTGAGTTTTAGGAACATAATAACTGAAGGCATGATCTCCAAGAGATTTGACTTTATTTAATGGGAAGAAGTAGCCAACCAGAGCACGAAGAGTGGGTTTCTGCGACGGGAGGCCTCGAGTGAAACGAATTGAAATAGGTAGGCTGGAGAAAGAGAATAGAGAGATCTATAAGTGAGTGACATGACCTAGAAGTCAATACGCTGCTTGATATGCAGCCAGCGCAGACGGTGACCAGTGGTATAATTCGGTAGTCGTGGCGTTTACGACGCGTAAGCCTGCTGCCAAGTTTCACCAACCGCACCCACGGAAGAGATCGAAGAGACCGCCGTCTTCAGAAGACAGCGGAAATTTAGAGAGCAAGGAAGACGCAGTAGATCCAGATAACCATTGCAAATGTGGAGCTGAGGAGTAGAGAAACTCTGCATAACTCAAAAAATCAACGACTTGATCGGAGGCATTGGTCTCACCGAGTCAAATGCTGAACTTTGTTATGTTTTGGCTAAAGCAGTGGAAGTTATTAGATGAAGTGGCTGTATGAATTGGATAGCGTGCAAGTCGCAGATCAGAAGACGCGTTGCCAATCTGTCTCCAGCTTCTTTGCCTGTCAAGATTGGCTCTTCTTATGCAACAATGTGACCGCTCTGTTCGAGGCAATAGAAATCGCCAGCAACCGGCGCGTGTCGAGCCTCTCCATTGACAGCCTATCCAGGGGTCTAAACGCCGCGCGCTGCTCCTCAACGGGAACAAGTACGCGTCTCTTCCTCGGGCTAAAGCAATGCACATGAAAGAGGATTGTAGCCACGTCAAGACCTTGCTTGACACCTTGAGGTACGACGAGTTCGGCTCGCAGGTCATTGAAGACTTTAAATGGTAGCAATCCTGAGGAATTGGCCAGGCGGTTGTGAACACAGTTTCCGTGCGACGTTTGTCCTTGGGAAGGCAGGGACCGCAGTGCACACTTCTGCGGGCGGAACTGACCATCATACGGAGCTCTCTTAGGGACAAACAACGTAATGTGGAAGCCAGTGGTAAGCTTCCATAAGCTGCTGAAATTTTCCTCTGCACATCAAATTGGCTCTTACTAAGCTATTTGTCACAGCTCTAGATAAGGAATTGGCAGCTTTCGAACACCTTATAATAATAGTAATAATAATAATAATGCATTTGATATAGCACACTCAGAGAACTCAACCTATTTCTAGGCACTTGACATTTGCTGTAAAGAAAGCATGGTCGAATGGTTAGTTGTAGCATGCTCAATAAACAACAGGAATAACATGGTTAGGGGTGACATGCACAGGGTCAGCATGCACAGTGTGGTTAGTGACAGCATGCACAGTGTCAGCACGTATAGGCACATAAAGAACGAATCACGGGAACCCTCTGAATTGCAAATGCGCTCACGCTGTGCGTCCGAGGCTCACGCTGTGCGTCGCGTCGTGACCATCATTTGCAGCTGAGGCAACCGTTCGTTGTCGTACCTTGAGCGGCAGCAGCAGCGGCGGCCGCTCCTCTCTCTCCCGCGTCGCGTCGCGCGACCGCTCGCCTCACTCTTGCAGACGACCGATGAGGCGCCGGCGGCCAGGCGTCCGACGAAGGACAAGCTCGCCAAAGCTCTGGCGGCGCTGAACGGCGCTACGGCCGACACCACGACAGCAACGGTGACCTATAGTTGCTGTGATAAATAGTTGCGTTTTTAGTTTCTTTTTAAATGTGGTCAAATTAGGAGATATCGTGACGCAAGTCGGAAGTGAGCTCCCGGCTTTGGGAGCAAACGAACTAAAGGCACGGTCTCCAAATGATTTGAGGTTTGTCCTAGGTATAGGTAAACAGATGGATTCCGAAAAGCGGGTGGTACGATGCTTAGTCTGTTGAGGGAGTAATTCTGATAGGTAGGCTGAAGCCAAAAATCTTAAAAAATTCTCGTAGCTGCCTGAGCTAGATGTCAAAGCCGGTGTCTTTGCGGGACTGATTCTAAAGAGGATTATAGGATGCAACACATTCCGTAGGAAACCCGCTGGCAAGAAGAAGAAGAAGAGGAGGCTGAGGAAAGTTTTGTCGCATATAGTTTCAGGCTTTCTAGGCAATCGCAAGACAGAAAAATATGTAGAGCTGGTTGATGCTATGGTGAACAGACCTACAGCAGAGTAGGCTTCAGGCCATCCTTCAAAGTTAATATTAGTGACCGCTCATCTTAATACATTTAAAGCGAGAACATGGAACTTATTCGGAGGAGCGAGGCCGTCGCTTCCGCCAGGATTTTCTTGACTCCGAGCTCCGCTACTAAGGACAGTAGAGCGAGCAAAAGAAGGCTGATGGCATTCGGGGGTGTTGGCTAATAGTAATTTACAATGTAATCACAAATCTTGAAAAAATACTCACTTCTAAATTTCGCGTGCTTGCATATTTGGATAATATCAGCATTAATAGAATTTGATCTTGATTAATTTGTCCGTGACTAAATGTGAAGCAAAAGAGTCGAATTCGTTCATTGTCGCACGAGAAATGGGTGAATTTTCAGCTTATCACTCTCCTAGTCACGAAGTAAAGTTGTTTTTTTTTTTAGGAATAATGGCCGTTGTGTTTACTTTACAGGTAGAGCAATTAGGAAATGACACTTACTACTTACAACATATTGTGATACACGTTAGAACAGGTGTGAGGGTCCGCCCAAGAAGTTACCTGGTTGCGGCTGAAAACTTGTTGGCCATCGCGAGTCAGCGATAAATCCTAGGGTGGACATTTCTCTAGCCTCGACGTACTTGGAATAACGCTAAAAATCCAAAGTAATACTGAGTACCGCTCATTGAAGGTTGAGATGTTTACGGCGCCTACCGACCATGGTGAGCCGTGATGGCACACTAGGTAAGGCGGTTGCTTTCACGACCTTGGTCCCGAGGTCGTCGGTTCGATTCGTGCAGTGGGCGATTCTTTATCGCCACTGCAAGCGGTGGTGATAGCCTGTAAAGGCTCTTCCGTTGCTATACAAAAAGAGGCTGTTTAATCAGCTAGGATTTATTTATTTATTACAGGGGTTTCGTGCTCTGTGAAGCTCTTCCTGAGTCAAGAGCATGTATTTTCAACCATTAGCAATCACTCGGCTGATGAAAAGGCTACTTTCAATAGCTTTCTCTTGCTTTCTTAAGTCGGCTAGAATAGCTGGGATAGAGCATATGTTATGGGAATATAAGCCATGCCGAACCTTAACGCAAATTTTTATAGCTTTTAAACAGAGGCCACACGTTTAACAGGCGACCAATTTCCCTTTAACCTATTTAATACCAAGAGTTTCACACATTGACCATATTTCAAATTTTTTTGGCCATAAAATATTTACAATATTAGTAGGTATAGACATAATAATAATAATACATTTGTGTGGCGCCCTCGGAGAACTCAATCTCTTTCTAATCACTTTATATTTGCTGCAAAGCAAGCATGATCGAATGGTTAGTGGTAGATGATAATCTGCCAACAAAATTGTATGCATTTGGATTACGTTTTTTTTACTGGTGTAGACCGATGACATACAGAAGCTTTTAGCTTCGAAGTTGCATCAACTCTGATGATGTGCACATTGCTATGCGAATCTAAGTTGGGACTTCACAGCTCATGAATTTGAAGATCTTTCAATCTAGCATTGCAAGAGCCAACTGCACCCAGACCAGCTAATCGCATCTATTTTCATAAATTCCACCACCCTCGAAAAATCAGCTGTGGCTGCTGCAGAATGAAGGTGTAGGGATAGGGTTCCAAGGGGCTGTGGCCCTCCTCGGAGCAACTCGAAGGGAAGTGTCAGACCGCCAAGCCAACCGCCAGTCTCCGTCGGAATTCTATGATTGGTTGGCCCGTCCCCTCCTTGCCTGCATCTTGTCTGTACTACTGGCTGCAAGACTCTGTGCGCAACAGCTTATGCTTGTTATAATTATCTTATTGGAATTACTCATTAACATTTATTTAGTCTAGTCATCACAGGTATCTACAAAAGTAAAAGAACTGGGTAAAATATCTGCTTGGCTCCACAGGTCAAGAGGCAGCTGAAATATGCAGTTGTTAATTTTTTTTGGAGGCGTTTAGTAAACTCAAGCAACTTACAGACACTAGTGATGAAATGGGTTTTCTAATCTCTCTGGAACCTTCAGGCTATCGATACGTTTAGTGATGGCATGCGCTCAGTAAAGCATTAGCCTCAGGTTTCCATAAAGTTAAAGCATTAGCATGGAAGGCCCTAACCGGCAGGTTAAACACAATGCGACTCAGCTTTAACGACGGGGATCAAAAGATTCGTTTGCCAAGCTTTCTTCAGCAAAATCGGCAGACCACCCGTTTTAATTTATCCGTTGGCATGGCAACGGACAAATGGCAACTGTCCATTGACTTTTAAAATTGGAGAAGTAAATACAAGTGATTTGGCATGAAATGTCTGACGATTAGTGACCCTGCTAAATCCGAAGCAGACGGCATGGTCTGACTATGGGTGTGCTAATCTGATTCGTATTGAGTAACTCATTGAGTCTCAATTACAGCGTACTTTAAATGGCTGAGAAAATGGCTCTGCTATACAAAAGAAATCCAGTGGGAGTTACTGAACTTTCCGCATCGGCCAATTTTCAATTAGTTCCCTCAACTCATTGCAGCAAAATCAGGCCGGTTAGGTCAGCCTTCAATTATGGCTCTAAAGCTATGACTGAAACATCTGGATGCGGCTAAGTCACCGGCTCCAATCTACAGATCCATCCTAACGCGCGAACAAAATGATGCTACATGGTGCAAAAACTTTAGTTTGTGATTCATACGGGAGTAATCAATGTTAATAAATTTAGCCCTAGATCGCATTCTATGCACACACAAAACTACTCGACTATGCCTATAGTGAAGACCAACCACGTTGACAAAGTGGAATCACCCAACTATCCTAAACTGAAGAAGGTGACTATATTGTTGGTATGAGATCTACTTACTACTAAGAAAGCATTTCTTTGAAGCAGAACAAATCGCTTAAGATTATCGTTTGGAAACCGCGCTTTCAGTTCGTTAGTTCTCAAAGCCTGGAACTCATTCCCGACATGGGTCACGACACCGCCTGAATTGACCACATTTACAAAGAAATTAAAAACGCATCTATTTGTTAAGGCATTTAGTGGGTTCCTGCGATCCGTCCTTTATGTATTTATGCATGCTGACCCTGTACATATTGCCACTAACCATGTTATTCCTTTTGTTTATTGAGCATGCTACGACTAACCATTCGATCATGCTTCCTTTACAGCAAATGTAAAGTGCCTACAAAAAGATTGAGTTCTCTGAGGATGATATATCAAATGTGCTATTATTATTATTATTATTATTATTGTTGTTGTTATCGGTTTCCGTTGACGATCAAAACCACTGCAAACGCCTTCAAATCTGAGTGCTTACTAAAAGCAGGCAAGCAGTGCTTCCAAAATTGACCACAAGCGGAAGGAAAGTGGGTGGACTTCGCATCATCATCTAGGACAAAGGCCAATTGGCTCATTCTACAAAGCTCTGCACTTATCCACTATTAATCTCGGATTGGGCTACTTAAATCGACGCCTGACTGTCGCAAGCGTTTTCCTCGGCCTGGCCAGGTCTACGCTAGCTTAATGCATAGTATGTGGTAATTGGCATCTTTGATGTAGCCATCTTGGCGCCGCCGGAGAGGCACGCCAAGCAGCGTAGAGATTCCGTGGGTCGTTTTCGCAGAGCAATTAGTTGCCTTACCGTTTTTTGCCCATATACTATGCCGATATGCATCCCATAGCCTTCTAGCAATTCATTGCGTGATATTTTTGTCCAAATATTTGGTACTGTCGAGCTAGCATTGATGAGCTACTCGAAGCTCTCCCGGAAAGCTACTTTGCTACACTAATCAAATGCAGTTTCGCGTGTAGATGAGTGGAAAAAGCAGGTTTTCAGCCAAATTTACGCCCTTGCTCATTTCATGGCGACGTTGCGATCCTTTGACGAAGCTGATATGCTAATAAAGTGCTAATCCTCTAACAGCAGTAATTTTGCTTCGGCAGTTTCCGTGGGGCTACTTACGTGCTTAATTGTGCTGCTTGCCCTCAGCAGACCAGCTTTCCTGTAGCAAGACGAGAAATTTGGCTGTTAGATCAAATTATGCTTTAGTGAGATCTGATCCTTGGCTTCTTTGTCTAATCGTAGACTCTGTCAAGCCAAAGTTTAACTTTCAGTAGCCAACGACCCCGACGTAATCTCATATCTGCGAGAATGACTTTTTCGCTCTAAAGAAGATCCCTCTTGTAGGCTAAAGTGGGACTGTAAAAAAAAGTGCAAGATCACAGTTTACCGGTAACTCAGAACGTAGGGACGTCATTCTAAATTCTCTTAGTTCGTGCCATGCATTCGCATGACAGAGACTCTCGGTGGTAGGTTCGTGGACTATGCGCCCCGATTTGGAAGCCTGGGGTACTGCACTGGGTCGCACTGTCAGCCGCTCCAAGACCTCTCGAATATTTTGGGCCAAAAGAAGCGGAGAAATCTATCACCGGAACTCTGGAGGCGCTGAACCAGTGTCGACTGCTAAACCGGCCCGATTGTGACCGACAATAATTATTAGTAGCTTCTCGATTATAAAGACAAAGAACCGATTATGCGATAATTTACGGCTGAGACCGCATAGAAACCGGTACCATGCATGAGCTGGGCAGTTAGTTGTGATTCCAGACCCTGCATTGGCATTTGAGATTACTACAGCTCTAGGCCACGGAGCCGTTGGTGTATGTCACGACCACTGTTGAACGCCTGCAATGCTCAGCTGATGTCAAATAGACTTGACTACGCTATGAACACGGACTTTTAATGTTACGAGCACTCTTCGTTGCCGCCGTGTTCCTGCAGCTGTAGGCGTACCTGCTGTTTTGGTGCAGCACCTGCAAGTCGCTAGCCGTGCTACAGGTGCCGCCAGTATTCGCCGTGCTTCGGCTGTGACCTGCACCGTTACCAGCGTTGATTTTGCAGCCTAGTTCTGACTGAATGTGGAAGCCGTACACTTCGTGAGTTTGTAATAGCGTCTCTTGCTGACTCTAAACGAGCTGCTGTCAGCTAGAGCATCGTCGGATTTCGTTGACAGAACACTTCGCCTGATCTACCCATAGATGGGCATGGCGACACAATTCTTTCTTCCTCAGTAGCCGCGTCATCTCATTGGCAGTGGTTGCCCTTCACTATAAGAATAATAATAATAAAAATAAGATAACAATAACAATAATAAGATAATAATAGTAATAGTAATAGTAAAATAATAAGACTACATCTCCCTTTACAACTGCTGCAAAGGACAGATGACCGTACTGCTCGTAGTAAAATGCACAATATCAGCAAGCTAAACAAGTTTTACAGGTGACATGTACAGGGTCAGCATGCAAATGTGGTTAGTGGCAGCACGCACAGTGTCAGCACACATGAGCCCCCAAAGGACAAATCAGAAGGACCCACTAAATCCTGCGATAAATAGGTGCGTTTTTAGCTTCTTTTTTAATGTCTTCTAGTCAGGGGATGTCATGACGCCAGTCGGAAGTGAGTTCCATGCTTCGAGAGCATAAAGACTAAAGACATGGTCTTCAAAGGAATTGAGGTTCGTATGAGGTGTAGATAAACGATTTGATTCAGAAAAGCATGTGGTACGATGCCTCATACCCTGGTGGGTGAGTAGTTTTGATAGGTAGGCTGGAGCCAGAGAACGAAGGGGCCTAAAAGTGAGTGACAGGACCTTGAAGCCGATGCGCTGCTGGACTGGGAGCCTGTGCAGGTGGGGAGGAACCGATGTGCTTGGGCAACAGCAAACGCTCACGAAAGACAAGCCTAGCTGCAGAGCTTTCAACAATGAGCACCTGATTGCACAGGCTCGTAGACAAGCAAGCAGCGAGTCGCAGAAGTCGAGGCGGGATTTTACTCACGCAAGGACCAACTTAGATGTGGTATCCCTGTCTAAGCAAGCCCGCATTTTAGCAATGTTATGGAGTTGAAAGTAGGCAGACTCGACTGTGGAGCTGATGTGATCGTCTAGTGCAAGGTCATTTTGGAACACGACACCGAGATTTCGTGCAGGTGCAACAGGAGATATGCTGAGAGAGCTGATTTTGAGCGTCAAGATTAATGAGTCACACTTGGTGTGCCAAAGACTAGTAAGTTGGTTTTATCGTCAGCTAATTTGAGAAAGTTTGCTGCCATCCATATGCAGATGTCATTCTGGAGAGCTAGGAGGGATCAAAGCAAAGGTATAGCTGAGTGTCATCCGCATAAGCGTGAAAGCTTAGATTGTAGTTGGCGATCAATTCGACAAGAGGGAGAGTATAAACTGCGACGAGAAGCTGACCAAGCACAGGGAACTGAGGTACCACGTACTCCAGGGGTTCGTCGAATGATCTTTTTCCATTCACATCAGTACTCTGGAGTCTCCCACTGATGTAGGACCTAAACTACTTTAGTGCAACGCCAGCAATGCCCAGGCGAGATGAGGGGCGCCCGAGAAGGACGCGGTGATCAGTGAGTAGTATCAAAATTGGGCATTCGGTCGGCCGAGCCGACGGCCGCCTCTCGTAGTTCGCGTAGCTAAGCGCTCCGCCGCGCTCATGTGCGGTCATTTTCGAGGTTGGCTCGTTCAGCACGCGCAGTTTTTGCTCGCGCCGCCGCTTCCCAAAAGACAAAGAACTCCCAAGGCCCACGGCCGCCAGCCAGCCGGAGGCCGCTATTATTTCCGGACCGGCGGACCGCGCGACCACGCCCTCCCCTGGACGAGATCGATAACTCCTATTGGAGAGCGCGCGCATGAGGAGTGCGGAGTCGCGCATGGATCGAGTGCTCTAATACGGGCCTCTGCCGTTGGTACCGGTAGCCGCACGTTTTCGCGCGCGCGCGTGCTCGGCGACAGAGCTCGACGCGCGCGCCCGGAGCGCTGCTATAGCCGAAGGTAAGCGCGCGATTCGCCTCTGTTCGGCCGGCGGGCCCTTTGGCCGGGCCGCTCGGCCGGCCGCCGTTAGTCCTGCCGGCACGCTTCCGCCCGACCGGCTCCGAGGCGAGTACGCCGAAGGCGCGCGCGCGGAGACGTGGCGTCTTCCTCTGCGGCGGCGGGTGCCTCTTCATAGCCGTTCGCGCACGGCGCGGCTTGGGGAGGGCATTCGGTCGGCTGTCGAGTCCGGGGTTCGCCGGGTGAGCGCTGGGGGGTGGGGGGCTGGCGCGTCCGCCGTCCTGCTCGCTGTCCTGCTCGCTGTCCTGCCGCTCACGGCCTTGCGGGATACGGGACTAGTAGCGCTCGCGCGTCTATCGCCTCGACCTGTCGCCTAGCTGCAGCGCATGGTACCCACCTCAAAGGCGAGCAGCCACGTCGGGCGCGGTCGCACCCCGACGTCACTGCCAGTGCCGCGCTCCCGGGCTTACGCTGGTGAAGTGGCCGCAGAGCACGCAAGTGCCCCCTATCTCTCAGATCGCCGCGCGGTGCGGTGCTGGAAAAGCGACTGCCTTACTTTCACGGCCTCTGCCGCCGGTCCCCCCCCCCCCCGCCGCCCGAGCGTACATCATGCTTTGTTGCGTCGCACTCGCTGCCGCCGGCGGCAGTAATTAGACCTCGCCGTGTGTACGTCTGTCTGTCCCTGCGTCTGTCACCTCGCGCCGCCTGGCCTTCCCCCTTGCCGCTAGGCATCCACTTAGCTAGCCGGCTGCGGCTGGTCGCCGTCGCGTCGGCGCGGTGGGCCAAGCTCTCCTCGGACTGGTGAATGAACGACTGCCACAGTTCTAGCCTAGTGGTGGCTGCCATTCCAGAGGCAGGATGGTGAAGCTGCCGGGTGGCTCTGAGGTGGCCACCCGGCCAGCCTGTAATTCCAAGTACCAGTGACTGGTGCTCCGATGGCCTGCAATCGGGCGAAAAAAGGTGGAAGACTATAGCGTTCTGCGGCTCGATGCTGATGCCCACTCATTGGATCGGGCTTGCCCCGGCTGACGTATGGCTACGCCTGATGTTTCAAGCTAGTCTAAGCCTGCGATAAACAGATGGTGCTGGTCTGCTCGGCGTGACGGTGGTGACGTTGAGATGGTCCTGATAGGTTCCGGTTCGGATGGGCTTGAGCCCTATCGAACGAAGTGAGCTGACTTATGGACAGTCGAATCAGGTCTGGGGGGGGGCAGAGACTCGACTGAGCACCGAAGCTTGAATCTGACGAGTTTGTTTAATCTTTTTCTCTTCTTTTCGTACCCAGAGATGGAAAGAGAGTCTGATAGAGAAAAGAGAGAGAGAGAGAGCGGAAGCGATTGAAATGGAGTAGACACAGGCTTATGCTCTGTAGTATACAAAATTGTAGACTTAGGGTGCAGGGCAGGGATGATGACGTAGTGTGCTAAGCTCGATCCCACAGCCCTTGACTGCTGCTGGGACTGTGCCACGGATGAAGAACCTTCATCAAGCCTGCTGCCGCTATTCATTTTTATTGATGAAACAGGAGCCCTCGTGCAAATGCAGCCTCCAGCTGTACATCTGTTGGCTGCTGCAGCAGATTTGCTTCCTACCTGTGGCCGGCTTTGCTAGCTAGGCAGAGTTTAAGTATGTAGTGCCATTCGAACTTGGTTGTATGTGCTTCTTTCTCCTTCCTACTGTAGCAATTTAGCCAAACATTATTTGTTTGCTGCATTTTTGCACATTCCAAGGATGCTTTAGAAGTGGTGAGGTCAAGTAAAAGGAGAGGCATGAAGACTGGGGTAATTAGTAGGACAGTGAAATAACCTGACCACTACAAGGCACAATGAGGTCACCAGATCACGTTAAAAGCCACACGAAAACGTAGGATGAGACCTGCTTTTTCTTGCCTGCCTTCAGCCAGCCTCTGTACCACACTGTCTCACTCAAGCAGTTCTGAGAGAACATCAAAATATGGTCTCAATGAACTTAATGACTCTCTCACACCACTTTGCAGCTCTCTTGTAAAATGCCCTGGTGGTCTGGTGAGCATTTTCTGCCATTAGTTGGATAACCGCTTTTCGATTTAGCTGTATTATATTCAACTCCTATTCAACTTTTCAACTCCTTAGCTCGACACAATGCCTGGATGATTATTGACTGTAATCATCATAAGCATTACAATTCATGTACTTCCTAACTTAAAAATAAATTATAGGAGCTTGGAATGCAAGTGCCGTCAAGAGTGCTAGGAGTTTCTTCCCTACAGAGTTCTTTGCTCAGAGCCTCATGTATCATCTCTGGCTTCTTAGGTACTCATCTCTAATACCCACTTGCTGATTGCCGACAAAGAAACAGCACATTTGCTGCGATTTAGATTTGTGAACTGAACCACAGAAAAAAATAGAACATAATCTTAATAATGCATGTCACGAATTGCTTTTGCCATTATCCTGCTGCCTTTAAACTTTCCCCAGTTTCAAGAAGGCATAGCGCCTCAGTTGACATTGGAACAGTGATGGCTCATCAGCAGAAGTGAGCAGCAGTCCAGCCTAGCGCGGCATCGTCGTCGTACTATTGGCATGGTGATTCAATGGTATGATGGCTCTGTCCTGTACAATGCCCCCTGCCTCTGCAAGGGCACACTGCAGGACCGGCTAACTCCATTCCCCCTGTAGGTGGTTACATTGTGCTGGAACCGATTGGTTGCAACAAACATGCTTGTCTTCGGCACTGGAGCTTGCTTACAGATCTCAAGGCCCTACGAAACATATTATTCAATCGTTGGAGGAGAGCAGCAGTGTTAAAAAATCCCCGATGTTTCATTGACGAAGTGCAAGCCTATTTGCATAGGCACAGCCAGTTTCTTTTTACCTACACCCATGTATCCATATTATCTGCAGATCATGTGACTGCAATCCTGAGGGTAGCCGAATGCTGTTGCAAAATTGAAGCATTCATTCAATGGGTTTTGAATGGTGGTTAAATCCAGTGCTAACCAGAGACTTGTCAGTGGATCACTTGATCACTTGTTGCACCTGCATCCCCTCTGTCTGTCTGATGTAAGCCATTGTCTGAGTTTACTAATATATGCGTAGCTGCCTAGATATGGTTCGAATCGAATAGCTATCTATCTGTCCCATCTGTCTGTCTGTCCCGTCTGTCTGTCCATCTGTCCGGCAGCCAGCCAACCTGCTAGCCTGACGGCTCGTCCTCTCTTTATCTCTCTCTCTCTCTCTCTCTCTCTCTCTCTCTCTCTCTCTCTCTGTCTCTGTCTGTCTGTCTGTCTGTCTGTCTGTCTGTCTGTCTGTCTGTCTGTCTGTCTGTCTGTCTGTCTCTCTCTCTCTCTCTCTCTCTCTCTCTCTCTCTCTCTCTCTCTCTCTCTCTCTCTCTCTCTCTCTCTCTCTCTCTCTCTCTCTCTCTAGCTCTATCACTCTCTACAGTGGTAACCGAAATGCCTTCTGCGGTGCTTGGGGCCAAGGTGAGCATACCGCCATTTCTGGAATCAGTGCTCTGTGTAAGTGCGAGTAGGCTGCCTGCTGCTCTGAGCGTCTATACTCTAGCCCACAGTACGAGTGAGATACTGCCAGAGCTGCCATACTCCCATAGTTTCCCTGCTTGAATGGCCCTCGATGAGGGCTGGGTAAGAAAGAGGGGTAGTGGATCACTATCATCTTCGGCTGTCTGTGGGCAGGCTTCTAACTGGCAACCGGGGCTTGCCACTGTAGGGACTACCTCGGCCCATTGCCAGCACTGCTGCTGCTGCTGCTGCTGCCACCGACGCTGCTGCTGCCGATGCTGCTGCTGCTGTTGTTCCCCACACCCTTCACCAGTTTCCTATAAATTGACTTGCACTGAAAATGCCACTGCTGCCACATGGCCCCAGCAGTCAGCTGTTAAGCAGCCGTCAAATGGAACCACAACTGACTAGGGAATACCTTGGCTTCCTCAACGAGCCGGTGTGCATTCTACACCAGCGTCTGGAGCATTCCAGCCTGGTTTTTGTTCACTGCCGTCACTGCTGCCCTGATTTCTCTCTTGCAGCTTTAATTCCCAGAGAGCGGCAGGATTGCACTGCTCAGTGCTTCTGGCTGCAGGACAAAGAGAGGCCTTCCACTCTTACACTGCTCTAGAACTGCCTGACAGTCGCCAGCCGCAACGAATCACCCAGCGACGGCTTGACTGGAAAGTCTGAGGGGAATCGGAAAAGCCGGCGTACCCAGTGCATCCAGCGCTCCTGCTGAGCGGCAGCATGGCAGCGGAGCCGTGATGGCTGACTTCATCTCGGGTCCTCGCTGCCTGCTGCCTGCTGCCGCAGTCGGCGTCTGCCGTTGGCACCACGGTCAGCCACCGAATTGACGCCGTGGGCTCTGGAGCCATCCTGCCCGGTGCCAGCCTCCTGTCATGACCGTCCTGTCGTGGGCTGCTGCAGCTGCGGTGGCGACGTGCTATGCCAGCCTCGTCACGGCCGTCGTTTGTAAGTAATATTTTTGCGCAGGCGCACGCGGCCGATGCAAAAGAAGCTCTGCTGCCGCTGCGTCAGCCACCGCTGCCGAGGCTTGCTGTGGTTCGGCACCGATAGCTGCTGCTTGGGTAGGTCGCTGGGTCTGTGTCTGAGCATCGCCTTATCTCCGCGGTGCCTGCCGACCTGCTGCTGCTGCTGCTGCTGCTGCTGGCGGCTGGCTGCATGGGGGAGGGGTTGGGGTCAATGGATACAGGGTGAAAGCTGCACAGGTCGGTTGAGCGCAGCTCCTACCGACCTGTGCAGCTGTCACCCTCCAACCGACCCAGGCCAGCTGCTCCTGATTCGCCCGCCGATTGTCACTTCCAGTTGTAAAAGAAAAAAATTTCACTCGAAGAAAACAGCTTCTGCCAGTGGCTCCTGTCTGTGGCAGGCCGGCTAGCTAATGTGTCACGCCATAACTTGCTAGCGATGGATAGGGGTGGGGTGGGGCAGGGACGCTGGTGCATGGTGGTTGCTGAGGAAGCCCATGCGTGGGCTTCGTGGACTGCACTGGTAGGGGCCAGCAGGAGCTCGCTGGCCCGTGACAGATCTGCGGGCCTCAGATTCCCGGGTCTCTCTTTTTTGGCGAGAGAAGAAACTAAGCCGATCTTCACCATATCGCTGTTTAGCTAGCTACTTGGGACAGGTAGCTCAGTATCACCGCGTGTGTCCTAAGCTTCTTGTTTGAGTTCCTCCTTTCTGTCTACTTTGGAGGAGAGGGCTACTTGTACAAGGCGCTCATCCTGTGTAAGACGCCTTGCTACCGTTCTCGTGTTTGTTGTTGGACGAGCCTCTACACATGTGGATTTTGCTGAATCGGGCTCTCAGCCTTGAGTTTCTCTCAGTGGATGGTGTCCTACAGCTTCATTGATATACAACCAGCACACCACGGCTGCCGTCAGCTTGAGTTGCTTCTGCTCGGTAGGTAGCCTTTCCCTGTGGGTGCCTTTTAGCTGTCAGTAGCCTTTGCCACATTCGATGACCACGGCCACTGCCTGCTGTTGTCCAGCACCAGCATTGGAGGTGAATGCCTAGGTCTTAGCCCTGAGATGATGATCTCGGGAGTTTTGCTGATTCAGTTGGTCGAATTGATGCAGTGTGCTCCTAGGCCCCACAGAAAAATAACTGCATAGTGGCCGACCGAGGGATTTCTGGCTACTACTAATAGGGGTAGTTGCTGGGTGGGGAGGGGGGGGGGGGGGGGGGGGGGGGGGTGCTAAGCTTTTTGTCTGCCCTCCGCCGACAGCTGCTGTTGACTGCAAACTGGAATCGCTGCATAGCTTTTGCTGATAGCCTCCTGCTGCTGCTGTCATGCTGTTGTCTGCCTGCCATCACACCCGTGGTTCGACAGGCACATGCAGCATCATGGCTCCAGGCACCGAGATCCTGCATTCAATTCGCTCTCCGTCCCCACTCGGCAATGTGACTGGGGGCGGGGGACGCTCTCATGCACTCTGTATAGCCTGCTGTTTGCAGACTACCCTCTGTCAGGACGGAGGCTAGTGCCAGTGCATTCGAAAAGTGGCACCGGCCCCTCAAACCACCCAGGCTGCTGCAGCACTTGCTCCCGGCAGGTTTATTTTCGGCGATCTCTTCCTTGAGGCCGTGCTGGTGGCACTATCACCTTAGCACAGGCACCCAGATCTGGTCGACAGTAGGGTGCTTTCAGAGAGCTGTTTGTCCCGGATGAATTCCTGCTGTGTTGGCATGTGTGCTGTCGTCCGGTGTCAGCAAACTTGCCACCGACGAAGGCTGGCTCTGCTTTGCAGCCTGCCTCAATGGCGCCCGAGTTGTTTAAATGTTTTTTTTCTTCAATTTCTCTCCTGTTCAGTTCCAAATGCTTGTTTTTGTTCCCACCACAACTGCAGCAGTGAATTAATGCATGGGTTGCAGACCGCAGGCGTCTGTCTAACATGTAGCCAGTGCCCGGTTACCTGCAGTTCATTGTGGCTTCGAGTGACAGCCAGTAAATGCTAACCATCTTTGGGCGTTTGTCTGGTTTGGTGTCACCTGCCTGGAGTGATTAGCTGCATGCCTTATCTGCTGTTATAGCTGACACCGAGTCGTTGGGTGGGGAAGGACAACTGTTAAGGCACGTGCTGAGAAAATCTCTCTCTCCATGCTTGCTCAGATGAACGGCTCAGTATGTGTTTGCCTGAAAGATAGCATCTGGAGTGGGGAGTGAATGGAGTGAGGGGAAGCCAAGTTCCAGGACTGCACCCATGTGCAAGTCATCTAGTCGTGTGGCTGCAGTTGCATTTAGGGCTTGCCCAGCAATCAGTGCACGTGGCCTGTAAGTCCTTGACCTGCCATTTGTCTAGTTTGCTGACAAGTGTAAATTGATCAGGTGGAATCCATTAGGTTCGGCTGTCATGACACTTGATGTCTGCATGGTTAATATATTAATATAATTTTCATTTACATAGGGGTCTAAGAGAACTTTTATCTCAATTCAGCTGTTTCACATAAGCCATAGGACTCAAGCCCCCGACTTTGTAGTCAAATGCATTCACCTTGACCTTGGCTCGAGGCCAGCACCTTAATAACCACTGGGCCAAACCAGCTGGCTGTATGTGCGTGCGAGTGTGCATGTGTGTGCCTACATGCTTGTATGTATGCAACTGCACTTATGTATGTGTGCACTTGCAACTCGGGCAGCTATTAGTTATTGTGCCTAGGGAGATGTCACACCTAGTGCAGTGGTCAGCTTCGAAGTTGGAATCCACGTGCTCCTCCCAGTTAAGGCCAGTGGAGTGAGGGCACGTGGGGGGAAGGGGGTCAGGCATTTCAGGAAAAACCTAACCGGTTTATGCCAGCCCCGGAGCCTGCTCTCCTGAGCTATGCTGGAAGCATGTTTGATTGACACTATTGACCTCAAATTGCTGATTGTTCTGGCACTGGAGATTAATGTCTCTATGCTCAGCCACGGGGCAGGAAACCGGCTGGAATGCTGCCTTTACTGCAAGGGCTGCCTTTACTGCAAGGGCTGCCTTTACTGCAAGGGCTGCCTTTACTACAAGGGTTGCCTTTACTACAAGGGCTGTCTTTACTACAATGGCTGCCTCTACTACAAGGGCTACTTTTACTACAAGGGCTGCCTCTACTACAAGGGCTGCCTTTACTACAAGGGCTGCCTCTACTACAAGGGCTGCCTTTATTACAAGGGCTGCCTTTACTACAGGGCTGCCTTTATTACAAGGGCTGCCTTTACTAAAGAGCTGCCTTTACTACAGGGCTGCCTTTACTTCAGGGCTGCCTTTACTACAGGGCTGCTTTTACTACTGGGCTTCCTTTACTACCGGGCTGCCTTTACTACTGGGCTGCCTTTACTACAAGGGCTGCCTTTACTACTGGGCTGCCTTTAGTACTGGGTCATGGCTCCTGGATCTGCTGTTGCCTGACTTGGACGGCAGAAGTGTCTTGGGCCGGTGCCGCTGGATGCCATGCTTACAGTTCTTTCTCCCTTGCCTCCAGGATTCTCTCCTGTGGCTGGTCGGATGGCAGGCTGTGGGCCAGCAGCTTTCCTACGGTGGTTCAAACTTTAGTTGGGCACAGTGTGCTTGTGGCAATGTCTCTTTGCTGTCAGATAGTTTGCCGACTCTCACGGGTGGTGGTTTGGTAGTGATGCTTGGGATCTTATGATCTGAGCCAGTTTCATCCTGCAATTTATGTGCATTTCTACCACTCACTCACATATTAGCAAATCAGTCCCTACACCATGCAATGTAATGTGTCTCCAACTGTAGCTTGGCAATAGAGGTTAGCTGATTTAACAGCCTCATTTATATATAGGGGTAGAAGAGCCTTAACGGCCATTACCAGCACTTGCAGTGGCAGTAAAGGATCACCAACTGAAGGACTCCAACCCAAGACCCGGGTTGTGAAGAGCAAGCATCTTACCTCCTGGGAGAAGACGGGGGGGGGGGGTGGGGGCAAAGCCACAAAGAATGAGCAAGTGTTACACAAGAGTTTTCCATTGCACACTCAAAGCTTGAGTAGCTTTTGTTACGCATACGGTAGCCAACAGACTCAATCTCTCTAGACTTCATGTCGCATTCTCTTCATGCAACGAAGAGAAAGTGAGAAGCATAGCTGCTGAGTCAGGAGGGCGTTCGAGTAATCGAGTAGGACGGCAGGAAAGGATGTGCCACAGTCACAGTTACTTCCTCCGGCAGGGTAAGAAGGAAAAGCTCATGGACACCTCTTGGCACTAGCTACAAACCAAGGCCTGCTGCCAGAGCTCTGGCAGCAGGCCTTGGCCACCATTTGACCCTTTCATTATTGGCCTGCCTGGATAAAGTCAAGGCTTAGACCTGCCCTCTTACTCAGTCGTGGGTTCAGCTCTGCTCACGAGCAAGAATGAAAGTAATGAGGTTCCACCTGGGCAGGACAAGCAAGCTCAGCAGCAGATGCATCGTCTTGCCTCAGGTGAGATGGCGTGAGTGAGTGGCGCTGGTCAGCTTGCATTCATGGTGCTTTGCTGACTTTGGGCAGCCCTCGGGCAGAGAGGCCTCCACTTAGCAGACAGACATGGCACACTGACATGACAGACGGACATGACACCCAAACACAGCGCAGTGCCTCCTGCAGCATTTTCCTTGAGATGGCTCTGCTAGTTCAGGGTTAGTTAATGGGCCTCTTCGATGGCTGTGAACCGATCCTGTGCAATGCTTGCTTGACTGCGCACGCCGACGCGCCGACTTTTGGCTACTCCGTCAGGAGCCTGGATCTCTCTGGAGCTCTGTCTAGCCCTTGGCAGCACTGCTGTGCATAGAGGAAGTCCTTGGCTGACAGGCAGCGCTGAGGAGGCCGAGGCAGCGCTGGCCGAGGAGCTTCGAGCGATCTCTAGAGCCTGCCCGAGTGCTGGTTCGAGGAGCGCCCAAGGACTAGGACCCGGGCAAGGACTAGGACTAACGAGCTCGTGCCCGGGTTCCATGTCTCCAAGCATTGCCCGAATGGTGGAGCAAGACAGTGATGCCATGTAGCACGGAACAGGCAGCTGTGTCGTTTTTTTTCCTGACATTGGTCAACCGGGCATCCTAATATATCTGCCAGTTGGAAGTTATGGGGAAGGGCTAGGCTGGATTAAATTGGGAAGGCTCTGAGCGAGAGAGACGAGGCCAGCACAAGGAGTGGATGGACCGTGGCACAGCCTGCCCTATGCCCCGACCCGAAGGGACAGGCAGCGTGCCACGTCACTTCTTCTTAGGGTTTCGTGGCTCCGGTCACTGGCTAAGGTCACTCGCTGGAACTTCTTGGCTTAATCTTGGCCAGGCTCTCTCCCAGGCTGCTGTGTATGCCAAGCACACAGAAGCTCTGCAGCTGGAAAAAGCAGCTGCCTCCCCCCAGTTTTACTCTATGATCTTAGTTAGCCACAAGGTCGTGTTTAGCTTGGCCTTATGGGAAGTGATGAGGCTACATCAGGTTGGGGGGTGGGTGGGTAATTGCCACGAATGGTGCAAGTTTTTAGCTGTACAGCCGGGGCAGACGACTGTGAGCCTGCAAAGGATGGGTAGACTTGGCCTGAGCTGCAGGCTGTCTGCCTGCAGGAGATCCGGAAGCAATCTGGCGAGGATGTCTGCATGCACTGCGCGGGCACTGAAAGCTGCATCAAGCAAGTTTCTGCTCTTATTTCCTGCTGCGTGCCGACGTGCTCTCTTCTTGAAGCACTGTGTCCTTACAGTTGTTCATGAAAAGTGCAACACGACTTTTGCTTGTCGGCGATCAGCTCTCATGCATAGGACTAGGATCTGACCTTCGCACTCAAGAAAGAGACACGGTCGCAGCAGATAGCAAAGCCGTGCTCCTGCTTGGCCGAAGCCATTGGAATGAGTGAATGCATGGATCTCACGAGCTTGCAGTGCTAACGAGCATGACACCATTCGGTCATTGCGTCGGCCACGCCTCAGCCAGTCCTCAAACGAGTCGATTCCTGTGCCCTGCTCCTGCGCTAGTGCTCCTGCCAGTGCTCTCACTGCTGCTTAGCCAGAAGTTTCGAGCCCCGGGGCATATGTGAAGCACCTGAATTGAGATTACGTTCTCTTGGGGTGCTATATAAATGAATTATATTCGGTCATCTGCCGAATATCTACCGTTCGTGGCTAGTTAATGCAGTGGCAGCTTGCATCAGGCATTTACCCAAAAAAAGAGAGCCGACTTGTACCGGCACCTAGGCAGCTGTCATACGAGTGCTGAAAGGAAGCAGTCGCCGGCCCATCCTGCTGTAGTGGCCCAAGTGGAGTATCAGGGCCACTGGAAGCTCTGTGTATGCAGTCGGTTTCAGCTGATCATGGGATTAGTCTGTTGGAGTGTTTAGGGGCTTTGATGAATAGGCATTAGCATAGCTAGTCGATGTGATGCATGAAAGGCCGGTTTAAACCGCTCATTACTTCGCCTTGCCCAACCAATAACCAAAGAGGATGATGTAATAATATTGTTAGTAATTGTACTTATAATGAAATATTTGTATAGTGCAAAGGGGACTAAATCTCTTTATATGCACTTTGCATTGATTTGTGGGAGCATGCAGTGTCAGCAGGTATAAGCAGACAAAGGGCAATTTACAAGGACCAAGGAAATACTGTAAGGACCAGGTGGGATTTCAGCTTATTTTAAATGACTTTAAGTTAGGGAATGTTGTGATGTCAGTAGGGAGTGCCTTCCGGGCTCTGAGATCATATGAACTGTCTCCATATATGTGAGGTTTGTTCAAGACACAGCAAAACTACTTGAGTCAGAAGAGAGGGTCATAGTATGTGCAGCCTGATAAGGAAGAACTTTGGGTATATAGGGCGGAGGAAGAGAATTAAGGGACCCGCAAGTGACTGAAAGAACATAGATGTCGGTACGCTGCTTGATTGTAGTTCTAACGCAGGTTGGTTAGAGATGGTGTCATGTGGCAGTGGTGACGTTCACGACAGAGATGCCTAGCTGCAGAGTTTTTGCAGCCACTTTAAGTGACTTGCTGCACTGTTGCAAGTAGTGAATAACAGCAGTCGAAACGAGATGTTACAAATGCACTGATCAGCTTTGGCTGTGGCATCCTTGTATTAGCTGGCACGAGTTTTTGCAATGATCTGTAGCTGAAAGTTGGCAGACCTGCCGGTGGAGCTGATGCAGGTCATCAAGCAAAAGTTCACCACGGAACAGGACACACTGATCGCATTCAGATGCTGCTGTAGTTATGCTGGCCAAGCCCGCTTCGAGTATTACGCTTTCAAATTTCTGAGTTTCGCCGGGTTTACACCTAGCTAGCAAGTTGGTTTAATCGTCATTTAATTTGAGAAAGCTAGCAAAGTCACCAGAGTGCGAATGTCATCAGCAGCACTTGTTGCAAGGGAGTTTGGAGAGTTTGGACGTGCTGGGACGCCGCTGCTTTCCTAGCTGGTCGCCTGCCCTGCTCAGCGCTGAGAGAGAGAGAGAGCTTGATCCAAATTTCCTGCCTCTCTTGCAATTGTCTTGCTGGCTCTCATATCTAGCTCTGTTAACTGCCCTCCTCTGGCACTAAGGGTGGCTGTGGCTAGTTGATGATGCTATTGCTGCTGCAGTCGTATCGAGCTGGTATCCGTGGCTTAGTGGTTGTGGGGGAGGAAGGAGTGTGCCACGTGTTTGAGGAAGCAGTTCGGGAGCAGACTGAGCAGCTGCTAGAGGACAGATGCCGAGTAGCCAATGAAAACACAGCCAGCCGGCAGCTGAATGGCAGCACAAGGCTGCTGCCGAACTCCGAGGCAGGACGGCAGCTCGGCAGCATTTTGCCCACACCCACAACGGCCGACCTCGACTCGGCACTCAGGCACAGCCACGAGCTCGAGCTGGTGGCAGACGCCCGTGGTATGCCACAGTCTCACATGCCCCCTCCTTCACCTCCCCCCCTTTCTGCTATCCCTCTCCCTCGTCCTCCCCCTCATCCTTCTCCCTTTTTCCTGCCTCATCCTGCACCTCTGACTGACCGGCCTGCCGTCGGGTGTGCGCATCGAGCTCGCATGCTGTTGGCAGCTTTTCCGTTATGACTCGAACGACCGATGCTCCCACTGGGCTGCCGATGGCCTGCTCCCTGACCGAGGCCCAGAGCCGAGCAGGATAGCTGCTAGTGCCCCGGTAATTTAATTGACCGCACGGTATTGCTCCCTGCTGACTCACCCGCCCCGTGACACCTGGGCTTCGATGCTGTTAAAGCTTTGCTCCAGCTGGTTTCTTCCGTGGGTTCGGTGCCTAAAATGCTGAGAGCTGAGCTTCTGGGGCAATCAGCTCGGACAGGCGCTCGGCCCATCAGGAGGCGCTTCAGGCTGCTGATCTGATCTTTCAAGGCTCCACACTTGTAATTACTGTTTCCAACTTCCTGCTACAAACTACCGACTAGCATGCTTCCCTTATCCACCCTAGTTAGTGTGTCCGGAGTCTCTCGCGAGAGATATTTTAAGGAATCAAGCATTTGCATTGATATTTTAAGGAATTGTTTGCACCAGATTGCCCTGACACGTGCCTGCAAGAGCCAGCAGAGCACACGCCCTGCACAATAATGCGTAGCTGAAAGCACAGCCAGGCAAGTAGCAGCATCAGCAGCAAATCAGCTGAACCTACTGAGATAGTGAGATGTGGCTGGTGCAAGCTGCTCTCAGTCACCAGCACATGAGTCGTGCCACTGAGTTAAGCAGTTTTTGCATACATGGTCTCTGTCTATGTCTATCCGACGAATTAATTATCCAGAGAGACCTAAGGAATGGAAATGACAAAGAAGAACAAAGGCTGCCGTCCCTGCTCAGCTTAGTACTCAGCAGGAGCCGGGACTTGTCCACAATTGGAAGGGTAACAGTGAGAATTTCAGTGATGTTGCCAAGCTCTACCAGGTAGAAATCGTGCACTTTGTCTTTGTTGCTGATCCTCTGACATGCGTTCGACACCTTGGCTGTCTTGTGCAGCCTTTATTAGATTTTTGTGTGACTGAAGTGTTCCTTCTGATATCTGGTTTTAATGGATGTGACATTGGCCTTGGCTGCAGAGTTTGCAAGGCCAACTACCGGTATCGCCGGTTCCTTCATTTCTTGTCCATTGCTTTTAATGTCATGTAGTCGTGGCACTAAATTTAATCCACCCGGCCTGTTGGCTCAGTGTGGCTGCTGATGTCCTTGGTGCAAAACTCTGCAGCTAGGCTTTTCTATCTTATACTTGGCAGTTACCACAGTGCTCTCACACTCACCCACTCTTGCCGACCTGCGCTTGCTCCCCATCAAACAGCGAAGCGACTTCAAGATTTTGCTTCCCACTTTAGATCCCTTCACTCTCTTACTCCAGCATGGCTATCCGAACTACTTCTTGATCAGGCTAAGCATGGTACTAGCAGCTCATCTGACTCAAATCGTTTAACTTTACTTTTAATCAAACAGGAATCCTTTAAGAGACCAAGCCTTTAGGTCGTATGCTCCTAAAGCCTTAAACTCACCTGCGACTGATTTCAAGATATCTCCAGACTCCACCACATTTATAAAAAAAGAAGCTAAAAACCCACCTGCTCCTCACACTATTTGCTGGGTCCATTTGCATTGTCCGTTGTGTGCTTATACGTGCCGACGATGTGCATGTTATCAGTAACCACGTTTATAAGTTTCCCTTAGAGCATATGCTGTCTTAAATTGTTTTTATTATTAGTATTTACCCAAGGGGCTGGCTCCTGCCTCGGGCACTTACATAAGGCTTCGCAACTGCAGATTACAGCTAGCCGACGTCTCGTGGTATGCTCTCACACACACTGCTACTGCATGTGTACGCTCATGCCAGGCCCCCCCCCCAATGGATGCCTTATCGGCACTTGACTGAGCGTGGGAGTCAGAGTGTGCCGTCTACCGAAGTTCGTTCTATATTTACGCCTCTCTCAATACTCTTGTTCACCGGTTAGCTAACTCACTAGAAAAGGCATCAACCGATGAGCACAAGTGGTTGAATCTGGGCTAGCATTAATGTAGTCACGGTGTATTCTACGCAGGTCTATGTACGGAAACGACTTCATGACTTCCAGCTTTCCCTTTAGCACTGCTGACAAAGAACAGATTGCAAATGGAGGTACTGTGGAAAGCCAAGCAAAGTTAGTAGCCTTACAAAGCAATGTATTGTGGTGCAAAGATAAAAGTATGGTCGTAGACAGTTTAAGCAAAGCCTGCTCATATGTTCCACTGTCATTAGTACCTCGACGACCTCGACCACCCGCCCAATGCATTGTGGGGTACTGCGTGACAATTCTTGTCACGGTCAGCAGGTGGATGTGTGTAATTTTTAGCTGACCATATATGGAGTGCTTCCTTTACGGCTTATGCTAAGTGCCTAGAAGCAGATTTAGTTCTCTTATAGCTTGCAATACACATGTGCAATAATAATAATTATAATAATAATAATGCACTTGATAAAGTGCCCTCAGAGAACTCAATCTCTCTCTAGGCGCTTTACATTTGCTGCAAAGGGAAATGCAATTGAATGGTGAGTAATATCATGCTTGATAAACAAAAAAAATGAATAACATGGTTAGGGGTGACATGCACAGGGTCAGCATGCAAATGTGGTTAGTGGCAGCATGCACAGTGTCAGCACGCATAAGCACGTGAAGGACGAATCACAGGGACCCAGTAAATGCTGTCCTAAATAGGTGTGTTTTTAAGTTCTTTTTAAATGTGGTCAGGTCAGGGGATGTTCTGACGCTGGTCGGAGGGAGTTCCAGGCTTTGGGAGCATACGAACTAAATGCACGGTCTCCAAAGGATTTGAGGTTTCTTTTTATTATTATTACTATTATTATTATGACTGATGATAGGTTTGGCTATACATTTCTGTGCCAATTTATGTCCACGTGACCTGAGAGAGGAGTTCAGTAAGAGGAGAGAGAGAGAGAGAGAGAGAGAGAGAGGAGAGAAAGAGAGACAGACAGACAGAGACAGACAGACACAGAAATTGTCTAAGGTTGCTCCACCTAGTTCAGCATTGCTATTCCAGTTTTCATATAGATGCATATAGACTTCTCCTGTCTGTTGTTTGCAATTGAGGACACTTGGCATGGAGCAAGCTTGGCACGCGGGGTAATTTGCCGAAGAGTATGACGAAGAGGACTGGAAAGCCGAACGGGATATGGCCACCATTGCTAGCCGGGACTTAGTAGTAACCATGCCGAGCTGAGGGAAGGAAGCCCTCAGGCTCCCCAGTCTCGGCGTTGACTGTCATCCATTGCCAGAAGGACCGGTCGATAAGTAGCAATCCCTTCTCTGCACTGCTGCATGTTTGTTTTTTATATATTTACTCGCTGGCCCTCAGATCCTGCACTCGCTGGCCCCCAGATCCTGCACTCACTGGTATCACCAGCCGGCTAGCAGCAGCAAGCCGGAAGCTGTTAGATGCCTTCAAGATGCACGATGCTTTTAGTTTCCAACCCCTTTCACCGGAGAGGTTTCTGCTGCTAAAAAGGCTGCGCTCCTTGGGCAGTGCCTGATACGCACCGGCTTGTCAACGGCACAGCCTCCCCCCACACGCTGGCTAGACAGCAGTGGTTGCCTGCTGATGATGCAGGAATGATCGCTGCAGTAGAGCCGTGGAGCAGGGATGGCTCCCTCTGCGACAAGGGCAACGTCAGGCCAGCGCGACCGGCAGGCTCGATCGGCCCATCGATCTTGCGGTGCTGTTGGTAGTTGTGATAATAATAATAATATTAACGCACTTGATAAAGCGCCCTCAGAGAACTCAATCTCTTTCTAGGCGCTTTACATTTGCTGCAAAGGGAAAGCGATTGAATGGGAGTAATATCATGCGATACTTTGCCTCACTCCACTACAGGCCACACACCGTTTAGGCATCAGTGCATCGAATGCCAGAATGGGATCCAGATGTCGGCAACTTTCAGATGCAGTGCCTTGGCAGCCAGCCGGTCGTGTAATGCCCTGGTGGGTGCTGCAGTTGAACGTGTAGCCAACAAAGGCTGCACGACTGTCGGGCACAGTTAGACGACATTCTCCGAGTAGCCCCGGGCACTGCTGCATGCCTTTTTGGTCCGACAGGCCACTACTCTCGTAGGATGCCGAGCCGAAGCAGCAAGGGGTCTACGTTTGCGGCACCTACGCTTCGAAGCTGCTTGCTTCGACTGAGCTACCGAATCAGACGCCACGAGTCGGAGCGACCGTGCAGTTTGTGTGGGTAGGTGCTGACGTGCTGTTCGACGACAGCATTATGGGCGCCGGGTAGGGTCTGACCAGAATAGTTGTAATGGACTGGCCCTTCCTGGAAACGTTTGAGACGGCCACTGAGTGATCAGAGCCGCAGTCATTTAGCCAGCGAGCGACTCGCCAGCGCTGCTTGGATTATTGAGGTGTTGCTTGGATTATTGAGGTGTTGCTTGGATTATCGAGGCACTGCTTTCATTATTAACGCACTGCTTGGATTGTTGAGGCACTGCTTGGATTGTTGAGGCACTGCTTGGATTATCGGCGTCGCATTGGTTTGCTATAGCACTAATTTTTTGTACACCTATGTTTCGAATGTAATGTAACTGTTGGTATGCCTAGTCCAGCTTGCCTTAACGTTAAAGTTAGATCGAGGGTAGAAAGCTGCAGGCACACCAATTTTCAGTTATGTACTTACTTACATTCGATTAGCCTGTTAGCAATTTTTAGAATCTTCAGCTCAAAAGTTAGTTAATGAGCTGAGCTCAATTTTATATGCTCAGAAAACGATCTGCTAAATCTATTGTGTTGCTGTCCCACCGGTAGTAAGCAGATATACCTGGACTAAAGAGCCTCAGTGTTACCAGGCAAGAAAACTTCCTTGTATTGCCTCTTGGCATACATTTACATGCAAGCAAGCATACTCATGTGTGCCCTCTCTCTGTCGCACGCACGTGCACACACACACACACACACACACACACACACACACACACACACACACACACACACACACACGAACGCATGCATGCATGCATGCATGCACGCACGCACACACGCACACACACACACACACACACACACACACACACACATAGGCTGGCTCGAGAGCACACCGAGTTTAAGTTACCACCAGGGCTAAGGCAGCTTCGTGTGAGAATGTCACAGGGTGTGTTCGAGTATTAGGATTAGCATAACAGCTGGAAAAAACCGAAAGGGCCACAGGTCGGCTAGACGACCAGTCAAGTAAACTGCTAAAACATCATCTGCCATGCTTGAATCTATGTTAAGCCCCTGGGGCTCCTGTTAGCCTTGGGACCCAGGCTTGGTACCCATCCATGCACTTGCACTGCCACCACTGGTGCTGATCCTAGGCACTGGTATTTATTAGCAGCACTGTTATATGCTTGAAGGCTGAATAAGTTGGTTGAAGGCTGTGCCTCTTCTCCTTAGAAATACTACTAGCCTGTCCACGGGCGCTCAGATTTAGTGCCAATGACCACAAGCAACACTAACTATCATGCCTAGTTTGTGAGCAGCATTGAGATGCCCTAATTCTTGCTAGCAAATATGATACATTTTTTATGCGCTGGTAGGGTACATTATCTAGATTCATGCATCTCAAACAGCTATTGGTTTTGAGATAAAATTGGCTTTAATAGTTTCCGGAGGACTGACTGGTCTTCCCAATCCTATTTCACTGAACGTTTTCCTAAATGGTTCAATCGGCTCTCAGCATTGCACTCTGTCATGCTCTTAATCAAAGCATTCGTGGGATTATTTTCCACTGCGGTTTCTAACACGCTTTGCACGTTCTTCGAGAGCAAGCTTTGCAAATTCTTCAAGAGAAAGCATATCTGTAATGTTGTACAAGGCAGCTGCCAACTTGATGAAAGCCGAACTGGGCTCTGTTACAATCTGCTTCCGGTGGCTGCCTGCAGAAGCGGATTTATGCATCGCTACCCACTGGCCTACAGCTTTTTCTATAGTGTCGCCAGTCTGCCTCATCCTTCAAACAAACAATGGGGTGTGTACTTTCCGAGGTAGCTGCTAGTGCAGTAGCACAATGCACACGGTTTGTTTGCAATCTCACCTTTCTCATAGCATAGCCAGCAGTGCATGCCGCTGCAGCCTGCTTGTATTCTGACAACGCTAAAGCCGATGTCAGTATGATATCCTGCTCCTGAGCACACAAGCTGTGCATGTTGTCAATTATTTGGCCCCGTGAGCAGCACGGGTCTCTAAAGAGGGGTGCCGTGGTTTCTTTATGTCATCTCCAAGAGTAACGGCAAGCATGTTTGGTGTCTGGTGGTGTACTGTTTACTGTCCCAAGCATGTGGCGCCTCTCAAGTGGACAATCGGATGCAGCCCCGGACCTGCTTTCGGATTGCTGTTGAATCTGTCCACAGCTCTGATAGACGACTGGAAGAGTCATAGATGCTGCTAGCAGAGCGTATATACAGGTGTATTTATTTAAAGAAATGCTTTTCTTTTCAATCCCAGAGGAATTCGAGAGTTGGTGATATTGAATACTGCAACACTTTGGCCTCGGCGAATTATTTTGCAGTACCTTTCTGCCCTCGAATGTAAGTGTAAGTAGTTAGATATATATGGGCCAGAGTCAGCATGTACGCTGAATCATAGTTGCTTACGGCCGGCTGACAATGGTATGCCGGTTCTACACATGTCAGAGAATTGAAGTCAAATCCTTTGCCATGCAATGAAACCAATGCAGACACAACAACGCAATGCCATGAAACCAATGCAGACATAACAATGCACATAGCAATGCTGGCTCTCCCTGACCCTGTTAGGCCTTCGCGAGGGAGTATACCAGTGACAGTTTCCACCCATTGTTTTACTGGAACTAGTATGCCCTTTGTTATGCGTGCCTAATCGTCAACATTCAGAGCACCATGCCCGATGTCAACATACTTATAATAATACAAAACATGTGTATAACATCCAAATAGAAGTAATTCTCTGTAAATAGTAGTAAATCTTTCTCGGCATTTAGGATATACTGGAAAGGAAGTATATCAAGTTATCGGTGTAAACATCACTTAATTTTAATATGGATGAGCTCATGAAAACAATTCACACGGGGGTGGGCAAATGAAGCTAGCATGGCCTCAGGAGTTTTCATTTTGAAGCTTGATATGCTTGCCTGTGAATATTTTGTCCATTATGAGTGCACACTCAGTTTACATCTTTAATAATAATGACAATAATAATAATAATATTACATTTGAAACAGCACCCTCAGATAACTCAATCTCTTTCTAGGCACTTTACATTTGTTCAATCTCTTCTGCTACCCTAGCAGGAAGTACTCAAAAATCGATTGTTTTTAGAGGAAATCCGACTGGCATTCTAAATTGTTATACCGACACTGAACTCTTGGGTGTTAAAGATCAAGGTTTTTTGAACACAATTGCAAGCTGTCCCTGAACAGAATCACGGCATTAGGGCGAAAACGTTTAAACTCCTCTCTATCTATACGCTAGCTTATTTCCTATGCTGCTTGCCGTCTTCACCATTTGCTTCAAGAGCTTCAGCAGAGCACCACTGAAAGCTGCTTCTACGGTCTCGGCAAGCATATGTCACACGACTTGTCTGCCACACTGGGGGGGGGGGGGTAGCAGCAGCAGTGCTGCTATGTTCACTAGTCACTGGCATTAGGTTCACTTGCCTTTTAAGTATTCTTGGGTAATGGCTGACTGGCATATACATTGCTCTCCAAAAGTTTCTATGCACCTGATCCATCGATCTGACATTGGTTGTCGCTAATGCCAATATTTGAGTTAGTCATTGAGCTACACTAGTTATTAAAATTTAGCAATCTGTCATTATATATCTGCAGTAAGTTTCAGTCTGCTATGCCTAGCTTAGTAAATAACTGCATTCTTCGGCAACCGAGTCAACGGTTCCCATGTAAAGTGATGGGGGAAGGCGTGGTCACGTGACTACAAATCCCCATCTTGGATGTCATCCAGCAGAGTCCATTTTTGGCCAATTTCGTCACCAACGATGCCTCGGCCAATGATGAGGTAGTGTACCCGGATGTCTCTTTGACCTGTTGAGGCCAGCCCCTGCATTAAGAGTCGTACGGTAGGAAACCAGAGCATGCTGCCAGTTGCACACCTTTCTGAGGGTAAAAGAGCGGTTTTGATGTCGCTGCACAGAGATGGCCAGTAAAACGTAGAAATTGCAAGGTGGTTGAAGATCTCGGGGGTACTGTTAGGAACGTTATTAGGAAACATCTGGGCTAGGGTATTGCTATGATAGAACAGAAGCAATGCCGTGATCAGGTCACTCAAGAGTAACTTCTGTTTTACTGTCGGATGCTGGGATCGGCTACCAAAATCCAGCCTTGCTTTTTTGTGCTGCACAGTCAACAATGGCTTGCAATTGGCCACCAGCGCATTCAGTCCTTGTTCGTTAAGCCATCTACTTATGGTGTTTCGGCTTTCGACCATTCTGGTTGCATAGCAGGGACTCCGGCAGTGCATGTTTAGTAGTGGCGAACCTGTCCTTCAGAGCGATGCTTTTGTGGTGTCGGTCCTCACTCGAGAAGTCACACGACCGAAGTCGTCAATTTCTAGACATCCATAGAAGTCCTGCCCAAGGGGCACGGCTATCCATCATTTAGGTCGGTGGGGTGCCGGCTGCCCATGTACTTGCCACTGCCCGAAGCACAAGCTAAAAATATTCATACTCCGGCCTGTGGCCTCGGAATGCTTGGCAGTATTTCTTTCCCTTGTCCATCTCCACGAATTACAAACCCACCCTGGCCTTTGGTGTCTGCTGGATAGACCCAACCTGGCACATGCATAGCCTTGTAAATGTGGCCATCGAGTCAACGTAGCATGGTTGTCAGCAAGTGTGTGGGCTGGGCGCTCGGAGCGTTTTTGCCAAACAATAGTGGCTGATTGGCGTGTTCCGTGGCTTAGCTAGATGAATTCGGCTGCTATTATCGTGGCACATACATTTCTTCCCATCCCCTTTTGGGCCTAGACGTGCTTGAAGTACATAGCAGGTCGATCCACCTTAGATCATTCATCGGGGATCTCCACATAGCTCGAATATTTTTTAGCTACAGGTACTGCGATCCTACATTTTTTCATCCGAGCCATAGTGATATTTTCAGTCACCTCGGGCAGCTGCCTTCATTAGCTACCGTATTAGTAGCAGTGCAACACATTCTACCACACCGACGGACGTAGCAGCCAGTCGACGGGTCTCGTCCCCCCCTTGTGGGCGTCACACGGCATGGCTGCAGTTTTCTGCTCGAATCGGTGGCAATGGCACGAGGTGAGAGGGAGGGTCATTCGCCTGCATTAATTGCCCGGCATTGGAAGCAGCTGTGCCACTCCACTGGGTTATTTGTCTTTGGAGCTCTCAGCAAAAGCCGGTGACCAATGCAATTACTGGAAGCTGCTACTATGAATAGTGTCCCTGTTTGCTCGAATAATTATCTCCCATGCGGACGGCAGGTGGCCTTCGAGCCAGCCACCACTGCTCCACCTCCTGCTGCAATCATCTTGCCCACATTTTCTCTCTACGTGGCATCTCTCATCCATTGTTTGTGTCTATGAGACAGTGACTGTGGAAGGTGACTGAGCACAGGCAGCAAATCTCGCAGCAGTGCAATGGCCGTCGTCGTACTGGCAATGCAAGCTTTTCTGTGTACCCTATGCCACCTGCTGTGCCAGTGCTGCTGCTGGTGCTACTGCTGTTGTATAGCCAGCCGGGACGGCAGCATGGCCGTGCTGCCGTCCCGGCTGGCAAACCCATTGCCACCACTGGCAGCTGCTCGTGCACCTGGCCCCGGTAAAGCGATCAATGGATTGCTAGGCCATTAAAATCTTGCTAACGGCCATCGAGTGCTGGAGACCTTGAGTTGTTGCCGGGCAGGCAGCCGGGCATCGTGTGCCGGCCGTGTTGGTGTTTTCTTAACTGCCGGCCGGCAGCCTGCTTGGTTGAGCAGGATGCAAGGGACACCGACACGCCATTGGCCGGCGCTAACGACTGTTTGCATAGCCAGACAGTCGTGAGCCTGAGCAGAGGTGACCACTCGAAATCGTCTTTGCACGGCAGCCTGAGCAGAGGTGCCTTCAGCTGTGCACAGCCAGTGGCCGCAGCTGCCTGCTGCAGTTGGACGTTTTGCTTGCGTGCATCAAGCTGCCGCCATCAGTGACTGGCTACGTTAGGCCTATACATTCGTTCCGCAATTTACCACGAGACATTCGTTCTGGAATGAGCTGCTACTGGTGCTTCCGGCTAGATTGTTTGCCGAGTAGGGTGCACATGCGATGTGAGTTTGCTTGCGTTTTTGCATGAATCGGTGTGCTTGCGTGTCCGGTGATGCGCCCATGCACGCTTGCTCTGGATGCTTGTGGATATGGTAGGTGCTGGACTAGCACATCGAGCCAGGTATAGGACATGTGTGCTGCTCACCTGGCAGCTGAGCTAAGAGGAGGCCGGAATCTCTAGGGACGGAAATCGACGTCCTGCCATGCTGCTTTTTGCTGCAGGCACTATTACAGTGGTGGGCCAGCGTTACTCAATACTGGGTCACACGTCTGCGGTTGCCGTGACACGGGCACTTGGCCGCATGATATCCTGGCTCTGCACCACTGCTCAGCACCTTTCCCATCCAACCAGGGGAGTGGTGGGACGTTCGGGATCTTTTGTCACCGAGGCACCTCTAGAACTGCTGCTCTAGCTCCAATCCTAAACCGCTGGAGCAGCAAGACCCTCGAAAACAAAGGCGGTGCTCTAAAAATTCAGTCTGGTAAGCCATGGCAGGCAATACTTTGCCCCCTACATCATCCAGTCGTCGAATAGTGCACGAGGCCAGATCCTACCGTGGTAGGGGGCCGTATGCAGCGTGACATCTGGCCTCTCAGCATACCACTGACCTGTGGCTGCAGTCGGTCGAAGTATCCGGACGATTTTGTGAGAGGAGCAGTCGTGGGCCCATGAGCAAGCCTGTCCTGCAGCCGACCTGACTGGTGATGTATCGCGATGGAGTTGCTAGACCGAGCAAGTGCAGCGGCCACTCGAGCTGGACAAGGCAATCATGCTAGAGAAAGACAAGGCAATGAGGACCGACCCAGACACATTAGAGGGGCAACAAAGCCTGGCTCATGTGATGCAACAAACGTGGAAAAAAGAGTCCCACATCGGAGCACGTGCATCAATGCCAGATAGCCATGTAATCAGTACCTGTGCTTGGTAGCCAGTGCTGCTGTAAGTGGAGTCCGAATTGGCTGCAATTATGTAGCTAACTTATTGTATGGCCTGCTGTGCCAAATGCTAACAGCTGATTGCTGCAGCGGCAATTACAAGTTTCCAAGCTGGCAAATTTCTTATTGAAATCACCAGGAGAGCCAGCGTGGCCAAGCTTGAGCCAATCTAGAGCTATTGAGTGGCATATCCGAGGAGGGGCTATGTGCGCTTGATCTCGGTTGGTCTCCAGTCTTGGATGGTGCATTGGCAGATGGCACTTCCCAACCCGTGGCGCATTGGCCGATGGCTATTGCAATCTGCCTCTCTGCCGCTAAGGGGTAGGAGAGGAAGTTGATGAGAGCTAAAGCACACACAATCATACTCGAGCTGGCAGTTTACTTCGGGATATTGATTACAGTATTCCAGCATGCTGCAATATCATCATCATCATTGGCTGCTGCTGTACTTGCCTTTGTTCAGGTGCTTGCTGTTGGTTGGCCGCAATGTCAACTGCTCAGCTTAGCAGCTACCTACATGTATTTCTTGCCTGGTCAGCTTGTGCATGATGTATGTATTACCGTCTGCAACTTTAACTCTAGAAAGCCACAAAGACTATGTGGGTGTTACACAAGAGAGTTTTGTATAGCGCACGTAAAATTTAGGTGGCTTTCGTTACACATTCGGTAGCCAACTGACTTCCTCTCTCGCAACAAAAAATTAAGTAGCATAGCTGAGTCAGAAAAGCAGTTGAGGTAGTAAGTAGCATGGCAGTAGCAGTGTAGGACGGCTGGAAAGGATGTGCCATCGTCAGCAGCTGGATAATAGTTGTCGTTGCTTAAGAGTTGTGGAAGTTAGTGCCTCAAGGATCACCAATCAGACCATGCAGAAAACAGCTGGTTGAGGTGATTAGAGTATTCTAGTGATTCCACCCTATCAGGTGAATACTCTAATCACATGGTCTTGCATACAGCCAGCCCGGATATGCATAATCTTTCTTATGTGTGTACTCCACCTTTAGCATATGTGCCTGTGTACAACAAGCCCGGAAATGCACCACCTTTCTTCGGTGTGTACTCCAGCATTGGGGCATGTTCACTCGTGAGGTCCTTATGTCAACTGATGAACTCACCGTTTGGGGTGGAGGTGGCAGAGAGTACTTCTGGGATTGCAGGCTGTGAGAGGATGGGTTTTGCCAATTGGATTTTGGCACTGGAAGCTTGAACGTTGTCGCCACACCGAGCCGCAGAGAGGTTGGAGACAACTGAAGCTGCGGCCGGCGGCAGCTATAAGCAGAAGCCAGCCGGCGAGCAGTGAGAGGCTAACTAGGCAAGGCAAGGCAGGCCCTTGACGCAAGAAAAGAAAAAGCGAGGATAGTGGCAGCATGCAGATCGCTGCACGATCGCTGCCTCTTCCGATGCTTGGTGCAACGGTCCCAGTTCATGCCGTAGAGCAGTGTAGCCACAGCGGCAGGCTGCTGCCATCATTGAAATGGGCCGCTCGCTTGGAGTGCGAGCCCTCGTGTCGCTGCCGCCCTATCGGCTATCTGTAAAAAGATCTGTCGTCACGCGTTTTTTCAGCTCAGCTGGCCTCACCCGCCGCGGCCGCTGCCGACGGCGGCAGCAGAGAAGGTACAACGCGAAGTCGCGCGCCTGCCATCCTGGAGCACCCGAGCAGCGTGCATGCCATCGGTGGGCGGCCGGTGACCCTGCGATGTCGACACTGGTCAGAGAAGGGCAGCCAGACCGAGGTCAGCTGGTACAGGAACAGCGAGCGAGTGGCCACGCACTTGGACAATCCCAACTCCTACTTCCACCTCGACCGCAGCACCGGCGACCTGCTCATTCTGCAGTTCATACACCAGTACTCCGGCACCTATTACTGCAACGTCACGAATCTCTACGGCTCAGCCGTCAGCACCAGCGCCATCGTCAGCTTGGCCTGTGAGTGCAGCCGGGAGCAGGGGGCGGTGCAGCACGCGAGCAAGCCGCTACCCGAAGATGGGCGCTATCTGAGCTCATGAGCCAGCGAGCTGCCACACTGTGCTTCGCTGCCGCCTGTGCATGGCTGCTCGCTGTCGGTGTGCTGCTGCTACTGCTTCGCGGCTCTGTCGAGGACACGTTTACCATTGGGAGACTGATTTATATGGAGGACAAACGTGCGGCATACGGGAGGAGCTCTGAGGCGATGCCTGCTTGCAGTGCCTAGCTAGACGGTTTAGTGTTTTTCTTTTAGTGGAATCGGGTCCTTGCTCTGTAAACCAGACGGGTCTCATTGCGCCACGCTGTGCCAGCTTCTGCAGCGGAAGTGCTATTCTCAAAGTAAAGCACTCGGCATGCTGCAGGTGTGCAGCAACTGCACGTGCCGATCGCAAAATGCTTTGGTCCGGCCGAGTTTCAACGAGTTTTTTGCTCCAGCACAAATAGTAAATGTATTCGTGGGGGGGTGGTGGTGGTTAGTGTAATGTCTCTCTCTCTGCCTGCTATTGTTTGTACACTGTCAGGTGGAATCGTAGTCAAGTAAAGCAAAGGTCGGCTGATTTAACAGCAACATTTATGTTGCCATAGAAGAGCGTTTTAGCAGCTTTCACCAAGTTTGCCTGCTGCTTGCTTTGAACTTGCGACCTGAGTCCTAAGGCTTGAACACCTCACCCCAGGGCTATGGCCCAGGTGTGTCATGAACGGTTGACCAAGAGCATCAAGCGGCAACTAATTAAGGGCATTTAGCCGAATGTATACTGTGCACTGGTGCACCTGTAGTTCCACAAAGCCACTAGAGCTAAATGGTCTTCATGCTGGAGAGTTGTCCATTGTGAACTCATAGAGTGGGCAGAGCTCGGTGCATTTGTTATAGGCTTCGTGAGAGATGTTCGTTGTGTGCATGTCACTGTAAAGCAGCTGTCAACTGATTTATTCTCATGGGGTCCCCATGTAGCCAATCCGATGCTTTCAGCCAGCGACCTGCCAGATGCTTGCTTATATGCTGTCGGCAGATCAACTGTCTCTGCCCTAGCAGGGCTGTTAGAAAATGCAGGCTCTGGGCTGGGAAAGAGGGTAAGGCTCGGCTAGTGGGTTTGACTTGGCATGCACCCCACCACCACACGTGAATTCTTTAACAGTTCCATGTAGGCAGCCTGTGCACCCATCTTTGATTAATATAGCAATATCAGCTGGTCTCAGGCAGCTTTTGCCAGCTCAACTTTGTTGCTGTTCAACTTGCTGAAAACATGGCTCCTTCGGTCTCAGTCACAATTTTCTTCTGGCCCTGGAAAATGGCACCCCCTAAGCCTTCCTAAGCTATGGCTATTGCACAACAGCTTCTGTTAGTCATCACTTGTTTTTTAAATATAGTCAGCCTCCGACTTACGAAATAGACAGGGGCTGCAAAATCTGTCGCAAGTCGAATTTTCTCAAGTCGAGAACGGTATATGACACGGTCTACTATGATATGTTCTGACGAAGACATAGCGAGGTATACGAATTGAATTTTTGTGCAAACATAACAAATAAGAAATAAATAAGAAAAAAATAAATAAGATTATATTTGCATAATATAACGTGGAGTATTTATTGCAGACTTAAGTGGATAGTTGTAGTGCTGTACGTAAGGTCATGAAGCCTAGCAAGCAAGAGAGAGCCCTTTGTACCCACAATACATACCTGTCAGAAATTGTTTCTTTCCCTGCTATTTTTGGCGGTGTCAAAACCAGTGTAAGTCGACAAGGAAGGTTGCTGACTGTACTGTGCATGCCATATAACTTTTCGTTTTCTCTGGATTTAGTATTCCTCGCCGTCACATCACCGGTGCCCCGATTTCCGTGCATGTGGGAGGTGCTGGCAAGAATTGTGCATAGAATCTGGTCACCGTACGATTTTTATCCTCTTCGTCGAAGCTAAAGAAGAGAAATGGAAGTTTGTTTACTACTGCCACTGTGTGCATGCGATGGCTTGATGAAGTTGCATGGAACTTTCACATGTCTTGATTCCCCATGCATCTCATTATTAGAGACGGGAAGCAAGATGCATGCTCTTTAACAAACAGCACAGTCGCTTGAACTGCTTGGGCCGATTTATGTGGGCCGTCAAGATTAGGAGTCCACAAGTAAACTGTAATCGAGTGCGATATTCAAGCAGCTTATGCGTCTGTGCAAATCCATAATCACACGAGTGCTGCTAAAGGTGCTGCTAGCAATTGTGTCTGCCTCATGCTTGGTCCGTCTCATGTACATCTAATCCTCCATTGTTGTATGTAGTCCACACTCGGTTCAGGATCGATGTCGCGTATGTTGAGTCGGTTTAATTCTTTTCATGGCTGTAATGTCGTGCCATTCCCCCCACTGGGATCACAGACTTGCAGGGCTAGGACGTTTGTCCTATCGATCACTAGTCGTTGGCATTCTATCCATCGAAGTATTGATGAAGCATCTGCCTCTGGGCAGTTGGATTATTTTTTTTGGTGTGTAAATATCTTGCTTACTTGTCGAAATCTGTAGGGGCTTAAGCAGGATGAAGTGAAGTAGTAATGTAAGGTATCACCGTCTGTAACTTCACAAAGCTGGAAAGATTTAGCCTGTGTTATGAGAGCACTCAAAGTCCAAGTAGCTTTCGGTACGCATAGAGAAGCCAACAGGCTGATTCTTGCATAACGACATCTATTCTTCTGCTACCGACTGTGGCACATCCTTTCCAGCCGTTCCGAGCTGCTACTTCCATGCCACTCACTCCATCGACATCCCTCCCGACTATGCTTCTCGCTTTCTCTTTGTTGCTTGAGATGGAGTCTGTTGGCTACCGCATGCATACCGAAAGCCACTTAGGCATTGAGTGCACTATGTACAACTGGCCTTCATAACAGACTTATTCTGTATGGCTTTGTGGAGTTACAGATGGATATAAATTACTTTATATTATAGCTGCCAACCCCCAACGGCAATTTCTACCGAGGCTCCCCTCCCCCACACTCCCCCTCCCTTCCCCTCATGAGCACCTGCTCCACCGATATCGGCCTTTCCGAAATCGTTGCTTCGTCTTCCACTTGTCAGCTGTCGGTACCTGCGTTTTATGGCTAAATGCCTCGTTACTGGGTTTTGCCTAGCCTTTATTTTGATCCCTGATGTGGACTTGATGTTGGGCAGTGGCAGGTCATAGAGGGCAGCTGGCCGAGTGAGGAAGTTAATAAAATTGGACAAAGAATCTGGAAGCGCATATGCTTTTATGAGGCCATTTGCCTCAGCATTTGTATAATGCCACCGGACTGCACATATCTCACGAGGTATTTGTCTGATTCACTGCAATTTACATTAGGAAGCTGTAGCTTCATCCCCAGAGATCCGGGGCCAGAAAACATGTGGGACTGGATTGGGTGAGGGGTTAGTGTTTGCTCCACTTTTGTGAGACTAAAGAATAATTAAATCACCAGCCCCAGGGTTAAGAAATGCTATCGTACTTTGGAAGTCAATGAATATCGACTTTAGGCAGCTGTGCCGGTGCCAGTACATGATGCTGACTGGCTGAGCACATGCTGGGTGATAGTTGTGGCTGCTGGTGGTGGGTGAAGCTTGCTGACCTGTTAGCACAGTTCTGCTGTGGAAGTACCGGTGTGAGCAACATACAGCTGCATATAGCAGCCCCAAATTATGAAACTTAGCATGTCGGGACTTGCATGCATCGTGAGTCTGTATGCACGGTGAGCTTTGCTAGGCCTCGCAAACTACTATGTGATATGGCTTGCAAGCTTCTGAGATGGCTTTTGAACTCTATCAGGAGTTGGGAGGAGGTTACTGCAGACTGACCTTGACTGACTCTCACATCAGGAGAGCTTGCCACAGTTTGGTCTTTGGTCCAGTGGTCAAGGTGCTTGTCTCGAACCAAGGTCAAGATGAATACATTTGACGACCCGGGTCTTAGGCTCGAGCCCCGTGGCATATGTGAAGTACATGAAAATAGAAATTAGCTTCTCTTAGTTTGCTATACAAATGAATAATATGCTTTATTTTTTCAAGAGGTTTTTCAGTCATCTTAGTCATCCACTAGCTGCACACGTAATTGTAAATCCTACTGCTCTGCGCACTCTGTAAATCGACAACTTGTCACAATGCAGATGTAAATGCTAAAATTATTTTGATGCGCGGTCTTACGTTTTGTGGCCCACGAATGCCTTGGCAGCCAACGAATCTCGTCAATTGTATCGAACTGGCAAAGTTGATCTCTTAAAAGACATCAGCATGTACAAGTCTAAGCTCTCAGAGTCTCACGCATTGCCTGCTTATTCGTGGCTGTCACACGACATTGATGCTTCGATATCAGAGTAAGCGTAAAGTAAGAGTAAAGTAAGAGTAAGTATGGGTGTGCCAAGCTGCTCATGCTAGCTGGCATCGGGGCTAGCAGCCGTGCTGCTGGACACTGCTCACTGACTGCAGCTATGCCTTTAGGCACTCCTAGAGATGTTGCTCTGCCGGATTATTATTATATTATTGAGCCATGCTGACTGCGGCTACTGCCTTGGCCGGCCGGTTGAATTTTATGTTCTATGAACTGCTCTGTTGACGTCCTTTTGGAAGATTTGCTGTGTGTCGTGAGAGGCTTTTGATCTGCTGTCATTGCTGCTGGCAGTGCTACTGCTAGGAAGTAGCCTGTGCAGGCTAGCTGCTGCTACCTTTGCAATAATTGACCACTAAGCAGACGTTGTAAATGCACCTGAGCTATACATATAATAAATTCTTGTAGCCACATGTACAGTCATCGGGAGGCATCACGTCCACCGTCTGATGGCAGCGCTTTTTTCGGCCATTCTTCACGTCGAAGTCACTTGCCTCATGTGCCACTTTGGCCTTTGCTGACCAATCCTCGGTTAGGGTTAGCATCAGTTGTTCGGTGAAAAATCTCACTGAGCCGTCAGGCAAACGTACATTGCTCCTACATCCCGAGGGTGCCGGCCTTGGAAACTCGATCTTGACAGTAGCCGACTAGCTTCACCTATTCCAACAAGCCCCTCTCCATTTGCAAGCCGATCCAGCAGCAACTCACTCCAGAGCAGCTTTGTGGCTGGCATCTTTCCTTCCGAACTGGCGTGCATGGGTAGACACTGCTGGGAAAAGCTCTCACCAGCTTCAGTTTGTGATTAGGGGCAGGAGACTTAAGTCTATGGCACTTATAGACACCCTGGCCTCAGCAGACGACTGCACCATAGTTCTCAGCTCCGGGGTGCTGTCTTGGACGACGATTCGATACGGACTGTGAGATGCCGCTATTTCTCCACGATCTTGGATGAGGTAGTGGCACTCGGTGAGCAAGCGATAGCCTGAGGCTGCCACCGTTTTGCACACATTTCATCTGAGCTGCCACTGTTGCTGTGCTATATAGCTAGCTCTTCAACCAAACAGGGAAGGGTGATCGGTAACTACCCACTGAAAGAAGTACAGCTAATGGTGGTGGGTGGGTGTGAGGTTCTGGGAAGAAATGTCAATTTGGAAAACACCCCTTCAGAATGAATTGCCTTCATTTTCAGAGTTTGCATAGCTTCAGCAGCATTTAAAGGTATTTTTGAATTGCAAATATTACATAATAAAACCACAGTCTTAAGTATAAAAATCTTGCAGATTCATATCTGTCAGACTAATGTACACCTAGAAGTTACTAGGGTTGGCTTGTTGTAGTAATGGCTTTTCCTGGATGTGCATCGACAAGAAATGAGGGCTGCTCTTAAGTTTATTTATGTTCCGAAATCGCCTTTTTTTGGTCGCTGATGGCATTCTGACTTGGAAAAGAAGGCGATTTTTGTGCTGGCTGTATTTTTGACCGTTGCCTACTTCTTCCTAGAAATGCAGCTGCCCCCTGCCCCCGTGGGCTTAGTCAGCCTGCACATGCACAGGACTCGAGGCTTGGTCAAAGGGCCAATTGGTGATCTGGTATTGAGAGGCAAATCTGTAAACAGTAAGGGGAGGGTCACATTTCTGAGCTTTTCAGGATTCTGATGCCGATCTTCCCAGTGAGCTGGGTTGCTAAGCGCCTAGCCTCCAGCGTCACTAGGTCTGTTGGAGCGCCGTCGATGCTTGCTTATCGACTCTTTTGCAACGTCCTGTATAGGGTAGGCTGCTTCGATAGGAATTGGTTTATCGCATTAAATGTTAAATGCCTAGAAATAGGTTAAGTTCGTTGAGGGTGCAATGCAAATGAACTATTATTAATACTACTGCTACTATAATTGTTATTACTATTATCATCATCCTTGGGGGTAGCCATCCCGTGGCACAGTCAAAGTTGTTCGTAACCCACGAGCCTTTTGGAAGGCAAGCTGAGACTGCTTCTACTTGAACGAACCCGGTAGGATGGACGTCCCTGGGATTTCTTTTCGGCTGTCAAACTTGTGCCAATCATAAGTGCAGGTTTAAATTCATGTTTGGTTGTGTGCTGAAGGCATCGGCTGCCGTCGGCGGACTCGTAGTCATTGCATAGCTGCTCATCCTGCCTCACATTTCAGCGTGGGCTGCTGGATCTTTCAGCATTGCCAGGCCTGTTATCTCCTTACCTGATGACCATATGCTGGCACGTAAACGGTGCCTTGAATTGCATCACCAGCACATGTGACTGATGCCTTCAGATATCAGTGACGAGTTCGAGAGCAGCCCGCAAGGCGTCATCGCAGCGTCTGGCCAGGATGTGCGCTTCACATGCACACCGCCGCTTGCCCTGCCGCCGCCGAAGACGACCTGGAAGACTGATTCAGCGAGCCGAGACCAGATGCTACCAGAAGCCGGCCTGGCAGGCCGCATCCTGATCAGCACCGACACCAACGGTCGGCTGACACTGACGCTGGTGAACGTGAGCAAAGCAGATGCTGGGGAGTACTGGTGCACAGCAGAGAACGAGGCTGGCAGGAGAACTTCCTACAAAGCCGTGCTTAGTGTCGAAGGTACGCAGAACTGCATTGCAGTATTAAGGCTCACTGTCAACTCTGTAAGGTTTTTGCTGCGCTGCTGCCTCTAAAACAAGATGCCGTCGATCCTTGCAAAATGCTAGAAACTCGATTGCTTGCCGCTGAGAGAATCGACTCAAGGCCGATTTCCAGCTGCTACATATACTGCTGTAGCAGTCTAGGCAAAAGCCTTGCTGAGAAGAGTGTGGCCAACTGGGAGGCATCATAGATAGTCCAGAAATGCAGATGGCGAAGACTCGATGAGAAAAAGCTGAATGAGCAAACACGACAGCCTTACGGCTCTTGTAGGTGTATCCATATTTCAAAACGTGTTTGCCAAGCCACCTATTACAAGCATATATAGAGGGCTTGGTATATGGTTTCCTACTGGCAAGGTGGCCGTCGCAGGTGCTGCCTGTCAGCACCATGTTGGGCTTACAGTTTTGTCAGCAATTTCAATTGGAGAAACTGCACTTTTAGACCTTATAAGCTGTGCTGCCCGTCTACAGGCATGGCTTGCCCAACACAAAGCTTGTGATTGGTCGGCTGGCTCTTGCTTATGCCAGGCTTGGCCCTTTAGGAACTACCCCACCATAGGTCCTTGGGATGTAGTTTGCAGAATAGGAAGAATGTAGAAGAAAACTCTGTTTGGATTCCTGACAGCTTTCGGTTTTGTAAAGCACCATCTCCATTCATGCATTTAAGATTTCGCAATTTTTTTGTACTGATCTGAACCCGACCTTGTCCAGCCGTGATGGCAGCCAATCCTGGGGTTGGGGCGGGGGCCTTGGGGTTGGCTAGAGAACTGCTCTCACCCCAAGGTGGGTAGTGCTGTCACCCATCGTACCCGTGACTGAGCTCAAAGTCGTATGGCAAAGTTTGCTTTTAGTGCTTCCTTTGCAGCGCGGTTTTCATCCTCGTTTCCTATTTCACGCAGAGAAGCCACTGTTCATCCTGTCACCCGAGGACACGACTGTCAAGGTCGACGGCAGCGTGACGCTTCACTGTGTGGCCCGAAGTGGTGACACACTGGTGCCGATCACCTGGATCAAGGACGGCAGCGGTGGTGGCAGTGAGCCTGTTAATGGCACCGGTCGCTGGAGATTCCTCAACGATGGCAATCTCAGCATTCAGCCGGTCCACGCGGACGACGAGGGCCGCTACACCTGCCTGGCGCACGGCAACATCACCTCATCGCCGGGTGCCACGGGTGAAGCTGGCGCGCAGATGTCGGCCTACCTGACCGTCGACACTTCGCCGTATGTCCTCGGCAAGCCAGTGGACCGTGTGGCCAGTGAGCGCGCCACGGCCTACTTTCACTGTCACGCCGAGAGCAGCCCTCCTCCGAGGATCATCTGGCAGAGGGCCAGCAGCACGGTGAGCCCATCGACTCGTCCTAGGTGCCCAGGCAGCAGGGATCGTGTCTGTCTAGCCCCTCACTCTGCTCCACCCCCAAGAAGAAGAAGAAGTAGTACTCGTCACTCATCCGAACGCCTCCTTGCCGAAGAGAGATTGTCGGGCTGTTTTTGTTTGCTCTTGCTTGCATGCTCAGCTTGCACACACTGCTGCTCGATTTTTTGTCATCGAGGAATTGCTGTGATCGTAGAGTGCTGGGATGTGGCTAATCAGTGCTGCTCAAATTTATTTGCGCTAAAAGAGGAGAATGAGAAAGAGGTGCTTGTTCAGCTATACGACAGAGATATAAGATGTATACAGCATGCATTGATCAGAGCACTATAGCACTTGATTTGACCATCATGCTTGACACCCTTGTCACATGTGGAGTTCAACAAGGTTCCATTCTCGGTCCTTTGCAATTCTTCATTTATACCAACCTCTGAAAAGTGATTCCGGGCTCATGGGATCGGGTATCACTTAGAGGATGACGATACCCAGCTGTATTTGTCGTTTAAACCATCGGAATCTGCAGCAGCGACTGATAAACTGAAGGCTTGCTTACCAGTCATTTGACCCTAGATGTCATCCAATTTCCTTAAACCAAACAACTATAAAACCGAGCTCTTACTCACAGGTAACCCCACGTCGGCAGCTGGACTAGAAGACTTTGCTCTACTATTAGGGATGCTGTGGTGCGACCATCACCATGTGTTCTTAATTTAGGTATACTCTTTGACAACTGCCTAAATTTTGAAACAGCCTCCACAGCTAGCCATCACGGTTGATCCCTGCTTAAGATTAGGAACTATCTACCACGGCAGCTTGCCACACATTCAAGTAGCTGTCTGGGTCTGTCTAGTCTGGACTACTACAATTATATTTTGGTGAGCTACCTAAAAAAAAGCATCAAGCCTCTGAAGCTGGTGATGAATACGGCTGTAAGCCTAGGCAATAAATTCCGAGGTTCATCCACATGTCTCCTTTGCTGAAGAAGCTTCGATGGCTCTCGTTTGGTCAACAGATGCAGAGCAAATTTCGTAAAAAGATCCATAGGGCCCACCATGGCTTGGCTCCTTCACACCTAGCTGAACTGCTGCACTAGTTTCAGCCTCCTCGGGCTCTCACGTTCTCTATGGCAATAAATTAGCTGTTCCTTTCCCATGCTTACAGGCCATTATCGACAGAAGCTTTTGCTCTGAGGGTCCTAGACTATGGAACTCAAACAATTCTCACGAAACGACATATGCTTTCCTGCTACTAACTTTCCTGAAATGAAGTCTGGGGGCTGCCATATGTGTAATGACATGACATTAGCACTAGCTGTGCAAGCAATGTCTTTCCAATCGACTGCATCTGTAATTTTCTCGTGGAGGGGGCGTTTTCTCCGGATGGGAAGGGGGAGGGAGACTGCCATGCCACTCTTTTGTCCACATGTACTCTTGACAGCAATTTTGCTACCGGATTGCCTCCGGGGCATACTTCTTCATGGCATGGTCCTTCAACGCTAACAAACGGCCACAGCTCCTAAAACCCAGAGCATCACATCACGCCCCAGTGCAGCTGCTGCTAGGCATGTGATGTCACTCTTTTGATCATGTATCTCGTTTAAGCTCGGAGCACTCGCCCGATCTTGATGCATCGTGCTGGGGTGCTTTTGTGTTAACTGCTGGGCTTGTGCTGACGGTTTGGGTGCATGCTGCTCTCGGTCAATTGGTTATCCCTAGCTTCTGGGTCACAGCACTATAGCCGTGCACCCGTTTGAGGCTCCACGGTGTTTGTTTTCGCAAAGCAGACTCCTGCATCGCACAGATGACTAAGAGGATTGGCTTTCGTTTCATGTGAGCTCGCATTGCAACTTTAGCTCGGAACTTGGCTAGCCTTCATGCATCTGGCAAAGAATGCTGATCAGTGAGGAGTGAAGTGCAAAGCAGCAGCAGCAGGCTGCACGTCACCACTGAACTAACCCGCATCTGCTTCTTCAACTGGCCATCATACCGTCGGGGGCTGTCGGGCCTCTTTGCAGTGTCTGTTTATACCTATGTCTATAACTCCGAAATGACCACGGGGGTATTGTGACTTGGAATTTATGTCGGGCACTCAAAGTCTGAGCAGCATTCGTAGTGCTTATGCGGTTGCCAACAGACTTCACATTCTCACGTCTTCGTCACGTTTTAGACCTGTTCAGTTCATTTTATTTTGCAACCACCGAACTCGTATGCGCTGCTCTCTAGAAATCGCTGCCGCTTTTCCTGTTTAGTTCATCACTCAAAGTAAGGCACGGCTCCTGCGGAGTCACCCTGGCACACTGTTTGGCAGTGCAATGCTCGGCTATTACGAACTAGGGGCTTCACAGCTGAACGTCGATTACTATGAGCTTGGCTGCTGAATTATGACAGAGCCTCTTATGAGATAGCAGCAATAGGGCGAGGCTTATGAGCAGCGCGATTTATGATTATGTACGAACGAGAATATTGCTTTACTTGGCGCCTACAAGTACAGCTTGCAAGGAGTGGTGATCACCCTTTCGTGATTGGCAGGCTCGTGGGCCAGCACCAGCAGTGCAGCCCGCATGCCTCCTCTTGCTGCAGGATTTTGTATTTGCGAGAAGCGGCCATGCCAATGGACGTCTGTTGGTCTTTGATAACGGCACGTTGCGCATCAGCGATGTGCGGCAACAAGACTCGGGCGAATATAATTGCTTCGTAATCAATCGAGCGGGAAGCAGCAGCGCCAAAGCAAATCTCTCCATCCAGACCGGTAAGGTGTAGTACCATGGCCACCAACCCCTCTTCTGCCCCGCAGCAGACTGCTGCCTTTGGGGTACCGAGGGAAGCTTGTATTGCCTGGCGGTGTCAGATTTTTCTCTTCTGCCCCGCAGCAGACTGCTGCCTTTGGGGTACCGAGGGAAGCTTGTATTGCCTGGCGGTGTCAGATTTTTTCAGTCGAATATCGTGTAAGCTTCTCACCTGTCCGGTTTTTCTGGACCTCGAGCTGATTCCGGAGACTTTCTGGTTTCTGCTGGCTAGAGGCTGCTGATGTAAGCAAGCTGCTGCTGCAGCTGCAGCAGTAGTTGCAGGGTTCTGCTCGCGTAGAGAATTACGAATTCTGGTCTTTCGGGAGCATCATCTGCCATCTGTAGGGTTCAGCAAGCATGTAGGTAGGGGTAGAGTTTGTACGGTCTGTTGTGGTTCAGTTTGGTTCTGTTTCTTGAAGGAGTCTCGACATCACACGGAGCCACGAGAGACAGGGGCGGGCACCACAAGTGCCTCATGGGCTGGGGCGGAGCCAGCATTTTCAGGTTGGGGGCAAGGTCAGGATTTTCAGGTTTAGGGCAAGGTACACTGCTCCTTCCTGCCCGGTGGGCCTGGGGAAAATTCGCCCCAGGATCTGCTTCTCTCTGTCCATGGAGAGGGGGGCAATTGCCCCCCTATCCATTGACAGAGGGAAGCATATTCCCGGACAGAGGGAAGCATATTTCATATTCCAGGGAGCATAGACCTGCTCCCTGGCTCCGCCCTTTGCTCACGGGTGTTCCATAGGTTCCTGCAAGTGAACCAAAAGACTGCTCCAACATCATTGCACAAGCTTCACTCGGAGATTTATCGTGTTCGTGTTGCACAATCGTGCCTAAGAGGCCAGTCCTTGTTAAGTCTGAGATTGCTAGTTGCCGAGTAATTAAGGTCCCATCGACTGTTAGTATTCTCTCTTAATTATCTTGTCCTGGATAAGGGCAGCTCCCAGCTCACCTGCTGCCGGCAAGGAGTAGCAGAGGATAATTCAGCAAAATACTGTATGTCACCAGCTGTTGTTTTTTGTGCTTGGTCTTAAACGTGTTAAGCCGTTTTACCAGATACCTGACCTGTGAAGTGGCCAGCAATCGACTGCCTATTTTTGGCAGGTCGGGGCAGATTGGAAAGCAGATTTATGATGGGTTCGATTTCTGCTCGTCTTTAATGAAGCAGTTGAGCCTCGCCGGGGCTGCCCTTTGCCTACGTCTTTGCATCAGACTTGCAACAGTGTCCTGTCTTTGCCCCCCCTTTGAAATTACAGGAACTGCCGTGCATTCTGTTCCGTGTGAATCAGTCAAGATACTTTCGATAGCGGCTGCTCTGTGCGAGGCAGCGCACAAGTCAAGATCAGTTGGATGAAGCCTTGCTAATTGCCACGACTCCCAGTGTCGTCTGCTAGCTCCCGGCTGCCGAGCCTCGACTTGTTCCAGCCACTGGCTGCGCTCCTGCCTAGCGAGCTTCTCTCGCCGAGGAAGCATGGCCGACCAGGGTGATTTGGTTGGCTGTGCCGCTGAGGAATGGCTCGTACTTGGTAGCCTGAGACCCTTCGGGGCTCATTAGTCGCTTTTATAAATTCGTTCTACTCAGTTCCATCCTCCTAGCGTTCGTCGGCATGGCAGTTTAAAAGGCTTTGCCGCGTCCTTGCAACCCATTACTTTGGCGAGTTAATCCCTTACACTTTAATCGCGAACCAGATCCAGTTCGTCATCGAAGTGTAGCCTGATTGCCTGTGACCACCTCAAACCGCTCCATCAGTTTCAGGTAGTTGCAGCTGAGTTGAAGTAGCTAGGCTTTAGGCTGCCACATGATGGCACGCGAGCAGCGCCCTGTGTGTGTGTGTGTGTGTTTATGTGTGTGAGAGTGAGTGTGTGTGTGTGTGTGTGTGTGTGTGAGTGTGTGTGTGTGTGTATGTGTGTGTGCGCAAGGGCGTGCACGAACTAGCATCTGAGCGAGCATATGTGCAGGTTGTGGAGGGCTCGAGGCTTGAGTTGGTCGCTGTTGCCGAGTCTGGCTGCACATGTTGCATCTCGTGGTCAGGTGCCGGAGCAGACCCGCCGCCGTCGATCACGTCGCCGCCTCGGAATGTCGCCGCCGAGCTCGGCTCGACGGCATTCTTTACGTGCTCCGTTGATGGAAGACGGCCGGTCGTTCGCTGGCTTAAGGACGGCCGCCCACTCTTGGCTGGCGGCCGGTTCACCATCGACGGGGCTGCGAACCTGCGCATAGCCGGTTAGTGGTCGCTGCTGGCCACCGACGACTTCTCAGCTTTCGTCAGTTCTGTTGCAGCTGATCAATAGAGTTAATCCCTTTTGTTGCCCTCGGTCATTCGTGGTTATGCTGGGCATGCTGTGCAATCCTCATTCATAGGCTTCATTCATAGGCTTTGATGCCTAGCAATTGGTCAGCAAAATTCATTTGCCCTGTATTTAGCCTGTCCGAGGCGAGGTCTGTATAGTCGACGTCATGCATCCATTATCGATACCCTAGGCGAGGGCAATAGATAGAATGAAGATATCTGCCTGTAGGCTGTATATGAAGCCGATGCAATAGAGGTGAGGCTGGGCGGAGACTCGGGAAGTAGATAAGTAAAAGTAAAAGCAAGGCTAGCTGCTCTAACAGTCCTCAGATACCTGTACGCAGCTGCAGTCGCACCGTAACTGCTTACACCGAGGCTTGCAGGGTCATTAAAGGATTGCCCACTGCTGGACTCGAACCCACGACCTGGATCGTGAAGTGTGAACACCTTAAACCTGGGTTGAGTAAAGGCATGAGTAGCCAGTTGTTCTGCTTAACACCAAAAATGTAGCAGTCCATAATTAAGTAGGCTTGAGTGTGCTGGCACTGTGCCTGCTGCCGCTAACCTTATCTACATATTAAACTCTGCATGTCACATCTAACAATGTTATGCTTGATAACATTGTGAATGTATCATTAATCATTAGGTCATGCTTTCTTTGCAGCAGCTATAAAGTGCCTAGAAAGAGAAAATGTCTCTGAGGGTGCTATGCAAATGCATTATTATTATTATTATTATTAGTAGTAGTAGTAGTAGTAGTAAGTAAATAAATTTCACTCGATGCAGTGTAGCGCCAATCGGCCAAGCAATGACACTATGAACCTATAAATAGATCCTACCCCTTTTGTGCAGGGCTGGTTTCGAGTGCTGTGGCAACTTGATGTATACGCATAGCTGTGATGCATTTGTGTGAGCGTGAAAAAACGTGCATCGTTTCTGCTAATCATGAGGCTTTTATCAATATTCTCCAATGATGTGTCATGGCTCAGGTAATCACATGAATTAGTGTGGGGAGTATGTATGTTCCTCATCTATCTACTGCAAAATCTATGGCTGTAAGTCTCACTCAGGCTGCCACGATGTAAAGCTGAGCTGTGTCTGTCTGTCTGTCTCCCTGGCGTTCTATCTCTCTCCCTGTCTGTCTGTCTCTCTGGCGTGCTATCTCTCTCCCTGTCTGTCTGTCCCTGTCTCTCTCTCTCTCTCTCTCTCTCTCTCTCTCTCTCTCTCTCTCTCTCTCTCTCTCTCTCTCTCTCTCTCTCTCTCTCTCTCTCTCTCTCTCTCTCTCTCTCGGTCCCTTTGTACTTGTATGCATACTGCGTAGCCAGTCTTCTTTCTGGTTGCCGAAGTATTGTCGTTCTCTGCTGCACCCCTGTTTACATAGCATGCTCATCGGCATGGGACTTATCATCTGAGCCAAGTGACATTTAGGCTTTTTACCGCATTAGCTATTAGCTCGAAGGCAGCTGTTGTTGGGTGCGTTTGGGGAATGGGCCTCGGGATGTACCAGTGTATCACATTGTTTATGGTGTTTACTGTGATGCTTAGCCCATTTTCCAGAATAATGTTTTCATGCATGCCATGCATGCATGAGCCCAGGAGTGAAGTGTCTCTCAGGCAGTCGATGACTTGGTTTTCCTGCACCGATCTGCTGCTAGTTTCTGTCAGTTCATTTTTTGGATATAACTGACTTTTTGGCACGCAGTGCTTGCAGCTGTGAACTCAACATAGCCTGCATCTTGATAGACGTGTTATCTCACTTACTTTCAGACGTGCAGGTAGGCGACAGTGGAAGCTACACGTGCCTTGCAATGTCCAAGTCCGGTGATGCCAGTGCTACAGCCCAGCTTTCTGTGACCGGTAAGCTCGGGTCCTGCTAGCGATTGCGTGGAGGGGGTTGTATCTGCTGAATGGTTGTGGGAAGCCGCGATACTCAAATTCTTGTGGTTTTTGCTAACGCCGAGCGTAAGATAAATCACGTGAAATAATGTATCGGATCGTGTACAGTGTTCATTTCACAGCTTGCTTGGAGAGTTTTCAGCCAGTCTGTTGCCTAATGAGGGCATTGTAGTGGGCAGCCGGCTGGTTATCGTCGGCTCTGCAGTTGCCCCAGAGCAACTGCTTAGTAGCACTTGTTTGCACTGATACCAGCCAGCCCTGGTGAAGCATTACGGATCTCGGGCAAAAAGCAGCTCATTGAGTCAGCTTGAAGCCTTATTCGAGTCAGCTTGAAGCCTTCGGGTGATATAGTGCTCCGGCAAACATCATTCAAACACCCCAGGTTACTATCAGTCTCCGCCGCTGCATCGCGAGCACAACGTGTGCATGCGCTGCTTGCTAGTGGTGCTCGCTGCTATGTATTCTGAGCTTTACCATTATGTGCACTGACTAGCTGTATCAGAGAGTCGAGTTTGCATTGTCTCATTGTGCTACCCGACCGAGTGTGCTTCGTCCTATGCGATGTTCTGCTGCACAATCAGAAAGCGATTGTAAAATAGACTCCGTGATCTAACACTGCACAAATCAGATGAGTTCCTACCCTCTCTTAAGGAATCTATGTTAGTGGAGCTGTGGACTATAGGTGTTCTTCAAGCTTGTACACTTCATTCTTATGGTCTCTCCAATGCTGCATTATGAGTAGCATCTACGACCAGCCCATTTCTGCCTTTGTCGTGGCTGTTCCTAGCAATCTTGGTTTTCAGCCTATGTACCCCAGTGCAGCGAGGCAGTGCACAGCATGCTTATCCAACGGGTTCTGGCTAGACAGGCTTCCTTAGTAGTTTCACGACAAAGCCCGAAACTGAGCTCCTGCTGAGACTGGTAGCACGCAGGCCACCTATTGGTGACATAATTTCTTGAGCTATAAATGGGATTCTAGGATCAATATATACACTCAGCATCAATACAATCCCTGAAGTGTAACTGCAGCTGCTGTGGTTGTAAATTTGTTGGGGTAATAAGAAGGCTTTCTGTGATGCCAAGTACACTATTCACCGTATTTGAAAATATTTATTTACCACTCATCACAAACACATTGGCTGTTTGTATGTATGCTTGCACTGTTACTTGTCGTCCTATTCTGATTCTTCATGACCTCCCATTTCAGGCAAGGCATAGCAAGCACCAGCTTCTGCATGGTTTCCTCTGCTGCAGCACATTCCAGAGCCTGCGTTTTTACTGATAAGGTCGGCTGCAGGGGTAGGCCGAACGCCCCTGCCTCAGCTGCCTGTCGATATTGCCCCTTAAATGTTCCAAGGGCTCTGATCAGGCGACCGTGTGAGCCACTGCGTCAGCACCACACCAGATTCCTCAAGCAATTTGTTACATTTGGCATCAAGATAACGATCCTAGGCACAGCACCAGGCTATTAAAGTACTTTTTTTTTGACGAATCCTCAAGTGGTGCTAATGCAGTGGCTCACCCAGTCGCGTGATCAGAGCCCCAAGAGCACTTATGGGACAATATCGACAGGCGACTGAGGCAGGGGAGGTCGGCCTACCCCCCCCCCCCCAGTAGCCGACCTAATGAGTAAAAAGTCAGGCTCTAACCGTAAACACACACATGCTAACGGCATGGGTGTTTGTTTTGGGAATGTCAATAAGTAAGTCACACACTGTTCATAACTTCAGTATGCATTGCATTGTAGAAAACCGTTTTATTACCAGAACGAATTTACAGCGACATTAGCTGGGGCCATACTGTGAGGACTTTTTTAACGCAATGTATGCATATGCACACACACACACACACACACACACACACACACACACACACACACACACACACACACACACACACACACACACACACACACACACACACACACACGTGTGTGTGTAATCAGATGTATAATATATACATACACTTACACACACACACACACACACACACACACACACGCACGCACGCACGCACACACACACACACACACACACACACACACGCTCGCGCGTGTGTAAGTGTATTTATATATTATATATCTGATTACATACAGTATATACAGACATATAGTGGAATGTACAGCCTTGTACACAAACTTGGTGTATATTATGTATGGCCAAAATCGCCTGACCTTGCACAGTAAGCCTCAGAAAGAAAGCCACGTGGGGTAATGTGAATATATGCCATTGCAGAAGCAATGCATGGTTAACAATAACACCACAGAAAAGCAATTTTCCATGTATACTGGGCTTCCGTGGTTTTTTAACTGCCAGCAGTGCAAGGGCATTGACTCCGGTGAACTCGGCGCAAGTGAGAGCCAATGTTATTCCACTCTTTATGCAAATTTTGGTCGTTAAACGTTGGTCTGCTACATCAAACAGAATGCCAAGATATTATTTGCGGTTCTTAGATTAGTATGACTAGAAAACCTGCTATATGATGATAATAGTATGGTTAGGCAGCATGCAAGACGCAATCATGTAATACTCAGTCAGTTGCACTCTAGACACCGAGTCATGTAGTCGAGTTATACCCCAGGCCACGAGCGAGGCAATTCAGCGGTGCTCTAGTGGTGTACAAGAGTTTTTATATGCTATAGCTGGTGCTAAACATCTGTAAATATTTGCGGCAGTCGAATTGACTGCTTTGAGTTACGGGTGTGGATTTGTGATCTCAAGGTGTGTACGTTCTTCATTGTTGCAGTGTTCTATTACCGTCGGCACACCCGTGCGTACTAAGGCAGCAGCATCTACGGTATTTGTTGCTGTAGTGTTGACTAGCACCTTTGGGTGAGCTGTATTTGTGGCCCAGTGCTGGTCTAGATTTTTTAGCAAGGTGGATTGGCTGCAAAGTGTACAGTCAAACAACTGTGCTGCAAGAATCAGATTCAAATCTGTGATTCGACTTGGCCAGTCGAGAACTGGAATGTGGCAGTAGCTAGATGGTGCAACGTTTTCGAAAATGACTTTATGATCCCGGCGGCTTGCTTTCAGATCGTCATCCTGCTGCCAGATTAAATTTAGTCTGAAAAGTGTTTGCGCCGACTTTGCTAATAGCGTGAACTTTGACTTGTTAGTCTACAGAACTCTGCTTTACTGCAGAAATGCAGCCTAGTTCGTGCAGCCTGTACCGAATGATCTTTGTGCTGAATGTAGTCCCAGCAAGCTGCACAATCTTCTTCGAGTTTAATTCAACCGCCGAAACTGTTGTTCATTGCTACTGCTTTAATCATCTTGTATCGTCGCGCACTGTCATGGCCTGCTATCAGACCGGCAAACCACTGTCTTCGTCCCCTCTAGCCCTTCAAGCTATAAGTATAAAGTGGCTTCAGCCATATGCATAGCCATGATTCAACGACTGAGGGGCCAGGCCTTGACCTGCCAGAGGCAGGTAATCATTGGAGGGCAGCTGAGCTGTGTGACACACCCCCTAAAGCTAGTCCGAGGGGTTTGAGAGAGAGAGCCTGTTGGGTAAAGAGAGATCAAGGAGCCCATCTGTAAGCCTAATTGCCTGTGACCTCAAATATCCCATGGCAAAATGAGCCCCATCTAAGTCAGTTTGGCTGATTGATTACCACCTGCTTTGGCTTTCCTCACCCCTGCTTTTTCCTATAGGGTGGGAACACGTATTGCCTCAGACATGTGCCACCACGAATTGTTGCCAACCTATTTCCAGAGCATTTGCAGATATTTAACTGCTTGCTTAGAATAGCATTCTACAGTGCACAGAGAAGCATCTGAGTAGACTATGCAGACAAAATCCCACCATACATCATATTGCAAGTGCAAGGTAGCCTCCTGGTAATACTATCTGCAGCACTGCTACTATGGCATTATAGTCACCACTAACGACGAGCCTCGACATGGTTACTGATACATGGCAGCCGATATTAGCATTAGACTGCCGACAGGAACGCTCCTGAGTGGTATCAGGATCGATGAAATACATTTCCCTATGCAGCCATGCCCCAACTTGGAAGGTGTGAGAGCTGCTTTATTGATTCAGAAATTACATCTACTCCAACTGCCTTTCATTTATGCTCTTAGTGCACTTGGAATGGGGTCTAAATAAGGAAATAAAATCAGATAGGACTGTTGAACTCAGCAAAAGAGCAGCTCCGAAGGTGTGCTGGCAGTTGTAATTCCTCTAGCATGGCTACAGTATGCATGCGGGAGTGATTTGAGCAGAGTCTCTGAATGAGAGACTGTGCCCGTGTGTGTTTGAGTGTGTGCGTGCGTGTGTGTGTGTGTGTGTGTGTAATTGTGTTGTTGTCTCTCTCTCCCCTCTCTCTCTCTCCCCCCCTCTCTCTCTCTCTCTCTCTCTCTCTCTCTCTCTCTCTCTCTCTCTCTCTCTCTCTCTCTCTCTCTCTCTCATGAGTAGGGTGACTAGCCAAAAGAAAATTTGTCTTGCTTAGGCAGTAACTGAAAACACACTTACTTCCTCTTTGAGTGATGTTGCAGGGTTCTCTTGTCGACTGGTGGCAGGTGTACAGACAGTGCAATTCTTCAATTGCAAACCCTTACTTGGCGGCCTTTTTTCACCGCCCTGTTTGCACTGGTCAATAACTGAGGCGATGATGGTTGATGATTTCCTTGCATTGTATGGGTGACAGATTTCGCCGGACTCTTGCTGGAAATAGACGGGGGATTTTTGTAGGCGACATTTAAATGATCATAATCTATCTGTACTTTCTGCACTTACTTTTTGCAGCAGTGAGGAATCTTGTCCTTGCTCATTGATAGCTGCCAGTACTGCGTGACTGCTCATGTGCCACTTGCACACGGCCCTGTTGGCTGCTTATACAAAACTGCTTTCCTGATTTGTCATGTCACTTAGGCCTGCTCCATGCTACCGGCCAGCATGGCCAACTGCCCATGCCTCCAGGGAAACCTCGAGCCGTGGTGTTCGCGGATGCGGCCGTTCTACTATCAGTGCCGTCGCAGCAGCAGCAGCAGCACGGTGCCGACTGGGAATACAGGGCAGAGGGATTCTCATACTCTGTTCCCGAGGTATGTTGGCTGTTGTATTCTGTATCTGCCCTTGCCTCTTGATGTGACATGTCCTTCTCGAGCCTGGCGCTCTTTGTGGTAGATTGTGTGTGTGGTAGATTCTGTGATTGAGCTTCATCTGGTCATTTATGTACCAACCCACCACCACCGGTCACCCGCATGCAGACTTCTAGGATGTGGCAGCCACTAGCTTCGAAGCTTATACACATTTGCACATGCTTTGCCTGGGCAAGGATGGTTATGCAAGTGGCACGGTGCGAAAGGTTTGTGCTCCAACGATTTTGAATTATTGTATCCGGCTTTGGAAGTCAACGTCGGTTGACCCCTCACCACTGGACCAGAATTTCGAGGATTTCTGATTTCTCCATTACCAGCAGTGGCAGCAATGGGCTGGTTAGGGGATCACTGAGAGGGCAACAAAAACAACAACAACAAACACGTAGGAAGCCATCTGCTACCCTCCCTCGTGTTGCCACAGTGTTGTTGGTTGCCCGCAGAGAGGGATGTGCAGTGCACCTCATTGCAGCTGGTCATTTGCTTTTCGTTATACAATGCCCATCCCATCAATTAGCATGCGTCTTGACTCAGTCGGGAGCAAGCTAGGAAGTATGCATATCATGGATCATTCGAAATGCTATCCCCATCCTATCATATATATCATAGTCATGTGTTTTCTTGCTCGGTTTTGCTTACCTATGCCATGCTGCCTGCATATGATGAGCATGAGTCGTGTGACTTGCTCTTGAGCGTTTTCTGCCGTGATTTTTTCCTCGAATCAGGATTGCGGTAACATGCCCTAAGGGGAGTGCCGGTGATAGCTATAGTAATGAAGAAACGCGAAGAACAGCCGATTTTAACCGCCTCATTTACGATGCACCAGAAGATTCCTAGCTGCTTTCATCATGCTCACAACAGCTGGCAGGGAGGAATTGCCTGCAGGAGGGCCTAGTGCATGATCTTGGTCGCGATTGACCAGCGACCTGGGTCGCCTAGTGCAGGCAGGCATCTTATTACTCGGCTTCGAACTGATGGCTAATTGGCCTCTTTACCTCTTTTGTATACAAGCAGCTGTAACGTTGCAGGGCTGGGTAGCTACGCCGTGGGTACTCTCAGACGGCAAGAACATAGTGTTTCGTGCCGTGGTCCCACGTGTGGCATACTACTTCGTCGTCCGGATTCGCAGCAGTCACGGCTACATCAGTGAGCCGTCACTGCCATCAGACGTCGTACAGATTCCAGGTTTGACAGTGGCCTGGTGCCGCCGATTTGCAGCAACATTGAGCATTGGTGTTAATGCCATTAGCAGTGTCCAGCTGTGCACGATGCCTTGACTCCTTTTTAAGGATGGCAGATGTGAAAAAATGGATTGCTTTGCAGCGTGAGTGGTCACGCTGTCTGTGCCTTTCTCATACGAGTAGTCGGCCGAACGAGAGCTGTCACATTGCATTGCTGCTCACGTGGCGTGAGATGCAGTTCGGCTTGCTAATTGTTAGGCTACATGCATTGCTTTTGTAGCTTAGGTATCAAGACTTTGCTCTCAGATTGCCTCAGGGGCCTGTATAGAAATAGGAAAAAGTGCCTGCTGAAGGAGAGAAAACAAAAAAAAGCTAGCGCTCATTTGGTGCCGGTCCAAGAGTATCATTGACAGCAGCGAAGATAGTTTATGTAACGTTTGCTGCTGTTCGAATGATATGGTCGGTAACAATAGCAGCACTAGTAGTTGTCCTGGCTTTGAACTCAAAAGCAGCAGCAGCTGGCTTTACCAGCTGCGTTAAGGTAATAGTTTGCAGCCTTGGGGTGTGCGGTTTCTCTGGTAACCTCCAGTGATTGGCTTGATTCTTGTGACTGCAGACTACTTCCGTGCCCAAGCTCTCGGTTGTGGTCGAGAGTAAGGTGCCTGGCTAGTAACCAAGCTGTACTGAATGCAACAGCCTGACCCTTATATTGCCTGCACCAAACATTTCATCACCTGACTGCCATCATGCCACTCTGCTGAATCTCTGCAGTTTTGTCAACCAATTGCAGGGGGCAAAACCTGGCTCAAGGCATTTGCAAGGAATTTGGAAACAGGATTTGATGTATTGGGATCAGCTTCAGAACATGGTCTGTCTCTATACAAAACCTACAGGACACCGGTCTTACTCAGCTCTGCTGAGCAAGTTGCCTACGCTGTCCCTCATGGCATGTGCTACTGAATGCAGCTGTATTTGTGATGGGCTTGGGCATGGAGAGTCAGGTCAACTAATTTTCGTGAAGCCATACACCATTGCATTTTGACAATACTCCATTCCGTGTCCGACTACCATTTGGCCATGCTCGCGAGGTCGTTGCAGTTCGCCGGTCACTTATGCTCACGCGGCTATCTGCTGCTTTGCCCTTCCACATTTCAGGCCTGCTAAGTCGCCGTTGCATTAGTCCCCTTGTTTCTTTTCTGATATGCAGAATGTCTTTTATTTCAGAGCTTCTGCTACCAATCGCTGTACCGTAAGGTGCCATCTTATGATTCATCAAACTTATCCATCTCTCGGCTTGCGTGCTTCTGAAGCAAACTCCACCTAACAAGCTTGCCTGAGCCCGTGCAGCGTCAGACGCCTGAGCAGCGTGAGCGCTCTCCCCCTCCCAAACACAGGGTGTGGCAGAAGCTGCCGATTTTAATGATTAAACGTTTGCCTTACCATAATTTTGTCGCATGTCACTAAAGTGTTTATATGGTCAAGTCAGAATGTCGGTGTGAAGTTGAAATGTGAAGAAAGCACAGTCTGTGGTCCTAGACTCATTCATTTGTCCTCCCCCCCCCAGCAGCTCGAATTGGCTCCCCCTTGCTGCACTGATAGTTACCTCCCCTCGCTGCACCGACTAGATTGCCTTATCTTGGCTTGCTTGACCAGTTACTCCGCTTCGTGATCGAAAGGGCAACTATTCTAGGCTCGCCTGGTGCTGCCTCTAGCGGTTCGGTGTCCCGGCAAATGCAGGATGGAAAAGATGCAGCTTCCCGAATGCCAGCCGTTGCACTTGTCGGCATGCCTTATGCCACTGGATCGACGTCAGTGAACGTCACGTGGGTCATCGTACGTATGCCTTGAAGGACCTTGCCTGTCATGCAGCGCTCTACCTGGCTAGCCGGCCCCTCCGATGGCTGAGTGCCATGCCATGTGTACGGTCGCCGACAGAAGCCTGAATTGGCAGGCCGGTCGGGCATGGACTTGCTAGCGCTACCATTGCCGTGACTGCTACAGGTGGCCAACAATTCGATTGCACGGCTGAGAACTAGGCAAACGGCAGCAGGCACAAGCCCGTTTGTGGAAGGCTTCTATGTGCGTACATACTCGAGACGTGGTTCGGAAAGACGGACAGACGTCGTATTCAGCAGCCTGTCGACATACCACGTGATCAACAATCTGGAGCCATACACCATGTATCGTGTGTCGGTGGCTCCTTTCTACGCAGGCGAAATAGGCTTGTCCACCAAGCCTGTCGACGTGATGACAGGCGAAGATGGTGAGCAAGGACTTGCGCCAAAGTGCACCGGTGGCCCCTTTTGCCTTTGTACCAGTTCACTATAGTGCATAATAATGGATGGCATATTCTACAATGAAAACTTATGTTATCAGAAGCTGAAACGTTAGAAGCCAAAAGTGACCCCGGAAGTTCCAAAAAGCAGGCTGATTGTTCATACTTGCAAAAAGCAGACTGATTCTTTGCACTTCCAAAAAGCAAACCTTGGTGGTGGTGATGGGCACAGTGTGCCACCAGTATTGCCTGGCGATGTAAAGCGCATCCTGTGACTGTGTTTTACTGGCCTCCAATTTGTATAGGACTACAGCGTGTTTAATTGTATGGCAAGTCTTTGGGCGTGAGAATGTTTTTGCAATTGATTGTTTGGTTAAATATACAGGAGCCCAAACACCTTGCATCAGAGTCCCTGCCCTGCCCCCCCCCCCCCCCGTTGGAGGTCAAAGTAAGTAGCCCTTGCATATGCACTCACTCGAAAACAAAGTTAGCTGCTCTCTCTCTCTCTCTCTCTCTCTCTCTCTCTCTCTCTCTCTCTCTCTCCTCTGAGGAAACAGCTAAAGGTTGGCTGACATACCAGGCTCAATTATGAAGCAGCAGTTGACCCACATTCATCTTCTCTTTTCGAAGAGTTGGAGCATAGCTAGTATGCAGCAGCACCTTAGCACCACTGTACCTTGTGTCTTTCAGTTTTGCTAGTCAGTTCTTGGGCATTCATGTGCTGACACGTATCGTTATGCATCTCTGAGGGTATCACCGGGAGTGCCCTTTGCCTTTGGCTGAATAAAACTGGGGCAGGCATTTGGATGTGCATGCCATTGAGCCCACTCGCGAGAGGGGCAGGTGCACAGGGCGGCCTAGGTTTCGATCTAGGCCAAACCGTTGCAGGCTTGAGTGCTGCTCAGTGGCCCGAGCTGTCAGCATTGGCCGACCTTGCTTGTAGTGCCCACCGGACCACCGCTGGACGTTCGTGCTGTGTACCTCAGCGCAGCCGGTGCTAGTGCAGGCAACTCGAGTGCCAGCCGCATTCAAGTGACTTGGCAGCCACCGGAAAAGAGGCACCACCGAGGCACCATCCTAGGCTACACGGTAAGTCTACTCGTGCTGCCTGCACCTTCGAAACCACGTGCCGTGAGGTTTTTGACCACCACTTTCGGAGGCTTGGTTCCCCCTTGGTTTCCACACTCTTCCTCTGTGTCTTCTCCAAGAGAGACTCTCCGAGGTCACCTTCTCTCTATGCTGGAGACTAACTCTACTTCTTTCAATGGCTGCTAGCTGATGGGATGTGGTCTTAGACCTGGACTCACTCTTTGCGACCCAGGTCATGCTTACGAGTCCTGCTGCAGGTTACCTTTTATTGTCCACTGCAAGCAGGATGATAGCTGTTAAGGCTCTTCTACCCTGCTATGTAAATGTTGCTGTATGGTCAGCTAATCCTTTTGTTTGACATGGCTACCGTCAGTCTGCCACTATCTGTAGCTCAACAGGCAGGCCGTCGGTAGTTATGCTGTGAGCAGTTTGTGTCCACATACAGTATGTGTGAATCTCCGCATGTCATAGTCGCGTTCCTGGCAAAATTTTGGAGTGGCTCATGTCTATGCTAGGCAAGCACCAATGGCATCTCATTTTGAGAAAGCCTTCCAAGCTTCTCCAGAAAGCTGCCCAAATTGGTGTGGTGGGTACTCTCTCTCTCTCTCTCTCTCTCTCTCTCTCTCTCTCTCTCTCTCTCTCTCTCACACACACACACACTCTCTCTCTCTCTCTCTCTCACACACACACACTCTCTCTCTCTCCCTGTGTCTGCATGTGTGCACGCGCACGTTTGTGGTGTGTAGGTGCATGTGTTTGCATGTGTGCATCTCTGCTGTGCTGCGCATGCGAATGTACAACATCGGGACAGAGAGAACAGTGGTTCCAAGTAATTGTGTTTCACATGAACGGTCCTGTGGGATTTTCGCAATGCAGGAAGTTCTCCTCAGAGGAGAGATGTGTTTGCAATGGTTGCCACTGCTTCTGATGTCCCACACTCCTGCATTCTTTGTTTGGCAACAGCATTCCTCCCTGAACCAAGTCTGCCTGTCCGTCAATCAGCGCAATCAAATTCGTGCACTCCCAGTGCACGGAGGCATAGCGGCAGCAGCAAGAGCGCCGCTCACTTTCGCCTCCAGGTGCTGTTCACTGATGCCACCGGGCAGCGCAGCAGCTGGCGAAACGTGACCGTGGATGGAGCCGGCACTACTGCTGCAGAACTCAACGTGCTGCAGTCCAACGTCAACTACCGAGTGAAGGTGGCTGCATTCACACGAGTCGGACTCGGCATGTCTAGTCGGCCATTGTTGGTCGATAAGAGTAAGTCACTCAGTGTGCAGAGCGCTCGAGTGCTGTGCCCTGTCACGTCACCTTTTCTCTGCTCAGCCCCCTCCCGTATTAGAAAAGCCTCTCGGCATTTTACCTTTACCATTTCTAGCACCCACAGCCGACGTCGGGCAGTCACCGGTCGGTGAAGGCGGCAGGGAAGTCAAGAGGCCGGTCACCGACGAGCCGTGGTTTCTGCCCACCGTGATCGGCTTCATCGGCCTGTCCACCTGTGCCACCATACTCTTCCTGGTCGTGTGCTTGTGCCTTCGGCACCGCTCCGGCCGTCCGCTTTGCTCCAAGAAGGGCCGCTTCCTGCCAGGTGAGAGTTGGTCGTGTGGCCACGCTGTTTCGGCTGCGATGGGGCGGTCTGCTTGCTGCAGCCTGCACCATAGCCTGTCCTACACGCTGTCGGTGAGATGAGTGATAGTATTTGGAAGAGCCGAGCTGCTGAGACAATGGGAATGACGTGGGCGGGGCCGATCTTCTGCTTCGTTGTCGTCTTCGATGCTGCAGCTACGCAGTTTGGCCGCACTGCTGTTCCAGGGGCCGTCACGGGGCGACCACCCACCACCGGCTCGTAAAACCGCTGAGCATTGCTGATGATGAAATGCTTTCCCTCAACTAAACTAGGGTGGCTCGTGCTTCTGATTGATTGTAATCGTGTCCATTGCATTGCAGTGCCGTACGAGGGTGCTCTCGGTGACAGCACCGCACCAGATGCCTACTTGGCCTTTCGGCTAGAGGCCATGGATCGCACAGTGCACCACGAGCAATGTGAGTAAGAAATAATGCGAAACTCAATACCTTGCACCATTTGCCCAGGCTGGCTTCCACTTTTGTGACAGTGGTGGCTGCTTTAGGCCCCTCGTAAATGTTCTCTGCGCTCCTTAGTGAGGCCCTCGCTGGTCAACAACGTCGAACGAGGGGTTCACAGTGACCCGTGACTCATGTACCTTAGTCTCATGGCCTTTCGTCAGCTGCACCAGTTTCATGGGTCACAGACTCGATCAAATGACAAGACTTGCAGCAAGGGTATACTTAAATGCAAGTGGTTTCCAGAGCCTCAACTGTGCAGCAAGCTCTTTCAGAAGCTCTGCATTAAAAGAAAGTACCCTTCATCCAGAGTCCCAATGCAATAAAGACGACCCTTCACAAGCAGCGTAGGGATGGAGATGGACTGCAGCGTAGCAAGCTGGCTACTGCAATTCGGTCTGAGATGACGATTCAGTTCTTTGGCTGCAGGAACCCAGTTAGACAGCCAGAGGCTAGTGCGATCGGGATTCGCGTGAAATGTATGTGGCCTACTTCTATCTGAGTCACATCGCTGGATCTTGGTTCAGAAGTGACAGAAGGCCTGAGATACGTTCGAGCTCCAATGTTTGGCACGTGATCTTGGCAGCTAAGTCGGTGTATGGCAGTATGGGGGCTGGGGAGCGTTTGTGATGAGTCCTTCAAGGATCCAGTTGTTGTTTTAACTATCCAAGAAGGGTAAACACAAATTAACTAAGGTGCAGAGGTAATGGTAGGGGGGCCTGGATTTTCTTATGCACAAAGTGCGGGGATTTCTACAGTAATTCGTGTAGTTCTTTTACCCTGCTCTCATCAGAGCCCAGCTTTGTCACTCGAACCAACCGCTGGAGCAACGAGGACTCGGTAGATGGCTCCTTGCAGCGTCAAGTTTTGGGCTTCACCAACCTGAATCATTGATAGCTATGTCAATGTGCTGGCACTCTACTACCTTATGCTAGCTGTGCTGCTCATGTGATTGTCATCGTTACTAGTTGCTGGTATCCCACGATTGCCTTGTAAATGTTCGAAAAAACCAAGTCACTCATTAAATGGGGATTCTAAACTTGTGTTGCGCTCAAGAAGTTGCAGGCATTCTTGCTGCCGAGCAGAAAGAATGCAGGCCACCGCCGACAGCAAGTGGGCTTTTCTGGGCCCTGGTGGTGCAGCGAGAAACCTCCCCCTTTTTTTTACCGTTGTGTGACACGGCTAGCTAGTATTCACGTAATGTTAGGTGGCTGCAGCATCTGCAGCGACTGCTTCCTGTCTTGCTGTTGCTGCCTCTACGAGCTGGCGATGGCCTGCAGGCTCGTCCAGGTGTACCAAGACTTACGTTTTTCACTCAACCGCATCGCGTTGCAGCGATGCTCACCAACGAGCGCATGACTGGCGGCGGCGGCAGCTGCGATGGCGAGCTTGAATTCGACGACGACTTCCGCTGTCAGACGCCAGTGCCGCCCTACCCACCAATACCGCCACCTATCGCAGCTCCTGCTTCGTCGTCGAGGGGCAAGCTCGTGGAGGAGCACAATCTGGACAGCAGCGGCGACAGCGCACCTGCCGGCAGCTGCGTTGCCGCTGCCGCCGACGCGCAGCATCGGCGCGGCGGCGGACGCAAGGGAGCACTATATTCCAAGGCGTCTGTTCTCGAGTCGCTAGGGGAGACAGCTGTGTCGACAGCCGGCTGCGGTGGTGGCAGCGCTGGTCTGTACGCTACCACCTGCTTGTACAGGCTTAGCCAGGTAGGTGACTGTGTCAGCAAGCTGGCAAGGTGCTGCTGCTGGCCTTCTACAATGGGATGGGCGAGTGGTGGCCAGGGGCGGCCGATCGCTTGGCCGGCATTGCCTCGAGCGTGAGGTCGCTTGCCCTGCTAGCTTGGTTTCCCTTACGACCGGCCGCGAATCCGCTGCCTGGTTGACGCTCCTCGAATAAGCGCTTCAAAACGTTGCCGGATGATGAACTTCGTGCGGCTCGGGATTCGATGTTGCCGTCTTGGGCCCGCCCACCCGTCCTTTTCGTGTCACTGGGCTCGACATTTTGCCTTTTGAATCGCTTGTCCACGGCGGTCGTGAGTGCCCTTGTGGCTACGCGACCTGTGGAACAGGCCGAACGGTGCTGAATGGCGAGCGCCGACGATGCTGGTGCTCCACGTGCTGCCATCGAGTGGCTGCAGCAGCGCCATATCACGGCATCGGCTTGCAGTGTTTGCAAACGGATTGGCGAATCGGGGTAGCAGAAGACTGCGAGGCACTTGACCCCCGCCAATTATTTTTTCAATTGACATGGTTCCCTCTATTTTCAAATCGTCGAGCAGCGAGCTGCAAGCTTGAGCTCGAGAGCTTTGAGCAGCTGGACGTCGATGACCCGTCCGATGCCACATTGCTGCTGTGTGCCGAACAGTCTCTCGGCACCTTTTCCGGGCCGTCCAGAGCACTGCCTGCACTGTGGTGGAAACAAGGCTGCTGCAAGTCTTGACCGGCCACGGAGTAGGCGACACGAGTCCGTCTTCACCTGCTCACCTGTCGAATGAGAGAATTCAATTCAAATTGATGAAATCAGACAGGAAAATGAAGGAAAGGTTGATAGATTTGAGAGGGAAATTTAAAATGGGAGAAAAATGACGACTTGGGGGAAAATGAGACAGGATGAGGTGGGAATGAAACAAAAAGAGCAAACAATTCAAATTAGAGGAACAAAAGAGAACCCAAATGACATGAGGTCACCCAGCAGGTGCCCATTGCTCGGCATGATTGGGCGTCACTATCGTCGGTGCATGCTCGAGATGCGTAGGTGCCGTGACAAGTTTAAGCAATCTGCCAAACTTTGTGAAAGCTTTCGGCTTTCTCTGGTAATTTATGCTGTGCTGCCGCCCTCCAGGTAGCATTGCTTCACTTGGACATCCAGCCCTGGTGAATGGATACAAAAATTTCACTTGAGTATTTAATCAGTGTGTTACGTAGGCTGATAGAAAGTGACTCCATCATGTTTTCTAATCACATCATGTATGCAGGTTATCATAGATGCTACGATTCTGGAGCGTAGCAGTGGGGTTAGGTGCTTGATCTTAAAGATCCAGGTCGTGGGTTCGAATCTGTATTTTAGGTGATCCTGTATTGCCCACTGCAAGCAGTGGTAATAGCCGTTGAGGCTCTTCTGTAGATATAGCAATGAGGCTATTGAATTAGCTAACCTTTAACTTTATGCTCGTGCAATTAGCAACTGTAGAGCCTCCCCTTAGATATCTCCTGAGACGATGCAAATAGCTGACGATCATACATTTTGCTCCAAAGCATCCCAAAGGTTTTCGATGGGGGGTTCAAGGTACTACTCAAGCTTTCCCATTGCAGTACAATTTATGGAGGGTACCAGTGACTTTTAACATAGTCGAGAAATTCTCTCACCGACAGTACGTTGTGCATGCGATCGTTATCCTGTTGCCACAGACAACACAGCCCTCTCAGGGCCAGCACACTTGGAATGCAGACATTGTTTATGGTGTCTAAGTACATACATGCTGGTGCAGAATGCTTCGACACGATAAAGAGTTCTGGTGCTAGCTCTTTTGCAGCAAACCCCCCCCCCATACCAGTATTCCACTGCCACCGAACTTTACCATCTTCACAACCCAGTTATCTCCCTACACTTCAGTAATGTCCCGTTTCATATGTACTCTTCTACCATATTGAAAATAGGGAACTTCGATTCACCAATTGTGGCAAATGTAAAGCATCTTGAAAGAGATTTGAGTTCTCCGAGGGCGCTTTATAGAATGTATTATTATTATTATACCAATCCCCACTCTTACCTGTCAGCCAAGGTCCACTGGGTGCAGTCACCAGCCCGTTGCAGGGAGACTTGAATTTTTGCTTTTTAGAAAGCAAGTGTGTACGATTGGCAATCCCGGAGAGTATACCCTCTTGGCTCAACCTCTGCTGAATGCTGAGCTAAGCCTTGGTGCAAGGTGAAGTGTCCTAGCAACACTTTTCTCAGGAGCTAATCTGTTCTTCAAGGCTTCCGTTGTAATGCCCCCTCATCATCCCGATCGTTTGTCAATTTAGTTAGACTGCACTGCTCGTTCGTTTCCATCGCACCGAGTTGCAGCTGCTCCTTAATACTGAAGCATACATGCTGCTCAGAAATCATAAGAGCTCTAGTAATGGGTACCTTGTAGCCTGAAAAATGCAATCTTCCATATCTTTGCTTTCACGAGAGCAGAAATCACAAATATTTTGCCAGTCTCCATGCTTCTTAGCTACTCTACTGCATCGAAATTTGTTTGCAAGGAAACGTAAAATAGCTTTCTGGGAGATGTAACTGCATAGAAAAAACACTTACATAAAAAACTTCAGCCTTTGATACTTGCTTTCTGGGGCGAGCCAAGAGATTTGTCATTTAGGGGCAAGACACACAAGCATAACAAATTACAGAGCACAATCATCTTTTGTATTCGACAAGTACTCGGGGGTTGCTCGGTGACTGGCATTATGACATAGTTTTGTCGTTGGTGATGGTTGCCTTTGCCTCAGCTCCTTCCCTGGCCTGATTTAGTTAGAGGGTGGTCAAGGTTTCTGCCTACCTTTGAGGAATTGTCCTTTGATTTCGTTTCTAGCAAGGTTAACAATCAATGATTAAAAATCATCTTTTAAACCATTTTTACAATGGAAGGTATATTCTAGTATAATATGCCTGGATGCGATGGGAATACTTTGTTTAGTACGGATTGATACAGGATAAATATGGTGTGCTTTATCTGAGCCAGTCACATAAGAGGAGTCCTTACTCACATGGATTTCTTTTTTCCCAATACCCGCTCAAACTTTTGATGGCACCTGCATGCGACTCCACAACTCCCAATGTGTGGCCGTCCGATAAAATGAGGCAGGCTGGAGTTGGGATGCATGTATCTGTCTGGATGTTACTAAGTCGCCTTCCATGCTATGTGGATGCTGGCAGCCAGTTGATTTCTTCAACTGGTATCACATTCTTGGAATGACAGCCTATTAGCCAAATTTAATCAAATGATAATAATAATAATACATTTGATATAGCATCCTCAGTAAACTCAATTTCTTTATAGGCACTTTGCATTTGCTGCAAAGGAAGTACGATCGAACGGTTAGTGGTAGCATGCTCAATGGCAACAAGCATAACATGGTAAAGGGTGACATGCACAGGTTCAGCATGCAAATATGGTTTGTGGCAGCGTGCACAGTGTCAGCACGCATAAGCACATAAAGGATGGATCACAGGGACCCACTAAATGCTGTAATAAATAGGTGCGTTTTAGTTTCTTTTTAAATGTAGTTAAGTCAGGGGATGTCGTGACGCAAGTCCGGAGTGAGTTCCAGGCTTTGGGAGCATAGGAACTATAGGCACGTTCTTAAAAGGTCAGATTTATTCAGAACCGTCGACATAGCTTACATGTAATCGGGACAGCCATGCTTGCATTTAAAACGTCGATAAAGTATCACAACTCGAAACTTGTTTCGTGAACGTATAATATATGAGCTGGAGATTGGAGTATATTAATATTGCATGCCACTTCTTAGCGGCACTGGGGTTTAGGCATATCGATGAAGTGCCCTGTTAGCAATACACCTATTAAGTTTTAATGATTAACCTACTTTCTTTGCAGCAGTCCTTTATTTATCAACTTCAGTTGTGTTGCATGTCGGAACTAGGAAGCAGTACCTATTGATCAGTGCACAGGAAGATGTCAAAATCAATAATACAGTATGATTCATTTGTATAGCACCCTAGGAGAACTGAATCGCTATCATAGTGCTTCACGTATGCCACAGGGCTTAAGCCCACGACCTCTGTCGTAAATGTGAGCACCTTGAGCTCGATTGGTTAAGGCGAACACCTCCACTGCCCTAGGCCAAGTCAACTGTCTCTGTATGTCATTGTTTGCTGGGCGACTGGAAAGAAGTGGTGAGGTTGTGTCCGTGCTGGTTATTTTTGGGTTAGCCATTTAATTTATGGGGTGTTAAAGGATTTTACTCAGTTCTCTGTGAGGGCTGTTGACGATGTTAATCCTTACTACGGAAAGATCCAGAGAATAAGAGTAAGCTGTGCCATCAGGCCAGGGATGAGTGAAAATGCCGATGACAAACTGCAATACTCCAAACTTAGTATGGAAGTACAGCTATCAACTTTCAAGTTGTTTTTTTTCTAGCTGAAACAAAAAGTCAGGCACTCCTTAAAATGGGGATTTAACCGACTTGCTTCAGTAAAAGCATCAGTGATGCTTTTCAAGATTTTCACAGTGCATTCTACTTTAAATTGCCGATATGTTCATGGCACTTCATATGTACTGAACACTCAAGTTTTGCTTTCGGTCCTTACACGTGTGCTCAGGCATTGTTGGGCATGCAAGTTGGTTTTTTGAAAGTTCATATTAAGTCGAGCTATATGCATAAGAAGTGAATGGCTTGTCTCTTGGTTTGTGGTAAAGGGTACCCCCTCAGTGGCTTTTTCCTCACTATAGTTTCCCTTTATTTTTTCCACTGCGCTTTTGGTTGCTATTTTTAAGCAGCTGCCAGCTAATGCCTTCGGAGTTCAGTCATTGCTCATGGTCACATGATGCCCTGCATTAGTCGGTTGCCCTCCAGCCTTACCGACCAGACGTTGTTTTTTGGTCTAATGCTGGAGGCAGTGCTGGAAGGAATTCAGCTGGGAGAGTCTGTTCGGCAGCCGTGAGGTGTGGCTGTGGTGGTAGCAATAGTTTCAGCAGAACCGCACACACCCTCCCCATCCGAGCATGGAGATGCACGTGGGGGCTGGTATTGCACTCAAACTCGATAGAGAGTGAGAAAGATAAAATAAAAACTATTGGGTTTGAAGATTGAGGTGCACCAGGCCACAAGGGTCAGCACAGAGGTCGTCGTAGTCTTCAAACGAACGAGTCTCAGTGACTAGAGACATAGGCATACACTGTTCATATAGATTCAGCATGACTGCGCTCTCTGTCATCCCACATGGAGCTTCCAGCACCTAATGATAGCTGTGTTTACTCTTATCAACTGTGCACATTGTTCCGTTGAAAGCTTCAGTGCAAGTGAGTCTGATGATACAACCGAGGCATTACACGGCGCTTGTGTAACTAATTGACCATTGCACTGGTAATGTTTCTCATGAATGAAGCCGACTGCACAGATGGACGTTGCACCAAGCAGCCAGCCAATTGTCCCAGTGTAAATAATGCGCTTGATCCGTTTGTGTGAGTGCCGTTGTCGTGTGGTTCTTCACGGAGTAGCGAGATATTCCGTGATGATACCCGGAAGCAGCCCGTGAAATGCTCCTGCTTATGGCCCGAACCAACCTCTACCTCGAAGTACCTTGGCGCGTACAGAACTTGTGGAGGCCCCCTTCCCCATGTGCGAATCGGGCGTGCGACACTCGGAAGCCTGTTCGTGTAAGTGGCCCATTCATGCTCCTACAGTAAGCGAGACTGCAAATGATGCGGGCCGTCGTTTCTGTGCACCGATGGCGACACTGTGCCGAGGCTCGGCGACTTGCTTGGTGCTCCGCTCCGAATCGCCCTCTCCGCACTCGCTGCCCTGCCGTGCGTCCACTAGCAGTAGCTCCGTCGGCACGCCTGACCGCCGCGAGAGCTACTCGTCGCCGCCGCCGCCAATCGATTGCTTCTCGTTGGACACCATTTACGCCGAGCAATGACGGTGCCTCGTGTCGCGCCTGCACCTGGGTGCTTGCCTGACCGCGGTGGCTTCTTGGTTTCTCGCGACAGGACTCGCTGCTCAACGCACAGCCTCCGCTGCGCGACTCGCGGCAAGTGGCCACTGGTCAGGCCCCGCCGCCGTCGTCCTCGTCTTCATCGACCGCACTGCCGACGCGTGCGGCGGAGCGATTCAATGTGCGCGGTGGAAGCGAATCGAGCTGCACCGACAACAACGGCCGCTCGAGCGCCGGCACGGGAAGCGAGGCCGCCCTGCCGCACGGTGGCGCTGCTGCAGCGGCCGACGACTGCTCATGCTGCACTGGCGAATGCTACTCGCTGCGCCGCGGGCAGTCGCCTCAGCTTCCCCAGTTCGTGGAGATGCTTCCGCCGCCTCCGCAATACCCGTACTATCCCGTATCACCTTTGGCCACGGAGTCACGTGAGAGTGGCAACACTAGCGGTGCTAGCTCGTGGCAGCTTACAGCTGCCGAGCTACTGCCATCGACGGCCGGGCAGGCTGGCCTCACGCCGACCAGCGTTGCCACACTGCTGAGGCACGTTCATCCGCCTCCTCCGCCCCTCCTTCATCAGCACTCGGCCCCTCAGATGAGTCATGCGCGAGTTTGCCAAGGCCGTGGAGGAGGCGGCATCTCCTGCAGCCACCAGCATCCGAGCGAGAGTGCTTACGCTGCAGGGAACACTGCATCTGCATACTGCCCGTACTGCTTTAACGATAGGCGAAGGACGTCTGGTGCTCTGGGAATGACAGTAGCGGAGGCGGCTGTAATGGGATGGCAATACCCACACCCGAAGAACAGTCGTTTTGATCTGTCCCGAGCGTCTCAGGGAGGCAGAGGTGGCGGCAAGTCGGACGACTCGGCCACGCTACATAGCCGCCATAGTACCGACAGTGACTTGGTCCCGGCTGCAGTCGGCGACACGATGCCATCCACACCCCACTGCCACCACCAAGCATGCTCGTGTTCTCGCAGTTTCGGCAGGAGCCACTACCATTCAGGGGCTTATTTCGACCCTTGCAGCAAGGCCGCCGCTGTCGCCGTGCAGAGGTACACAGCCGGCAGCGGTGATGACCTCGCACCACTGCGCACACGGTTCTGTCCCCACTCAGCAGCAGCGCCGATAGCCGCGCCGGTGAGATGCCGCGACTGTCTGGCGCCGTCATCGGCAGCGCTGCTGCCTTCCGGTCTGCACGGCACGGTCAGCTATCCATCGGGATTCATGGTGCCTGCAGCAGCAGCAGCCGCCGCCTCCGCAGCGCCTGGCCGCCACGGTCTGGTCCTTGCCGAGGAGGCCTCGTCGGCGGCCGAGTATGAGGAGCCTTGGGAAGACCAGCCGTGGCTGTACAATCCCTCTGCTTGGAGTGGCGTCGTCCCTCGCACCGGCCGGCCCGGTGGCGTCGCTGAACCGCTAGGCCAGGCGAGCAGCGGCAGCATCGCCAGGCCGTTTCATCCCGGTGCAGCTGCTGCACCCTCCACTTCTGCCGGTGCGGCGTCTCGCGCCTCATCAGCCACTGCTGCCGTACGTGCATCCGCCGGGCCAGGTCAGCTGACGTGCATGGGTAAGCTGCCATGGAAGCTGCTGCAGACCGGTGGGTAGCCGTGTTGGAACGTGGCACTGTGCTGCGCCACGCTTGTCGGGTTTCCGGGCGGTCTTGCCGAGGCGTGACTCCAGCAGCTGCTTGCTAGCTTCACTGGTAGCCATGCTCTGGCGACACGGCTCCTACCTGCTGCTGCTCAGCTTTTAGCCTCAGGCCCGTCTGCCGTGGGTACACCACTGTCGCCCCTTTCATTTTCAAGGGCCCCACAGCGACCAGGATGACGAGGTTGCTGCCGCGATGGCCTGCATCAAGCCGTCGGCTGGCGACAAGGTGGCCGCAGAAGACAGCCTGGACTCGTCGTCTTTGTCAGATGAGGGGGAGAGCAGGCTGTTCACAAACGAAGGTGAGCCGCATGTAACTCGTCTGAGACGGCACGAGAAGGCTCATTCGGCTGCGCTTCCTGGGTCTTCCGCATATCACTTGTGAGTCTACCCCACTCTCAAACGATTTGAAGGTGCACCACAGCAACAGCCAAGCTGTCCGTGTATCATGAAGTGACACCACCGAGTGTGCAAGTAAATGCGGTCGAGTTAAATGCAGCCAGATTTGTAATCATTGCTAGGTCGCAAGGGCCATGAAAGAGCCTTTCCTGCTGCCCAATGATATATGTGTGTGTTTGTGTGCGTGTATGTCTGTGCGTGTATGTCTGTGCGTGTGTGTGTTTGTGTGTGTGTGTGCGCGTGTGTGCACGCATGTGTATAGAGAGAAAGAGAGAGAGAGAGAGAGAGAGAGAGAGAGAGAGAGAGAGAGAGAGAGAGAGAGAGAAAGAGAGAGAGAGAGAGAGACTTTCCTGCTGCCCAGTGATATATGTGTCTGTTTGTGTGTGTGTGTGTGTGTGTGTGTGTGTGTGTGTGTGTGTGTGTGTGTGTGTCTGTGTGTGTGTGTGTGTCTGTGTCTGTGTGTGTGTATATAGGTATAGAGAGAAAGAGAGAGAGAGAGAGAGTGCGAGGGGGTGCCAAATATCTCATGATAAGATGCCTAAAGCATGGAACTAAGAGCAGCCTCTTCGAGCATGAGTTGGCAAGTAGAAAGAATCCCAATTAGCAACCAAGCATGCTCTAGCAGTTGAGGTCCAAAGCCAACGAACGTGTAAGGAATAGTAGCATGGCCTGCTTTTCTTGCATCGTCAGCCTTTACTAACCAATTTGTTGCCTAGCTTTACCACTGACTCAGACATTGTGTTCTATTGAGCTGAGTTTCCATGTGCATCATGGGCTCAGCCATTGTTAGATGCCATGCCATTCATTTGACATCTGAAAACTTCAAAAATGGAAGTGCTAATTAGAATTGCCCTGGAGCTCGTTTAATGTAATCAGAAACGTTCGGAAATTTTAAGTCATTAGCAGAGGTTGTGCAGCCTTTGAAGCATTGGCATGTACATAATGTACAAACCGGAAGTGGAAAGAGGTTTAGGGTTTGCAACAGGGAATGGCACTAGCCGCAAAGGCGAGCTGCTGCAGACGACTAGGCATTGTTTGCAGTGCACAACTATTACGAGCCAACTCCTTAACTTCTGTGCTTGCTTAGCGCTTGGTCTTGGTCTTGGACAAGCACCTGTCGCATCGGCTGTGCACTGTGATGCGATGTACTAGATGATGATACTCTCCTTCATTTTCTTTGCTCGAATTCCTGAATGCCTTTTGCCCGAAGAGCAAGCGCTGTTTCTGAAGCTTTTTCTTGCCTCCCCATTGTGTCTGCACATGATTTTAGCTGGACACTTGTTGGCAATAAACTATCTCGACTTTAGCTTTTGCAGTGCACCCGGATCGTCGGCAGCAGCAGCAGTCTAAGGCTGCTAAAGTTGATGGCGGCTCACCGAGCAAGAGGCAAGCCTCGAGCAAACCGCCAGCTGTACGGCACGGCCGCCGCAGGACCGCTGTGAACGGCAGTGCCACCGGAAACGGCGGAGGCTACAGCACCGACAGCAGCTTTGTGTTTGTTCCGCTTCCGCGCCGGCCGTATCCCAAGTCAGCCAGGCGACGACAGATGCAGCAGCAGCAGCATCACCATTATCGCAGACACAACAGTAAGCAGCCGCTGGCTTTTTAGTCGCCGCTAGGCAGCTTGCTCTAGACCGCATGTGCATCGCCCCCTTCCCAGGTCAAAGCTGCACTGTGTCGATCAGGCACCTGACGCGCCTGGCCGTGAGCTTGACGATCGAGCGTGTGCTACATACACCCTTGGTTGCATGTGCCCTCCTCCTCCCCCTCCTCCTCGCCCTCTCTCCCTACTGGGCTTCCTTCATCCTCGCTCTCTTCCTCCTCTTCTTACTCCCTCTTCCTCCCTTTGCTTACTTCCCTCCTACTTCTTGTCCTCCTTCTCTTTATCGTCCCTCTCTCCTCCTACCCTCCTCCTCCTCCCTACAGCCCTTCTCCGGATGCGCGAGATGGCAGACTGCCTTGCTTCACTTTTCTTTAGGGTCAAGATGCCCCCTCATGACCTATGGCATTCCCCTAGCCCCCCTCGGAGGTAGTGTGCACTTGCTTGCCGTTGACATGTGCAGCCTTCTTGTCGTGTCGGCATGTAATGAAATGGCAAGCTTTGGTGAGCAGTGGCTACCATGCCTGTCAGTCGACCACCCAATTAACCTGCTGCAGCAGGTAGATGGCGCCGTCCTCTCCCCACCCACCCACCCACCCCTTCCTGTCTGATTGAGCTCAAATTGAATGACGATAAAACCGACTTGCTAGTTCTGGGCAAATCAAGTATTACTCAGAAATTTGAAAGCCTACAACTCAAAATGGCCTAGGCCAGCATATCTCCTGTGGCATCTGGACGTAGTCTAGGTGTCATCATCCAAAGTGACCTTACCCTAGACGACCACATCAGCTCCACTGTCAAGTCCGGCTACTTTCAGCTACGTAGAATTTCAAAATTTCAGGCCTGCTTAGACACGGATATCACATTCATGTTCTTCCAAGCATTTCTGATATCCCATTTCTGCTTATGTAACTCAGTACTTCTAGCACAGGTCGTCTGGCCTATGCAATAAGGTGATTACAGTTGGTGAAAAACTCTGCAGTTAGGCTTGTCTTTTGTGAACGTTGCAGTTGCCACATAACTTTTCACCGACCTGCACTGGCTCCCTGTCAAGCAGCATACTTACTTCAAGGATTTGTCACTCACTTCCAGGTCCCTTCATCCTCTTGCTCCAGCCTACCTATCAGAACTACCACCCCTCATCAGGCCAGGCATCGTACCAGCCACTTGGCTGACTCGAGTCGTTTTAGCTTTGCCTCGAACCAGCCTCAAATTCTTCGGAGACTAAGCCTATAGTTGGTATGCTTCTAAAGCCTGGAACTTACTTCAGACTGACGTCACGACATCCCCTGACTTGATGACATTTAGAAAGAAGCGAAAAACATGCCTGTTCCTCACAGCATTTGCTAGGTCCCTATGAATCATCCTTTGTGTGCTCATGCGTGCTGACACAGTACATGTTGTCACCAATTACACACATACACCGCCCTCCAAAAGTTTCTATGCACGTGGTCCATCTATCTGAGTTCGGTTGTTGCTAGTGTCATTATTCGAGTAAGTCATTATGCCACACCAATTATTAAATTGGCAATCTGTCAATATAATTTTGCACTAAGTTGCAGTTTTCTACATTTGGCTTAGTAAATATCTGCATTCGTCAGCACCTGAGTCAGTAGTTCCCTGGGCATGTGTGGTCAAGTGACCACCCCCCTCTCTTGGGTTCCACCCAGCAGAACCTATTTCTCGCCCATTTCTTCACCGACGACGCTTCGGTCATTGATCTGCTAAGGTACCCGGATGTCTCATTGACCTGTTGAGGTTAGCCCCTGCCTTAGTGATGATCCGTAGGCGACCAGGACATGCCACCATTTGCACACCTTTCTGAGGGTACAAGAGCGGTTTTGACGTCACTGCACAGAGGTGGCCATTAAAACCTAGAAATCGCAAGGCGGCTGAAGATCTCCGAGGGACTGTTAGGAACATTTTTAGGAAATATCTGGACTGTGGTAGCACAGATACAGTGCCGCGATCGGGTCGCCCTTGAGTAATTTCTCCCTTGTTCTGAAGGACAAGTCTGCCACAGCTAAAATGCAGTGCCACAGTCTTTGCCAAGCAAACGGAACGGCCAAAACATCATGAGTAGACGGCTTAAGGAACAAGGACTGAATGCCCAGGTGGCCAAGTGTAAGCAATTGTTGACTGTGCAGCGCAAAGAAAGCAAGGTTGGATTTTGCTTGCCGATCATAGCATTGAGCAGCTTTACATTGGAGCAGGGTGCTATGGATTGATGAGTCCAAATGCAATCTCTTTGGCTGCATCGAGAGAAGAAAGTACGTTCGCTTGCGAATGAGTGAAGCATACATGTACGTTTGTCTGAAAAGACCTCAAGACTTGGTGTTGAAAGTTTAATGGTATGGGGTTGCTTCTCAACATCCGGTGATAGGCGTCTGCAGAGGATTTAAGGGATCGTGAATCAAAATGTCTACGTTGACATTGTACAGAATGGCCTGCTATCTGCTTGTCCTCTTCACAGGCTCTATTTCTGTTGGCAGCCTGACTACGATCAGATGCACACTGCTGCGGCTGGTAATAGTTCTTCACGAACTCTGCCGACTATTGCATTGAGGCAATTTTGATAATGCAATGGCCAAGCCAAAGCCCGGCTTTGAATCTAATAGAACACTTGTGGGACGAAATCGAACCAGCTTTAAGGTGTAGAGTTCTTTGGAATGAAACCCGGAGAGTTGTATTAGGTTTTGAAGGATTGCTTGGCGTCAATTCCTCCAGAAACGTGGTGGAAGCGATTGGGTGAAGTTATCAAAAAACATGGTGCCTCGACAAGTTATTGATTGTATTCTATAAATTGCATATAATTACACAGTTCTTAGCTTTTCTGCATAATAAAAACTGTTGCGGAGTTAGATGCAATCTTAATATTGTGCTTAAAGTAAAATAGTGTGCTGGTAGCAGGTGCATACAACTTTTGGAGGGCAGTGTACCAGAGAGGCAAGAGGCAGGCACCTTACAGCATATTTGATGTGCCTATAGAGAAATTAAGTTCTCTTAGGGTGCTATGTGCACTGTCATATTATTATTATTATTATTATTATTGCTAAGCTATCTGTGCATTGTAGGGCCATCCACTGCCCGTCTACAGAGCAGCAAGCTGGCAGCCGGTGCTGACGACAATGATGATGAAGAGGAAGAAGAAGATGCCACCGATCGCGTCTGAGCCAGAGCCAGCTGGTGGCGCCACGCCTCATTCTCTGGCCCTGCTCCCTAGGTGCCGAGCAGCTGAGAACTGCAGTGCCCTGGGCCGATCGCTTTCGACCGTCTCCTACCTATCCTCACTCCGTGGCACTCTCACTCAATCGTACCCTTCCTGCTCTCTCTCTCTCTCTCTCTCTCTCTCTCTCTCTCTCTCTCTCTCTCTCTCTCTCTCTCTCTCTCTCTCTCTCTCTCTTTGTAGGGAAGCACCTTTTGTCACTCTCCCTTATGTTGATGTACTGTGTACTGTGTATTCATACTCAGACAAGTACGACAAGTATTGTTGCCGTACTGTCGCGGCACCCTGCGTGCTTCCTTTTGATGTCGAACGAGCTGCTGGCTATTTGGTTAGTCTCCATAACAATGGCCGTTTGCTGAAGCTCGCCTCTGCTGCTGCTCGTGGTGCTCCTGGTGCTGTTAGACTCGGATCGTGTGGCGACGCTGCTGCTTCGGCGGCCCTAGGTGCTGCTCAGCACTGCCCTCGCATCTCGAGTTGGGTCAGTCTGCCTCGTGGCCGCACCGATGCCCCGGCGCAGCCTGCTTCCGTACAGTGGAAGCAGTGCCAGCATAGCAGAGCGGCTCTGAGCCCTGCCACTGACTTCTCTCCTCTGCCTCATCCGACCACTTGCCTGTGCTAGCTGACCGGCCAACCTGCTGCGATGTGCACCAGTTGAGTTCCTTGAGTGGTCTTCTCACACAAGTGGCATTGACAAATGCCAAGTCGGTCGATGTTGCCGACGATAAATAGGCTTGATAGGATGCTTCATGTTACAGCATTAATTACCAGGTGCCCTCGCTGGTGCCGACGGCTGCATGTCGTGACAGCAGCACGAAGTCCTGTACAAAAATGTTTACTAAGTTAAAATATATTGTTTTATCATTGGCAGCATCGCCTGCCTAGCATAACTCACACGGCTTGCACCACTTCCCTGCCCTGCAGACTCGTAGCATCAAAGGACTAACTGTAGACCGCGGCAATTTGCATCCATCTTGGTCACACATTGCTTCCGATTTCGCCCAACTCAAAGCAGCGTTTCGTGTTTCATTAGAGCAATCAAGTATGACATAGCGTGTCTTACCAACTGCCACTGTATGAACAAATATACACATTTGTACAATATACATGTATATTTATGCATGTACACCATGTACAAGTAGATATGTACAGGTGAGCCAGTCTTAGTGACTATTCTGTCTATACAAAAAACTGATAAGACTGGTGCGGTTCTCTTATGTGTAAATGCATCAATTCTCATATTGCATACACATATGGTTCAGATCCTATATTTCGCTATAAAAGTCAAGTAAATGTGCTTTTACAGCCTCATTCTCTTAAAGCATGAGGCATGAGAAGGTCGGCGGCCTCACGAAAAAGCAGGAAGCGAAAGCTAGTAAATTTAGCTCAGAATCACCTGCCTACATTTGGAATTAGAACCTATTAATTCGCCTCGCATACGTTGCTGTTCGATACGTGCGTTACACGCTTGTTTTACGACAAAAAGAAATTTCTACCAGCAGCCGTCCTTAGACTATCCTCATTCGTGTCTGCAAAGTGTTGTCCCTAGTGAACCAAACTTAAAATCGTTATTTGAGGTGAGACAGTGTTCCAAACTGGTACTAATACTGGTGAGCGAAATAGCCCCTACCGGTCGCGATCAGGGTACTCCAGCCCTGCCCTCTGAGAGCAGAAGACGGTGGGAGTATCGATCGCTCGATTGGCTGAGAGCTGGCTCGTCATTTCCAGTCTAGGGCAAATTTGAGAACTCCCAGTCAGAAGGGGGCCGTTATGAATTATCAAATTGTGTACAGGCACACACTTTGTATAACTAGCATAACATTCCCCTATATACACTAGTGCATCTGCAAGGAAGATGCCTGTAATGCAACGTATCGCCGTCTATAACTCCACAAAGCCACAAAGAATAAGTGTTATACACGAGAGTTTTCTACTGCTCAAGCAAGGCCACAGCTGATTTTGGCCACGGCAGCCAGCAGACATCTCATGCAGCAAAGAGAAAGGGATGAGCATAGCTAAGTCAGCTGGACATTCGACAAAGTGAGTAGACTGGAAGTAGCAGCTCGGGAAGGCATGAGAGAATATGCCACAGTTGGCAGCAGGATCGAAGACATTGCATAATAGTTACGGAAGTACGTTCCTCACTCTGGGACCAACCTGCAGGAGCAAAAGCTTCCATATTCTCAAGTCTTTAAGCTAAGCAGCAATGGAACAGTGAAACGGCAGCCCGAGCTAAACCAGCCAGACTGTGGCCAATAATCAGCACTCGAGGTTAGTGAATTGTAATGACTTAGTACCGATAATCTGCCGCCGAGGCCGATGAGGCCATAAAAGCCGGTGCCACGAGATGGGCAGTGTTGTTTCCGGACTCGGCATTGGCATTTGATCTAAAAGCAACGGAGCTGTTGGTCGGGGAACTTCGTGGCTATTGTTGAACGCCTGCGACCCTCTGCTACTGTCAAATGGACTTGTCTCCGTTATGTATACAGACTTGTGATGCTAAAGTATGAGCACTCTTCATCGCTGCCTCGTTTCTGCTACTGTCGGTGGACTAGCTTGCATTGATGCAGCAGCCACAGGTCGCTAGCCGTTCTACAAGGTCCAGGCGTCACTAGAATTCGTCGTGCGTCGGCTGAGAGACCGGCACCGTTACAGCACCACTGCTTTAGTTGCTGCCTAGTTATGGCTGGGCGTGGAAGCTACACAGTATGTATCTATCAGCAGCTCACCAGTCATCCGTACCTGCAGGGCGAGGTGGCTGGAGCCGGATGTTTTCAGCAACCCACGAGCAAGCTCAGAAATAATGTACATTCGGCAGACAATGCCTACCTATAATACCTAGCCTGAGGCCTGCTCTTCGGCAGCTTTCCCTGTCGCAGCAAATCATTGGAGCACATTTAAGTGGACAGGTTTTTCAAGAATCGGAGTTTCGGCGACATTTAAGCTGCTGCTGCTGACAAGCAACACCTGGCTTTCGAGCCCTAAGTGAGTTTGTATCGGTCATCGGCCGTTCAACATGCGTCATCGTACAGCCGAAGCTGCCACTGTCATCATTCCAGCTCTCTCAGCCTGCAACCGGACGCATCAATCAACTAGCCGGCTGAGCTGATGGCAAGCGATTGTTGGCCTCAGCCCTACCTCTCCTAGCTTGGGCATTATCTGGCTGATACACTTGACTGTCGACTGCTTGTAAACTCTCTTCTCTCCTGCTGTCCGGGCTGCTCTTTACCCCCCCCCCTCTCTCTCTCTCTCTCTCCCTCTGTCTGTCTGTCTGTCTGTCTGTCTCTCTCTCTTCCGCTCAAACTCTCACTCTCTGTATCAAGTCGTTGGCATTAAATCATGATACTCACCTGGCTCGCTGAGTTATCCATCCGACTTCATTCCCAACAAGTGTCAGGTGGTGTTGACCGGAATATCAGCTAGCTAAACTCTGGACCCACAAGCCAGGTTATGTGCTTGTGTACAGCTGCTGCACCTGCCTTGGCTAATGACTAGCGAAACGTATGCCTCGTTTCTAGGAAATCGGTCGTTGCTCCACTGGCTGAAGCCAAAATTGTATTATTTTCTTACAGGAGACACGTGTTTGCCCCTATTCTTGTAGGCTTTCTGAGCAGTTTGCGTTATACCAATATATCAACCAAGCTACTCATATCCTAATCTTGATTGAGTGGTCTGAAGACTTTAGCAGCAATTTGTGTTCACATTCGATCACTTTAAATACACTGTACTTTTCCGAAGCTTCGACTACCCTGCTGCTAACGTATTTCAATGACACCTTATGGCTATAGCATATTCTGGTATCTAGTCAATCCGTGGGAACCGAGTGCGAGAAACAGCTGCCATTTAGCAATTGGCGTATTTTTTCGTTTCACGATCCATGGAAAGTTTATTTGTTGAACTCACGAGTTCATAACACTAGGGAAAACGGCATTCAGAGATATGACTCATCACAACTGTGGTCTACGACCTCCCTCGCCCACTGCACTGCCACGATCGAAGATGCAAATCGATCATTTTTTCTAATGCCAATACCAGCTATAGCTGCTGTTGACCATCGATGCTTCTTTAATTTCTTAGCTCTGTCTTCCATCTTAGGGTGTCTTCAGCAGATCCGAAAGCAGGTGCACGAGGTATATGTCGCCGTGAGAACCAAACCATTGTTTGCCAGGATTCCTTCGAAAATTCACTCGCCGATTGATGGGGGAACGCCACAATTTGAGAATATTCTGGCAGGGTTGTGTAATGTAATTTATCTCCATCTGTAACTCCACAAAGTCATACAGACTATGTGAGTGTTGCGCAGGAGAGTTTTGTATAGCGCACTCACGGCCTAAGCGGCTTTCGGTACGCATGTGGTAGCCAACAGACTTCGTCTCACATTACAAAGAGAAAGTGGGAAGCATAGCAGAGTCAGGAGAGCAGTTGAGGTAGTGAGTAACATGGAAGTAGCAGCTCAGGACCGCTGAAAAGGATGAGCCATTGTCGGCAGCAGGAGAGTAGTTGTCGCTGCGTAAGAATTGTGGAAGCGAGTTCCACAGTCTAGGACCGGCAGAGCTAAAGCTTCTGTCGCCAACGGTCTTTAAGCAGAGGAATGGAACAGCGAATTTATTGTCCACACAGGACCTGAGGGCGCGAATAGGCTGAAACTGGTGCAGCAGTTCAGCTAGGTACGAAGGAGCCAAGCCGTGGCGGGCCTTGTAGGTCAGCATAAAAACGAGCTCTAGCATTGACCAGTTTACGTCAATGCACCCGTCGAAGCAATTTAGCCCGCATGCTCTTGCAAGAAAGTGATGTCACGTGGTGCTTTTCTTAGCTTTTGCTTGCAGGCTAGCTTAATCAATCGACTTCCAACTGCTGCACACATTTTCCAACTGGTCATTATAATAATATTAATGCTAATGATAATAATAATAATACACTTGATACAGTCCTCAGAGAACTCAAATCACTGTCTAGGTGCTTTACATTTACTGCAAATGAAACGCGATCGAATGCTGAGTGGTATCATGCTTGATAAACAACTTGAATAACATGGTTATGGGTGACATGCACAGGGTCAGCATGCCAGTGTGGTTAGTAGCAGCATGCACAGTGTCAGCATGCATAAGCACATAAAGGACGAATCGCAAGGACCCAGTAAATGCTGTCATAAATAGGTTCATTTTAAGCTCTTTTTTAAATGTGTTCAAGTCAGGGGATGTTGTGACGGAAGTCGGGAGTGAGTTCTAGGCTTTGGGAGCATATGAACTAAATGTACGGTCTCCAAAGGATTTGAGGTTTGTACGAGGTATTGATAAATAGTTAGATTTCGAAAAGTGGTTGGTACGATGCTTGGCCTGGTGGGGGAGTAGATCTGATAGACTGGAGCCAAAGACATTATAACTACTATTCAGTCTTGCTTTTGTCAGAAGTTCGAAGACCTGTCCCAGCGAACGTCTGTTTTTTTCCTGCGTGCTTTGCATGCTTTGCTGTGCATGACGCAGTGCATGACGCAGTGCATGTTACTAACTGGGGTCCTTCTAACCGGTTGCCCCGAGTGTCTTCTTGTGTGCTTGTGCATGCTGGCTTTAAGTATTAATTTGAAAATACAGAGGTACAGGAAGCCGTCTGCCATGGAACTGAATGCCAAATAAAAATCTCGCCTCGAGTGGGAATTGATCTCGCAAGCTCTTAGCTACGGAATCTAATGCCTTCCTGATGGAGCAAACGAGACCACTCTTCATTGCATGCTCGAGAGCCTCGGCTTTTAATTTCCACTTTCGCGCTCGAACTGAATCCGGTTGTACTGTGCGAATGAGCGTGTGTATTCATCACTGAAAATATTGGCGCCAAGAGCAGCCGTTACTCCTGCTGTGGTCTTGAGCTGTTGCTTGTCTGAGCTGATTCTTACTTGTGCTACCGCGAACGCTGTCACGCTGCCTATGCTATACTGGCTATCTTTTCTCATGCAGCGAGCTGTGCAGAGTGGGAGGATAGAGATTTGGCGTTCTCGGAGCACTCTACCAATGATCCAAAACGATTATTATAAGCTTTGAAAAATAACAGGGTCTCTAAGTGATTTGAATGTACTTCCATATCTTGTGAAATGGCAACGCGACCAGTCTGTCATCAGGTTTCTTCTGTCGTTAGCGAGCTTTCACTCGGCGATGTTCGGTAGCCGAGCTTCTGCCTACTTCTTGCCCTTGAGAGGGCTTCACCTGAGACACCTTTGGTGCTTCTTCATGAACATGACGTTTGCCAGGCAAGCGCTGATTACGCCAGGAGCATTCGGCCGGTGCAGATTGACCACGAGCGCTTCCAGGCTGACGGTGCACTGTGTACATCAGAGCGAGGCGGCTTTCAATGCGGGAAATAATACCGACCAGGCCAGGCCAGCTGATGGGGCGTCGCAGGAGGGGGCAGAGCACGCTCTGCTCTTCGGGATCTAGCAGTGTTGTCCGGCGCCTTGGACCATGACATGGTTATGGGATCGCAGTCTAATTCCTTCCGCTAAATTACACGGTTAGCATGGTTAAAATGGTCATCCTTCTTCCATTCTTATTTGGGACACTTAAAGAGCTTAGCCCAAGTATTTATTAACTAAATCAATGTAGTAAATCTTTTTTTTTAGCAGATTCTAGTCGGGATTTAAGGCTATCCATTCCATAGAAACTGGTCTGCTTCGGGATTTACAACGACCTGAAAATACTGATTAGGGTAGGGCCTCTCTGCTGGTACTCCTAGACATGTCAACATTATTTGACACTAGTGACCACTAGATCCTTCTGGAGTACTTTTGAAAAACCTATTCACCTGTGGAACATTGTATCTCCGTCAGTAACTCCACAAAGACTAAGTTAGTGTTACGCAGAAGATTTTTCAATAGCTCACTCAAAGCCAGAATGGCTTTTGGTACGAAAGTCATAGCTAACAGACTTAATTTTACGCAGCAACAAGGAAGTTAGTAGTACAGCCGAGTCAGAAGGGCAGTCGATTAAACGAGTAGCGTGGAAGTAGCGACTCGGGACGGCTGAAAAGGATGTGGCAATGTTGCTTTGGCAAAAGCTCCTGCTCATAGTTTGCTAGCATTGTCTGAGAACTGAACTAATAGAGACATATTCAAAAAGGGGTTAGCTATAGCGGTCTGCAAGAGGAAACCACATCTTCGGCAAAAAAATGTCGGTAAGTCGTTGACAGTGGGCCAAAGCTAAGGGTCCACTGAACCGCTGAAGATTGGGTTTGAGCTGTACGGAGCAAAGAAACAAGTGCATAATCTTCAAACTGCAAGGGAAAGTGTTGTGCTCGTCCGCAATGCAAACGCGGCTGGATAGCGGAATGACTGAAGCCAACAGTCGAATACGGGAGGGTATAAATATAAACTGATTGTAGAGTCATGGTATAAAGGTAGACTGATTTAGCAGACACATGTATATAGGAACGGAAAGCCTTCACCGCTAACGCCGCAGTTTGCAGTGGACGATACAGGAACGCCCACTGCTGGCATTGAACCCACGACCTGGGTCGTGAAGAGTGAGGACCTTGCGTGCTTCGCTAAGACCCAGGGACGCGGGATAGAGGTGCTTCAGCGTAATGTTTGCGAAGGCTACCACCAATGGTAATGCTTTCTATACTGCATCAGTAAAGTGCCCAGAAAGAGATTAAGTTCTCCGAGGGCGCTATATAAATATAATATTATTAATATAATTATTGTTATTATCAATAACGTCAGCAGCAGGAGACTATATATCATTGCGTAAGAACTGTGGCAGTGAGTTTCGCAGTCTGGGATCTTCAGAACAAAAGCTTCTGTTACTAACGGTCTCTAAGCGTAGGGAATGGATGCTAAACTGGGTTAGGTCCTGGTTCAGTGAGATATGTCAGAGTGCAGACGCAACGGTCATCTAGGGAGCCCTTAACGTGAAGGGGGAACTCATGATTTGGTCTTTGCCCCCTTCAGTTCTCTATACTCTCCATCGGACCGATACCATCGCCAAACACCGTTTCGGAATTTGTTTCTATGCCACTGACAGTAAGCTCTATCCATTCGTCAACCTTACTGATCCTTGGTCCTTTTCAGACTCGCTAAATTCCCCTAAATCCTGCGCCGACGATATTTGCGCACGAACCGCTACGAATTTCCTGAAGCTTAACCATAATAAGACCGACAGCTCTCAGGAAGTCTGCCTGCAATCTAACCATACTATTCCAAGATGACGTGTCGTTAGATGAGCACATTTTCTCCACTGGTGAACCCGCTTACTTTCCTAAGGAAAGTCATCAAAATCAGGGCCTGCTTAGTTATAGCACGACAGCCAAACTAGTTCGTGCGTTTGAAACATTTAGTCTAGATTTGTGTAATTTCATTTATCCGAGACTCCCAGCCTGTGCCCTCAATCATTTTTTGACTGGTGCGAAAATAAGCAACTGTTCTGGTCTGTCGTCAACGGCATAGTTACCACAGCACACAGTTGTGCCTTTGAATTTTTTAAAGGATCTGTGATTTGGCCGATTGTACCGAGGTGAGCCATAGCAGCAGACCGCACCGGATGACAAGAGCGAAAACCAAAAAGAAAACTCCCAAGGCACAGGCAGCAGCCGAAATTGTAAGCCATGTGCAAACAGTTATATTTTATTCCTTTGCAGGCTCATAATTTACTTCGGAATTACGCACCTTAACTCGTTTTTATGTCGCAATTGACCCGAATCAGTGGAACTCGATGGACTGACTGGTTATGCAGAAGGCCGGAGCAGTCAATCAGTCAATAGCTGTCTTCCGCCGCCCGACGCGCCCTCTGTCTGCTCATTGCCATTGTAGCTGAGCACGAAACTATCAATACCACTCCACCAGCAGAACTTCCCAGGTAGTTGTACCTCGCTAACTAGGCTGCTGGCTGGCTTGCTTTTGCAGGCGTACAGAGAGGTAGTACTGAAACAGCTTGGCCGTTCGAGCCAAAAGTGAGTCGATAGTGGACTGGTCGACTTGGATGAGGCTGTTTCGTCTCCTTGCCTCTCCATGTTTCCTGCCACAGGTTGATCTATTCGAGGTCATGTGTCAAGCTGAGAGACCGTGACAGTCAGACGTGTGAACGTTCAGGCTGACAGGCAGGCAGACGGCCAGCTCGAGAGGCAGAGAATCAGAAAGAGACTAGATAGAACGCGTGCATTTCTATAGTTTTTCCCCTGAGCAAACGTAGTTGTGCTTCGTTCTCCAAGTACCAGCTAGTGCTATCCGTACCATCTGCTACTCAGCGACATTAAATTGAAATAGGTTTGAGGCTGTCTGTCGGTGTAGCAAGATACTGCTTTTGCTCTCGGTTGCCTTGACATCAACTTCCCGAGTTGTGTCGTGTAACAGCAGCGGGGATTATTTCCAGATGCAATGCTAGGCGAGTTGCAGCTGCCAGATCTGCAAGTCAACAGCAAAGCGCACCGATGCAATTACCAGATCTGACCTCTGTCAACAACAACAGCTGGTCAATGTAGCTGCGAAATGTGCAGGTAACGGCAGTCACGGGCCAACGCCATGAGGATCTAGGCTTGGCAGCCGCCCAGCAGCCCCTATTGATCATAGATTCCGGTTATAATCGGTCAATAACAAAAAAGCCAGGATCAGCTGATTCGAGAGCATTGAGATGGGTGATTGGCATATCTGATTTTCACTGCAACAACTCATAAGTCTAAACTGTCGGTTACGTGAAATGATTTTTCCTGTCTCATATACCTCGCCAGTTGCAGGTAGGCTTCCGTGCAGAAGGTCCCAAATGTCACTCCTTGTGAGCACGATTTCCCGGGACGACTGGCTCCAAATCAAAACAGATTACATCCAAAGCCAGTACAGATTACGCGGCAAGAGATTATAATAATAATGTACTTGATAAAGCACCCTCAGAGAACTTAATCTCTTTCTAGGCGCTTTACATTTGCTGCAAAGGAAAATGCAATTGAATGGTAAGTAAAATCATGCTTGAAAAACAAACAAAATGAATAACATGGTTAAGGGTGACATGCACAGGGTCAGCATGCAAATGTGGTTAGTGGCAGCATGCACAGTGTCAGCACGCATAAGCACGTGAAGGACGAATCACAGGGACCCACTAAATGCTGTCCTAAATAGGTGTGTCTTTAAGTTCCTTTTAAATGTGGTCAGGTCAGGGGATGTTCTGACGCAGGTCGGGAGGGAGTTCCAGGCTTTGGGAGCATAAGAACTAAATGCACGGTCTCCAAAGGATTTAAGGTTTGCAGAGAGCACTCGATAACCGTTCAGAATGGTTGTCCGGCAAAGCTGACAGTACTAACTCGACATGAAGCATCAACTCCGGGCCGCGGCGTAGGCTAACTTCTCTCATACCGTTTCCCAGGTTACTCGCTCACGTTTATAATTCACTCAACCGCAGTCCCCACAACCAATCTGTGCTTATGACTTGCGACCGAGCATTTATATCTGGATACTGCAAACCAAATTGGTGAAAAAACCATTAGTACCGCAGACAAAGTTGCAGAGTTCGAATCCAGGGATCAATGAGCTTATCGTAAAGACCAAGACCCGTCACCTTTCGTTCTGTATTCTAAATTAGTTTGTCCGAGAGTGCACTGCCCATCCCTACTTCTCCTGAGCCATAAATAGCACGCTTGGAATAGCCTGCTTTGCAGTGAGCACTATCTACACAGGCCAAGCAAACGTGCTCCCGCTCATCGGTCCGCGGAACGTGCCGGACGTCACCCTAACCACGTTTTGCTTGTTGAAATTGTGCGCGTTACCACTAACCGTTTGATTGTGCTTCAAGTTCTCTGATGGAGCCTTACGAATGTATTACTGCTATTATTACTATAATAACTCTTAAGTAGCCCTTTGTAAGCTACACCTTACAACCAGGAGCTTCGTTTTTTTGTAGACGATCCTCTATTCCGTCACTCACCTTCAAGACATCAATATTCCTTCGCACAATCCCGAATGACAGCGGATTCAATAATTGTCAGTGACTTCTTATCGAGTGTCTCCCTGTGGTGGCATGTAGGCCTCAGTGCAGTTCTTGTCCATCTAACGAGAACACGGTTAACATGGAAGTTTTGATAATGACGAGGCATGGCAACCTGAAATGCAATTTAAGGAATTCATTTTTAAACTTGTGAGGTTTAACTATTTTGAGCCGTACACCTGCAATGCAGTTGTATGCGCAAGAAACCCATCCACCAAGCCACAGGCACTTGGAAGGAACCCGAGCTACTAGCTGCCCAGCTTTAACGCGGCGTCTCTCAGCTTGCAACAACTCGTCAACAAGGTCTTTCTGCCGATGACCGCGAAGTTCAAGCAGCGATAAAAATAGCATCTGCGTTCACACTAAATTTCAGTTTTTTATCGCTAGCAAACACCATAACTGGCAATATCTATTTGAGCGCCAAGTACTTTATATATATATATATATATATATATATATATATATATATATATATATATATATATATATAGCATGTTTCAGTTGGTAGAAGTGATGTCACCACCACCAGCAATCAACCAATAACTCAAGAGTTCAGATCCCTCGATTCATGAAGGCATTGAACCAAATCGTGGAGGAGGCAAAAAATCATGCCACCTTGTAACCAGAGCACGAATCTGTGCGAAGCAAGTCCTCAGTAAGCTTAAGAAAAATTGTTGAAATGAAGAAGTCCTGTTTCAGAGCTTGAGCCCTTGAGCAGTTGCCACATGTGCCAAGTGTCCCGGTTGCTCAGCATGTTACCCTAGAAACAAGATGAGCTAGGAAGCTATGGGTTTGACCTGCCTGCTCTTGAGCAGCTACGGTTGCTAAGACTAAAGCTCAACTGGGACGTTACTGCCAGGGCTGCTGCTGTGTCCAATTTGCTGCCAATCCGATAAAAATAATAATAATAATATTGCACTTGATAAAGCACCCTCAGAGAACTTAATCTCTTTCTAGGCGCTTTACATTTGCTGCAAAGTGATACGCAATAGAATAGTAAGTAAAATCATGCTTGAAAAACAAACACAATGAATAACATGGTTAGGGGTTACATGCACTGGGTCAGCATGCAAATGTGGTTAGTGGCAGCACGAACAGTGTCAGCACGCATAAGCACATCGAGGACGAATCACAAGGACCCACTAAATGCTGTCCTAAATAGGTATGTTTTTAAGTTTCTTTTAAATGTGGTCAGGTCAGGGGATGTTCTGATGCAGGTCGGGAGGGAGTTCCAGGCTGTGGGAGCATACGAGCTAAATGCACGGTCTCCAAAGGATTTAAGGTTTGTACGAGGTATTTCTAGACTGTTGGATTCCGAAAAGCGAGTGGTACGATGCTTTGCCTGATGGGGTAGTATATCTGAAAGATAGGCTGGAGCCATAGAATGAAGAGACCTAAAAGTGAGCGACAAAACCTTGAAGTCAATCCGTTGCTTGACTGGTAACCAGTGCAGGTCGGCGAGAAGTGGAGTAATGTGGCAACTGCGACGCTCACGACAGACAAGCCTAGCTGCAGAGTTTTGCACCAGCTGCAATCGCCTGATCTCACATGCTGGTAGGCCAGTAAGCAGTGAGTTGCAGAAGTCGAGACGAGATGTCACGAATGCATGGACCAACTTGGACGTGGTATCCTTATCTAAACAAGCCCTAATTTTAGCAATGTTATGAAGCTGAAAATAGGCTGATTTGACTGTGGAGCTGATGTGGTCGTCTAACGAGAGGTCGCTATGGAATATGACACCTAGATTTCGAGCTGATGCAACTGGAGATATGCTGGCAGAGCCAATTTTGAAAGTCAGCCTTTCCAATTTCTGAATAACACTAGGTTTGCCCATAACGAGTAAGTTAGTTTTATCATCGTTTAGTTAAGGAGTGCATTCCTTTGCATCTGAATGGATCTACAGCATGCTAACCACATGACCGTCCTGATCGAGTGCCTAATCACCAATTCGCTAGATGCCTACCTGTATCAAGTCTGTGGTTAATACTTACGTTCAGTTCGGTGACCGTCTCACGTTGTCAGCTAATTCGGCTCATTTACCCTGATCGCCTCTCAAGGCACACTTCAAAGCGGATGCCTGATAACGAGGCACGCAGCAAATAAGTGAAAGGACTAAATACGGCGGTAAAATTTCAGTAAGCATTTGGGATCAATCAATGTTTACTGCGGATCCGTAAAATCATTATGCTGTTCTCATTAGCTCAAATTTCACTCAATTCCTTCGAATGACCTTCAATTCGTGCGATCATGTTTAAATAGCAGTATTCATAGTTGATGGATGATGGTGTAAAGAAATCATGGTTAAGCAGATGGGTAGACTCGACATCGAAATATTTCTGAAAGTCGTTCTGAGCTGCTCTTTTAGGTTATTTATTAGGGTGACTCTCAATGACGGGTGTGCCGAGCTGGTTTGGTCTAGAGGTTAAGGTGCTCGCCCCGACCAAGGTCTGACTGAGGTCGTGGGCTCGAGCCCGGAGGCATATGTGAAGCGCCTGAATAGAGATTAAGTTCTCTTGGGGCGCTATATAAATGAATTATATATATATTATATATATTAATAAATGTTGAGAAGCATGCTGTAGCGAGGCTTTTCGAGTAATGTACATAAATATGGATGCATAAGAATATTAACACTCACACACGCTCGCACACACACACACACACACACACACACACACACAAACATATATATATATATATATATATATACAGGTTATACTCAATTACACTATATATCAATACACCTCTTGATTGCTTAGCGTTTAGATCGTCAAAACCGTTTTTACCGCACTGCTGCAATCTGGAGATGCAGCTCACCTATGACTGGACTGACATCTAGATCGCTATCATGTCTGGACTTAGCCTCAGATCTATCTGCCTGCCTAAGGCGACCTAGTAGCGGAGCAGGCAAGCTCCTTATGACAGCTTATGAATTTATTCGTGCAAGTCCACCTGAAGAAGACTTAGTGAACTTGAATGAGGTGAACTCCAATCTATGCCGGCGCTCCGAATTTAACTTTACGTTTGTGTGTGTCTCTGGTTGTTTTCGATGTCAATAGCCAGGTCCGCCTGCATATTTAGACCTTGATCTCGCCGCCGGGCCGGAGGTGAAGTTTGGCGTACCACGACGTTTTTCCAAGGTCGCATCCTGCACGTATTTTGGCTTGCTCGCAGTAGAGGAGTACGAGGTCTTGCTAATTTTGCGTGGCAAGCGCCGGCAGAGGACTACACTGCTGATTAATGAGCCGCACTGTTTTCTGGCAGATTGTAGGATATCCTACAGTGCTGTTACTCAAAAGCCGGCAAAGCTGTGCTCCGACTAGTTCAACCCGAGCGCCCACATTTTCCACGTCGTCCGTTTGCCGCAAGCGTCCACTTGCCACCACCAACAGTTGCCACAAATAAGCACCACCGCCGCTGCCATCCTTTGCCGGACGATCGAAAACAGTGCTTTTCAATGCACGTTACACCAATGCAGCTGAATCTCTACAAAATGTAGCAATTTATTTGCCCGTATGATCGGTAACTTGCATCGTATTACCAAATTCTTTCGTGACCCAGTCGGCTGGAAGCTTAATCTGTAAGGTAATGTAACGTGTCTCCCTCCCGTCTATAAATCCACAATGCTGCAAGACTATGTGGATATAACGCAAGGAAGTTTTGTATAGCCCACTCACAGCTTAAGCGGCTTTCAATACGCATTCGATAGCCAACAGACTTCATCTCACGTAACAAAGAAAATGTTAGAAGCAGAGCTGAGTCAAGGAGAGCAATTGAGGTCGTGAGTAGCATGGAAGTAGCAGCTCAGGATCGCTGGAAATGATGAGCCATAGTCGGCAGCAGGAGAGTAGTTGTCGATGCATAAGAATTGTGGAAGCGAGTTCCACAGTCTAGGACCTACAGAGCTAAACCTTCTGTCGCCAACGGTCTTTAAGCGGAGGAACGGGACAGCTAATTTATTGTCCATGTAGGACCTGATGGCACGAAGAGGCTGAAACTGGTGCAGCTGTTCAGCTAGGTATGGAGGAGCAAAGCCATGGCGGGTCTTCTCGGTCAGCGTCAGAGCTTTGCTCTGCATCCAGTGATCAACCGGCACCCATCCAAGCTCTTTCTGCAAAGGAGACACGTGGTCAAACTTCTGGGCTTTGTAAACTAGCCTCGCAGCCACATTCATCGCCAGCTGCAGCGGCCTTGTGCCTTTTTTCGGTAGCCCAGACAAAAGGGAATTACCATAATATAGTCGAGACAGAACCAAGGTGCAAATTCAATTCTATGCAAGACACCGTGGTAACAGTTCGTAAATCTTAAATTAGGATCGAACGTAATGGCTGGCTGTGGAAGCAGCCTTCTTAATGAAGCTTTCAACATTTAGGCAGCTCTCGAAGACGACACCAAAATTCCGAGCACTTGGTGACGGTCGCACTGCAGCATCACTTATTAGAAGAGCAAAGTCTGCTAGTCGAGCTACACTCTTGGGATGTCCTATGAGCAGCAGTTCTGTTTTATCGTCGTTAAAGTTAAAGTAATTTGCCGACATCGAGGATCGAATGTCTGCAAAGTAAGCGTTCAGTTTATCAGTCGCTGCAGGCAGCAGATTCTGACGGTTTAAAAGACAAATACAGCCGAGAATCGTCAGTATAAAAGTGATATCCTAGTCTATGGGCCCGAATCACTTTCCCCAGAGTTTGAGTATAAATTGAGAACAGCAAAGGACTGAGGCCGGACTTCTGTAGGTATTGCTATGACCTCGCGACCCACACTAATCACCGAGAATTGTCGTGTCTCCAACTATAATGCTCTGCTCAGAATTTCGCTGTGGACAGTCTATCGCTCCAGAGCGTCGCTGGAGTTTAATGCTCACAAAAAACAGCCTGGATCAAAGCTAACGAAATGCATGCAAACGAAATCGGATGTCGGTGCTTGAGATTAATAATGACCCCAGAGTTTTAAGCTTTAGGCACCAGGTGATTTATAGCTTAGAGCCCCACGTACTAGACATTCGAGGCAATACTCTGCCAGCCGTACTTTAGGCTTCGAGTTGTGCTTTTGTACTCTCCATATGTGCAGTAAAAGAGACGCCTTTGTGTTCACTGCATGCCTCAATAGATGCACCGTCGAAACAGTAGACATGCATGAAAGCGGTTTTACGAAGTCCAGCACTACCTCCAATCAGGTCAGCTTCAACAACTGCATCCGTGCCTACACTCGGAAGTTTCGAGCTGCAAGGGCTTCTTTCTTCATTTGCGAGCAGCAGCCTTGCCAGTCCAACCATGTAACAATTTACAAGATGGCGACTAAATAGCTTGATAAGACTGAGCGGTCTCACTCCCCGGATATAAACTGCATCGCTAATAAGGTTTCCACCTTCTTCATTGGAAGAGTCACTAACGTTCGCGCCTCCACAGCTCCACTTAATGCAAGCGGTGCGTTACCAACGGCCATCCTCATTAGCACATTTTCCAAGGCATCCGTAGATAGCGCGGGTACCATTTCTTAAGGCCAATAAACATAGCCCCTTACCTGATGCCCCCTCACCACACTCTTGTGGATAATCACAGTAAACAAACTTCGAAGAGCAATAACTTCGGCGTTGCTAGCTTCACTAAACAAATAAATTGAATTGTTCTAAAGTCATGTCGGCCATAGTTCAACCGATAATTTTAAAGACTTGATCAAATACTGAGGTCCTAGAGTTACAAAACTAGGTGTAACGGCATTCACTTACGGAGAAACTAGGCAGCAAACAAACGCAGCGCTCTTGACGGCGACAGTCTCAGCGGATGCGCAACAAATAGCGGCGGTGAAGCCCTTAGCCCCGGAGTACGACAGCATACCGGCGCACAGCCCAGAGCACCAATCGGCTCAACTGCGTCTAAGGCATCGATTCCGTGTCTGCTACGCATCGTCGGCTTGTACGCTGCCTTGGCCACACATTGTCGCATAACCAGTATCGAGGCTTTATAGTTCTGTAGCAGTGAGTGATGCCCGTCAGTCACTATCTGGCTGCTTTAGTAGGCCGCCGTCTCACTAGCAAGTTATCGCCCCTTCACTTTTCTACATTGTTTGTCTAATACAGTCGCCAAGGAGCTTGCGGAGCATATAGAAAAGAATTTGTTGTTAACAAAATGCAACGCAAAATTCAAGCGACATTATTCTGCTGAAAACTATTCTCCTCGTGCAACCAATGACAATCTAGATAACGATCGCGATCGTAGCGTCACTTCCTTAATTCTTCCCTATCTGTCGGTCGGCAGCATTCGGCGCTATCGATCGCAGCATCCTACCTGAACAATTCGGAACAAAGGTCGTTTGCGCAGACGAGATTCTGACCCGGTTCGAATCATCTATGTCAGATCGTATCCGTGCAGTGCCGTGTGGCGGTTAAATCTCATGCAGCAGACTAACAGACTCTAGCGCCCATGAACGGTTACTTCTCGACTGCACTAATCACGTGCCTGCATTGCTTATCTAGTGGAGCAAGAACAGCTCGATGACGCGTTATAGCGGCTGGCAGTAAAGTCTAGAAAGTGTTAAAATACCTCTCAGTAATAGACAAATCTTTCTCTTGCACTTGGCCGATATTCTGGCTGCCAGTGATGAGAAGGGCCAACCTTCTGACATTAGCAGCTTCGCTCATGGCGGGAGTTGATCTGGTGAAACTCCTTACTGCTCTACCTAATGCAGTTTTTATCGAGCGGGCCCTTGTAAACGCCCGTATTAGGTCACTCGACGCAGAATACAAAAGCTCATGCCACTTTGTGTCATGACTGTCAAGTAAAGTCAAATTAGGGATCTTTCTTCGGCGATCAAACAGCAAACGGCGATTCTACAATTACACGTTTGTGTGCTGGACTGCACACACAGCTGGAAAAATCAAAGTTACATTAGCTTAAAGAATCCTCCGAAATCAGCCAGCAGACAAACAGCCCACAATGACGGTAGGTGCTAAATTACGTGGGTGCCGATCCATTTAAGAATGCACTAAGATTTCAAAAGATTCTGGAGTGAATGTAAATGGGTTGCAAATAGTGCATTATAGTCACCTTTAGTCAAACCACAAGTGCTTACTGAATGAGATAGCTTACGCCGGCAGACTGTGCGATGAGAGAAAGATGGAGAGGAGAGGAGAGGAGAGGAGAGAGGAGAGGAGAGGAGAGGAGAGGAGAGGAGAGGAGAGAGGAGAGGAGAGGAGAGAGGAGAGGAGAGGAGAGGAGAGGACAAAGTGAACGCGGGTGACGCGTACAGATTGCGTATGTGCGTTGCGTGTGCCTGTTTGTGGGGGGGGGGTGGGCAAGGGAAAGTCGTGACCTGCGGTTAGGGCGAGCGCTCATAGCCGGGCGCCGCCGGCATCGTGCAAGCTATAAAAAATGTGCCGCCCGATCGCAGGTTGGCGTTCCTGCATTTGCGTCGTGAGCAAATTCGCGGCGTATCTTGGAGGCTCTCGCATTCGTCGGTGCTACGCTGCGATCCAAATGGCCAGCGGACCTGTTCCCAAGATAAAGTTAACCAACGGGCTGGAGATACCGCAGCTGGGCTTCGGCACGTGGAAGGTAAGTGGAGGTGCTGGAGGAAGGAGGAAGCGGCAGTCGCCCCCTCCCGGCGCGCCGCCGCCACCGTTGTTTCACCTGAGCGTGGTTTTGGGCTGTTTCGCGTAGGCAAAACCCGGCGAGACTCGGGCGGCCGTCGAAGCGGCCCTGGACAGCGGCTATAGGCACATCGACTGCGCAGCAGTGTACGAGAACGAGAAGGAGGTTGGCGAAGCATTGGCGGAACAGTTGCGGGCGGGCAAAGTCAAACGCAGCGACCTCTTCATTACGAGCAAGGTAATGGCGTCGCGTCGCGATGCAGACGAAAGGGCAGATGGCGGCGAGCGGTGGTCGCCGATCGGCTCTCGGGCACATCTCCGCTGATGCGCCTTTCGCTCGCCCTTGAAACAGACGGCGCGCTTTGCGCTTGCGCCCGCCCGATCTGCCAGGACTTTTAAGGGTGATCTCGTGAGTAGGCTGTGGCTGTAATTAATGGGCAATGCACGCGGCACGTCCTTCACCGACGGTGGCGGTGGTGCTGAAGCCGAGCTGTCCAGGCTCATCTGGTTGCGGAATTGCTAATGTACTTTCTCTAGACCGACTCGGTAGGCTGCTGAAGTGGAAGCCGCCCGCGCTAGATACGTCGTCCGAGGGTCGCAAGGTTCCGCCGCGTCGTTTGCCAGTCGCTCCAGAACGGCGCCACCGCTACGACTCGGTTACTTGTACTAAACTCCAAGCGCGGTTCGTTGAATGTGTAGCTAGGATACAGGCTGCTACTCAGCTGCAGCACGTTAACCCGCCTCCGACGCGGGGTTTGGGTAGAGAGCAGTTGGTGCGAAATAAGGGCGTGCCCGGGAGACCAGACGATGCAATGCGGACCAACTGGTGCTCGCAGAGTGGCGGTGTGCTGGCGTCCTGCTCCGGAGAATGCAGGCTTGCTTAAGCCCACCGTGCGACATTCGCGTTATCACTGAAATCATGCTACTGCATGCTCAAATCTACAGTTACCCGCAGACTGATGTTCGATTTAGTAATGGAAGATAATATTGTACTGATGGATAGCAAGCATGTGATCACAAAATTCATTCGATAAAGACCCAGCTATGCGAGATTTGAAGTAACCGATGATTCGCTGTATTCTATTTAAATGGCACAATTCGAATGACGGGATTCTATTAGAATGACGCGATTCAAATGAAAGATCTGTATCATTCACCACGCAATGGCACACCACTCAAATTGAGGTCTGGTAGTCGCTGGCCTCAAATGCTAACGATGCCGAAACGACATAGCAAAGCCAGTGACTTGGTAAGTGCCTCAGCGAAAAGGAGAGGAGAGGAGAGGAGAGTTCTCTTACAGCGAGCGTTCTCTCACAGCGAGCCAGCGAATTTCGGTTAAAGCGCTAGGATTCGCAGAAGCGAGCCAACTTGCGAGTGGTTTTTCGTCTGACAATTGCCGTTACACTGTTCATCCCTTAAGCAACCGAGAAAGTGCTGTCAATTTCGCTCGCACTGCCGTGCGCGTGGCTTGGGCAAAAATAGAGCGGGAAGGAAAAGTCCACGATTTGTTTTTAGCTTTGGAACACCTTTCACAGATCGAAAGATGTCCGACCTGCCCTGGAAGCCACACTGAAAGACCTGCGCCTGGATTACCTGGACTTATACCTCATGCACTTTCCCATGGCCTGGAAGGTGAGCGATACTCCGCCGCTGGCAGTAGCGGCGTCATGCACCGCCTGCGTTACGCGCTGCATTACGTCATGCACCGCCTGCATTACGCGCTGCATTACGTCATGCATCGCCTGCATTACGCGCTGAGCTCGAGAATCGAGCGAGAGGTGGCAGAAAGCGGGCGTGCATGTATTTTACGATTTTTCTGCGGCCCAGAGCATGGCGAACAATACTTGGCGGAAAGCAACCGAAGGGTGTAAACATTGCTCGTTAAGGCCTGAGGGCGGCGACGAAGCAAGCTAGTGGGAGTGCTTGTGGCGCATAAATTTTAATACAACGACCGCAAGCTTTCCACCGTGGGACTGAATGTGGAAAACACGCAGCCTCCAGCTACGGAATATTCCCAAAACCTTTAGATTTCCAACCCACTGCTAAAGCCTCATTTCGGGGCTAGAGAAAAAACTGCTTGTGCGAAACCACCGTGTTTTTGCAGGAGGAGAGTGGCATGGATCCGAAAGATGACAAAGGCAAGATTTTGTACTCCTCCTCACCAGAGTCAGATTTCATACACACCTGGAAGGTATATTACGTTTTATGGCTGCGTGCTCCTGCGTTATAGCAGTTATCTAGTATTACCTGCATACCTGTACGTATCTCGGCGCGCATTTTTCGCGCCGGTAGAATTGCAAATCATAGCAAATGAACAGTTTTCACGGTGCCGTCTTTTGTTTCTGCTGCACAGCGTGCAACGGAAGTACTCAAGCGGCCTGATAGCAGCGTCGCCTCGCGTGTCAAGCGCGTTGCCTCGCTGCCTCCGGCACGGCGTTGCCTCGCTGCCTCCGACGCAAGTAGCCTCGGCCTTTTTACACGAGACATACCTAGCTTCAGAGTCTTGCACCATCAGTAATCGAGTATTTTATTGCAGGCGAAGAGACCTGCTAGTTAGGAGTTACATCGCAACTGCACGGACCAGCTTCGAGTGGTCGTTGCTCCGGCACTTGGAGAACGTCAAGCACTCCATGATGTGACTTTTTAATTAATAAGTAGTTCTCAAGTCAGAAGGCGGTTGCTTTTCACGACCTCGGCCCCGAGGTCGTGGGCTCAAATCCTGCAGTGGGCGATCCTTTATCGCCACTGCAAGCGGCGGTGATTGCCGTAAAGGCTCTTCTGTCGCTATACAAAAGAAGCTGTTAAGTCAGCAAGCATTTATTTTTATTTATTTAAGTGTCGGCTTCGAAATTAATTTGGCTTACGCCGCTGGCGTAGGAATTTAAACAAGTCTAAAAAAAATTTTGTGGCTCCGTAATTTACAGGCAAAGACACGCCAATAGCCGAATGTAAGCAGATTTCTACATCAGTCAGTGGCTATAGATTGCTAGTAGCAACGAATGAAATTAAGATGGTTGGCTCGTAGGAATAGGGGGCGATCCAGGTCGCTGCCCTCTGTAGGGGACCAATGCACTCCTGCCTGCCCCCTGACTCAGCCACTGTTCGCGACCAAAAACAGCGTGGTTGGTGAAGGAGGGAGCTCTAATGAAGCACTAGCTTAAATCGTCCCGTACTTTAGCCACCACTGGTATTTTAGTTTTTTACCGGCACGTTTTTTCCATTTCGCTCAGACAGCTTGCAGCAGTCATGAGCAGCAGTGATGAAGGCGTTCCCGTCGGATGACAGGAGTGAGCATTTATCGATTCTTAAAACGCACCTGTTTATTACAGCATTTGGTGGGTTTTCGTGATTCGTTTCTCGTGTGCATGTACGTGCGTACACTGTGCCAGCTGGTTGCGGTTGATACCACCAATCGCTTGGTAGTGCTTTCCATAAGCATCTGTAAAGTGCCTAGCAAGCGATTCAGCTCTGAGGACGTTGAACATATGTATTATTATTATTAATATATTTGTTGTTAACAGATTGAAGAGCACGTACGCGCTGACGAGAGCGCTTTTCCTGAACTGGCTATTTTGTAGTTGTCCCTAGCCCACTGATAGTGGAGTTTAGGGATGGCTTTATGGTTTAGGGTTAAGGCTTGAAGCTTAGTGTGTCTGGCACCGCCAGACCTCCCTCCCAAGGGCGCGCAGTGCCATCCCCGAAGCGAAGCCCCTATTGCTCGTACGTCGCGTGCTTGTGCCTTGCAGGCAATGGAGGTGTGCCTGGACGCGGGGCTGGTGAAGGCGATCGGAGTGTCTAATTTTAACAAGAAGCAGCTCGAGCGCACGCTGAGAAGCTGCCGACACAAGCCTGTCTGCAATCAGGTGCTCTCGCCGTTCTTACTCGGCACTGTGCTTGTACTCTGCCTGCGAAAGGGTTCGCTGGGCATGGATATGGTGCATTGCTCGATACAAGGCCCCCTCCTGTCGATCTCGGCTCGCGAACCTTTCTTCTGGCGATGAACCCATGACGAGTCGGGTCCGCAACTGGCGCCGGCAATCTTTATTTTTCTGTCGCTTGCGATCAGTTGTAACTATTCTTCGCGAACTCGAGTTTCTACCCTTTGTGCTGTCGGGGTTTTCGTTGTGCAGATCGAAGTGCACCCGTACTTGACCCAGAAGAAGCTGATGAAGTATTGCCGAGAGAACAACGTAGCTGTGGTCGCATACTCGCCGCTGGGATCGATTGATCGACCGTGGTGAGACCTGCATGCGCTACTATTGGACAAGACCGTAGCAATTTTTTTCAAGCTCGCTTCACGGAAATTCGTTGTTCAATTGTCTCCTATTCGTTTTTTGAACTCACTAACAATCAAGAGACTGCGAGAAAAACTGTTCGCTGCATTTTCTTTGATTCATTACATTGAACATTTTTCATTCTTGTGATAATTTGATGCTTCTAAAGGTGGTCGTCGCTCAGACTTCTTTGCCAGTTGCTGTTGCAGCCCGATCAGCTCAACGAGCGCTAAGTAACGAGTTTGATCTTTGCACAATGCTGTGATTTGACGAGATGACAAAGCGAAATCCGTGCTATCATTTTATAATGAATTGGGTAATTGGTTATGCTTCTTTTATATACTCAACAGGGCTAAACCAGGCGATCCGAAGCTATTGGAGGATTCCACCATCAAAGAAATAGCAAAAAAAATAGACAAGTCGGTCGCTCAGGTGAGGCTAGTGTGCAGTGCCCTCCCTAAGAGACACTTCCCCCACCCGATTAATGCATTGATGCTCTTGAGTTCAGCAGACTTGAAAGTCCCATCCAATACCTATATCTTGGTCTAGGTTCTGCTGAGATGGAACATCCAGCTAGGCAACGTGGTTCTTGTAAAAAGTGTAACGCCTCAGCGCATCAAGTCGAACTTACAAGTAAGATCAAAGCAAATAGCACAAGAGCACCGCGAGTGCTTGCAAGGCCCCTGACCTCGTGGAAATTATGCACGGCTTGCTCGTTGAATTCGGGTTTGTTGTAGGTATTCGACTTCAAACTGAGTGACACGGATATGAAAGCTATTGATAGCCTAAACCGGAACCTACGAAACTGCGCGCTTGAATGGTAATGTTCAACCCTGCAAGCGAGCCCCGGCCTAGACAGGACTGCCCAAGATTTGAGTGCCCTTCGATTGCCAACAATTATTTTTTTTCACGCTGAGTGTTGACCTCGTGTTTTATGTACTGGAAGTGGCCCGATGTTTGCCGTCCCTTGGCCTATTTTCCTGTTCGAATAGCTTAAACGGAACCAAGAACAGACGCGTGTGCCGCTTTCCATAATTACTCCCTTAATTCATCTGAAACTTTTAACTAAGTGGCTAGATATTCTACCGATAGAGTAACAATGATTATTGGTGATTTGGAAATATTTTCCCACACAAAATCAATTGTGGGTAGCAAATCTTAGGTGTGAAAGCACGAGACCTTGATCGCTAATATGAGCATATATATGTTTATAGAAAAGACAGTACAGAAAAGACAATTTCCACCACACCGCGATGTTGGGCTAGACCGACCAGGATGACAACGTGAATGAAGGCTACTATCCGTAGATAGGTTGTTGTGGTTAGTTCCATGTCTGTAGGTGACTTGTTTGGTTAGTTCCCTAGCTGTTACATCCACTAAAAGCCGGAAGTGAAGCTGGCCTCTCTACCACAGGAGACAGACTTTGTAGTATCGATCCACTAAGGTGGCTACGATCTAAGGTGCCTTTTCTGCTTTATGAACCCGGTAGGTACCCTGTGTGAAGACAGTGGTCAGTTGAGGAAGGAAGGGGTAAAGAGGTGTTATCGGCAAAGTATGTGTGGCATGCTGCTTCTGGGTCGCGATCCAAAGGGGACCTAAAGTCTCTACCCCCAGACCTGCCTACTGGCATGCCTTTTGCTTAAGTTTTTAGCCTTGCCGGTCGTACTGTTAGCTCATAATCTGGAAGCTTTAATAGGACCACCAGCCAGCACGAAGTCCTACAGCGTTCACCGTGGCGTCTAGTTAAGCATTCTTGTTACACCGTTTGTGCTACGTATCCCTGGGGTTTCTAGCGAAATTTAGTCTGTTATGGCTACTGGTAAAACATCGCTGCCATGTTTTACTGCATTGCCGAAGATGTTTGGTTGGTACTTCCACCGTCGCTGCTTTGCAGCGAAGTTGTCTTTGTTAGTCTCCAGCATGTTGCTCCTGTTTTCTTGCTCTCAGAGCTGATTTTATGGCCGGAAAAATCAGTATGCTAGCAGTGCATGCATCATTCATTGATGCCTAGTTGTTATAAGTATTGCCTCTTGGGACCTTTTGGCCTGGTCTACATCAGTAATAGTGTAAGGTGCCTGCGGAAGTGTTAGCTTGGACACGGACGGTATATGTGTTTCACCTGCAATATTTATGGTATACATCTTTACCCGGAATATTTATGGTAAACATATTTTTCAGGGTCGACGATCATCCAGATTATCCATTTAAAGACGAATATTGATAGGTTCAGCATTGGCGTATTACAAGTGAAGCTTGTTGCATCAAAAGCAGGCCGCAGTTCTACAAGATCAGTGGATGAACGCTTGAATTGGATTGCCCAGTTAGAGCCAAGCTCACTCACAGGTCATGGTTTGTTTTATTAATAAATCTAATGATGTGTGAATTTTGATGTAAATATGAACGAGTCGGCTTTCCGAACCGGATTGCAGGGTTGTAGCTAGCTGACACTTGGCTACACGTGTATAGCATTTAAGGAAGGCAGGTGTTTAAATAATACGTAAATAATGAAAAAAACTGCTATAATAATAATAAATACACTTGATGAAGCATCCTCAGAGAACTCAAAATCTCTTTCTAGGCGCTTTACATTTGCTGCAAAGGGAAACGAGATTGAATGGTGAGCAATGTCGTGCTTGATGAGCAGCATGAACAGAATGAAGAACAGCGTGAATGTAGCTAAGAACGGTTACCAGTCTTGTCGAACTACCCCTTCGTAGCAGCACCGTGTTTAGCCATACCTGTAGCTAAACGTATGACCTCTTGAATAGTACCACAAATGATATTTCCTTGGCAAGCTGCCATGGACATATGTTTCGAGGCATGTATAGAACAAGGTTAGAAACTGTCACACCGACCGCGAAACAAATTTTGAAGTTAGTAAACCACTTGAAGGCATCTCACACTGAACTATCTGGTTCGGATGCATAAAATCGCATCGCGTAACACGGTCAAAGTTAGTGCTTGCTTGTCGAAGATGGGCACTGGGCCAATATAGCGTTGATAAGGGAAGAGAAAGTAAAAGCCCCGAGGCCCATGATTGAGCAGAACAGGAACAGCCCGTAAGTACCCCGAGGCCCATGATTGAGCAGAACAGGAACAGCCCGCTCTGCAATCGGTACCATTACCTCAGTGGACAGGCTCGCAATACCGTAGGAAGATGATAAAGGACAGCTAACGTAGTGATTTTAGAGGATCGCGAAATTTAGAGGACCTCATAAGGCTTAGCTCGACTAGGGAAGCCATTCAAAATTCAGCCGCTAGCTGGGTGTGTGAGTGGTAAGCGTGCATTAACAGCGATTTATGAAGTGTGCATCACCAAACGAAGCCTGTTTGACCTACCCGATTCTAACGGCTCTCATTCGGCCAAAAATAACCAACGCCATCTCTACGGGCGTCTTGGGCTTTTATACCTATAGGTCTAATAAAGCTTGTGGTAGAGTAGCATTGTCGCCCATTCCTTGCCGAATTGTAAGCCTTTTGCAGTCCCTTCCTCGGTTTGACTGCAGGCCGGCACTCGACAGCTGCACGCTAGCTCTTTTTGTAAGTGCCTTGGCCCACCTTTAATGGGCTGGGCCGCTTCCTGGAAGGAGGGGCGCAGCGAGTCGACCCAGAGCTGAATTGCGACGGGGACACTGGAGCAGAGGGGTCATGCATTCGCCCGCTGCGATTGTTCGCACGAATAGATGTCTCCTCTGTGTGTTCCGGCGAATCAAAATGTACCTTCAAAGCTTTCTTTTGAATCTCTTGCATTGGATGGGCCACCCTGGTTTGGCCCAGTGGTTAAGGTAAACGCCTTTAACGACCGAGGTCGTGGGCTCGAGCCCAACAACGTGTGAAGCGTCTGGAAAGTGATTTACTTCTCTTAGGGTGCTAAGCAAATGGAACTGCTTAATTTTATTTTATGGAGTCCCAATCTTCAGCTGCCAACGGCGGTAGTCATTTGTCCCCCCTTCTCCCCAGGTACCAAGCATTACATCATTTCGAATTTGTAGGATCTCATTTTGATTTTATCTACCAGCCGTCCCATCCTTATAATTTACAATTTATATTCCTTTCAATAACCAGTATGTCTCCCCCGCTACTCGGCTGAATCTCGCTCGTAGGCTGATTCATTTTTCTCGCACCGCTGAGGCAAACGAGCCCACTCAATCAAGATGAGATACTCTCGATCAGATATTATTTCGCGATTGTACACACTAAAATCATTCTACTACCATTTGATGCATATCAGATCGAATGCGCATCCAAATCTTTCTGTGTGTATCCTCTTAGAATCTAAAATTGTCTGCGAATGGTGAAATACCACGAACCTTGCTTGCTACCGAAGGTATTTGCAAAAATAAATTTTCGCAACTCCTGCTGAGTTCTCCGTTTAATTTACCCTCTCTGCATGTATATTTTAACAAAACTACACTGATGTTCTGGGTGAGTTCGGTCCTCTGACTAAACACAATCTAAATCCTCATCAAGATAGCCTATGGTGTATTGCAGATGCTGAACTAGCTCGATATACTGAGTGCTAGCTTAAAACAAATTGTTCGCACACAAATTCAGTTCAAGCTATACATCGACTCACATACGAGATTTATTCTAGCTCTTACGATTTATCGCAGCCGAGGCTAATTCTACCTCCTATTAGAGCACTGGAATCACAGACAAGCAATCTAGAAATTCTGACGTCAACCATTGCTAATCTCTTTAACAGCACTGAGATCACCACATTACCTAGCTATCCTTACACGATCTAGCCGATTGATTTTCTAGCTTCTTTGTCAGAAGAAAGTTTGATCCGAGTTTCATTCTTGAAGGGTCTCCTGTCTGAAGCCTCCTGCCTCCTTTTCTTGCTATCTCAGTCTAATATTAAAATAATAATGAGAACAATACATTTGTATAGCGTCCACAGAGAACTTAATATCTTCCTAGGCATCTTACGTATACTGTAGATGAAGCATGGTAGAATGGTTAGTGGTGGTATGTTCAATGGCAACAAGCATAAGATGGTTAGAGGTGACATGCACAGGGTCAGCATGCAAATATTGTTAGTGGCAGCATACACGGTGTCAGCACGCATAAGAACACGAACGACGATTCACATGGATCAAATAAGTGCTATGATTAATAGGCGCGTTTTAGCTTCTTTTTAAATATCATCAAGTCGGGGGATGTGGTGACACCAGTCGGAAGTGAGTTCTAGGCTTTGGGAGCATACGAGCTAAAGGCATGGTTTCTAAAGGATTTGAGGCTAGTACGACGTGTAGCTAAACGACTAGATTAAGAAAATAATAATGCACTTGATAGAGCGCCCTCAGATAACTCAATCTCTTTCTAGGCGCTTTACATTTACTGCAAAGGGAAACGCGATTGAATGGTGAGTAATGTCATACTTGATAAACAAGATAAGTAACATGGTTAGGGGTGACATGCACAGGGTCAGCGTGCAAGTATAGTTAGTGGCAGCATGCACGGTGTCAGCACGCACAAGCACATCAAGGACGAATCAAAGGGACCCACTAAATGCTGTCCTAAATAGGTGTGTTTTCAGTTCTTTTTAAATGTGGTCAAGTCAGGGAATGTTGTGACGCAAGTCGGGAGTGAGTTCCAGGCTTTGGGAGCATACGAACTAAATGCGAGGTCTCCAAAGGATTTGAGGTTTGTACGAGGTATTGGTAGACTGTTGGATTCCGAAAAGCGGGTGGTACGGTGCTTGGCCTGGTGGGGGAGTAGATCTGAGAGATAGGCTGGAGCCAAAGAATGAAGTGACCTATAAGTGAGCGACAAAACCTTGAAGTCGATCCGTTGCTTGACTGGGAGCCAGTGCAGGTCGGCGAGAAGTGGTGTGATGTGGCAACTGCGACGCTCACGACAGACAAGCCTAGCTGCCGAGTTTTGCACCAGCTGTAATCGCCTAATTGCACATGCCGTGTAGGCCAGCAAGCAGTGAGTTAGAGAAGTCAAGACGGGATGTCACATATGCATGGACCAACTTAGACGTGGTATCCTTATCTAAAAAAGCCCTAATTTTAGCAATGTTACACAGCTAAAAGTAGGCAGACTTGATTGTGGAGCTGATGTGGTCGTCTAATGAGAGGTCACTTTGGAACATGAAAGCGAACGGTACGATGCTTCGCCTGGTGGAAAGTAGGTCTCGTTGGTAGGCTGGAGCCAATAAACGAATGGACCTGAAAGTGAGTGATAAAACCTTGAAGTCAATAAAGACTACGAAGCCCTCCAGATTCCATATCTAGTGTTCTCTTACTGAGACGCCTAGATTTCATGCTACCTTGCATAGCTCTGATATTATCTGTCCTACAATCTCTCAACGAGTCTGTTGTCAAGGAAACATCTACAAGCAAGGAGAGACTGGACCAGGAGTACTTAAGTGGCATTTACCCATTCTCATTGATGCCACTCCTGTCGAAGACACTGAAATGAAAGCTATCAGACCAGCTAGTTGTTAGGTTTGTGATTTTGGCATGAGGGTATAAGTTTTAGGAGGTTTTAGAGAAAATCGCTCCACAGTCAGCATTATTTCGCGTGCTTAGCAAACTACTCAGAAATGTTGCCTTAGGTAGAGTCCCCATGCTAGCTCTGCTGAATCTCCTGCAGCTTTTGATTTAATCAATCATCAAGTTCTTTTCGAATTCCTATCGTTTCGCTTAGGCATCACAGGCGCTCTGCTGTAGTGGCTTAGCTCCCATATCCATGGAAGGTTTCATAGAGTTAGGTGCCGGCAGAAAAACAGTCATTAAGTGAGCATTACAAGTTCTGGGTTCATCGGGAATCTGTGTTTTAGTTCAATTTACACAATCTATAATCTCCTTCTTGCCGATGCTTCCGCCAAACATAATTTCGGCTTTAATTTGGATGCAAATGACACACGAATTTACATTTGCCTCGATTCATCCCTGAAGTTATACAGACTTCGAACTCTTTTTCAACCTTAACTGACGTTTTTTCGGTATTCGTATTGGATGGCAACAAACGTTCTCAAATTGAATGAAGAAAAAAACAGCTTAATAGTTATAGAAAATTACGTTTTACTCGTTTATCCGTGATGTAAATCACGAAAATCACGTTTAATTATTACGTTTTTATTGCTTCCTTTCAGTGTATTGGGAAGTGCCTTAGTATGGTTCAGTTCTTTTATGGAACTTCATAAAATATCACAACTATTGTTACTATTATGCCCTTGTCCGACTCAGGTCTTTTATATGTGCCTCTAAAATGAAATCCTTTAGCAGACTATGCCTTTAGTTGGTGTTCTGCCAAAACATGCAACTCATTCCCGATTGATGCCACGACATCCCTGGAGTTAGCAACATTGCAAAGAAGCTAAACACCTACCTGTACCTCACAGCACTTGCTGTTTCCGTGTGAATTGTCCTTTGCGTGCTTATGCGTATTGACAGTGTGCATGCTATAACTAATCAATCGATATTCAATCGCATAAGCACATAAAGTTCGAATCGCAGGGGCCCACTTAATGCTGTCATAAATATACGCATTTTTAGTTTCTTTTTAAATGTGGTCCAGTAAGGAGATGTCGTGACGCAAGTCGGAAGTGAGTTCTAGGCTTTGGAAGCATATGAATTTAAGGCACGTTCCTAAAAGGATTTGAGGTTTGTATGAGATATAAGCAAACGATTAGATTCCGAAAATCGGGTGGTATGATGCTTAGCCTGTTGGAGAAGTAGATCTGATAGGCAGGCTAGAGCCGAACAATTAAGCAAATTTAATGTTAATTTTCAACAGTTAGTGCCTGCTTTAGTTATTTTACAAGTTGGTATATTATTTCCCTTGCTTTTTTAGCATGGCAATCACCATAGCTGTACCGTCGTAGCAGTAATATGAATATTTAAAAGAGTACAACGTCAGCGTGACGCCAGAGATTCCGAGTATATCAGCCGGACTCACTCATTCACTGACTCATATTCAAAATTATGTAGGTTTATTACTAATATCAGCGGGAGTCAGTGCGTTCTGAGATATTAAAAGTTTCCGAGTTTTCGTCATCTAGCTGTGAAAACTCTTAGTAGATTTTGAGTAATCGTAAAAACGGAGTCCGTCGAAACGTAACCCTCCTATAAGCTATCAGAAGTAGGCTACACACGACCGCCACTCCGTAATGTGATGTAGTATATCTCCGTCAGTAACTAGACAAAGCTACGAGAACTAAGTGGGTAATATGCTAGAGAATTTTTTACAGCACACTCAATGTCTAAGCGGCTCTTGGTAAGAATACGGCGATCGACAATATTTATCCCGCGCAACAAAGGGAAAGAAAGTGAGAAACAAAGCTGAGCCAGGAGGGCAGCTCAGGAAGTAAGTTGCACGAAAGAAGCAGGTCAGGATGGTTTCATAGGATGCACCGTAGTCGGCTGCAGGAGAATTTGTGTCGTTATTTGATAACAGTGAAAGTGACGTCCGCAGTTGCAGACCTGCAGAGCAAAGCTTCTGTCGCCAATGATCTGTGGGCGTAGGTGTGGAAAAACAAATTTTCTATAAATAAAGCGCTAGCTGATTTAACAGCATTTAATATAGCGACAGAAGAGCCTTTACGGCTTTCACCACCTCTTGCAGCAGCGATAAAGGATCGCCCAGCGCAGGATTTGAACCCACGACCTCGGAACCGAGGTCGTGAAAAGTAACCGCCTTACCTTGTGCGTGCCATTACGGCTCATCAAGGGCCTTATAACTGGTGCAGAATTCCAGCTAGGTACAAATGAGCCAAGCGATAAATGACCCTGTGGTTCAGAGTAATAATTGATCTGTCCAGATATTCTATCAAACCGTCCTGTTGCATAACGACGATGGAAGTCCTTGTTAATGCGTGCAAGTTTATCTTTTTGTCAGTACGTCCGTAGTTCGTCCAAACCATCGAGAGATGTTCGTTGAGAGCTTTGCACGACTAATATCTGTCGAAATTTTGTTGATCTGGATTGAGCAAAAAAAGTCTCTAATTAAGGGTTCCCTCATGAGATGATTCCGATTACGTATTAACAGGTAAGAGAAGTAGACTGTTCAGTCGGGCCAGTAAGAGCGGATGAGGTGCCAATGAGAACTCCACTATCTTACTGAAAGGACGAGTAGATGAAAATATCCCAGGCTCAATGCACACCTAACGGTCATTAAAGAAATGTCAATTGTTAGCCGGCTTACTAAGCTCCAATTTGTTGATTGAAATCACGGCGCGCGGGATGTTCACGCGCTTAGCTATTCATAGTAAAATGCCTAAGTATGCTAGATTTTTATTTTTAGTTGACTTAATGCTGAATTACTACTGAGGTCATGCACGACTCTGTTCGTGTCGCCGCTGCCTCAAGCGCTAATTAACGCGTTTTTTCTGGCGAGCTCGACGTTTGGCAAACAGGGCGGGAAGGTTCTAGAGTGGGCGTGGTTCAGATTGAGAGGTCTGGATGGGGGAAAATCTGCACTGAGTTCCAGACCACAATGTGAGGTTCTTGGTAATTTTTAAAGGCTCAAATTGCAATAACTTCAAAGTATTTTTCTAGCACCTCAAGAGAATCAAATCTTTTTTCCAGGCACTTTAAACATGCTAGAAAGGAACCGTTTCAATTAGTTAGCAATAGCACACTACAGTGTGAGTGCGCATAAGCACGCAAGGAACAACTCACTTAGACAGAGCAAGTGCTGTGAGGAGCACGTGGAGTTCTAGCTTCTTTGTTGATGCCGCCAAGTCAGGAAACAAACTGGCGTAAGTGTTGAATGAGTTCCAGGCTATGGGAGGATACAGTCTAAAGGGTCGGTTGCTAAAGAATTTGATTTCCGTTAGAGACGCAGCTAAACGTCACGAGTCGGAAATTTGGTTGGCAAGATGCCACGCCTGAAAGGGAAGTAGTACGGATCAGTACGGTGGACCAGAGAACGGAGGGACCTACAAGTAAGTTACACAGCCGTGAAGTTGCTTCGCTGTTTTGTGGGGAGCCAGTGCAGGTCATCTAGCAGTGGTGTACAGTGGCAGTTGCGACGTTCACGGCAAAAAATCCTGGCTGCTGATTTTTGCACCGACCGTATGTTTCCTATGGCAGCACGAGAAAATCCTCTGAGCATCATATTATAGATGTCGAAATTGGAGGTTGCAAATGCATGGTGCAGCAGCTGAAAGCAGGCCGACCGTCCAATTAAAGGTAATGTTTGAATACTACACCCACTTGCCATATAGATATTAGTAATACGTCATTTGTATTGCACCCAACAGAACTTAATTTCCATCTTGGCACTCTAGAACTCACTGCAAGAGGTAAGATACTCAAGGGTTGGTCACATGCGCGGTAAAAAGCAGGCAGAGGCAAAAAACTATCGGGCCAAATGCCATGCAGAAGATATGCTGCCTGATAGCATTTTGATGGCAAGGCTAATTTCTGCTTAATATTAGGTTTGCTCATATGTATTAATTCAATTTGAGAAAGTCTGCTGACCTGTAGGTGAGGCGTTCAGCGATACATAGTTCAAGGTTATTGAGAGAGTCCAACGCGTTGGAAAGCAGGCAGGGATCAAAGCGCCGGTACATCCGCTATGCGCATCTGTATGATGTAGAGAGCCTAGTTTACTGGTGGTAAGGTGTTTACAGTGTTTTCTCTCAAGTGCGTTTAGTTTGTGATATGAAACATGCTATATTTTTTACCCAAGTACGGTTTACTAGTCCTGGGAGGTTGACAGATGGATGATGCGGCCATCTGCAGGGAGGCGGGATCGTCACCCAGCTGGGCGCCCAGCACTCCCTTTGGCCAGGTCAGGATGGGTGGCGTTAGCTGTTAGCAGTTGAATAGAACTTCTAGACGCATTTAAGCGTGTGCAGGCTGTCAAGCCCGCGTCACGCAGCACTCGCATTGTGAGGAGGAGCTGGGTTGCCTGGACGACTACCGTTATCGGTCACCAACGAGCGGAGAAACCCAATCGGGTGTCTAGGTCGTAAGCGCTCGCGTCATTTCGCGTCCTCTTAAAAGTTGTGTAGTTTCTAGGACCCTTGCAGCAATGCTGTTGGTTCAGATTTCCAACCCGGTAAGCTGCACGACAGACTAGCCTAGCTAGCTGCAGAGTTTTTTGCCAACTTAATGTGCCCAACTGTACATGCTGGAAGACGTGCACAGAGTTTAGTAACAGCAGTCGATACGGGATATCACGAATGCATACACTAACTTGCGTGTTTATCCATATCTAAGCAGGCTTAAATTTTAGCGACGTCAAGCAGACGTGAGTTTGAAGACTTGATTGGAGCACATTTGGTCGCCCAGTAAAAGGTAATTTTAGCACTGGAAGCCCAGATTTCCTGAAGACACTACACGCAATTTGCGGGCTGAGCCATTTTATTGTTTGGTTTTCCGATTTCTGAATAGCACTAGGTCTGCAGATAACTATAAGTTGGTTTAGTTTTCATTAATATTTAAAATTTTGAATGAATAACTCAGTCTTCACTCACTTACAATGGTCGTGGAAGCTCGCATAAGGTGCGCATACCGTCACGCTCAGTATCAGGCTCACAAATTCGCAAACGTTAATCTCCTGTTATTTTCCGACTTTGTCAGCGTAATATACAGAGAAAGGCCGGGTTTTCTGCTGCTTTTGGGTGTACACCTGTTTATAATTCTGACTGAATTTCAGTTTCAGACGAGTATATCTTTGGTTTCACTAAACAAAGTGAGTATATGGAGAAAACGTTTTAGTGCAAGACATTTCTCCTCTGAACGGCAGTTACTAGCGACAATTTTCAAATCCTTGCTCAATTGAAACCTTAATGTCAATTACATTAAAAAGACGCACGCCTTTAACCTCGCTGACGAACACCGCTGAGCTTCATCAGTAGCCGCTTGCAAGTTACAATATTATTCAGCGATATGCCTAAGGTAAGTAAGTTTGTTACTATAGCTGATTGGGCAGCAGCCCAACAGTCTCGTCCAGGTAGGAAATGCTATCGAAAGTTGAAGGGCGAAAGTAGGGTACGTAGGGTTTCTACTGTTGCAGGACTTTCCTCAATTAAATAGCCACTACGCCTGCAAATTAAATGCTAAGCAGCTGTCGAAGTGTTGATGGGTAAAAGCTGAATTATGCTTACTCTGCAGGAATTTTCAGACTAAACCAATGCTCCATCTATAAATAAATGGTAAGCAGCGGTTAAGGTGAGTTAAATGCTTTTGACCTGGTGCAAGCCCTAAGGCTAGTTGCACCAGCCCATTCGGCTGCTATTCTGTTATATTAGCAGGAATTTATACATTTTAACTTCAATTTTTATATCTGGAAGTATTTAGCTGTCTTGTAATTTTCTTCTCATCAACTTGGCTTTCGATTAGAAGCAATAATTTTTCAAGAATTTCTATCGCGTGTAATAACTCGAGTCAATCACGTCCGTGAAATACAAATCCATATTCGCCAAGTCTTACTCGCGCGCTGCAAAATAACCCAATTTGGATAGCATCGCAATTGGAGCAGGAGGTAAGGTGCTCGCTCTTCACGACCGAGGTCTTGGGTTCGAATCCTGCAGTAGGTGTTGACTCGCAATGCTCTATTCACAGCTGTAACCTCAAGGGTACGATTTGCCGCTCACGAATTCTGTATCTTAGTTGTATCTTAGTTGTATATTGTTTACAGAATACTACAGTGTGTGCACCAGCCTAAGCACACAGGAGTTTGGGTGCTTATGTCATGTCAGCATCTTAAACGGTTGCTATTGAGTCACCCTGCTGCTATGAACCTATCAGCCGGAGACTGAAATGTCATATCGACATCGAGCCTAAGCGGTTATTCCATAATTATTGTAATTACCCGCACACGTCGTATTCGATTGCAATATTCCTATAATTCGCTGAGGTAAATAAATAAATAAATAAATAAATAAATAAATATATATATATATATATATATATATATATATTAAATCCATTGGTGTAGCGTCCTAAGAGAGCGTAATGTTTTTTTTTCAGGCACTTCACGCATGCCGCAGGACTCATGCGCACCATTTCTATTATCAAATGCATTCACCTTGACCTCGGTCATTAAAGACTAGTACTTTAAACCCTGAGCCAAATCGGGGAGGCGTAGCAGCTAATTATCAGTCAGAGGCTGAGCCGTCATTGGGTTTGGTTCATTGTTTACCTGGTAGATTGGTGAGGTACACAGCAATTGTTGGCAGTCTTGCTCTACACAGCGACGCATGTTCTCTTCCCATCACGTCCGTGCGACTACTCGCAGTCACTGCTCCATGCAACTTTCATACGGCAAATTAACCAAAACTATCACTTCAAGGTTTGACGAATTTACGCAATTTCGTGCCTACAGATCGGCCGCGCCCTCATGCCGACCCCGAATTCAGTTGACAAAGAGCTCACGGTGTTTTATTTTAACCACATTAAACGAGCAAAAGCTGCTTATATTCCAGTCGGCGGTACGTTGTAATAGATCTCACCACAGTATTGTGAAAGGACAGGAAGAACAAACAGCAGCGATGACGGAATCGTAACAACCTGCAACTTTAGAAAATGTATAGAGTAAGTAGTTAATGCACCATTAGAATTGGCAATACAGCACTAATCGCAGATCCCAGCTATAAAAACCAGTCATTAGAAGATCGACTGAATGAAACAAAACGGAATTTAACCATGGTACAAATGCTTGCTCCTATAAAGCCACCGTAGTCAGTAGCCGGTACTTAGCATCAGTATAACTCTCTCCTTGTAAAGCCAGGGCGACCGCAGGCCTCCCTCGTCGGTTTCTAATTGTGCGTCGGCACCTAAACCTTCTGGAATACCATCACCGCCTTGCCGACCGTATCGCTCACCACGTTCACCGCCAGCGTGTTGTTCCCGTAAAAAGCCAGGTGCTTAGCTTGGGCGATTCCATCTCGATGTCCTACAGCGTAGCCGACGAATCTTCCATCCGTGGCCACTTGGACTATCCTGTTATTGGCGAAGTCGGCTACATAGACGTTACCGTCGCTGTCTTCGCAAGCGCTGATGGGCTTCCATGCCGAGGCGTTCTCTGAAGGCATGCTGCCGCCGTATCTCCACAACAGGCGTCCATCCTGATCAATGGCTTTTAGGCTGACGTCGTCGCCGCCCTCAGTGATGAGGAAGCGCTGCCTCGAGCTCATGTAAATGCAGTATGCGTCCTGGAACAGTTGGCAGCCCTCGGGCGAGGTCGTCAACGTCTTGACGTGAACACCGTCGGACACCCTATACAGCCACAGCGAGCCGCACACCAGTAGAGCAGCCGTGTCGCCCATCACCGACAAGCAGACGTAGTCGTCGATTTTCGAGCTCGCATTGACCGGATGCGACCAGACCAGCTCGAGTATGCCGTCGCCGTCATGCCTGTAGCATTTCAGCTCGACTGGTCGCGATATCAGCGCGACAATGAGGCCAGAGCTGGACACCTTTGCCTTGGCCACGTGCGCGTCCAGCAGCCGACTCATGGCGCCGTTGCTCTTGATCAATTCAATGCCGTTCTGCGTCACCACCACGAGGTTGCCCTGGCAGTCAAACGACAGATCCTCGACGTCGGCCTTCACGATCCAGGCTTTCCTCCAGCGATCGGACGTGGCGTACGGATTCGACATGGATCGAAAGCGAACTGGCGCCGTCTCGCGGGAAAGCTGAGGCTTCGGCCACTGGAAGGTGATAATGTCTTGATTGAGCAGGTCGATGTTGAAGAAGCCTTGCACCGCCTTCAGCACGTCCTGCTGCCTGGGAAAGTTGATGTTGATGCGAGCGTGCTGGGTGCGACAGTCGAGCTTCGACGAAATGGCGAGGCCGGCTCGCTGCAGCAGATCGCCAGCCGAGCCGTGCGGCCGGTCCTGCTCCTCCTTCCTGTCGGCAGCCTCGATCTCGTCCGAGAGCAGCTCCATGACCTTGAGATCCTGCGCCAGCACCTGGTGAGCCTCGTCGTGCTGCTTGCGGCAGTTGAGCGACTCGGTGATGAGCGCCTCCAGCGCGGCGGCGAACGCGTCGCTCACGGCGCTCTGCACTATGTCTCGCTGCAGCTCCAGCTCCGACTTGACGCGCGACTCCTGCTCCTTCAGACTTGCGCACGACTGGTGGGCAGTCGCCAGGTAATCCTTGAAAGCGCCTATTTTCTCCTTTAGCTGCTTCCGAATGTCGCCATGCTGCGAAGCGGGCCCGCCCGAGCCAGGACGCTCTTCGGGTACGTCGGCAGACTTTTTGCCATCCTGGCCACCTGCTACCGATTTTTCGACACCATTTTGCACGGCACCTCCATCTAGCGCTGCTGCGTGAGACATTCTAGAACAAGGCCAGAAACGCAGCTGTTGAAGCGAATATTGGTGCGGCATGGCAGTCGACGTAAAGGTTTCACAGAAATGCTGCCACTACACGTTAAGAGCACTTCGGGCATCCTGAGCAGCCGTGGCCGCAGCGTCAGCTTAGCTGCGCTCGTATTGGCCAACAGAATGGTACACCCTGATCACCTCTCGGAATTTTAAAATCTTACGTCAATAAGAGGGATATTAATCTTTGTAGTATCCCATCTCTGCTTACGCTCTCACCAGCGATAATGCAGACCGTGAGTGCTGACAGCTCATATACTCTACTCGAGACATCGGGGCGGTCCAAATACAGCTTTGCCCGGATCGACGACGGAAGCGCCGGGTCGAGTTTAGCGGCAGCGGCTCTCAGATTTTAGCAATGCATGCTGGGCAATGCAGCCATCTCAGCTAGCCGCTCAATAGACGCTGGCTGCAGGGCGCTAACAATGACGCGTTTGTCTGTTACTAAAAGGCGGCGACAATGGCTTCGATTCGAAGCAACGCCGGCGCTACGCCCGCGTGACGCTCCGACGAACATAAGACCTTGAGCGCAGCAACCGACGGCGAAACCTACGTCCGCAAGCTCGGCCAAGCTTAAACGAAGCCCTAATTAGATGCGGCGCGAGAATGGCGCGGCGATCGCGAGGCGCGACCCGTTTCAGCTGGTTCGGCTGGACCCTGCGAGTTGCCGACGCCGCGATCTGACCGCGGGCGACGCAGGTGGTCCGCTGCGACGGCTACCAACTCGGGTGGGGGGAGGAGGGTGATTTGGGCTTTAGGCGCCTGCTTACCGATACCCGAACCCAGGGCGCGGCCCAGCGAAATAATTGGCGTCGTCGGAACGGTCAAGGACTGGGCCGCCAATTCCACGCTATCGCGCCCCTGACGAGGTGCGGCTCGCGGTCCATCGCCGAGATCGACGCCCGCAGCTCTAACGCTCTATATGCTCCCCTGGCAGCAGCGCGGCCCAGGCGCGCATCGACGGAAGCGCCAGAGGCGATTGCCCGCCTGCGAGCCGCCGACCCGGCTTCCCGAGTCCGAGGCGAACGCTACGCTCGCCGGCGCGCTTTCGCCCTGGCGAAGCCGCTGGTTGACCAGCGGCTTGGTTGACCAGCGGCTTGGTTGACCAGTCGGCTAGCGGGTGGGTGGCTAGCGAGTCCGATGAGCGGGACGGGATGCGGGGCGGCGGCTGGAGCGCGGCGGCGGCGGTCGCACCGTCGCTACCACGCGATCCAGTCTGCCTAGCAGCTCAGCTCAGCGTCTGCCTAGTCGCTCTCTGCACTTTCGCCGTCAGCTCACCTGCCTCAGCTAGCGATCTTGGCCGCCGGCGAACTTCCAGGCCACCACCCTCGCAGCCGGAAGAGCAAATGCGTATGACCAAAATCAACCGGCGGCGCCGGCTGCACGGGGCACGTGACGAACCGCCCTTCTCCAGTACAGGGCGGTCCGCGCAGCTGGGGATTAACCCGGTAACCCGGCGTGAGGCCGAAGGGACGCCGCGGCAGCGGCTGCGGCGGCGGCTGCGGCGGCTGCGGCTGCGGCGGCTGCGGCGGCGGCGGCGGCGGCGGCGGCGGCGGCGGCTGCGGCGGCTGCGGCTGCGGCGGCTGCGGCGGCTGCGGCTGCGGCGGCGGCGGCGGCTGCGGCTGCGGCGGCGGCGGGCCGTCGCAGGCGACCGAAGGGAAGCCTTTCAAGTGGCTTTCATACCTGCGTGCGGCTGCGGGTCGCGATAGTGGGCTCTCAAGACGACGCCGGTCCGAGCGGTAGCGTGCGCGTGCGAAGCGGCTCTCGCGCCGGATTACGGCCCGCGTTCGCGGCCAACGGACGTGGGAGGGGAGGGGCTGTCGAATCGCACTGACAGCGATGCTCCCAGAACCGCGCCGCTCCGACCCGCCTCCCAATAAGCTTTGTGCGGCCGGCTGTTTACGGCGACCGCTGTGGTGTGCGTGGCGGGCCCTACACTCAAGCTTGGCCAGGATACCTGTGCACTGCCGCCATTTGCTGGGCTATTTTGTGAGGGGGTGGTGTCAGCTATCAGGGAGGGGACCCGTCCTCTGCGTCGGCTCTCTCTCTTCTCTCTTCCCTCACTTCTCTTCCACCCTGTTGGAGCCTTCTCCCTCTCCCTCTATTTGTTTCCCTCTCTCCCTTTCTCTCTATTTCCCCTCTCTCTTTCCTCTCTCTCTCCCCACCTCTCTTTCTGTTCTCTCTTCCCCTAGTCTTTCTCTCCTCTTTCTCTCTCCTCTCTCGCCCCCTCTCTCTTTCTTTTCTTTCTCTCTCTACCTCTCTTCTCTTTCTCCTCTCCCTCTCTTCTCTTCCCCTCTTATCTCTCGCTTTCTCCTCTCTCTCTCTTTTCTATACGCCCCTCTTTCTCTTTTCTCTCTTCTCTCCCTCTCTTCTCTCTCCTTTCTCTTTCCTCTCTCTCTCCCTCTCTTTATTTGTCTTCTCCCTCCCTCTCTCTCCCTTCCTCGTTCCCTCTCCCTCTATTTCCCCCCTCTCTTTCGCTCTCTCTCTCTTTCCGGTCTTTCTCTTCCTTCTCTCACGCTCGCTCTCTGCCGCCGCCCGAATGCGAACTTCATGTGTAAGCACGCTGTCGATCGCCAGACTAGCAGAGCGGTTCGCTCGAAGCCAGTCGGGGCTGGCTGCCATTTCCGCATCCGGCCTGTGCGTCTGCAGCACTGCGTCCATTGCCACGCCTCTGATCTGGAGCTGTCGCTACCGTGTGGGACAGTAGGCGAAATGAGGGCAGGCTCACTTCGTCGCGATTGGAATTGACATACGCGGCAGCCTCACGTAGCGCACCAGGGGCCGATGCTAAGCTGGGTTCGGTCGGGCACAGGCCACCCCACCGCCTACGCGTGAGCTCCGATTATTAAGCCGCCTCCGGGCAGAGTGATCTGCGCCACCGCTCACCGCGAAGACGTTAGCTGAGGCGTGTCGATCACTGAAGCGACGACAACGGCCCAGCAGCCCCGCGCAGGCTGCTGCACGTGGTAAGATTAATGCTGCTCTTTGATGGAGCGGTCGCCGCAATCTGGATGAGCGGCGCTCAGCGCAGCGGCAGCACTTCGTCACCGTGTGTCGGTTGGCCATTTTGCCCCCCCTCGTCTAGCTTCATTTTCATCGCGAGCGCAATAGCGTCCGAGCGGGCGCCGGCCTTTCCCACCTCTCGATGCTTCCTCGACCTCGATCGTACGCTGCCTCCCTTCTCCTTGGCCGTCGAGCATCGGCGTCGTAGCGCCCTCGGAGCCGCCTCCGAGCTCGTGGCGGGCGCTACGGCGGTGCGGCGGTGCGGCGGTGCGTGTCGGGGCCGCGGAGTACTCGGGGGATGGGGTCAGGGGAGCTACTGCGAGTCCCCGCTCTTTGCCGTAGCGGCGCAGTAAATAACGCCGGTAGCCAGTTCGCTCAGTAGCCCGACATCGCCGGCCGAACTGCCCTTGTCAACCGCCGCCTTACCTTTCGGTCGACAATCCATTGGCGAGCAGACAACGTAGCCTCCGGAAGGCCTCGTGCTCCGACCCCTCAAGCCGCGAGCGCCTCGGAAGCTGGGACGAGTGCGATTCGCGAAAGGGCTCTACGACTCGAGCGCGAGGTGTTGTGGGAGGAGGCGCTCGAAATTGGAGATGGCCGCATTGCATTCGGTTGCGAAAGCCGATAATGCAAGCGAAAGATTTCAGCGAGGTTGCGGGGGCGGCGGCGGCAGCAGCAGCAGTCGATCGCCTCATTCCGCGCTCGGCTGCTGCCCGCAGGATCGAGAGTGCTGCGACTTCGGTTGCGCTCTTGGCTTGTAGCTCGCTGCTGCCCGAGGGTGTTCTATTTGCCCGCGCGCGACAGGACGCTCGCAGTCGCGGTGCAGCACCATGCAGCATCGGCGCGTGTGTCACGTGACCAGTGCAGCCGCTGCATCGAGCCACGCCTCCGCTCGTCGACCTGCGCTCCCTACTCGCTGCTTCTCTCGTCGCTCCTTCGCAAATCGTTCGCTCTCTCCGCCGTTCGCTCTCTCCGCGAATCGTTCGCTCTCTCAGCCGTTCGTTCTCTCCGCAAATCGTTCGCTCGCGCATGCGAAGTATGTGAATAGAGATTAAGTTGTCTTAGGGCGCTATACAAATGAATCACTTGTGAGTCCTCTTTCTTAACCAGCCTTCCAAATTAGAGCAGGAAGCAGTGGCTGGACTAAGTCGGTCATCGACGTTTCCTGAATCAGCAGTGTAGACGCTCTGACTTGGTGGAAAGCCTTTGTCGGCAAGGGGAAAAGTCGATTTTAAAACAGGCTGTAGACGCTCGTTGAGGCCCAACGCGCGTGACGCGCAGATTTAATCTGTTTTTGGTATTGGTAGCATCCTCCTAAAGAAGGTACCGTAGTCTTTTCATAGATCTGGCTAATAAAAGGTGCTAGCGAGGTGCTCATTCGTCGTACACACTTTGAGTATACCCCCAGATGGGCTATCATTATTCTTCAATGATGAAATCATGTTTTTAGAGTTTTTGTAGAGGCGAGCTCTTATTTACACAGGTCTAAATAGGCAAGACAGATAATGTGCACGCCTTCGGTGCCCGGCTTTAGGAGCTTCAAATCAATGTTTGACGGTCGACTGCTTTAACGGTTGAGTCTAAAGAGACTTCCGCACTGCCCGCTTTCTGAGAGGAGCTTCAGCTTCTTCGAAAATTTGGGAACATGCGTTTTTTTAAGGAGCTAAGAAGCTTTCCTGGGCTACGCATCTTCGGCGAGCTGCTTCATTTTGTTCTCCAGAGGAACGCTGCCAACATTATCGCAGGAGTAACATAAGCCTGCCGGGTATTTAGTCTCCGATGAGGCGGGTATCTTCGGGCTCAACAAATGGGGGAGATTCCAGATTCTCCTTGGAGGCATCTAAGAAAGCTCTCTGCAGCCGCTCTTTCTGTGCAGGTATTCCATCTTTACCAAGATGGCGCATCGCCATTTTCTTTAAAGATTGGAGCAAAAAGCCTATTTTATTGGCGCTTCTTTGCTAGACAGAATCCGAGTCTGTCTCCAAGAAAGGCTACGCATTTTTGCACTAAAAGAAACTAAATAATTTTACAGTGTGGCCGCTAACGCTAACGCCGAGACACGTCCCGCGGTGCATCTTTGACGAAAAGCCTCTGTCACTCTGTCGCTAGACGGGGCCACCGGGATCGGAGCGAATCTAGAATCTAGGCATTTCGTGCCGCCGGCGAATCTAGAAAGTTCCATCTCCAAGTCGGTTTACACTCTCGGGTTCGACTCTCTGGGTGGGTGAGGGTTTCCGTGAGCACGCAACTTCTAGCATCAGCTCTGCAGGCTACCAAGCAGCGCGAACTGCGACTACTGAATTACGGGAAATTGCTTAACAACGTCGGACACTCAGCCAGGTCACTCCCTGGTAGCTCGGGACAGCAGCGAGGCGAAATGAGCAGGATATATCTATTGAGCATTTAGCCTTCCTCCCACCGCCACCCAGAAAAGCACATCCAACTTACGGGTTGGTCGCTGGGGCTCCAGGGATCGGGCTACCGGGCTTCAGAAAAAAATGAGGCCGTCGGCAACTTTCCCACGCCATCATAAATGTCCCACGTCTCGCTGCTCGGGGGGGGGGGGTGGCGGAGGGGCTAATTAGTCACTAGCCTCAGCTGCCTGAAGCGTCGATGCCTTTACGATGCAGGACGCTAGCTGACACTTGACGCGCAAGCGGTGCTGGGACGCCAGCCGCGCCCGAAAGCCTTCGACTATGTCAAGAAGCTCGCTATTAACGCTCTCGTGCTAGGCTCATAGGGTGGTCAATGGCGCGTTACCCTGTAGTGGAATCTTCTAAACGCAGCCTTTGCGAAGTATTGCTGCAGAACTAAAGGACCGTTAGCTATTCTTCAGGCACCTAGGCTTTGGTTCAGACTCGCTATGCCCAAGTAGAATATGAAATGATTGTCGCACGAATCTGCTTTTAATTTTGTCATCCACATGTATTTAGGCGCAGCATAATAATTGACAGCGACCGCGAGTGTAATATAATACAGTTCATTTATATAGCGCCCTAAGAGAACTTAATCTCTATTCAGGCGCTTCAAGTACGCCACGGGGCTCGAGCCCATGGCCTTGGTCAATAATACATTCACCCTGACCTTAGTGTCGGGGCGACACCTTAACCACCGGGCTAAACCGGTGCAACGACGTAATGCATCGCCGTCTGCAGCTCCGCAAAGCAGCAGAAGCACTAAGCGCTACAAGGCATTATGAAGAATCCCGCGGCCAAGATCTTGCCATGCTTGCTCAGAGGATTCGACCCGGCTGCTTGGGCTATTACTTCAACTTTTGGAAACGAGCTGGCCACAGCAGCAGACGGACTGAGCGAGGCCCCCCCATCATCTGAGCGACTGTACGCGCTCAATGAGCGACGGCGAACGAGAAGCAGCTTGCAGATGCTCTACTCCGGCTCCCCAGCGGTCCATCGACGAGCGACGGCAGCAGACACTACGCGCTCAGCCCTGCTGCCTTGCCGAGCATGACCGGATAGGCACCGAGTGCTGCCTGCTCCCGGAGGCTTTGCTCAGAAGTTCGGCACGATTGGTCAGCCCTCAGTATTCTTTAAAGTTGACGAGATCACCATTCTTCGGTCATTTCGTCAACGGCCTTTGCTACGTACGCGAAGGCATTGTCTGGACATTGGCAAGGCTACGCACGTGCAGCAGCTGAGTAAAGGACTCGCTTGCAGCGAGAGCGCAGGGACGGCGCTAGTCGGTACGCTAGTTTCGGGCGTAGACGTGCTTGCCAACGTAACCGAGACGCGATCTCTGCAGCGGAAGTCATCGCCTATAGCAACTCACCAGCCGCGACCGCTAAACGAGATCTCACTGGCTGAGATTTGCTGGTGGACGAGTAATCGTGAGGAATCGACGCGTCACTAAAACCGCACTGACCACACTGCTGAACGCGCCGGCCGCGCCTTTATCCTCGAGACCGACGCAAGACGGCTAGACGAGCTCAGCTCCTGCTTGTGCTCAGCACTCGTGCAGTCGTGCAGTCGCCGCAGCCAGCCACACCCATCGCTAAGGTGTGAGGCTGGCTGCGAAAAGGGCTGGCAAGCTGCGTGTGATACAACGAGTGATGCCGGGGGGGGGACCTTCCTTTTCTATCCCCGGACGCACGCAAAGAGCGACATCTGTGTGTGACATCCCGTATAGGCTTCGGTGACTCGCTCCTGGCAGATCATCTTACATCTGGGGTTGAACTCGACGGTACCCGTCGGTCATGAATGCAGCAACGTCCGCATCACATTTCTCTATGACTTTCGCTGACTTCACATTAAGAGACGCGTCGACTTCAAGATCCACTCGCAGTCTCTAAATTACCTAGATTCTCTCTCTAATATATTTAAGATTATATATATATATATACATATATGTATAATAACTTCCTGTTCCTTTTCTTAGACAGCCGGTGCCTTTCTGTGCCTCTAACCAGCTTCACATAATTGCAGACGGCGTCTCCATTTCCTACACAGCTAAATTCTGAAACTTGCTATCCATAGACATAACAAAATCCTCTAAGTTGATGATATTTACAGGGAGCTTAAATGAAGAGGAGTAGCCTGCTGCAAGACTCGAACTCACGACCGGGATCGCGAGGTTCGTCCGTCTTGGCCCTGGACCCAATCTTCTGAGACTCCTGTACGGACTGCATACATCATACGATCGTCGACTCGTTGCTTTCCGTATAGATGCGATGCTATCTTTTTGCCTGCCTTATATATATATATATTATATATATATATATATAATTTGTATTGTGCTCTTGGAGAGATTAATGGAATGTATCTCCGTCTGTAACTCGACAAAGTCATAAAGACCATGTGGGTGTTACGCAGGAGAGTTTTGCATAGCGCACTCACAGCCTAAGCGGCTTTCGGTACGCATTCGGTAGCCAACAGACTTCGTTTCACGCAACGCAGAGAAAGTGGAAAGCATAGCAGAGTCAGGAGAGCAGTTGAGGTAGTGAGTAGCATGGAAGTAACAGCTCAGGACAGCTGAGAAGAATATGCCATAGTCAGCAGCAGGAGAGTAGTTGTCGTTGCATAAGAATTGTGAAAGCGAGTTCCACAGTCTAAGACCTGCAGAGCTAAAGCTTCTGTCGCCAACGGTCTTTAAGCGGAGGAATGGGACAGCTAATTTATTGTCCACACAGGACCTGAGGGCGCGAACAGGCTGAAACTGACGCAGCAGTTCAGCTAGGTACGAAGGAGCCAAGCCGTAGCGGGCCTTGTGGGTCAGCGTAAGAACTTTAATCTCGATTCAGGTGCTTCACATATGGCACGTGGCTGCCTTTCGTTGGGCTGCGTGGTGGCTCTAGCCTTAAATAATGAAAATGCAAAGGTCGTAAGTAGATTTCAGCCTGCGCTGCATTTTAAAGTGGAACCTTTTCCTCTTGACTCTGTTACAAGCTTTCAATCTACGGGCAGCAACCACGACGTATAGGCGATAATATGCCAGCACGTTAACAAGAGCTACACAAATATGCGGCAACAATTTTTTTAAGGAAGCATTACAAAAAATTTCGCGACATTTCTAAAAGGGGCTGGGGCAGCTTGAGAGAGCTAGGAAGCTGCCCAAGCTTCCAGGTAGCGTTACAATTTTTAAAGGTTCATATAATAGAAATTTCGAACAGAAAAAGTTCTAGTAGCTTCTCACGAAATTAAAAGTGGTACGCGAGTAAAAAAAAAGAGCTCCGAAGAATAGCAAAAACATGTCTGAAAAATTGTCAAGTTAAAACGAATTAAGAAAATTCTAGCCGGCCATTCTTAATGGGCGAGGCGATATGCGCATATATAATACGTGCACATATGTATATATATATATATATATATATATGCATATATATATATATGTATATATATATGCATATATATATATATATATATATGCATATGCATATGTATATATATATATATATATATATATATATATATATATAGTGAATGGTCACTTTGGAAGAGGACAGCAAGAGATCTGAAGACAAGCGTTAGACTTCGCCTGCTGCATGCCGCTCTCACGTTGTTAAGAAAGGCCTCTAGTCTGGCAATTCAGCGAGGATGCTGGGAGGCCAGTAGATTTTCTGACATAGCCTGACTTGATGGCTCCCCAATACAGGTGACTCTTGACCTTGAAAGCTTAGGTCACGAGCTTAAAGCAGCTGGTGACTAGTGGTGGAGAACGTATTGAATCGAATCGCTTAGGCGCAAGAGCAGACCGAAGACCCCAGCTGTGAGAAAATGCTCAAATAAGTGCCAAAGAGTCATCTAATAAAGGATTCGTGTCGGCTTACTAGGTATCCAGTGCCCCTTGAAGCAAATCGAGTTTGCATCTTATTTTACCCCCTGCCAACTGTGCCAAGTCGGCTCATTAGCCAAGTGGCAGGGCCATAGGTAAGGTATCGTTCAGGAGCTGGTCTGCGCACTGTAGGGGAACCTTTACAGAGTAGACACTTGAAACTATACTGTAGATACAGCCAAATTCAAAAGTATTTGGACGATCTAGATTTACTTTATTAACAGCTTTTTCTAAGCTCCCGACTTGACCTAGCCAGGACGTTGGTTCTATCTGCTAATTACTCGATATCGAAGCTCGAGTTACAATCAAAAGGATGCAGACATGGAGAATTAGCTAAAGAAAATTAACCACAACGCCTGTAACTCACTTTGAAAAATTGCGAATTTTACGCAGAGAAGAGCATTGAAAAAGCCGCCTACTCTTCGGCGCCTTACTTCCGGCGCCTTCAGTACGAGCCGGAACTGTGAAGCCAACCCTGTGAGCGCTACTTACTTTGCCGAACAAGCCGTACGGCAAAGCCTGTCACGGCGAAGGTCGTCAACTTGTCAAGCTCCGTGGGGAGTAAAATTGAGGCACTTTACAAGGCTGGACGCTCGAACGGCCAAAATGTCGCCACTCAATAATTAGCGAAGGGTACGCTTGCACAGTGCGAGAAAGCGCTTTTCAAAGCTGGAGACGTTTATCGACCGTTTTGCTATGGCACAAGCTAATCCTCCAAGTCTGTGAGCATCGTCTTGGAAGCGAGTAAGCAGTAAAAACGTCAGGTGGCGATTAGATGAGACTGGTCGGCATTCTCTTGGTGAAAAGTAAACCACTTCTGGCCGAGAAGAATAGGGGAAGCCGTTTGCAGCGGGCCCACGCCTGGATCCACTGGACAGCTGAAGATTTGGGTCGAGTTGCATGGAGTGAAGAAAGCAAGTTCACGCTCTTTTCGATTTGCACGAGGCAGATTTACGTGCGCCAGTGATCCAATGAAGCCTACTAACCCAGATGCTTGCAACCAGCTGTCAAATTCAGAGTATTTATCATGAGGAGACTGAAACTGCTGCGGCGAATCAGTTACGTATGAGTGGCATTATAAAAAAAAAATATATATATATATATATACGCATATATATATACATATATATATATATATATATATATATATATATACATATATATATATATATATATATATATTGTATAGCACTTTACGAGAACTTAATCTCTATCCAGGCGTTTCACGTACGCTGCACAGCTCGAGCCCACGACCTCGGTCATTAAATGCGTTTTCTTTGTCCTCAGCACTACAGGCGAGCACCTTCACCCCTAGGCCAAACCAGGCTGGCAGGAAAATGAAGGTCCACTATCTCTAATCCAATTATAATTAATCACTAACAAATGTTAAACTATCATAATGTATTACTCCCGATTATATTAAATGCATGCAAATGATAGAGACTCGTCCGAAAACCTTTAGGCTTCATTTTCACAAGCAAATGCAACGTTGCAGCTGTCTAGCCTGAAACCAGGTCGAACAGTAACATCTTGATCTAGCCATTGGAGTAATAAGCTTGCGATCATGGACAGGCATTGAGCGCGATTGGCTTATTGGAAAGGTCTTCAGGATAAATGCCTAAAAGCCAGGCTGTGGTCCCAGAGGACACCCAGAATGCGTTCGTTCGCTGTGGTCTTCTATGGCACCTACGTCACGAGCCCAAAGTCTAGTGCAGCTTCGGAGATTTTCGTGTTTTACGTTGATTACAGCTTTGTGTTTATTCTTACCTTTAAGAAGTTCATTTTTATCGTCGCGTAGCTTGTTAAAGCTGGCTACCGTGGAAGACCTGATGATAGCATGACCGGAGTTAAATTGACTTGGAGGGTTTGATTGAATGAGCGGTTGTGGGCTGTTGGCACCCATTAAACCTAAGATTGGCTATTTCAACCACCTTCTCGAAATAGCAGCAGAAGGAGTATTCACCAATTGCACGATGGCCATCAAGATTTTCCACGCTGCACGTGCAATGCAGAGCATGCAATGGCAATGGCGTAAGGAATGGGCGTAAGGAGGCCAAAGCTGCCTCTAGGTTTGGCTGAACCGGGGGCCGACTGGGCTGCCATAACCAAGATGAGAATCGCTACTTATAAGTACAGAACTAATCATAATAAGACGTCTGTATGGCGCCTTAAAAGAAATAAATCCCCTCGTAGGCACTTTAATATGCTGCTAAGTAATCACACCAATCGGTTAGTCGCGACGTGCAATTCTCAGCACGCACAAGCACTCAAGCACACAATGCACGAGGACCCAGACAGCGCTTCGAGGAGGAGCAGGAGCAGGTGGGTTTTTAGCTTCTTTTTAAATATCACCATGTTGGGGAATACATTGACGTCAGTCGGGAGTGAGTTTCGGGTTTTAGAAGCGCAAGAGCTAATGGCGCGGTCTCCAAGGGACTCGAGCTTTGTTAGAGGCACAGCTAATCGACTCGAGTCAGAAAAAGTCACAAAAAATTACCGAGCCTGACTGAAAAGTAGTAAGGAAAGGTAGGTTGCAGCAAGAGAATGAAGGGCCCTTAAAAGCTGGCCACCAGGCTTCTAGGAGGTCGGGCTACGGGGCGCAGAGCGATTATAGAGATTTGTCGGGCGCTGCGTCTGGGGTGAGCAGATTCTCAAAGTTACTTCTCCCTAAAGAAACGACTATCTGAGTCTCAGCAGGTGGGGTTGAATATGATAAAAAAAAATCCTAGCTGATTAAACAGCCTCTTTTTGTATAGCGACAGAAGAGCCTTTACGGCTATCACCACCGCTTGCAGTGGCGATAAAGGATCGCCCACCGCAAGAATCGAACCCACGACATCGGGACCGAGGTCGTGAAAGCAGCCGCCTTACCTAGTGTGCCATCACGGCTCGCCTGTGCTATGAGTCTTTTTCATGCATGCCTCCAAAGGAGCAGTCCTCTTTCTTTAAGCTGACAATGCTATCTGTGGTGTTGCTGACAGGGCAAACCTTGCGCGTACAGGTCTAGCAAGGCACTCTGAGCCGCCGCCGCCGCCGCGTGCCAAAGAAGCGAAACTTCCGGCCCTTCGATGCTGGGTACGTAGGGGCGGAGCCAGGGTGTTCGCACAGGGGGCAAGACTCAAAAAGGGAATACAAAAAAACGTATAGCGCGCAGTCCAAGTGTTTCTTCTGCGCCCACCAAGCGGATTTCCGTCCCTACAAGAGCGGTATGCTCGTGTCTCTACCAGACCGTCACTTCCCGAGCCTGTTCCCCGGCCAGCTGCAGGCGACGGCCCAGTTCATACTCCCCCCCCCGCACTATAGGGTGGGGGCGGCGGCGGCCGCAATGAATCAGATTTATCAGGATAAGGAATTGGAGTTTGCTTCAAGATGAAGCTAGCATTCACTTTTTTAAAGATGCTGGAAAATTGTTACTGTTGAAAGGCTTGCGAGGCCTACCGGTCGGCGAACCTTTTACGCAAAGCTTGAGGGTCTTTCTCCGACGGAGCCCCCAGGATTAGAAAATTTATAACGAGGTATTCATTGAAACGCTCCTTCAGAGCTGTAGTCTGAAGCCGGAACTTTACGATAACACTCCAGGTGAGAAAAAATTGAGAATTTTTAATTTTTCAATCAGATTGTATACGCTGAAAAAGACCATGACCTACAAGTACTAACTAACCTTTTGCACGTCGCCCAAGGACTTTCGCACTTAGCAGGATCGTTGCAGGTTGCGTGGACCACGCCAGTGAGGACAAATGAGTGGTCTATTGAGCATTATGCCCTCTGCGCTAAAATCTGGCGTAGTTCTAGTATGACCACGTGATTACAGTTTGGGGGGCTACAGGGCTTAAGAAAGAAAATAAATAGCAGCTCTACAGGCGTTTTTTGTGTGTGATAAATTCACGATATTTCACTTGAATTGGCAGCCGCTTCTTTCAGACGGAGCTGCTGGCAAGGGCTGCTAGAGCGGCCGCGCCTCCCGCTCGCACGTTTAAGCTACCTTGGTTAAGCTAGATTGGTTTCCAGAGAGGCTAGAAGTTTTTTCTATGGGTTGGGGCACACCATATAGAGCTGCTATGCAAGTAATTACTTTTAAGAGATATTCAAATCGAGGCCTGCCCGCCGAGCGGCAGGCCTCTCCGAGCGCTCCAAATAAGGCTCGAATTTCCTTCTGTTGCGTCAAACAAGTTCATTTTTGGTTGACATGATTTTAGCACAGAGCTATAGGCTTATCAGAATTACTCAAGAGTTAAATAGTGTAAACAAGCTCAAGTGAATACTTGAGGGGCAAAGATTTCTAAGCAGATTTTAAGGAAAGCTTCTTGACCTTTGATCGACCCTGTGATGGTGGTTTTAGCGCCCCGTACTATAATCGTGACGACGCCATTGAACAACTTAAAGTACCATGCGGTGGGGCTAAGACCAAGTAGCGTTTAAGCGCAGGTGCCATGGGTATGAATTTCTGTATTAAGAATTACATGCATATACATATTAGAACGGCGGCGCACTAAATACCCATATTTTGACTGACTGCATTACTTGTGGTTCATTATTTGTGGTTTTGTGAATCTTACCCATTAGTGACCAATTACGAGATAATCTAGAGCCGAGGTAATATAAAAGTTGAAACCGTGTAGTAGGCAGGGAGTTACATCCTCAGAATGTAAGCTGATTTGCACTCTAGGCCAAGGAGATGTTGGCGAATGTCGCTGCAAGTTGTTAAGCGCCTGTAACTCTCCGTTGCTGTCAAACTGACTTGACTACATCATGGATATGAACTTGCTGTGTTAATGAGGCACTCTTCATCACTATTTTGCTTGTATACGAGCAGCTCATTGCCTGTGGACTCGCTGCTGATTCAATTATAATTACATGTCTATTGCACGTCACTTCCGGAACTACTGGTTGCCATCTTACCGCGTGACGGAGAGGATGGATTTTCTTGCTTTAATTAGTAAATATATATATATATATATATATATATATATATATTGACATATATATATATATATATACATATATGCATGGAGATGAGAAATTGAACGTGAATTGGCCATTGGCCTACGAACTCCGTAGAGGAATGGTCTACTTAAGATGAAAATTCAAACGAAATGGATTCGGTTGCGTAGATATAAATCCACCCATGTGTAAGCTTCTTCAGCGAAGATTGTCGCTGCTCTCAATTACTGAAGTCGGATCTTGCGATCAATAGTGTTGAATGGTGCTAACAGGTGGAGCTGGATCCAGACAACGGTGGTACATTATAATTACTTCACACGGTGTCGTTGGTCACATAGAGAAGAGCTGTTGCAGTAGTACGATGGCAGCTGAATCTTGACTCCAATGTTCATAACAAGCCACTCTTTTTACGGTAGCATGCCACACATCTAGTCACCAATTTTCACTCGGCCCTGCCTATCAAGCAGTGTATCGACTTATAGAGTCTCTCAATTACCTGGAGGTTCATCCCGTCTCTTTCTCCAGCCTTTCTATCTGAATTATTATCCTTTCCTTCCTCCCGTTCTTCCAGCTTTTGTCGACTGTTTTTACTTCTTATTGACTTTTGGACCATTGGACCACTGTGAGGCCATTTTTGTTTTAGTTCGCATGGTCCCAAAGCCTAGAACTCACTCCCGAACTGCGTCACGACATCTTCTAATTTTTCCACATTTAAAAAGAAGCTAAACATTTTTTCCAGCAATTAGTGGGTCCCGGTGATTCGTCATTTATGTTCTTATGCGTACTGACACTGTGCTGCCACTAACCACACTTTCATGCTGACCCTGTGTATGTCACCTTTAACCATGTTGTTATTGTTGCTTATTGAGCATGCTACCACTAGCCATTCGATCGTGCTGTCTTTGCAGCAATTGTAAAGCGCCTAGAAATAGATTGAGTTCTCTGACGGCGCTGTATCAATGGTGTTACTATTAGTATGCTGCATTAGCTCGGGTCACACTACAGACTGACATCACGTCACATCCTGATTTGAGAGTATTAAAAAAGAAGCTGAATATTTAACTGCTCCAAATCACCTTTGCTCTGTCAGGGTGACTCGTTCATTTATGTAATAGTGCATACTAATGCAGTACCCATCCTGCCCAAGGTTGAAAGTGACATGTTTTTATATAGAACCCCAGAAATCCGGCCTTCTGTCTATGCGTTTTGCCTACCCGCACTTAATTGTTTGAGTGTTATCAACTGGGGGTCTAACTAAGCAGCAGCCTGAGTTTTTGTGTGTATTTTTTGCATGGTTGTCTATGGCAAGGTAGCTGCTCTTGAATGGTTCCCTAGGCAGCATATTCTGCTTTTCGTTAAATTTTGGTTCACCGCTTCTCTTACAGCGAGTTGTAAAGCACCCGAATAGAGCTAAAGTTCTCCATGGAACTACAAAAAAGACTCATTATCACTCCCTGAGTTGCCGAGCGAAACTTTTCTCCGAGAACCTCTGACAGATAAGAGAGAATTTAGACTATGAGCTTCTGTGCCAGAGCCTAAAAATTCAATCCAGGCTTGTCAAGTGCTGATATAGCGATGACCGATGTTTGTGGCTTTGAAAAGCCCTTATAATAATTGATACATTGAAAACCAGCTGTGACTTTGACAATTATTGTTATCAATGACTACAAATGACAGGTTACCATACGCTGTGGAGAGGATGCCATCTTTTTTGCCTTTATATATATGTATATATGTATATATGTATATACATATTTATATTTTAGTTGATTTAACATCCTCATTTGTATAGCGATAGAAGAGCCTTAACGGCTATCACATCCGCTTGCAGTTGGCAATAAAAGACCCCCTACTGCACTGCAAGATTAGAACCCACAACTTCGGCCGTGAAGAGCGAGCATCTTACCTCCTAGGCTATCGCGGCCTCAGCCGTTGTACTAATATCCTCCGCGGAGACCTTTGCAGATTTCCTTAAAGAGGTCAACGGTTGCGAGTCGAGTAGACATGGCAGGCAGCTCGTGTCACGTCCGTGCTCGCTGAGCTGCCTACTCTTTGATTTACTTCAACCTCTCTCTACGCAGCCGTGCAGGTGCGCAGCCTAATCCGGTCTGGCTTCAATGCGGGACTGAGCAGAGCTGGACGTCCTTCAGTAGCGCAGCCCAGGACCTGTCACAAAATCGTTTCGCCCGAGCAGCTGCTTGCATAGCAGTTGTAGGCCTGGCAGGAGCGGTATTGGACGACCGCAAGGCCAAAGGCCACTCGAGGTTCCAGTGCGAGCACGAACGGGAGGGAAACTTAGAATGCTCGTTAATGCCTTCACTCGCTGCCTAATAAGCGCACCACGAAACCAGCTTGCTTGCCAGATCGACTTCATCCCGTTTATCTGACCGACGTCCTTCAACTTGCTTGCCAGATTGCCGTCACTCTGTCATCTGACCGACGTCCTTCAAGTTGGGCTCACTTGCCACAAGCATTTGCTTACGCTCTTGACGAACTGACGTCCTTGGCTCTTTTAATTCGGGCCTTCGTAGCTTACCAAAGCGATGGTCTGCCAATGCTTTGTCCCCGGATCTATGCAAACATAACGTCAGCAGGCATGTGCAAAGTTCGCGTAGAGCACGTTGCCATATTTGCAACGCGGGCTGCCTACCAACGAAGTTCAACAACTAAGTTGGATCGTAATAAGATAACATCATCTCGCTCTCGCTCTTTGCACTCGATGGCATTGTCGGCGACCGGTTTTCCATGCACAATCTTCTGGCATGTGGGCTTAAAAATATCTAAAGCAAGCGTGGTTAGGACTCATGCTTACTATGCCAACCCTCTCTGGTAGTTGGGTGATTGCCTAGAGCTGTGCCCATCAAGTGGAGACCATGCGAAGCGTGCCAAAATCAAACGTCCCGCTCATTTTAAATGGTGTCTTGTAAATGGCTTAGGCAGGATTTTGGTGCGGGAGACTAAAATACTGCATACTTTCAGCAGAGAAAGATTTCCGAAGTTAGAGCTTGCTTATACGAGAGTACGGCAGCCAGGATAGTTCATTCGTCTATGATGGATATCTCATCTAGACTAATTTTATTCCCTTTAGCCAGGACTCGTGACAAAGGCTCTTCCTTAATCACCAGCAACTGATGCCAAACTCAGCGGTTCGGTCTGGCCTGTCGTCGAAGGCCTAGCTATCACATCAAATCAATTCTGTACTTCTGTCTGGGTTTCGCTGGCTCCCCCTTCCTCTCTCTCTCTCCCCCTCTCTCTGTCTCTCTCTCTCTCTCTCGCTCTCTCTCTCCTCTCACACGCCACAAGATTGCCTGATCTTATTTATACGCTAATATTGACCTCGCAAAATGAACAGCGCCCAGTTACGACTGGAGCCTAACGTCGCATCCAAGAGTCGATTGCTGAAACTGGCTTTACAAATCGTGGTTAAGGAGAGGCCAGGATTCACCTCGCGCCGAATCCCTACTTGCAATGCTTCCTGAACGTTTGAGCGATCTTCATCGAGGTTATATCTGGACCTCTAGCCACAACTGTCAGGCTGATGGCGGGCGGATTAGAGCAACGGCAAATGTGATTGATTGCTGGTGCTTCGGACAATACCTCCGATTAAGAGATTTAGATTGACTACGCATTCTTACAAAGCAGTCACTCATGGTCAAGAAGTCGCCTATACGGACACAGCCCGCTCGAGCGTAGCCGGTGAGCAGTTCGCTGGCTGTCGGGAGCATTTACGCGAAGAGTAAAGATGGATCGAACGGCGTATTCGCGACGGCACCCCAAAACACCGTAACCCGCTTCAACGCGTGCATTTCCACACGGACGCTGGCCAGCCCGCCAGCACGAGTCCGCCCTGCCGGGCGTCCTAATTACAACCTCCAGCCTCTGCAGGCCATTACTTAAAACTATTTAAACCATCGCCGCCATAAACCGTAATGGCCCAATAACCTGCCGCACCGCCATAACTCGGCTGGGCCATAAACTGGCATCGGCGGAAATAACGAGGCCGTAAACACCGCTAGGCTATAAATGCCACCCGCTTATAAAATAAGATCACCACAAATCAGCCACAAAGGGCAATAGAGATTAAATATTTATGCCGCGATGGTTTAGCGAAGTGAATCAGACGCTCGCATTGACCGAGGTCAGCGTGAATGTATTTGATGACCGTGGTCGTGGGCTCGAGTCCGATGGGGTATATGAAACGTCTGAATAGAGATTAAGTTCTCTTAGAGCCCTATATAAATGAATTAAAAATTATAATTGTATTTTTTAAATAGTATATATATATAACTTTTGAACTTTTGAATATATATATATATATATGTCAATATATATATATATATATATATATATATATATATATATATATATATATATATATATATATATATATATATATATATATTGCACAAAAGTTCGACAAAGGGGCTACACAATCCTCTTTTATTCGTGGCTACTTCTTTGCTACTTGATTCCTTGACTATCCTCGTCACTGAGCTGACCTCCCTTCAATTTTTTGCTCCAATTAAAGATCGTTGCCTACTGAGTGTGCGTCTGTAGCTACCTGATTGACTTGGACTGCTCCGCATAGAGTCTCCTGCCATTTACATTTACTTAGTACTTATGGCGTTTTAGGGAATAGTCAGAGAAAAGCAATACATATACTGTGGGCCTTAGTAAATAAGCCAAAGCAGCATACCCAAGGCTTGCCATCCGGCAGGCCACTTACTTGTCCGCGATTAAATTGCATGCTATTTGTTCAGAAGATTAAACTTAACTCACAGGCTTCTTTTGATTTTTACAATCGTCGCACTTAGCTTGTAGCAGAGGATGCCATTTCCAACGTTGGAAAACAGTATGCATGTAATTGGATTGGGCTATACAGTGTAGTCCACCTTCGTGGATTACTTGCATGGGTTGCCTGGCGTGCATTTCTTTCGTATGTACCTCAGTGCATCACAGACGGTGCATCTATTTGGTTCACAGCGAGCGAAATGTGCAGACAATAGAAAACATTGATATTTAAAGAAGATTGAATAATTATGGACTGCAAAAGTGAGTAATTATGGACCGCAAGTTGGCAAGCCGGAGTGAAAACCTGATATATTTGTATCAGGTTACGTTTGAAACACCGATAAGTTATGGCGTAATGGCAAATGCAAACTTTTGACCTTGTTTCCATACTACAGTATACTCTAAGATGACGTCGGCACTTATAATAATAATACAGTTAATGATGCGCCCTCAGAGAACTCAATCTCTTTCTATGTGCTTTACATTTGCTGCAAAGGAAACACGGTCGAATGGTGAGTGGTATCATGCTTGATAAACAACATGAATAACATGGTTAGGGGTGACATGCACAGAGTCAGCATGCAATTGCGGTTAGTGGCAGCATGCACAGTGTCAGCACGCATAAGCAGATAAAGGACGAATCATGGGGACCCACTAAATGCTGTCATAAATAGGTGTGTTTTTAATTTCTTTTTAAATGTAGTCAAATCAGGGGATGTGACGGAAGTCGGGAGTGAGTTTCAGGCTTTGGGAGCATAAGAACTAAATGCACGGTCTCCAAAGGATTTGAGGTTTCCTTGCCGCTGCTAGATTCACATGCTATGACCTGTGGGGAGTGCCTAATTAGTACCTCGGCAATCGTGGTGCACCTTTCAGTTGGTTGCCCACGACTGAAAGCGGTGGTAACACAGCGACTTAAGTTATAGCGGGCGATATTTTGATGGAAGACTAAAAATGTCTGGCCAATAGGAACCTGAACCGTTAAAGAATTTGAAATATATTTTCCTATTTATCTTACAGCAAATAAACCACGATAAAGCAATACGCCTGTCGTTTGCGTTTAGTTTGTACATAGAAGTGTATCTATGGATACGCATATATAATAATGTAATAATTCATTTATATAGCGCCCCAAGAGGACTTAATCTCTATTCAGGCGCTTCACATATGCCTCGGGGCTCGAGCCCACGACCTCAGTCATACCTTAGTCGGGGCGAGCACCTTAACCGCTAGATCAAACCAGCTCGGTGTATGCCTAGATGTATGAAAATCTTCTGGACCTGACCAAGTGCACTTTGGTGCGTTGTAGTCTAGCCGGGACTGCGAGGTTAAGGCAATAGAATGAAAAACTACGGACGAGTCATAGAGTGAGAGAGGCCTCTGTGTCTTAGCCCAGGAGCAAGGTGCTCGCACTTTACAGTCCAATTATTTTATATGGACATTTAAGTACAATATTAATAATTATAACAATATAATATAATATAATAATATAATAATAATAATATAATAATAATATTAATAATTAAGTACATATATTTTCTTTACTGCACATAAATGTCATGCAGCTACATACCGTATATAATGCATGCACTTGCGCTTCGTCTACGTCGTAAGAAAGGGCGTCGTATTTTAAATGGCGCGTGTTTTCTCAGAAGAGTAAGCAAATTCCCTGCTCAGCAAAGCCATTCACGGAGTATTATGCTGCCATTCAAATTTTACGATTCTTGCAGAGTACCCTGCTGAAACAACCGTAGTTTACGGCAATTATTGACGAATTGGCAAGATATTTTCTTCATGTTGCTACTTGCGTCACTTGGAGACCGGCTATTGCCACTAGACGTCGTACAAGTGCCACGGTACATACTTGGCACCCTCATCTTGCCGAAACCGGAGTCCGTGAGGACTAAAGGAAGACATAGCAGTAAGCCGTGATGGCACACCAGGTAAGGCGGTTGCTTTTCACGACCTTGGGCCCGAGGTCGTGCGTTCGATTCCTGCGGCGGGCGATTCTATATCGCCACTGCAAGCGGTTGTGATAGCCGTAGAGGCTCTTCTGTCGCTATACAAAAAGATGCTGTTTAATCAGCTAGGATTTGTTTATTTATTTTATTTAGCTATTCCGCTCGCTGAGATGACAGCTCAGAGACGCGTCACCTTGGATTAGACTGCCGCAGCCAGCTGTTTGCTCCACGTGGACTCATCCCTTTGCGCCCTCGCTAGTACCTAGCGCTGTAGGCGTGCAAAGCTCGTCAAGCAGATGCGACAGCGAGCAGATACATATCTACGGTTTCGTGACTGCAGGAACATAATTCAGTAGAAATCAGGCGTCGGCTTAGCAATTGCGTGCACCTAACTGCATGCGCACACGATTTTTCACATCGCGACCGAGCTTGCTTCAAAACCGGATGCAGACCGGCAGAGGCTGTAAATAAGTTAGACGCTGAAACATGTCGACAATCGCACATTACACCCCCTTTCTGCCGTCTCGACTTGCTGCTTTATCTTACTCTTTGTTGGTCAAAGAGTGCTCTGTTTTTTCTGTTTTAACTTACGCTTTTTATCGTTATTACTTTATTTCTACTTTACCTCCACTGTGACTTAAGCATACAGTTTGACTGTTCCGTTACTTTCGATGGAGTTTCATTTCAAATCACATCCGCACATCTTCCACCAAAATACTTATCGCTGCCGACTTTGTATGAACTTAACAATGCTGAATAGACTACTGCGTAAAAATCTCTGTTGGCGCCGGGCCAATAAACCGATAAACCCGGCGCGCCTCTCTTTTCGCGATGCGCATAAAGCTTGCTGTGGGCGGCGCACGCTCACTAGGCGCCAGATTTATCTCTAGTGTGTACTCACAGAGCAAGGTGTCCTTAGTACAAAACTTACTTTCAACGCCGCATCGTGAAGAAAATGAATCCGTTTGCCATCTTCCATCACAGCGCCTCTGTTTCCCGCCAAAGCTCCTTTGGCATTTGCAGAAGCAACGCTATAGCGGTAAGCAGCCGCGTGGCAAATACCCAAGAGCGAAAGGACGTGCGCGATATCCGAAATCGCTGTAACAGGAAGTAGTCGAGTGCAGTCCGACAGCCGGTTACGGATGTGCTACGATGCAAGTGGCTTTCGCTCACGCCACGCTCGCACGCCCCTGGGCGACGCTAAGAGCCTGGACGGGTTGGCCGAGCGCTATTTAAATGACGACGAAGTGAAGGGCGTGCCGAGCAGCCAAGCCTCAGACACGCTTACAGCCTTGCAACGATCAGCTGCTTTCGGCATGGTCAAGGTCCAGCCCTTCTGCGCGTAATCCTGAGCGATACCCGTCTCAGCTAGCTCCGCACTCATCCGCATCTGCTGTAGCGCGTAACGGCTTGTACACAGTGGCGCATTTGTACTGCCAATGCAGAGCGAAGTCTCGCAGCAGAGGGCAGTCTTAGCGTTTTAGTGACGAGCCACGTCGCCTAGGCTGCTAAAGGTAAATGCACCTTGCGTTTTGTTGCAAAGAGGCGCGTTGTTGCCCTCACGGGCAGCGTGGCGTTAGTGTCTTGCGTCCGCACTCTAAATACACGACAGCTGACGACCGATGTGGCCTGTCTGCCATTCGTTTCAGTTTCCTCGATGGCTACGCTAGCAAGTTCGTAGCCGCACTGGACATCGTGAGAGCACGCGCGTGCGTTGCCGAGAACTTCCGTAGCTCCGTGGAATGCAACGCGCATTCAGTGCTCACGATTATTTTTGACGATCCTGGTCTGGTGCTCTGCATAATTTCGCTAGTTCGGAGCTAAGCTATACAAAAGTTGGATCTTGCGTAAGTAGTAGTACCGTGGCGTACGCCGGTTGAACCATTGGATAGTGTACAAGCAGCTTTCTTTGTGTAGCCCCTGTTTTCAACGAGGAAAATCACAGACATTCTTTGGCAATGAACACTGAAGAGTATCGTGAAAGTCACAGGGCAAAGGGCGAGCTGGTACTGCAAAAGTTGGACCGCGTGAACGAGGCTTGGACCGACGAGGAAACGAGCTCATTACAAAACATGTATTCCGTTTAAGCAATCGTGAATTTGTTTATTATTTAGTACGTTAAAATGGCTAGTTGGCACGTAAAGCCTTCACGTTAGCCGATGGCGACGCGCGGGCCAGAGGCTCCTCTTTGGGATGCATTTTCCGGTTGGCGGGCTGTTCCGCGGGCCGAACCCGGCGACCTCCACGTTGCACCCGCCGATCGGCGTTGTTTTCGCAGATCGGGGCGCGCCGGCCTTGGAGGCAGCTAGTATTTGCTAACGCTTTGCGGATGCCCGCTTCCAAGTGCCGGCGTGCTTAGGCTGCGGTTTGCACGCAATGAATACGCCATTGTGTCCGCTGACGGTTGGCGGCTGCGAGCGGCGGTCGCGCTTTTGTTGGTTAGACGCAGTAGAGGCGGCGCCTGTGTCGCACCTCTCCAATTTTAGCGTTGTCGCGCCACTGGTCTGCAGCGTGCGTCCTGTGGCCTTCACCACGCTGCCGCCTCGTCCTGCCGCGGCGGCTGGGCGTGGAAGCTCGCGCTTGAGAACCGTCCCCGAGCCCCTACGCCCCCCCCCCCCGAGTGGGGCGCGGGGGCGCAGGACCGCAATCCGCCCGCCGCAGGCTCAGACGCGAATCTGGCAACCTCTTTAGCGGTTTTGACGTCGAAGCTGTTGACTTGTCTGTCACTCACGCGCGCCCCACAAATAACCTCGCCTTCTAAAGGCTTTAGCGAGTAAATGAAGCAAAATCCACACGGGAGGAGCTGGTGAGCTTTCAGCAGCCTTGTATCACATAAATGCCATCAAGTTAGGCCGTGTAATATCCGTCAGTAAGACTTCCAAACTTTGAAGGCACGCGGTCTGAAAGTGCGAACTCCAAATAAGTTGAGAAGTTGATTTGAGGAGCAGACAAGCGACTTAAGTCGGAGCAGCAAGCGCCAAGATGGAAAGCCTTAGGAGTAATAGTTTCAGATTGACAAGCCCAGAGCCAGATAATGAAAGAAGAGAACCTACAAGTGACTTGCAGAACCTTGAAGCCGATAGGCTGCTTGACGTGGCAGCCAGTGGAGGCCGCCGGCGAGAATTGGTGGAACGTGGCAGTGGCAGTGGCAGCGTTTACGAAAGAAAAACTGCAGCTGCTCAGTTTTACTCACAAATGCATCGGTCAACTTGCCTGCGTTATCCCTAACCCAAGAAGACCCGAGTGCTTGCAGTGATGCATAAGGGAAGCAAGGCTGATATAACTGGAAACAGTAACCTTAATGTCGCTGATTCAACAGCCTCAGTTATACAGTGGCAGATGAGCCTTGGTGGCTAGCACTCCTATTTTCACTAGCGATAAATAATTGCCTGCTGAAGGACTCATGCCCACCACATGGCTGAAGAAGTGCGAGCATTTTGTCCCTGCTGAGATTTGGCGAACGGGGATTTTGGACCACGACACCCAGATCCGTCACAGAGGCTATAGAGATACGCTGGCGGATCAAATTTTGTGGGCTAGGCTCCCCAGTTTCTGAGTGGTGCTACGGTTTTCCCGAAACTATTACGTTTGTCGTATCATTGATCAATTTCAAAAGGCTTGCTGATCTACAAGTTTGAATTTTGGCGATATATACTGCAAGCTAAGCAATGCGAGATCGGTGACTTTGCACTTTGAGATAAACACTTTAATGTTGCTCCGGGTTCGTATCTGATAATCACCTGTTTTGCTGTAGGGAGTTAAAGAAGCGGGACTTTTTTGCATCCATTTGCATGCGTTCCATGTTGATTTATTAACAAGAAGATAGTAACGTCTTATTTACCTGCACCAGCAGCACAGCACGGAAGTTCAATCGGGCGGGGATTGTTTCCACCCTTTTCTCATCTCATTTCCAGTTTTCATAATTTTTTGGTGATTCCACAACTCCGATCCAGCATTAATTCTGTCCAGTTTTAATTAGCACCAGCCATACTTTTAACCCAAAAATGCGTGTTGCGACTATTTGGCATCGGTAGTTTAAGAAGGTCTTCGTCTTTGGCGATATTTTTATTACGTTTATTTATTAAATTTATTTACTTACTTTTCTTAGATAAAATCTTATAGCGCAGTAGGGAGACTTTAATGGTCATCACGCTAGAGGTATTTTACGTGCTTCTGTCTGTAACTCCGAAGAGCCACAAAGACTAGGCAATTGTTAAGCTAGAGACCTTCTTATAGCGTTTCCTCAAGTAACTGAGACAGCAGACTCGTACACAGATGGGGCTGGGATAAGCAAAAATCCAGGCCGATTGTTGACCCTGCCGGGGACAGCCGATAGTACGTAAGCTGGGGGGCACGTTTTGAAGCTTTCGGGTAAGTTCGCAGCCCGTTCAGGCGGTTCCTGGGGGGAAGAGCCTATTGACTCCCACCTCTGCATCGCAGGTATCATGCATCAAAGATAAATTGAGATCTGATAGGCTGAGTCAGGAGATCGTTGGGAAAGCAACTAGCAGTGCCAGAGGAAGCGCTGTAGGAAGAGAGGTGACGAAACGGTGGGTCAGCTAAGTCAGCCAGATTATGACTGTCAATCATTAATCTCGGTTTCTGGATTGTAACGACTAAGAATTGACTATTCGACAGTCTTATAATCAAGGACGCATAAGAGCCAACGCCGAAAGATAGGCTGCTAGTTGTGCTTCCGGAGTCGACATTCGCATTTGAGCTGGCTAGAACTCTGGGTCACGGAGCCGTCGGTGTACGCCATGACCACTGTTAAACGCCTGTCACCCTCCGCTGCTGCCAAATAGGCTTGTCCACGCTATAGATACGGGCATGTGGAGTTAAGGTATGAGCGCTCGTCGTCGCTGCCGTTTTCTGGCTACTATCGGCCTGATACCTGCGTGAATAAGTGCAGCAGTTAAAAGTCGCTTGCTATGCAGCAAGGTTCCGGCATCAAAAACGCCCTGGTTTGGCTCAGTGGTCAATGTTCTAGCCTCGATTGAGGTCAAGGTGCATGTATTCGATCGCCGAGGTCGTGAGCTCGAGCCGTGTGGCACATTTGCAGAGCCTCAATAGAGATTAGGTTATCTTAGGGTGCTATACAAATTAAATATACTGTGCTTGATAAAGCAGATATATATATATATATATATTTATACAAATCTAAAGTGCCGATACAGAGATTGAGTTCTCCGAGGGCGCTTTATCAAGTGTATTGTTATTATAATATCTTTACACTGTTACGAACGCAGGACGCGTGGCCTAGTTATGACAGGACGTGAAGCGCCGATAACCCGACAAAAGCGCACCGACACAAGCGCGAAACAATATAGGCGCGCAGCATAAAAGCGCGCCGACAAAAGTTCGCGAACAAGAATTCTAGGGAATGCGGTTAAACATAGATATTTATAATTAGAGTATTTTATTAGAGAAAATACTTACGTAGCACACATCATATTGCGTGATAATTTATGCCAGCTTTTAAATATATTTGGAAATGGTATTGTTAGATAGAAAAACTTAATACAGCCTGATAGCGTTAGCCCATTTTATTAGATGCCCAGATTGTGTGCGATTTCCTCAATATAATTTTCAACTAAGACTACTCGGAGGTAGGTTGTTGATGTTTCAAGCATAAACATTCGGGTGCCACGAATAACTGTGGTACAGTGCAATACAGCTGCCATTTTCACAATACTAGTCAGAACACTGTGGTTTTTATTCCAAATTATAAAATTGGGGTTACAGGTTCACCTACTAAAGCTTATGCAATTTCGCTGCGCGTTCTCGTGCTATGGCCTTAAATGACCCGGGTCAGCCAGCATATTTACAGATTCGAACTGCGACACAGCTGTCATTTCCACGATAGGCATAGCGTAACTGAGGTTTTAATTCCACATTATAGAAAATGGTGGTACAGGTTCACCCTCTCAATTTCGTGCAATTATGCACCCGCGTTTTAATGCAATGGCAACCAAGGGTCCGGCGGCCGTGCAATTTCTACCTGCGATACCACTGCCATTTCCACAATGGGCATGCAATTTCGTGCAACTTGGGCTTTTGATTCAGCCTTATAGGAAAAAGGATTCGAAGTTAACTTACCAACCTTTTTGGCATAGTGCGTGGGCGTTCTCGTGCTATTACCTCAGACGATCCGAACTAGCCAGCCTTCTTACGTAATCGAACTGCGATACAGCTGCCATTCACGCAATAGGCCTTGAGCAGTTAGGTTTGATTTCATGTCATAGCCAACGGTGTTTCAATTATTCCAAATTTCATAATATAGCCCATACCAGTTTACATGCAATGGCCTCCTATGGCCCAGCCCGCTCTGCATTTTTAAACTGCGATGCAGCTACTATTCCCGCAAAAGGTGTCTTAAAACTGCGGTTTTAATTGCTTAGTAATAAAACGAGTATGCCGGATTTACCCATCAATTTATTATGAATGCACCAAAGCCTACATGACTCAGGCCTCTAGCGGCCGGGCCATTGCGGATTGTAGCATTAGAACACACCAGCCCAATGTCATACAGTTTGGTGAGGTAAACGTGAAACACTATAGTTTTGCAACGCATATTGTAGAAATGGCTGTTGTATCGCAGCTTGAATATGTAGGGAGAGGCGTGGTAACCTGGACCATTGGAGGCTATAGCGTGAGATTGGGCTTGCTTGGTTGATTAAACTTGATCATTGCTTTTGCTATAATTTACAACCAAAACCGCAGTAACGACAAAGCTTTCTGCTGAAATGTTAGATATATCGCAGCTTCACTACTTAGGCGGCCATTTGAGTCGAGCCATCAGCGGCCATAGCCTAAGAGCGCGAAAGGGCAATCCCTTGAGATTTGGTGGGTAAACTTGTCATAGTGTTCTCTATAATTTGAAATTAAAAACCGTGGTTTAGCATAGTTTTTTGTGGAAAACACATCTGCATGCCTAGAAAATGCGCAAATAAGCTGGCTGAACCGGGCCATTTGAAGCCTTAGCACAAGGACACTCAAGCGCGATAGCATGAAATTTGGTGGGTGAACGTGTGACAAAGTTTTGTATATTCTTTTGGAATAATAGCCGCATTTCTCTGTCGTTTATTTTGAGAAAAACAGCTGTATCCCAGTTATACGCGGGACCCCAAATATATATGCGAGACCCCAGTTGTTCCGTGATTGCAAATTAAACCTTGGATTTGCACGTCGATCTCTTTGCTGTCCGCCAATGTATATGTCTTCCAAGAAGTCAATCAGTGGTGCCATTAGAAGAGGGTAGTCATCAGCCAATTCGTCGAAAGCAGCAGGAACATCCTTTACAAGAACGAAACTAAGTGCTAAAATAATTTTGACGTGAATTCGCAGATTTTCGTCGTCGCGGTATTCTGTTGCAACATTGAAGCCTTGAACCATCCGAAAAAGATTCTGTCCGAGACCAAACAAGCATGCTACTTGCCGCGCTCCAGGAAAGATGGTTGGACAATCATTCTGATTGGCTTTCTATAAATATGACATACTATTTTCCGGATTCAGAGTTTGCATTGTTAATGCATGACGACACTTGACGTACTATTATTACCTCCACGCCAGCGGTACGATCCAATCTTTATGGTATAATAGTGATTGGCTAGAACACAAACAGCCGATTAAATTATTGAAATCATTAAATTTAAAAAATGTTCCTATAATTGAGCACTTTTGTCGTGCACGCGTTTGTCGGGGTGACTATAACTGCGCTCTTTGTCAGCGAGCTTTTTCCGGTGCGCTTTCTTGGTGAACTTGTGCCCTGGGTTCTTTGTCGGTATGCTGGAAGCTGCACTTAAGGTTCGTAAAAATGAGGTCGTCGTCCAGTAATTGTGAAAGTGAGCTCTGTTGTCAAGAACGCTGATACCAAATTCTCCTGTCGCCAACTCTTTTTATTCGAAAGAATAGAGCAGCTAATTCATTTTCCTGGTCGGGCCTGAGAAAAGGAGGAGGTGAAACGGATGTCAAAGCAAGAATTTTCTGTCGTCCCAAAAGAGCAGCATGGCAGTATGGCAGCAAACTTGTTGAGCACGAAACGGGGAGGAAAGCACCGCAAAGCGGCAGTTCCGTAGCGTACCGCTCCCTTGACTTTTCCGCCTTGACATGTGAACCAAAATTTAAAGCAAGGTCTTCTACCATGCTTTGGCATCGGACAACTTAAGAGGCTGTATCCCGTTACTCGAGGTGCATAAGTTCTTTCACTTTAACTTCGTCACTTTCCTGACCCTCGAGTCGTGGTTCAATTCTCCAACTAGTGGCCTGCAAACTTGCAGCCACCATGTAAGTAAAAAAACCTCTAGAAATTTATTTTCAATTAGACTTTATATCCAGTTTTAAATTTTTAGTGCCTTTTTCATAAGAATTTGTATTTGAAAGCTGAGCGAACTTTCCTCTCACAGGTCAACGTTGACTCGAGAATGTGCTGCGACTTCCATTTACGGCATGAATTTACGTACTTACGAACATTGATAAGAAATTGAAGTGATTGGCACATTTACATGTGTATTTATATAGTTTACACTCACGAACTGTACAGCTAAATCCAGCAAAGTATGATTGCGGTGAACCAGAATGAAATGTAAGGGTTAGTTTTCCAATGATACACTGCAGCAAGTAACTAGTGGGTTCAAAGCGTTGGGTAAATTCGGACCAATTAAACAAAAATCTCGTTAAAGAAAATGGTATTAGCTGCAAAAAATTCCTTTTTGAGAATTTTATTTCCGCAACGGAAGTCGTACAAATACGGATAAACAATTTTGGATGAGTCGTGGAGCTTTTCTGAGATTAACCGAATTCAGTTAATATTGAGCTGACGCCCTGCAAGAATGATGGAGGATCCTTCTAACGGGGCTGGTCGTCGGCCCTCCCCTCTTTGTGCACATCACCCCTCCAATTCGTACACTAAGCATGTTCCTCATCTTGCACTGTCAGAGCCCGCCACTATCTTAATTTATCAACCTCGTTTAAGCCTTAGGAAATCAGAGTCCTATTCGCCGTGTAAGCGGATCAGTTGAGCGCTATTTCGGACGGTGCTGACACCTCGGAGAAGGCACCGATGCGACCACAAAGAGAAATTCCGCTCTCTCCATAGATATCAAGGGTAGGGAAGATTATGGTCGACGGGAAATAGATCTTCTAGAAGGTTTCCAGTTCGTCCACATGTACGTATGTTAAATCCAAAAGCCATCGGAGAATCAGAATACAACTAGCTTGAAAGTGTGATTATCTCTTTGAATCCTTTTGAAAACAAATAATATAATTGTATGTTAAGTGGATCAGTAACTAAATGTTATGCGAAAAAAAACAACTTCTGAGACCCGGTGTGTGAAATTCACATTAAAGCCAACAGTTCTTCGAACTTCTCCGTACACTTTCAAGTGTTTACGGAATATAATTACTCATTCATTCTGGCTTTTGTAGTGGCTACCTGCCCCTTGACTTCAAACACCTATTCAAAATGCATATTTGAAAAGAGTATTTCAATTTATCATCGGGCGATCTTAAGTTTATAATAGTGCAGATTTTTCATCGCACTCCGCCAGTCCCCCTGGCAATTTGAAAATGCAATCGTTGAAAATGCGTTCGATGAAAGGCAATCGATGGCGATTGACATTCGGTCATTTCGTAGTTCCAAATGGCTCACGAGGCGAAAGAATTTATTAGCCATCAAATTCAATAACCATGCCTCATTTCTTTAGTGCCGCATTTAGCGACTGCAGCTCCGAAAGTTGTATCTTTACCCATTCAGGACAAGTTACACCAGTTTCCCGACGCCTGAATTAGTGAGTGTCTGCGGCTATAGCAGCACGAAGACAAGCATTTTGCTGCTAAAGTTAAGCTGCGGAGCATCTATTTTCAAGCACCACACGGCATCTGTACTATTGAGAATGACCAACATTTTTTTCTAGTTCGGCATTCATTATTTAATTAAGCAAACGACCCAACGCTTTAAAAGTAAGCAACTAGTCGAGGGGCCATTTTAGCGGTCGTCTTAAATCCACATGGAATCCTATGCTTAATTAGGCTCTACTTTCACATCGTGGTGTGTGAAAGCACGTAACTTTATTTTTCTTAGTGCCGAGTACTGTGTGAGCATTTGCTTCAATTTCATTATTCTGTCACTCGAAGGAATCTCGTCTTGAAGTTGGTTACGGGCTTTGGTCTTTAAGGATTTTGCTACAAGCACTCGTATGCAATCACGTATTTGGAATTGTGTCAATTCACCGGTGGAATATAGTTCTAAAAAGGCTTTCTTATTCAATGTCTTGTAATTATCATGCAAAAAAACTGATGTTGATGCATTTTTTATTGCCTATACTAAAAAAAAACTAAAGTTACACCTGGCTCATTGCCAGAAGCAGATGACTTTATCTCTAATGCGTCAGATTTAAATTCTCTTCCTTCGTTGTGAACAGACAAATTTGCTGCGTATAGCTCGTTTTTCAATTTTTCTGCGTCCTTCTACTTGAACGAATACGTACAACATTTCAGTCTCGTAGCAAAATATCTGTCCCATATTCGCAACATGTTACGATCAGTCGTCTTATTTACCGCTCCCAGGTTAGCTCCTTCCCTAATGATGCTTGTGGTGATCTAGCTGATCGCTTCTGCAGCTTCTTTGTCAGCATGACTTACAAGCTCGGAGAGTCCATCCCCCGGATAGCTTCATCCACTCTGTACTCCCGTGCGCGTGAATTCTGTGCACTATCTCGATGTCCACATTCAAGGAGGCCACGATGGACCTCGTCCTGGAGTTCACCTCCAAATCAAAGAAGACTACTAGTTCTCTAGACCCTATTCCCACTGTCCTACTTTTACAACGCATAGGCTTGCTGCTGCCATGCATAGAAAACTGAATCAACATATCCTTAGGCTCAGTTCTTATCCCAGTACTTTTCAAAAAGACTGTTGTCAGGCTACTACTCAAGAAAGCAATTTACTAGAGCAAGAGAACTTGAGGAACTTCCGCCAAGTCTCCTTTCTACCGTTCCTATCAGAAACACTAGAACGAGTTGTGGCAGACCAGCTGAACTCATATAGTGAAATTTCAAATCTAGCTAGTAAGTTTCAGTCGGGTTTAAGAGCCAATCACTACACAGAGTCAGCATTGCTTCGGGTGTATTCTTAGGTGTATTCTTACCGTCTTAGGAATGCAGATTCAGGTAGAGTTTCTCTGCTTATTTTGCTCAATATGTTGGCGCTTCTGATACTATCGATCATAAAGTCATTCTTGAGCACCTCTTATCTCGCCTGGGCGTCGCTGGCAGAGCGCAGCAATGGTTCCGGGTACATTTCAGTGGCAGTCTCTAGAGCATTGATATGTACGGAAAAAGGTAGATAAACACTGAAGTACGGGCTACCTCACCGTTCTATGCTTGGTCGAATTCTTTTCACAGTTTACACTCTCCCTCTTACCGATTTGACCGCCATGCACAATCTAAGCTTAAACCTATATGCAGACGACACTCAGTTGTACCTTTCCTTTGATCTCTCTTAGCTCCTCGAACTCTCTCAACACCTTTGGTGCCTGCCTGTATAGCTGACATTCACATACGGTCGGCAACTTTCTCGATTTGAATTACGATTAAACCAACTTACTAGTTATAGGCAAAGTGAGTGTGACTCTAACGTAAAAAGACTAGACGCTTACAATCGGCTCAAAAACTCTGCCAACAGATCTCCAGTTGCATCTGAACAAAATCTAGCTGTCCTGCTTCACACGAACCTTTCACTAGACGGCCACATCAGGTCCACAGTAAAGTCTGCCTACTCTCAGCTATGTAACATTGCTACATTCGGGCTTGCTTGAACAGGGATACTACATCCATATTGTTCATAGCATCAGTGACATCACGTTTCGACTTCTGTAACTCCTTGCTTGCTGGTCTACCGACCTGTGCAATCAGCTAGGCTTGTATGTCGTAAGCGTTGCAGTTGGAGCATCACGCCACTTCTCAACGACCTGCATTGGCTCTCACTCAAGCAGCGCATCGATTTCAAGGTTCTGTCACTCACTTTTACGTCGCGTAATGTTCTGGTGCCAGCATATCTATCAAAACTCATCCCAATCAGTCGCAGTTGCCACATCACACCACTTCTCGCCGACCTGCACTGGCTACCAGTCAAGCAACGGATTGACTTCAAGGTTTCGTCATTCACTTTTAGGTCACTCCATTCTTTGGCTCCAGCCTATCTCTCAGATCTACTGTCCCACCAGGCCAAGCATCGTACCACCCGCTTTTCGGAATCCAACAGTGTACCAATATCTCCTACAAACGTCTAATCCTTTAGAGACCATGCATTTAGTTCGTATGCTCCCAAAGCCCTGGAACTCTCTCCCGACTTGCGTCACAACATCCCCTGACTTGAACACATTTAAAAAGAACTTAAAAACACACCTATATAGAACAGCATTTAGTGGGTCCCTGTGATTCGTCCTTGATGTGCTTATGCGTGCTGACACTGTGCATACTGCCACTAACCACACTTGCATGCTGACCCTGTGCATGTCACCCCTAACCATGTTATTCATGTTGTTTATCAAGCATGATATTACTCACCATTCAATCGCGTTTCCCTTTGCAGAAAATGTAAAGCACCTAGAGAGAGATTGAGTTCTCTGAGGACGCTTTATCAAGTGCATTATTGTTATTATTTTTATCATTATTATCATTATTATAACCAGGCTAGGAGCATCGTACCACCCGCTTTTCTGAATCTAATCGTATAGGTATACCTCGCATGAGCGTCAAATCATTTGGAGACTATGCTTTTAGTTCGTATAGTCCCAACGACTGAAATTCACGCCTGCAATACGTCACGACATCCTCTGACCAGACGAAACATAAAAAAAAAGCCAAAACCGCACCTCTGTATCACAGCATTAAGTAGGTTTTGTGATTCCTTAGTGTGCTCATGGGAGCTCCTAGTCTGCATGCAACCATTAACCATATATACATGTTGACCCTTTGCATGTCACCTCTAACCGTGTGTGCTTCTTGGCATTGTGCATGCTACCACTAACAATTTGATCATGCTTCCCGAAGCTTATGCAAAGTGCCTAGAAGAAGATTAAGTTCTCTGAGGCTGCTATAAAAACATATTATCATTATGAAAAATCTGCGCCTTCATTAACTTGGGAGTTATCTCAATCTTTTTAAGTTTCTCATTTCGTAAGAGCTACTAAACTTCAAAATTGCTAAGTTATTGTTCTCCAGGGGAAAGGAGTGATCCCGTAGTTATCTTCTGCTATTTAGCTCTCATGAAGATGAAATACGAGGGTGAATCTGGGTCTATCAAAGCTGAGTGCACAGTCCTGGCACTGAAGGAAAAATATATTAGCCCCAAAGTTTACCTCTGTGCACTGTGCTGGCTGGATGTGACTCCCGCTGGAAATGGCTCGGTTGGTTGTCTTAAAGGTCACTGATCATATTAACACAGCTAGGCCGGAACATTAACAGAGAAACCTTGGCTGCTTAACTGCACAGCTATGCTAAGTAAAAGCATTCCATGATAAATGATGTAGCTGAGATTGATAGCCCGAGTGAAATCAAGCTATCGCCAAAATGTAGCAGGCTGAATCCTAGCAGTCTATGAGTGTAGCAGAAAGTTCCGAGCGGTTCGCTGACTGCACAATGTAATTTAATGCAACGTATCTCCGTCTGTAACTCCACGAAGTCATAAAGACTATGTGGGTGTTACATAGGATAGTTTTGTACAGCACACTCACAGCCTAACTGGCCTTCGGTACGCATTCGGTGGCCGCAAGCAGGCTTAACGCCTTTCATGTGAGCGCTTATGCATAGAGCAATGCAGTCAATGCAATGCTGCAGAAGACTATTACTCATAGTACAAGAAATTTATCAGTCTCTTGATTGACTGGCATAAAGTAGACTCCAGGTATGACAGCCCAATTCCGTTGCTCAAAAAGAGCGTTGCTGTATTCGATAGCTCTTTGTAGTCCAGGCTAGTTAAAAAAACACACTCGGTCACGTCAATCCAGTTAACCAGTAGCAAGAAAATGAATTGTTTACTCTAGTTAAAACTGTAGATAACTGTGGCTCTTCAGTAGTCTCATGCTTAGCCTACGATACAATGCTAAAGGTAATACCTGTGCAAAAAAGTAGCTGTACGCTTAGCCTACGATACAATGCTACAAGTACTTCCCGTGCACAACAACTTTAGATATAGCTGAACCTGACCTAATCTAGTGAGTAATAACAGTAATGCTAATAACAAATAATAAAAATACTAGCTGATATAACAGCCTATTTGTATAGCGACAGAAGAGCCTCTACGGCTATCACCACCGCTTGCAGCGGCGATAAAGGATCACCCACCACAAAATTCGAACCCACGATCGGGACCAAGGTCGTGAAAAGCAACCACCTTACCTAGTGTGCCATCATGGCTGACCAATGCATTTCAATAAAACTCGAAGTGAACTAAACCTCTTCTTAGGCTGTTGACGTATGATGTAAGGAAAGCATAACAGTTGCTTCGTGATAACGATGAACCAGGACGAAGCTAATGATGTGAGGAAAAGGTGCCTTTTTATCCTTTTTTAAACGTCTTCGAGTCAAGCGATGTCGCAACGTATGTCGGGAGTGAGATTCAGACTTATGGAGCATACGAACTCATCATACGGTCTCCAAAGGATAAGGTTGGCTAGTTGGTTCGAGCTGCTAAATTACTCAAGTCAAAAGGGTGTACGGTAGGATGCTTAACCTGATTGGGAAGGAGTGGGGTACCGAAAGGGGCTGAAGGGGAACATATGTCCCGGACGTGCTGGATCAGGACGGGGGGGGGCAAAATGGTTGTCCAATACTTTTGAATTTTTTTATATCACACCTAGCGAAGATATTGCTGGGCAGCACGGTGCTCTGAGCTAGAAGAAATCAAGTCGTAAGTTGCAGAGCCTGTCTTCCAGGCCTTGCTCATTCTGAGCTGAATAAATCATTTGGGCAACCACCTAGTCAGTCGTGGGCTCACAGCAGGGTAAATCATCAGGGCAATAATTGAAGGTCACATGGTACGTCTGGGGAAGCCAGTAGAGATTCGGACCACGAAGTAGCTGTTGTCCAGACGCTGCGAATTCGTGCTCTGCCTAGTGTGGGAGCCGCTGCTGTTCTTTTGTAATAATAATAATGCATTTTGTTACAGAGCTCTAAGGGAACTCAATCTTTTTCTAGGCACTCTACATTTGATCGTGATCGCATTCACGGTCCAGCCAAGCCGTCAAGGCATTAACTCACACAGGTAACAACATCTAAAAACTTACTTCTTACTACTGATTTTCAATGTGCCATGGCCTACCCCACCAGGCAACACGTGACTTTATATTTGCCGACTGTTAATAATTTCCCTGTTAGCTGTGATTACGCCTGCTCATTATCAATGCCCTATCATCATTGAAATGCATTCCTAGATGCAATTGTTGCTAGCGTACGAGAATCGATGATCAATAGACTACGGCTGACCCGAAGACTCCGCGGCCGCCAAACCCTGCTCTGCCGGAACCCCAGAATTTTTGCGATATCAAGAATTGTATCGTGCCGACCCACGCAATCTCCGCCAAGTGTAGGAGTTAACTGCTTTAACTTAGTGGTCATCGCCCATAATATAACCCCAGAGGCCCATCTTAATGCTTGTCTTTGGAATTATCACTCAATCTACAATAAATCCGGAATGACTTTGACATGTTTGCCTTGACTGAGATCTGGTTTAAGTTACTTACCAGCCTGACTATGACCGATGCGACACCAGCAGGTTTCTCCTTCTTTCGTGCTCCTAGATCAATCGAAACAGATGGCGGTGTCACCAGTCACCCGTTCCTTTTTCAATTTCAAGTCATATTCAGTCCCCTCGAAGCAGTCTGTCGAATCTCTAGTTTTGACTTCATCAGACAACAAGCTGCCAATCGTGGCATATGTTTATAGCCCCCAGGTATTAAGTCTTCCTGTATCACAGACTTCTCTGATCTCATTTCAATTGCATGTGCAAGATATCGATCTTTCCTCGTTATGGGTGATATTACCACATTTTGATAACTCATCTGACGCCTTAAGAGCCGAATTTCGAGTCTCTTGCGGCTCATGTGCACGTCTCTATTCACACCAAGGGTCAGACTCTCGACAAAATAGCCATGTTATTCTTGTTGACATTGTTCATGCTACCACTGACCATATGATCATGCTTCCTTTACAGGAAATGTAAAGTGCCTAGAAGGAGATTAAGTTCTATAAGAGCAAAATTTACTATAAATAACATTATTATTTTTTTATTCATGATGCTTTACGAATTATTGTTTTTAAATATAACGGTTTTTGCGGTATAGATTTTCCCTCTTAACGTTGGTTGACCTAATGGCTATTTGTCAATCGATTATATATTTTCATAGTGCCCCTTTAAAGGCGTATCTTTGAGTACGCTCTTTGAATTAAAAATGTGCTTACACCTGGTTTAAAAAGGGACAACATATTTTTCCTATCACATTAGGAAAAAAGGTAATTATGCGGAAGCTCAGAAAAGAAAGACATAAGCTGAAAAGGAAGCACATACGCCTCATGTAATAATGTAATAGTGATTTTCTTGAAAACAATTCAAGACAAAAGATGCTGAATGTGGATACTGTTCAGAGACTTGATTGCATCACAACAAACATTAACCGTTTCAAAACACGGAAAAGAGAAGGGTAAACAATATTGTAAAAAAAATTGCTAGAAAACACTTCAGACAGATATTACCATCTATGCTAAGAAAACTACAGATGATGAAGTTATTGAGCTGGTTCAATGAGAAAAGGAACTTGTTCGCACAGGTGGTTATGATAAAGTTGGGAGAATCTTCTGAATCTGGGAGAAAATTATAAAATAGTGTTGTTCCTGCTGTACTAAAATTGTATTACGTTGTTTACTTAAAGTTTGATCTCACAGCAAGCATAAACGTCGATTAGCAGACAGAGAGGAAATAAATTGAGCGTGGCCATTGTATTCACCAATTATTAAAGCTGTTAATTACTATTTTTGCAGCTGATTGTTTCTATCTAAACTGTCGATCTTCATTTGAGTTAACTGATAGGTTCAAAAAATTAAAAAAACTAGAAAAGCTACGGCTATGTAAAAACAGTTTGAGGTGTCGTAAAGCTTTTACTACATGAAAAGAGGTTTAACAGATAATAATTGACGGGGCTTAAATTGAGGCATTGATATTCAAATTCAATCAAAAAACGTTAGATATTTTGAAAATAAAACTTGACTGAATAAAGTGCCTAATTTCCCAAAGCCTGGCGTGGCCACCATGAAAGTTTAGTTGCGTATAAAACGTATGAAATTGTTTTCCGTGATCAAACTCGGTGCTTAGCATGAGTCACTGGAACTCCCTCCTGACTTGAGTCAGAACATCCCCTGACTTGACCACATTTTAAAAGAACTAAAAAAACAACTATTTAGGACAGCATTTAGTGGATCCCTGTGATTCGTCCGTGATGTGCTTATGCGTGCTGACACTGTGCATGCTGCCACTAACCGCACTTGCATGCTGACCCTGTGCATGCCACCCCTAACCATGTTATTCATGCTGTTTATCAAGCATGATATTACTCACCATTCAATTGCATTTCCCTTTGCAGCAAATGTAAAGCGCCTAGAAAGAGATCGAGTTCTCCGATGGCGCTTTATCAAGTGCATTATTATTATTATTATAAATGTTGGAAAAACCACTTTCTCAAGAAAACTTAGAATTGGTTTCTTTTTCTTATTTGTAACTCAAATTTCTAAAAACAGACTTTATCCACCTACTTGCAATAAATGTAAAAGCAAGCTATTAACAGATATAAGACGAAAACAAGTATTGTGCTATCTTAGTCAATGCAACTCCTGCTCTAGGACTCCGGGAACAGCTGCCCGAGTCACTAAGTATGTCGTCGTAGAATTGGAAAGTAAGAGAGGTACCCGCACAGACACAGTAAGCCTTGCAAAGGTAACCCTAGAGAGTCCTTAATCCAACGTCTCATTGGCGAGCTGTCGGTCACAACGGTATGATCATGCTTCGGTGACGAAAAGACGTATGTCGAGCCTTTAACAGCAAATATGTGCCAGCAATTTTAACGCATTGTTTATTAACTGACAACCGCAATTTGAATTTGGAAAGAGTACACTCTGCTTAAGTGTCCAGTTGCCATGACATTTATCAGGACAGTCAGAAGTGTTTATTCATTGTCTTCTCTTTCGACTCTTCGCTATGAGAAATTAAAAAAGTACTACCGTTAACAGTCAAGCCGGAATCCGACACACGCTGGAGTGCACGGTCAAAAGCTGTCAAAGCTATATATGAAGGACTTAACGAACTTGTAGAGCTGCTGGAAAGCGTCGCAAGACCTATCACTGAGTTCTGAAACTAGAACTGACGAAGCGCAGTTGCTTTCAAGCACTTAGTTTTAATGTCATGGGTAACTAAAATGCTGGAATACTACCAGAAAAAAGAGCTAAGCAGTATTCGCAGCAATTTGGGAGAAAATGCTGCGAAAATTGCCAAAGATGAATGTGTAGCTTGGGGCATTGAAATTGAGATGAAAATAAGGCGACGTAGGATGACCAGAAAACCCGCAATAAACACTGGACCTACAGCCGAGCAAGAAATTATGCACGTCATAAAAAGAGAGATCAATTTCTACAACATGCGTTATCTACACAATTTTAAGGATACGTGAGGTAGAAATACAATTTGGATTTCTATTGCAGATGAAAAATCTCTCTTTAACGGATTCCAAAAAACTTGGGGAAAGTTGCATACATTTTGTTTTACGACACCGCAATCAATGGTAAAGAACTACTCACGGAGACTAAAAAATGTTGCTTAGTACGCGAATTACAAATTTACCAAAAAAATCCAATGAATCTTGAACATTTCCGAATCTACGCATTTCTCTCTACGAGTTCTTCTGACAGTTGTGGTATCAATAGCCTGCTATGAACAGTCTTTCAACCAATTAATACGTATTTCATCTTACTGTCTACTTCCATGGTGCAAGACCATCTTAGCAGTTGCACATTTCAGCAAGGTAACATTTTGATGTTTAACTGTCATTAAGTCGTTGACCGAATTGCTATAGTGAAGTCAAGGAAAATCTGTAAGATTTTGTAAACTGTAGCAGACGCGCTGGCGAAGCCAATTTCGATGGTCAGCTTTTCCTATTTCAGAGCAATACTGGGCAAGGAGATATCGAAGCCATGATCCTTTTGATATAAGCCGGTCGCTGCCGAGAAATGAAATGAGTGTCGCAACCACATTTTTCAAATCACTATGCTAAAAAGTTGGCAATTAGTCACTTTTAAACCACCGAACACTACCCTGATCATTAGGTTCATCAGGATATTATTGGTTCAATTTTATTATAATGCCAGCCGGGCTATTAGAACCAACTCTTTAGCAGTTTGTAATTTCTTTTAAACTTAAAAAGAAATCAGTAATTAAAACTTAATTTAAGCTAAAAATTAATTATAAGTCAGACATGCACACTTGGAAGGTGACAATAATGCTAGAGCTTTATTGAGAAAAGTTCGTCATATCAGGAGCCGGCCTCAGCTGATCTTCTATTGCTAAAGGTGGCTTCCTTTTCTTGTGGAGTGCCTTGGCTGCATTCAACTGCCCTTTTCGAAAGTATTTGATCACCAAAGCTCTAGTTCACCGAAGGCCTACGTGCCCGAATACAGCTGAAGCAGCTACATTTAAATTCTCCAACCGCTGGCCATCCAAAACAGAAAATTCTCCAACCACTGGCCATCCGAAACATAGCAGGGCAGCAAACAAACTGAACTTATTCAACGGGAGTTGCTGAATGCCTAGGAAATGCATAACAAAAACAGTGAGTGTGGACCCAAGGAAGTATCGAACACTGACAAGCTAAGCTTAGTTTAATAGCACAATAACACTAGGCTTTCTAACAAGTAACAGGGGGCTGCTTTTCATGGACACGATATCATGAAGTAGTCATTCACAAAGAGCAATGAAATGGAGGAATATGAGTCTGAGCATGGAGTAAAACAAACACTTAAAAAGACAGACGAATCTTTGAAGCTTTCCATGCAACCTAAATCAACACACTACACAAAATACGTCAGACATAAGAAACAATGCGGTTGAAGTTGGCCAACGGGTGTGTGAAGGATAATTCACTGTGCACCTAAATTGAGGGCATTCAATAATGCCCATTCGACAAGATTGAAGCGGCATGGCAGACAAGACTGCCACTCAAATCTGACTTAAGAGCATGTGAGAACAAAGCAAGAGTCAGTCGAACTACTAGCACACGACTGAATCCACATCCGGAGGCCAGCACGCCAGCTTAATTAAACATCCTACAGCTTCATCGCAGTATTATAGTCAGGCAGCAGGAAAGGTGCTTTCATATCAGGAGAAGCCAAATGTGCTTCCGGTGCAGAAGGCATTGCAGTATCCCACGGCTGGGCAGGTGGCATGGCTTGACCATGTCCGTAGGGCACATATGTCACACTTCCACCACCGACCACCTGAGGATGACCAGCAGTGACGGCATATGCTGCTCCGGGCAGTTGCTGAGCTGTAGCGCAGAGCAACGTGAAAGAGATGCCGGTGTGATAACTGAAGCACATTGTAGCACAAAGAACAACCGTCTCTCATGACCTATTGTACACCTGCTGTACCCGTGATATTTAAGTCAAGGGAGGCATGTACAGTAACACTTACGACTTACAATGTGTACCAAACCCTGCAAATGTACTAAGGCCCTCGGCAGCTAGTTTGATACTACAGGGGGAAACATAGCCAAGAAATGTGTGAGGGGTCTGAAAAGTGAACTTGCCTGAGCCCGCCAACTGTTTGGATACTGAAATGTGGCTGCATCCCTGCAAGCCCCATTAGATACATATCTAAACCTATGTGATGGGTGCATGAGTGCAACAGATAACCAATAAACCTTATTTGAAGAGCATTCTATAAAGAATAGCCGTCAGCTGCTAGCAGGGATATATGTATCACCAGAAGCAGACAAGCATGCAACTTGATAAGGTACAATATAAACAGCCACGATCAGAGGAGGATGACAGAAGTGAATAAGATGACTACCGAATGGAGAGAGGCGGGCGGGCGGGCAGGCAGGCAGGCAGGCAGGCAGAGATATGGAGACAGAGAGATAATGAAAGCGAGATAGCAAAAAGAGGGAAGGGGTAAAAAAGAGTTGCTGTAAATTTGGGTGAGCCCCAAAAGCATGTGCTGCTACAGCATACCACCATGTATAAGCAGAGCCGCAAACAGTGCAAAGACCAAGTAGCACCAGTTCACGATGTAGTGTAAGCTTGCAGTGGCAATAACGGATCGCCCACCGCAGGAATCGAACCCAAGACCTCGGGACCGAGGTCGTGAAAGCAACCACCTTACCTAGTGTGCCATCACGATCGAAGCATACGCCCTTACAAACCAACATGTGCCTAAGTGCAACTTCAGGACATGATCAAATCGGCAATCAATTAAACTGCCGTGACATGATAGTAATAATAATTATTATTATACACTTGATAAAGTGCTCTTACAGAACTAAATCTGCTTCTAGGTACTTTACATTTGCTGCAAAGGAAGCACGATCGAATGGTTACCGGTAGCACGCTCAATAAACATAGTTAGGGGTGACATGCACAGGATCGGAATGAAAGTATGGTTAGTGGCAGCATGCACAGTGTCAGCACACATAAGCACATAAAGGTCGAGTCACATGGACATAGACAACGGTGTGAATAAAGCACAAGTAATAATTTATGCAGTTTACAGTGTCGTAAATATACATAGATCAAACGCTGCCAATTTGCAACTCAGACAATCAGAAGTGGCAAGGCTTGCGTCACAGGTGCCCAGTCAAGGTGGCAGTGTTCTGCAGTGACCTAATCACAGTGCCAGCATATGATCACGATTTGGAACAGTCTTACGCTAGCTGGTGCGGCACCGAGGACCTACGCACGATTCCAGTTGGCAGAGCACGGCCGATGCAACGGAACCACCGACTAACGTACCAGACTGGGTGGCATATGGCTGTGGAGCGGCACCTCCTGCTGCATTTGCTGGTGCTGTGGTCACGTGTCCATACGGGCTGTATACCGGAACAGCATGAGGATACTGTGCCGGTGCAGCAGCGGTCTGTGGGTATGACCCGTGCATAGCTGGAGTAGGGATTCCTCCTGCGGGCAGAGAAAAAAATCCTGGGTGTTGTGTGCTACAGGTGGACATTACCTCATCCTGGCTGCTAGGCATGCCTGTTAAGATTTCAAGAGAAATCCAGCATCTTGGCAATAACGTAGCGCAGCCAGCAAAAGCATGAAGACACGACCATCAGCCACGTGAGGCTAGGTCGGCTGTCTTGAGAGGGGGAGTTCAGCTATAGAGGCCGACAAAGACAAGTCTCCTCTTACTAATTTCACTGCATACCCCATTCGCTTGCATAGCAAAATAATCATCTATTCGGCGAGACACGATTCAATCCAATTGCAATGTAATAAAGGTGCACTTATTATTCACTGCCAGTACCATGCGTGCCTTGGCAATCTGTTCTAGCTATCGCCTCTTAATACAACCTAGGTTTCATTATAACATATCCAAGAAGTTTACGACGATAAGTCTTTTGCATAGCACCCAGAGTGCAACGTAAAGGACAGCAGGACAGGTGCATCGTTAGGCTGAGGCTTAAACGATGATGCAGGTGGTCACAGAAGCCAGAAGCAAGTTCTAGACTTTAAGTGTATATGAACTGAAGGCTCAATCACCAAGTGATTTCAATTTAGCGTGAGGACGAGTAAGATGACTGTAAGGCGAGGAGCTGATGGCGTTAGAGCACAATTGAAGAGCAAGAACGCGGAATATGTAGGCTAGTTAGTGCGAGCGAGTGAAGCAGTGCGCACCAGAAGGATGCTAGACAGGTAGCCAGGGAGCCTTAGAAGTGGCGCCTACAACGTTGACGACAGATAAGACGGCCAGCTAAGTTTCTCACCATTTGCTGATGTATAAGGGCCCAGGCTAGAAGTCCTGACTAAAGGGAATTGCAGTAACCTAGACCACTGCCATAAGCGCGTGAACTAGATTTACTGTCGTGCTCTGGCTTAATTAAGCTTTTAAACACTCGGCCCACATTTTGACATTGCTCCTCAGCTGAGAGCAGGCCGACTTGACAACGGAGGCAATGAGCTCATCCAATGAATGACAAGAGTGATGCTAAATTAAACCAATCTCGAGGGTGAGGTCTTCAAACTTTTGGCTGACACTTGGTTGGCCAATAACTATCAGGTTGGTCTCGCCGTCATTAGCCTAGAACTCGTGAGCTGTAGGCTATGACTGGTGCTGTACACTCGTGCCTCCCTGTGCCTGTCGAATAAGTATGTATAATAGCTGTGTGTTAGCCACACGGGCTTGATACTTAAAGTTATGCTCTTGATTGTTGCCGTGCTCTGCTAGTCTGTGCAAGTGCATATATCGGTGAAAGAACTACGATTTATTTGCAGTGCTTTGATTCATCAGCTTTACCATGTTTTGTCACGTGTCTGTAAGGACTAGCAACAATTATGTGGGCTGTGATTGTGCCAAAAGACTAGGTTCATAAGCTGCTTGTCTACGATCGGCTGCTCTCCTCCCAGCCACAATAACAGGACCAACGAGATGTGAGTAGCTTGAATGAAATTCACGAGTCAAATTCTCAGGTTCAGCCTGGATAGCCTTGTGTGATTGCTCTCCTAGGCAACAAATACCGGAAGTAGGTCCCGAGAAAATTATTTAGAGGCTTGAGCACTACTATATATACGATCCCTGGCAGCAGCAAAAGACAAGTTCAGTTGATCGGTCCATGCTAACTACTAGGAAAGGTCAGCCGATGCACTATTGCTGCAAACGGTCAGCCGATGTATGATCCCGACCGTCATCAGTGGCTGAACAGAAGAAGAGAACACAGGAGAGCTACTGAACACAGGAGAGCTACAGAAAATTTGACTACCGAAACCGAGGGACAGCACAGGGTACTGAAGGCATCAGCAAGAGCTAGAAATGCTAAAAAAAATGCTAGCTGATTTAGCAGCCTCTTTTTGTATAGCGACGGAAGAGCTTTTACGGCTACCACCGCTGCTTGCAGTGGCGATAAAAGATCGCCCACCGCAGGATTCGAACCCACGACATCGGGACCAAGGTCGTGAAGAGCAACTGCCTTACCTAGTGAGCCATTACGGCTCACCATCTGACAGCATGTTCCTTGGTCTCATTCAGGCTTACCTTGGACTGGGTACAGCTTGCCTGCTCCCGGCGACTGCTGATAAAGCTGCTGCTGATACTGCTGTTGCTGCTGCTGCTGCTGCTGATATAGCTGCTGCTGTTGCACAATCTGCTGATTCGGGGTCGTCGTCGTCAAGTAGACACCACTGACTGGTTGCTGGAGGACAATGCCAGCCTACAGACAACCAAAGGTAAAATGAATAAATAAATACAAGCTGATTGCAGTGCTGTAACAGCCACTGGCCCTACAGCACAGCAAGCAGCAGCACAGCACGTAGCCTTGACTGACGATTTTCACAAGCTCAGCTAGTATGTCATAGCACGTGGCACCTAACCATGGCAGCAGATAGATGTCATAGCACGAGCACGAATGCCCACCCACTAACACAGTCCCAACCCCACAATAAGCCCTCACAAATATTGAATAAGGGCACGTGTGCACGAACATTGTACATTCGTGCAAGCACATCGAAACGCATGAATTCTTGACAGCACACCTCATTCGATGGGCTGCAAATGCACGGCCGAGAATCTCCCAAAGCCTGTGTACTCTCAGACTCTGCGGACTCTCGTGCTCCCTAGGCAGCATGGGAGTCTGCAGGGCACTCCGGAAAAAGTGCACGACAAAAGTGCAGAACGCTAGCAGCCCTGACAAATGAGCACTCGACAAAGCTCTCACCTACAAAAACAGTTTTTTTCAAGTATATCTGATTTAATTGATTTAACCGACTTGTCTTCGAAATCAATTACTATTAAATCAAACAGAAACAAATATTACATTGTACGGCTGGTGTGCAAGTAATAATAGTATGTCCAGTGTTGTACTAATTAATTATGGGAACTCTGAATCCGGCAAATGTGTCAGATTTTGAGAAAGCCGATCCAAATGCTCGATGAATCATCTTTACGGGAGTGCAGCTAGTGGATGTTTGCTTGATCTTGCACATAATCTTTGGGGCAAGGAACAATATTTCGGACTTACGATAGAATACCGTGTCGACGAAAATCTAGACGAAAATCTGCAAGTGCACATCAAGAATAATATTAGCTCTGAGGTTAGTTCCTGTAACGGACGCTCATGCTGCTTTCTACGAATTTGCCGATGTCTAACGTCCTCTAATGGCACCACTGATCAACTAATGGGAAGACATATACATTGACAGACAGCTGCCAGATCGACCGGCAAATTCGAGGTTTAATTTGCAATTGTGAATTTATGAAGTCCCGTGAATAACTTCGACAGAGCTGTCATTTCCAAAATAAGTGTTTCACAGCTGCGGTTTGCAAAATGTACAAAATGTACAAAATGTACAAAAAACCGGACCGAATTTCACGGTATAGCGCATGGGCTTTCTCACCCTATGCCCTCCAATTGCCGAACCAGCCTCCTTACCCATTCCAGTGGTGATGCAGCTGCCATTTCCATAATAGTAAAACTACGATTTTGATGCTTCACTGTTGATAACAAATGTTTTGGGATATCCATTTAATTTCGCATCATTGGGCGACGTGTTCTCTTGCTTTGGCCTCTTATTGCCCGGGCCGTCTGAGGCCATAGCGATATAATTCGTTAGCAATATCACAAAAAATTTGCTGGGAAAACCAGGAACACCGTTTTCCATATTAAGCAATCGAAACCTCAGTTCGACGACACCTATAGGGGCAATAGTAGCTGTATCGAAGTTCAAAAATTCAGAGCAAGCTGAGACGTTAGAGGCCATTGCATGCGAGCTTGAAATAGTTATATCATGAACTTTCGGCCCACTGGTATAGGTGCTTTTCCTGACCAAGATATGGCTGAGGTCATGGGCTCCAGCCCTGTGGCATATGTAAAGTGTCTGAATAGATATTAAGTTCTCTTAGGGTGCTATACACATTAATTATAAAACATGATACCCGAAGCACTGTTTCCTATAACATGAGACAAAAAAGCAGTTGGTCACTGCTTATTGTACAAATGGCAGCTGTATAGCAATTCAAATAGGTACTGGGGCTGGCTGGTCCGGAGTATTCGAGGTAATAGCACGAGAATGTCCATGCACCATGCCATACAATTTGGTTGGTTAACTCCAAACACTATTTCCTATAAAGCAAAATCAAAACCGAAGTTGAGTTAAGCCTAATATGGAAATGGCAATTGTATGGCAGTTCGAAAATGCACGGCTGCTCAGACCATTGGAGGCCATGCATTAGAACTAGCAGATGCACGATTGCACACAGATTTTTAATGTGAACCTGCATCACCATTTTCCATAACTTGGGATCAAAACCAGTTGCACAAGTTTTTAGTAGAACTGGCCGCTGTATCGCTGTTCCTGTGCGTAAATAAGCTGGCTGACTCTATTTGAGGCCGTAGGACGAGAACCAGCAATCCCAATTGCTTTGGTAAGTAAACCTGTAACACCACCATTCCGTATAATTTTGAATCAAATCCAAAGTGTCCTGACTATTATTGTAGAAATGGTAGCCGTATGACACTGCAGTGAAGTTATTCGTGGGAGCCGAACGTTTGTGCTCAAAACATCAACAACATACCTCTGAGTCCTAAATTACTCTCAAGGAAATATTTTCAGCCTGAACATCTAATAAACAAATATGCTAACATTAATATATTAGACTATAATAACTTTCTAAATAATTATACCATTGCAAAATATATTTAAAAGCTGGCATTAACTAAAAAGTGAAACGAGTTATATTACGTATGTATTTTCTCTAGTAAAATACTCTAATTATAAATATCTATTTAAACCAGCATTCTTTATAATTAGTTTTATTGAGCTTTTGTCGCACATGCTTATGTCGTTGTGAACTTTTGTTGAGTTAACAGTGCGAAGTGATGAAAGGGCAAAAATCCAGATAGAGAGCCATCTAGTAAATCCCGACTAGACAGGTCTAAAGTCATGCTATGATTGCACACTTAGTTAAGCAACCCCCAGATAAGCACACACACAAGCTAATAGTTGGCTTTGCTACAGCATCGGTTCACATACAACACTTCAGTTTACAGCTCTCCAAGAGAACTTACACTCTATCCAGGCTCTTTCATGAGCTCCAGGGCTCGAGCCCAAGACCCTACTCGTTTAAGGGAAGCACATTACCTCAGGGCCAAACTAGGGTGGCTCACATGACATCGTATACTCATACCAAGGCACCGAGCAGTAATCTTTCATTCTATGGCTCCAGCCTATCTCTCAGATATACTCCCCCATCAGGCCAAGCTTCGTACCACCCACTTTTCGGAATCCAACAGTCTAGAAATACCTCGTACAAACCTCAAATCCTTTGGAGACCGTGCATTTAGTTCCTATGCTCCCAAAGCCTGGAACTCCCTCCCGATCTGCGTCAGAAAATCCCCTGACCTGACAACATTTAAAAGGAACCTAAAAACACACCTATTTAGGACAGCATTTAGTGGGTCCCTGTGATTCGTCCTTGATGTGCTTATGCGTGCTGACACTGTGCATGCTGCCACTAACCACATTTGCATGCTGACCCTGTGCATGTCACCCCTAATCATGTTATTAATTTTGTTTGTTTTTCAAGCATGATTTTACTTACCATTTAATTGCATTTCCCTTTGCAGCAAATGTAAAGCACCTAGAAAGAGATTAAGTTCTCTGTGGGCGCTTTATCAAGTACATTATTATTATTATTATTATTATTATTATTATTATTATTCTGAAGAACACACGATCAGAACAACTGCACATGGGCTGAATGCATAAGCATAGGCAAATATGTAGCATAGGCACGCTCTTGAACATCGTACAGATTGCATACCAACGTCTCATGAAGCTGCAGATGAAATTGAGCTTAGTGATTGAGCTTAGTGATGAAGCCACCGGAGGCACCAACAAGTGACTCTGGCTAGCGTCCATGGGAAGTGGTCGCTGCCTCGTTGAATGCAGAGATGCATGGGCAGCATCATGGCATTATATACATATATATATATATATATATATATATATATATATGTATATATATATATATATATATATATATATATATATATATATACATACATACATACATATACATACACACACACACACACACACACACACACACACACACACACACACACACACACACACACACACACACACATATATATATATAATAGCATATATTATGTAGCATAATTAGCAGCAGGGATGTAACTCCTGGCTCAGCTAGCATCCAGTCACTGCAGCCCTGATGCCTAGCCCCCCCCCGGCTTAACTAGGGCGCAGCTTGACCGGGCATGCAGCTCCATACAGGCATGCACACGTTTGACAGGCTCGAGTACTAACTAGCACTTTCGAATACGTACTGTCTCTCCTTTAGGCTTAAGTTCGACAGGGTCCCGGATGCTAAGAAATTGTCTGGTAGCTGCTACAGGCTGTCTCTATCGCGACCGAAGTGCAAGGCACGGGATTTAGCAAACATAGAAAGGCTTGAGAGCAATGATTGAAGGGTGCGAGTTTTGCCGACGGCACAACTGTCAAATGCTCTAACGCAATAGTGAGGCTCAGCTGCACACACGGTGTGCATTGTTTAATTTTGGGCATCCCATTAGCTGTCGGATTCCTCTGCTTGGTGTCTCTTCCTCCTAGCAAGCTAAGACTAACAATGGCGTGCCGACAAACTAATTCTACGACGATTCATTGAGTATGAGTGATCTTTCTTGTTGGCAAGGGGGCATTGCATGTCCACATAGTGACAGCAGTGGCAGCAGCTCGAGCAGCGGCTACTGCAAGCCAAGTTCCCCTCGAATTTAGAAAGCAGGCTTACTGCAAGTCAAGTCACGGCTCGTTACAAAAAAAGTTCTCCAATACTGTACCAACAGGTTTTCCGGCTGGCCGAGCATCAGCTACTGACAGCCAGGAGACACTTCAGCAGCACACACGCAGCCCAACTTAAAATAGATAGTGCTTGTATGCGTGTCTCACGACTGCCTTCACCAGTGACTGGCTGCGAGTTGAAACTACTCGGGTGTTGCAACTAATTGCACGAACAGCAGCAAATTGCACCCACCTAGCCTCTCTCTCAAACTCGGGTTCGTTGACTCCATTAATGATATCGAACGAATGCATTCGTATAAGAGAGATATTTGCAACCAATGCTTGCAACGAACACAAACAGGATTCTACAATATGATGAGCAATATTCTGATGACTCGAAGTCCCTGCCCTATTCGGACTCCTCTGCCTTCGACTCATCGCAAGCAGACGATTTCTGCCACTCTTTGACGACTGGTTTGCTTCGGCTTTGCCATACTCTTCCCATGAGGCAAGCGCATGACGCAGGTGCCACGGACCAAGCCAAGTGGCACGGCCGCTCGCTTGCTGCTTGATGGTTTATCTGCACACTGCGAGTGCTGGCTAGGTGTAACATCAAAAACAAGGTAAAGGCAGCAGTGCCGCTGCCTAAGCCAGAAGCATCGCGACACGTGGAGATAAATGCAGAGCGTGCCAGCAAGTTGGCATCGAGCTACAGGGTCGCAATTAGCTGTGCACCCAGCAATGGTAGGGGTCTGTGCACTGGGACAACAACGGATGCTGGCATCAGCTAAAGGCAGACCACGGAGGGCGGATCTCATGCACTCCCCACCTTACAATCCTCTCGTGCACAGACTTACGGCCTACCTAGTCTCTATTTCATGCATTACATCACACAATAACGGGTTTGGGCTCCCTTGCTCGGAAGACTGCTAGATGAAGATTAGCATGTTTCTCCCTCAATGACCGTATCAAGCACAAGCATGAACCAAAGAGCTAAACCTCTCTTCTCCTCCCCCGTGCCGCCTGGGCATTGACATGCATGATTGAGTTATGATGCTCGTGCAAGTATGGCGGCCTTGCAAGCATGCAGTGACCTGGCATGTGACTCTATTTCATAGGTCGTGGGTACAACTGCCGACCATTTCTGTCTAGCACTCACTCGGAGATATTTTTATTTTTCTTGGCACTATGCAAACTCTCGGCTGACTGTTCAGCTGCACATACAAATGGCAGTGTCTAGGTCGCAGCCCGGGTGGAATTCTGACTGCTACTAGAGCAGCAAGTACGATCCGGTCTCTCCAGCACGGCAAGTCTGGATTGCGTGACCACATGCATGCATGCACGCATCGAGTTCGAAGCAGAGCTTAGCGAGCATTGAAGTCGCGCTAAATCGAGAATGCATTGCACAAGAAACAAGCCGAAACATTTATAGCTGAACAACACTCACGTTGCTACGGCAGCATGAGCACACCGCATTGCAGCAGAAGGCTGACGATGTCACGGCCACTATGAACTCAATTACTGCTAGCGCCACCACGAAGCCATCCATGGTGGCCATGTCTGAGTAGAGCTTCTGCAAAAAAAACGTGAGGCCTGTGCAGGCAGGAAGGCCTGTGCATGCACACAGTCAGGCACACACTCAGGAGGCAGGAAGAGCTCAGCTGCCGGCACATGCCCTCAAGGTCGACCCAGCTGTCACATGCCGGCACGAAAGGAATAGGAAAGGCTCTCCTACCCAGGAGTAACAAAAGGAGCTGGTAGGCCATTGTAGGGCGCCCCTAGGCAACAGCAAAAGTATGATGTAGCTGAAGCACGAGCACAGTTGACAAAGTTAACAAGCAGCAAACAAGTAGAAGCAAGAGATTTTAGCAGACGAACTGACAGAGTCGTCTGCAGGAGAGTGCTGTCTATGACGGCTCGTCTTGCCTGCCAAAGCAATGCCAGCCACGAGGATGCTCCAATCTAAGCAAGGAGAGAATTTGAGCAAGTATCACAATACATGTGCTACTATGCTAAGGAGGTCTCAACAGTATCTTCTAAAATTCGATTATGTTGGTACATCGAACAAGTGAAAAGTGCCGACATTTTCAGACAAATGCTAATGAGCCGAAATCGGCATTATGATGCAGCAGTGCATTTTTTATAGAGACTGCAACTGAGGGGCTCATAACACTAGTAAATGGAGTAGTGAAAAGCTGGCATGTGTTGGTACATACATAAAATTCCCTCTGTGGCCCTTAATTAAGTATGCAGCCCAGATGCTGCATACTTATGTGGCACTTAGGATTGGAGAGCCTCATCTCTTTGGTATGATAATCAATAACAAGCCTGGCAGAGAATGCTAAACGTACCAAAGAACTAAATAAAACTAAGGGCTAGCACTGCCTTACTTAAAATAAATTATCTGTGACGAGGGCCTGATGCCTCTGCAGCAAACAGCACGTTCACATCAATTACCAATGCATGGTCTGCGCACTAATAACAGGCTCTATAAGGCAAACATTCGAGGCAGATCTCACGAGTTAAACAGCCCCTTTCATACTCAGTCTTTCGACGTTCACAGCCTGAATTACCATGCTGGGGGTGAGTTTCCCAGCTAGGAAGGCTGTATGATGAAGCTGAGAATGCTTCTACTTAATGGAAGTGTCTTGGCACAACCAATTAACAGAAAAATCGATCAAAAGTGCAGTAAACTAGACTTCCCTCCTAATAAATTGGCAGTGCAACCGGGCAGCGCCATAGCCGATTACTAGTAACATGATTCGTGTTGGTTTATCAGCACATTTCGTTCCCTTTCACTGCCTCATCTTTGTCGAACCGTCGAAAAGGACGGATGCAGCGACCAACTCTATTCTTCGTTTGGAATCGGTTAGTGGTATAGCCACATGACATAACTCAAACAATGCTTTTGCACGAAAACATTTCCATGACGTGGCCATCACGAGTCATCTGTTGGGCAAATGCTTCTAGCAAGGCAGCGGGTTTGAAATCTGCTCATCAATGTCATTCCACACTTTTAATTGATGTTAGTCTAAGAAAGGAACTGTAAGCGAGGCTGTAGCCACTAGGCAAAGTCCGGACAAGGTTGTGTTGCTTCGAGGATGGTTACAAAGAATGGAGAATTAGCAGGGCAGAGCATAGCTGGCAGGCAATGCCATTAACACACCATAGCCCCAGCACGGTCCGATAAGCATACGGTAAAAATTGGCAGCAACATACAGACAGCACTCACGTCGGTGCATGGCGCCGGGTTATAACCAATCCCCCGGCTGATAACCCATTCTTGGCATGTTCTTATCATGGTCAGGTCAGAGACAGCAAAACCAAGAAGAGTCCAGACGGCGAGCGAAGAAATTATGTTAAAAACCATAAAAGCTACGATCTGAAAGGAGGCAAAGAGCAGTGAGTGCACCAAACACTCCTCGCAGCACAGAACGCAGCCACGAAGGCCACGATAACAGTAACGCAGCAATACAGGTTATCACCAGCAGGAGCACTGGTTGTGGCAGTATCAAAATCTCTCCAGCTGCTGCCGTGGCAGCTTCGAAAATGCCAGTAATTCAGCCACACCACAGCTACTCGCTGATGAGCTACTGTTTGAGTGTGAGTACACGGCATCACAGCATGTCCTGAAATGCAGGCCGGAAAGAAACACGCCCTCGCATCAACCAGAAAGTGTATCCATGCAAGTGCTGAGAAAGTGGCTTGCTAACTACGAGTGGCTACAAACAGTTCTATAAGAAAATGAAAAGCAAAACTCTCCCGGCTATATGTAAAAGAGGCTAACAGCCACAAGGCTCACGATTAAAACAGTAATAATAATAATGTAAGAAGACATTAAGGTAGCATCTCCGTTTTAACACGAACGAAATCTCTTTATAGGCACGTTTCCTATGCTGGAAAGGAAGCATTTCAACGAATTAGCTACAGTGTGGTACAATGTGAACACACATAATCAGTTGTTTTTTGCTACTTTTTAAATGCCATCAAGTCAGGGGATATCATGACGAAAGTCAGGAGTGCATTTCGGGATTTCTTCGGAGCATACGAACAGAAGGCACGGTCTCCAAACGATTCAAATTTGGATAGAGGCACAGCAAAACGACTTAAATCAGAAGTGCTGGTAAAATGATGCAAAGCCTGACAAGGAAGTATTTCGACTAGCAATGACCGATTGAGCGATAGCACCTGATAAGTCAATATACAGATTGGTGGTGAGCTAGCGCCAGCCAACAAGAAGTGATGAAATGTAGCAGTTACAACGCTCATGACAGAAAAGCCAGGCTGCCAAGTTTTGCAACAACTGAAGCGTCTTATTGCACAGGCAAAATACCTGCGAGTAGTAAGTTACTTAGGTCTAGACAGGATGTCACACATTCATGACCCAGCTTTGCCGTGTTATCTATCTATGTCTAAGCTGGCCCAAATTCTTGCAGTGGTTCTTAGCTTATAGTAAGCAGACTTGAAAGTGAAGCAAATGTGAGCATCAAGTGAAAAGTCACTTTAAAACAGGTTATCGGACTGCATGTACACACAACACACAATATCTGGCCAAGCCCATTCTGAGAATTAGGTTTTCCAATTGACCATAACAAATAATCTGGTTTTATCGTCATTTAATTTAAAAAGGTTTGCTGCCGTCCAAGTGCTGATGCCAGCAATACATGTACCAAGGGAGTTAAGAGTTTGTCACACAAGAAGGCAGGGAGTGATCAAAGCACAGCTACAGCTGGGTTTCATTAACATAAAAGCAAAAGCCTAGATTGTGCTTGGCGATTAATTGTCAAGATGGAGTTTAAATTGTGAAAAGAAGCAGATCAACCAAGTCCTGGGGTACTCTGCAGTTAGATGGTTCCCTGGATGATCAGTGCCTGTGGACATCATTTTTTTTAGTCTCCCATTAATATATGACCTCAAGCATTGCAGTGCAGTGCAGTGATGCCCAAGCAAGACCAGAGACGCTCGATAAGGACATAGGGTGATCAATAGTATAAATTACTGACGAAAGATCAAGCAAAACAAGCAGAGAGACTTCACCAAAGTCTGCATGCCAGAGAAGGTCGGTATACAACCAAAGCAATGACTCTCGAGTGATTAGCTCTATAACCAGACTAGAACTTGCTAAGTTAGACGTTTCAATATACAAGTTTAGCTGGTCTGCCACTACTCGTTTCAGTGTTTCTGACAGAAATGGCAATGGGGAGAGTGGGCAGGCATTGTTTAGGTTCTTCTGGCCCAATTTTGCTTCCTCAATGAGTGGCCTAACAACAGCCTTATTAAAAGGCTGTTGCACAACACTGGAGGCTAAGGACATATTTATAGTGTTACTTATACAGGCCAGTAGAACGCAGTAGTGGGACAGTGGGGATACGGTCTAGAGGAATAGCATACAGACGTGCTGCAGAGAATTGAGGAACACAAGCCTTATGGGGATGCCACTGAGGGAGAGTAGCCCAACGAGGATGCAGTTGACCTACAGATGGACTCTGATCTTGTACAACTTACTGACAAAGAAGCTAGATAAGCAATCTGCTAGCTCCCCACAAGGATCGCTGCCAGGTAAGGAGCTAACCTGTGAGAGGTTAAGGTGAGGCTTGATGGTAGACATCAGCAGTTTTACAAAGTGCATCTGTGATTCAACAATATTTTTTAACAGACGGTAGGCTTAGCATTTACTAGGATAGAATGGTAACACATACCTCCTGCCTCTACTCCTCGTCTGTCTGTTGAAAGACAGTCAGCCATAATCTGTTGTATGCTTTCTCAATCTTGTGTTTATGTGACCCAGCTAGTTTAATGTCTACAGTAAACCACAGACCACGTGGGTGAGGGTGCACAGTGTGCTACATCAGGCACAAGATTCGTCAAGAATTTCTGCTAATGTCGTGTTGCAGCATTCTACCAATGATGATAGGTCGGATAGAGGATTGAGAAGCAGTGGCAAAGAAGATATTCTGGTGCTGACAGCATCAATGTCAAGGGTCTTCAGGTTTAATGATTTATAATAACTCTAGATGTGGAGGAGGGTACCAACTTCAGACTGAAAACCTGAAAAGAGTTAGTCAGTGTACGATATTCGGCACTTTAGGCATCAGTTAAGTCGTCGGCATGAACGTTAAAATAAACCAGAACAGAGCAGTGAAGATTTCTTGCACACGATCAAAACGAGATCAGAAAAATCGTGATGTCAAACTTGGCACCTGGGAGGCAAAAGAATTACGGCTAGTATTGGCAGCTTGCTGCTAGAGGGACTGAAAACAATAGATTTTAAAGATTGCCTTGAGGAGACTGAAAACAGCTTAAAATTGAGGGAGGAGCACTCGATAATGGCAACTATTCCACCAGTTTTGATTGATCTAGAGGTATGAAAGAAAGAGAGGCCTGTCTGGGTGGCGTCGGTTGTGGTCGAGCAGTTAGTCGACTTTAGCCAGGTATAGGTTAAAGCCAATAGGCCAAGGACATCGTCAAAAATCATGTCTTGCTCTATTGCGGGTTTATTGCAAAGGAAGCAAGTATTTTGTTTTGCTAGTGCTGTGAAGGTAGAGTGGACATCTACCGTGTTTCTCCGAAAATGAGACAGGATCTTATATTATTTTTACCTCCCGAAACCACACTAAGGCTTATTTTCAGGGGATGTCTTATTTTCACATGTACACAAATCTATTTCTATTCAAACATAGTCATGTCATCTTCTTCTGGAACATCGTCATAAATGTCCAATAGCTTGATTCCTGCCTGAATTTCTAGCGAAATCATTTCCCGTAGAACCATTAGCTGCTATCTCTCATGTCCAGCAATATAACTCTCCTTAAATGAGCACTTCTCGTCCGTGTAGCCTGCTTGTAGAGCATTGGCAACAGCTGTCAGTGATTCTATCCCATGATTACTTCACCCAAGTAACAAACTCAGTCAGGCCATGCTACACAAAGTTTCCACACCGATTTATCTCCATTCGATTTTCAATGTAGTTATTGATTGGTTTCACTGGGATCAGCATTTGGTTAACCAAAAAAGTACTCACCACTACTGATATCGCACTCCGACCTAGTGGTGTGCCTGTGCTACTACTTCCATGCTTTCCGTAACTCACTGCTTGCTGGGTCTTACCGGCCTGAGCAATCAGGAGCTTACAGTTAGAGCAAAACTCTGCAGCTTGGCTCATCTGTCGTGAGCGTGGCAATTGTCATACCACACCACTTCTCACCCACCTGCACTGGCTCCCAATCAAGCAGCTCATCGACTTTAAGGTTCTTACTTTTAGGTCCCTTCATTCTCTGGCTCCAGCCTACCTATCAGAGCTACTCCCCCCAACCGGATGAAGAAGCCTACAACCCACTGTTCTGACTCGAATCATTTAACCATACCTTGCTCGAACCTCAAAACCATGCCTCTAGTTCCTATGCTCCCAAAGCCTGGAACTCACTATCGACGCATGTCACAACATCATATGACAAGACGAATTTTAAAAAGAAGCTAAAAACAAACCTGTTGATTACAGCATTTAGTGGGTCTTTGTGATTCATCATTCGTGTGCATGTACCTGCTTAAACTATGCCTACTGCATGAGGATGTTACCACCAACATTTGGTAATGCTTTCTATGCAGCATCTGTAACATGCCTAGAAAGAGATTCAGTTCTCTGAGGATGCTATACAAATGTACTAATATTATCATTATTACTATTATTATGCTACTTCTTCGGCTGGTCTCCTGACTAGGTTAGGCTTCTCGTGTCTCTTATTTTGCATGACACGGAGTCTGTTTGCTACCTGTATGCACACTCGATAGTCACTTGGGCTTTAAGGGCACCAAAGAAACTTCTCTAATGTAACACACACTTGGTCTTTGTGACTTTGGGGAGTTAAAGGCGGAGAAACACGTCATATCGATTCCAAGCCATATATTCCGTTGAAAAGTCAAGATACATGCGTCCACAAGCCTTGTTGCAACAGATCGACAATATGACTGACTTCTTACCAGCCCTGGCGTGTTCTTCTTGCTAGCGCATATCCCGAGGATGCCAGTTACAAGAAACTGCAAAGGAATACGGAAGTGTCTGATACAGGCCAGCATTCGGCCATTTTCAGCACAGTGAAGGTCAAAAGGCATCAAAAACAGCATCATTTGCAAGGATGGATTAATGAATACCAACCAGTATGCCACACCATATGCCTGTCCCCACAGATTCCGAAGTAGATACAGAAACACTGCCTTTTCTGGGTTCCAAATTCAAAGAAACCGACTGGAAGCAGATGCAGGCACATCCGATGACAAGCTGGATGATCCCACACCTGCAACAAGAAACTTGATAGGTGCTGCTATAGCTTACTCCTGTGGCTATATCGATGCAACAGACAACATTCTGGGCCATTCGGAGGTGTGCATGGCCAAGGACCTGGAGACAATGGACAGCCAAAACGATGAGATATAACGAGAGTTTGCACACGAAACCATTACAGAAACGAGTGTAGCTGAGAAAAGAATTGCAGGTTGTCAGCTAGTCATCCCCCGGCTTACGATATAGATAGGGACCAGAAAGCCTGTCCTAGTTAGAATTTTCATAACTGTAGAGTGGTATACGATAGTCCTCGGTCAGTAGCCACATTGCATAGCTGTCAGACAACGTTTCCTCCCTGCTGTTTGTAGCATTGTCAAATCTAATCACCACACGCGGATTTTGAAAGTTTTCTTGGATACATTTTGATTTTCGATTCTTTTTTGTGGCCGTGGCCAAGTTCGTATCTACGAATTGTCGTAAGTTTAACCATTGTAAGTAGGGGTGGGGGCCTCCTTTAGTCTTAGAGGATCGATTTTGGCTACACATTACACAGCATTGAAGAGAAACTGTTAAGACAATACCTAGTTCTTTCTCTGAAGCATCACTTTCCTTGAGGCTTCTGCATGACTGCCAAAACAAAGCTCTAAGCAGGACACGTTCTAGGACCATTTCACAGATGTCTTGGTCAAAGAAGCATGCTATTTGGTCTGCATGACGGAGGCTGTGATAGGGGGTGGACAACCTTGAGTTAGCGTTTCCCCATTCTTTATCTGTGTAGCATTAACATCTACTTATGGACCCGACTTCTGTAACTCACTACATGTAAGTATGCCTGCCTGTGCAATAGGATGCATACACTTGGTTCAAAACTCAGAAGTTGGGCTTACCTCCCAATTAATTCCCCAACCTTGGCCATGACCAATATTTTGCCAGACGCCGTGGAAAACAGTTCCTAATCTTTGATTACGATCAGACGTAATGGCTAGCTGTGGAAGAAGTCTTCTTAACCAAGCTTTTAAAATGAAACAGCTGTCGAAGACGACACAATTATTCCGAGCACAGGTGATGGTCAAAATACAGCATCTGTTAGCAGAGCAAAGCCACCCAGGCCAGCCACCTGCTTACGGTGTACTGTGTATAGTAGTTTAATCTGCATAGACGAGAAAACCTAAATATTTGCTTAGCAATTATATCAGCAAGTGCAATGGCATAAACCGTTAAGAGAAGTGGACTGAGAGCAGAACTCCGAGGTAACCTGTACTTCAGGGATTACTCCGATGCTTCACTTCTATAAGGATGACACCAAGTTGCAACTTTGCTTTGATCACTCCCAGCCTTCGAGCACGTCGAATTCCAAGTTCTCTGAGGGCGCTTTAGAAAGTACATCAATTTTGTTATTGTTATTACTATTATAAACATCGACATTGCCACACTACCCAACTGCTCACCAATCTGCACTCACTATCAAGCAGTATCCCGACTCAAAAATGCTGTCACATATTTATGCCCCTCCATTCTCTTGCACCAGCCAAACTATAACAACTACACATTCCTTAGGCTTACCCGCCCATCACTAGCTCTTCTGACTCTGGAAGATTACTTGTTCCCCTAGCTTCAAGTCTCTTCGAGACTATGCTTTCAGTGACTATATTTTCACAGTTTGGAAATTGAAATAGAGACTAACAAAACACCATCTCCCGATTTGACGATATTTAAACTGAAGCTAAACACTGACCTGTTCCACTGAGCCTTTTCTTTGTCCGAGTAAATTGCTCTTTTGTGTGCTAGTAGGCTATACAACTGTGCATGCCCTGACTAAGGGCAAGAGTGACAAGACTTCATCTAGCAAACCACTAAGCTTGTCTATATTTATGTCCCTTGCTTGCCTGTGTGTGATTCAGTGTGTACTACCAAATGGGTTGAATCCTACTAACCAGCAGCTGCTGGTGTCTTTTTTCGAGTTGTACATGCTCATCTAAGCATGCTCATCTAAGCATGCTCATCTAAGCATGCTCATCTAAGCATGCTCATCTAAGCATATCTCATACATCTAAGTGATACTATGCTTAGATGTATGAGATACTATGCTTAGATGTATGTATCTAAGCATGCTTATCTGTTAGTCTTTGCATTCTTGTCTAAGCATGGTACCTTTCTCGTCTGTAACTCTTGATTACTGCTTCTCTTGCAGCAAGTTGTAAATTGCATGAATGAAGATTCAATAATCTCAGGATGCTAAGCAAAAGACTGACTATTTTTATTACTGCTGTTGGACCATGTACACAGTCCCTGGCCGATTATTCACGCATATTTGGGCATTTCAGATATCGGTTGATATAAGGGCTATGTAACATGACCAAGGGCAAGCAGACTACACTCTGGACCTTGAATATCATGACGAACATAATGAGCAGATCATGCCAGAAACGAACTGATTATGCTCAAATGCCACAACATCTTGTTGAATACGTGGTAAGTTTACACGGCATTAGCCAGTCTCATATCATCGTCAATTAAAGGTTTTATTCCTCTGGCTGGTAAAATGTAAAGGGAAATGAATATTAACCATCTGCCAATAACTATAGCAATGCACCTGTTAGAGTGCCAATCTTCCAGGCAGTTGGTGAAGGCTGAACCAGGCAATTAAACGAATGCCAATGAGCCAAGAATCAAGAAAATGGGCTTGCTGGCTAGTTCTTACATAACTAGTTCAAAAGTTTGCAACGTCGAGTCAAGATGACTGCAATTATCTTTATTCAAAACTCTAGGATAGCAAACTTGTCTTGTTTCCTACTTGCTTGTCTTACTTGGGTCTTTCAGTTTGTAGGAGGTTTAGACAGTAGTCTTGCTCCAAGTCTTGCTTCCTAATCCCTATGCCCACTGAACGTTCATGGGATAGCTGCAGCATTTCTCTATGGCCTGGCGTCACTAACCAAATTACCGGTAGAATGAAACCTGTCTGTTATAGCCTTTACCGTTAGCTGCCTCAAAATCTGATTTTTCATCTCCGAACTCAGAATGCCGCATAAACTGGGAGTTATAAAAACAATAATCCACTTGATAAAGCACCCACAGAGAACCCAATCTCTTTCTAGGCACTTTACATTTGCCACAAAAACACATGATCAAATCCAACGGTCAAGTCTCACCCCTGCCATTCCTTTGAAAGAGATGCAGTCGGTGCGACTTGACGGCATCTATGATTAGTCACTTTGTGAGTCTTGGCTGAAAAAGTGCAACCGGGTTTGGTGCTGAGTCTTCACCAAGTCTTGCATAAGTCTGGACAGCCCCAAATCGTATTGGTGACATACACACCGAAGACTCGAGTAGGTGAGAAGCAGGTCGGAAGCAAGACTTGCCGTGTAAATCAGTATTTAATCGCCTGCCACTGATATCAAACTCAGTATCTCAGCTGGTCTGTCGACGACAGCAAAACTACCATGTCATGCCAATTCTGCCTGAGCTTCACTGGCTCCCTATCAAACATAGAATCAACTTCAAGATCTATTGTCTGCCTTAAAAATCATTTCACTTACTTCCACTAGCCTATCTATTCGACCTCCTTGCTCCTCCAAAATTATCTCACACCACCCGAGTTTCGATTTTCAGTCGCCTAGCTGTCTCTCGAACTAAATTGAAATCTTTGTGTGATCTGGCCTTCAGTTCATATGCACCAGAAGTAGGAAACTCACTTCCGGATTCGGTCACTACCTTAAATGGTTTTGTGTCATATAAGACTTTGCTAAAGATGCATCTGCCCCTTTCAACCTTTCCACTCAACACCCTGTGAACGAGTCTTTTTTGTTCATGTATGTTTTGCATGCCTACCTGTGCACAATTCAAAGCATATTACTATTCTAAGGTCCAACTAACCAATCGCCCGAGTCTTCTGGTGTACTTTTGCATCATTGTCTAAGCATGAAACCCTGTGCATATCAGTAGCCCTTGGTTATTGATTCTCTAGCTGGCAGTTGTAAAGCACCCGGCTAGAGATTTAGTTCTCTAGGAGTACGATGGAACCTAGTAATATTAACATCACTTACTAAAATCATTACTATTGTAATTACAACGAAATCGGTTTACATTAATGGAACTTCAAGTACTCTATAGTAATTCATGTACCAATCGCCATACAGGCAGATCAGTAAGCCTAGTTCGACCGCTCTTCTGCATTTGGTTGATAAGACTTTTTACAACTGCACAATGGCTTTTTTATTGGTTGCCAGCAAGTTGACAATAATTGATAGGGATGGCTGATATTTATGAATGAAAGAGACCCTTTCAGTACCACACGAGAGACCAGCAAGCTAGTACTGCAGCATGCAATCCAGACAGGATCATGAAAATAATCTAAAAAGTGGCACCAACAACGTGGCACCAACAACGCCTCTAAGTCATTAAAGAAATACAAAAATGTACCCTCGGTATCTTGATCCAATAAATCAAAAAAGCCGTTCTTAATTAAATTAATCAATTGGCAGTGAGAGAAGGTGATAGGTTAAAACCTGCTGCGTATCACCATCAATATGCGAATTGTCTTTGCAGCAAAAATTAAGATTTTATATTGCCTGAGCGATTGTCGGAAACTTCTGGCTATCTTTCTAAAGCTATGCACTATATCACGATGTATCATGGACAAGAACTTCAGTTGATTCAAGAATAGCTGGGAAGGAAAGGTTTTAGAACAACATATTCTATGGATCCTGAAGCTACTTTTAGGCATTGGAGTCAAAGCCGATTGAAAAAATGGTCAATCTGAAGCCCTGCTTTCTTGGCCAACAACTAAGGTTTAATCTTATCCACAAAGGTAATGGCAACTGAGTCTGCCTGCATAATCAAGCTTTGTCTACCAATCGAGGAAACATTAAGGTCGGCAGGTTAGATGCGGCTATGGATATACCACGAACGTCAATAAAGAGTGATCAGGAGGCACACTAGGCTGCAGAGATAGATGACTGCCCGGCTGCATCACAAAATAAGGTCGACACCGGGAAATCAAAGCGCCAGATGAAGGGCTTGTCTCCAGGGCTCGGCTCAACGAGTTGCCGTTAACCAGACCACCTTCCATGGTGTCATCCACTTCGCCCACTGTGATCTCTGGAGCAGCTTCACATGGAACCGGTGGTAGGGGCGCTCGTGGCAGCATTTACTTCCACAGAAAGAAACACAGAAGAAACAAGCGATAGTATGTATTCACAATTGATATCTTTGCTCTGCTATGTAAGCCAAAAGGGGGTGCTACCAGTCGGGTGATGCAAGATATTTCATAGTGCAACACAGAGAAAGAATATACCTGCTGACCAAAAAAAAGTTTATACTTGGAAGCCACCTGGGTGGCATCCACGGATGCTTCAATCAGTAAAACCTGGAGACCACACACTTACACCATAGAAGCTCGTGTACCGTGTTGGTTGTATTTCCTCTGTACGGTGGTCGGATTCGGCACTCCGGGCTGAAGAAGCATCACCTGAGCTGGCTGGGAGCCTGGATAAGCATACACGGTGGCTCCTGGATAGGCACCGACCTGGACGTACTGCTGCTGATGCTGGGCCATAGCTCACGTTGCTCCGACAAGCAGATCATCGGCTGAACGAAGACAGTTGAAGTTCCGTTCGTCTGAATACAGTAAGGGCACATCATACTCTTAAGACATAATGCCAAGGTAGAGGACATTCGAGAGAGCAAGAGAGACAGGGAGCAACGGGTGGGCAAGTGCAGTGAGTGAGAGCAAAGAGTAGATCGTTTCGAGAGACAGAGGAGAGGCATTGTTACATGTGAGTGAGAAAGTGACACAGTGAGTATGAGAGACCGACATAGAGAGAGGTAGCAGAAACAAAGAGAGGGAAATGTGTTAGCCGGGCAGGGGAAGTAGATCTGACAGGCTGGAGCAAAATAATGAAGAGACCTAAAAGTGAGTGACAGAACCTTGACGTCGATGTGTTGCTTGACTGGGAGCCAGTGCAGGTCGATGAGAAGTGGTTTTATGTGGCAACTGGGATGCTGACGTCAGGTGAATCAGGCTGCAGAGTTTTGTACTAGCTGGAATCTCCTGATTGCACAGGCCGGTAGACCAGCAAGCAGTGAAGTCGAGGCAGGATGTCACAAATTCATGCTCTTAATAATAATAATAATATTGCACTTGATAAAGCGCCCTCAGAGAACTTAATCTCTTTCTAGGCGCTTTACATTTGCTGCAAAGTGATACGCAATAGAATAGACTTCAAGGTTTTGTCGCTCACTTTTAGGTCTCTTCATTCTATGGCTCCAGCCTATCTTTCAGATGTACTACCCCATCAGGCAAAGCATCGTACCACTCGCTTTTCGGAATCCAACAGTCTATAAATACCTCGTACAAACCTTAAATCCTTTGGAGACCGTGCATTTAGCTCGTATGCTCCCACAGCCTGGAACTCCCTCCCGACCTGCATCAGAACATCCCCTGACCTGACCACATTTAAAAGAAACTTAAAAACATACCTATTTAGGACAGCATTTAGTGGGTCCTTGTGATTCGTCCTCGATGTGCTTATGGGTGCTGACACTGTTCATGCTGCCACTAACCACATTTGCATGCTGACCCAGTGCATGTAACCCCTAACCATGTTATTCATTTTGTTTGTTTTTCAAGCATGACTTTACTTACTATTCTATTGCGTATCACTTTGCAGCAAATGTAAAGCGCCTAGAAAGAGATTAAGTTCTCTGAGGGCGCTTTATCAAGTGCAATATTATTATTATTATTATTATTATTGAAGTCATTCCGTTGCTTGACTGGTAACCAGTGCAGGTCGGCGAGAAGTGGAGTAATGTGGCAACTGCGACGCTCACGACAGACAAGCCTAGCTGCAGAGTTTTGCACCAGCTGCAATCGCCTGATCGCACATGCTGGTAGGCCAGTAAGCAGTGAGTTGCAGAAGTCGAGACGAGATGTCACGAATGCATGGACCAACTTGGACGTGGTATCCTTATCTAAACAAGCCCTAATTTTAGCAATGTTATGAAGCTGAAAATAGGCTGATTTGACTGTGGAGCTGATGTGGTCGTCTAACGAGAGGTCGCTTTGGAATATGACACCTAGATTTCGAGCTGATGCAACTGGAGATATGCTGGCAGAGCCAATTTTGAAAGTCAGCCTTTCCAATTTCTGAATAACACTAGGTTTGCCCATAACTAGTAAGTTAGTTTTTATCATCGTTTAGTTTTAGAAAATTTGCTGCCATCCATGATCGGATGTCATCAATGCATGCAGCAAGTGAGTTGAGAGAATTTGAGGTGCTCGAAGGCTGGGAGGGATCAAAGCAAAGGTACAACTGAGTGTCATCCGCATAGAAGTGAAAGCCTAGATTGTGCTTGGCAATCACATCAGCGAGAGGGAGAGTATAAACGGTGAAAAGGACCGGACCTAGCACAGAGCCCTGAGGTACTCCATATTTTAGAGGTACTTCAGATGATCTTTGTCCATTCACGTCAACACTCTGGAGTCTCCCACTGAGATAGGACCTGAACCACTGCAGAGCAGTGCCAGTGATGCCCAGGCGAGATGAGAGGCGCTCTAGAAGTACTTTGTGATCGATGGTATCAAAAGCTGCCGAAAGATCGAGCAAAACAAGAAGAGACACTCTACCCATGTCTGCATTCCTAAGTAGGTCGTTGTATACCCGAAGCAATGCTGACTCTGTGGAGTGATTAGCTCTAAAGCCAGACTGGAACTTACTAGCAAGGTGTGAGGTTTCGATATACGAGTTCAGCTGGTCTGCCACGACCCGTTCCAGTGTCTTTGATAGGAATGGTAGAAGGGAGACTGGGCGGTAGTTGCTTAAGTTCTCTTGGTCTAGTGTAGCTTTCTTGAGAAGTGGCCTGACTACAGCTTTTTTGAAAGGTGCTGGGACCTGACCTGAGGCTAATGACATATTAATGATGTTGGTTATGCATGGCAGCAGCAGATCAATGCAACGTAGAGCAGGAGCAGGACAGTGGGAATAGGGTCCAGTGGACTTGTTGTCTTCTTTGATTGAGATACGAGCTTTAGGACTACATCACTAGTGACCTGTTTAAATGCAGACATTGAGGCGCAGCAAGGAACAGCATTCTAGTGGGAAGGTTGTCATCGCAGGGATGGATATCCTGATTTTGTCTATCTTCTGCACAAAGAATCGAGAGAAGCGATCGGCTAGATCATCACAAGGATCATCAGGTAAGGAGCTAACCTGGGAACGGTTGAGGAGATGGTTTATTGTCGACATCAGCATTTTTGGATTGTGCATCTGTGATTCAACAATGTTTCTATAGAAGCTAGACTTAGCCTTTGCTAGGATCGATTGGTACGACCTACAGTAGTCTTCATATGCCTGTCGATGGACAGTTAGTCGGGATCTATTGTATGCCTTTTCAAGCTTTCGTTTAGTAGACTTGGCTAGTTTAATGTCTGTGGTAAACCATAGGCCGTCTGGGCGGGGGCGCACAGTGCGCTTTGTCAAAGGTGCAAACTCGTCGAGCGTGTCAGCTAGTGTCGTGTTGTAGCAATCTACCAGTGATGACAGATCGGAGGGAGGACTGAGCAGCAAAGGTGAAGCAGATATGCTCGCACGGACAGCATCGATGTCAAGGGTCTTGAGGTTTCGCGATTCACAGGTTATTTTAGAGGAGAATGTGGGCACACACTGTAGATTGAATGAGATCTGCATGTGGTCAGATAAGCAGGATTTGGTGATAACTGGTGATGACAAAATGACTCTTACACGGCAGTTACTAATACACGAAATATCAGCCATCGATATGCTAACATTTGCAGCGTCAATTATCGGACCTAGAGTCACATGTGAGTCGAACGGTAGTAGTGCCTCAAAATAGCAACACTAAGACGACTGCTAAGACGATCACACCGATCTGCTCCAGGCTGCTGCAAGGCCAAGCTGCCAGAGCAGTCATCTACAGAATCAAGTATTCAAAAATACTCTATAAGAGTAGTTTCAATGACTGCCAATGCAATTGCTGACCTCTTCAACCAACAAGGAGCTTCCCGCTGGTCGGCTACTGTTGTCTTGAGTACAGTTTGAAAAATGCAACGTAAACGCAGCTGAATTGAGGCATAGATGTTGCACCACATAATCCGACTCCCGCTCCTCACACCACACTAGCCAGTAATAGAACATTCGGCCCTCAACCTAATATATCTACCCCTACCGGCGACAGATGCTACCAACGAGAGACAGCAGCAGTCAAACGAGTTGAGTTTAACGCCGAGTTTACAGACTGCCTAGATCACAAAGCGGCGCGAGAGAAAGCTTCGACGACAACCATACACCATATCGCCTAGAGCAGAGCAGACAATTGTTTTCGCTGCACGCACAGAGAGCGTTGTCGAAAATAGGAGCCGATAGCGCAAAGTCAACGATGTGCGTAGCGCCCGAGACTCAGCCGGAATGGGAGGAGGCTGGTGCTCGTGGACGTTGCCTCCTGCTGTAGAGTGGGTGGGTACACCTCGAAATTACTGGAGAAGGCTACCATCTATACTCAGCGCAGTGCGACTGAGCGGCGGAGTGAGACGTCCTGATCGTCAGCCGGCCGCTTCGAGTCGAGCAGCGATAGCAGTAGGGCTGAGACAGTGTGCACCTAACGCCGCCGCGCGAGGAATACGACGACAGCAAAGCGAGGCAAACCAAGCTCTCATCGCATGCGCGAACAGAGAAAGCATCTCTGGAGTCATAACATGGGCAAACTCACCTTTTCTACACGGTTCACGCTGCACCTGAGTCCCGTACTAAATCGTAGCTACTAGGTCACAGTCAAGTCCGTAGAACTTCCGGTTTCTGAGAACGGGCCTCGTTTTCGCCGCAGCAGACGCGACGAACTCATTTTTATGGTATCCATCTCAGAGCACTGTGCTCATAGGTGGCTATAAATACTACGCTCATAGCTAGCTATGTACACTAATGCTTATAGCAGAGTAGATGGCTTGGATGAACACTGCGCCCATAGCAGAACAGTCCGAGCCTCCTGTAGGCATTCATTAAAACAGGTTATTCGCATTGGTAATTACTTTTTAGTAGGTTTTTGATACTGAAAATCTTCTCAAGAGGAGGACGTAGGTAAGCTTCTTAATCAAGGAACTCGCAGAATACAGTTGCAAAATGGCGTCAAAGCATTTTTCTACAGCCACGATAAGAAAGAGAGCTTGAGAGAGAGAACGGCAGTGCGGAAGTGCCGAATCTGAATACAGTAAGGGTCAGAGTGTTATTTAGTTTGTTGTTGCTATCGCAGGCCAATTTTGTCCGTCTTCTGGCCTAGTCCAGTGTCAAACAATGGTTCCAAGCAAACCAGCCTAGTTCCTAGCCGCAGCTGCAGATTATTTAATACTTAAGGTTTCATGGCTAATCTATTAAACTAATATATATAAATATTCATGGGAATATATAACTCAGTCTAAATGCTATAGAGACTGGAAAATTCATCTCCATTACAGCAGAGATTGGTATGTTGTATCACCGATGCCTAAGATTAAAATATCAATTTTTATCACACACCAGCCAAACAAGTAGGAAGATAATTTGCTGCCTCGCAACAATGGTGGTAGGCAAATGCGAACTCGTGGCCTTGAATCTTTTGAGGAGGGCTGAAAAACTTAGGTGCAACAACAAACCGTGAAGTTTTATGAGGATTTGGTGCTGAGCTTTGTTCGTCTACGGGTCAGCCAACATGAACCAGCCTCTACCAAACTTTTTCACGATCTCCCGTCCGAAGTTGCAAGGTAGGAGATTGCAAGAGGAAAACGCCGTTGTGGCATTTCTAGCTGCCCTTTTAGCCGGCAGTTCACCTGAAATACGTGAAAATGATGTCACACTTTGATGCAGATGTCCAAGGTATTGAGTAACTACGGACAGGTAAGGTAAATTAAGTTGTGGTCTATTGCATAGGCAGTGCTTTGCTGGCCAATAGACTGACGTTACCTGCGTCACATCATCTCCTAGATTGACAAATTTAAAAAGAAACTAAAAACGCATCTATTTATTACAGCATTTATTTGGTCCCGTGATTCTTCCTGTGTGTGCTTGTGCGTGCTGACGCTGTGCATGTTGCCGCTATTCATGCTTGCATGCTGACTTTGTGCATGTCGCCACTAATCGTTCTATTTTTGATGTTTATTGAGCATCCAACCACTGACCATTCGATCATGGTTGATTTGCAGCAAATTTAAAGTGCCTAGAAGGAGACTGATTTTTCTGAGGATGCTATATCAAAAGAATTATTATAATCATATCTTGGATTGAAAATGCTTTGCAAACAGAGCTGAATGAGAGTGCCTTACGATTTCCAGGTAATACGGCGTCATGATATGAACACTATGCTCATAGGAGACTAGATGGCTTGCAATGCACACTATAGCTGACTATCGTGGCTCAAAATGAGCACATGGATATAATGTCTCGTATTTCCTTTCAATAACTAACACAGGGTGTCTGTAGTGATGCGTTTCAAGGTGGATGAGTTCTGCTGCTTTATAGTGCAGAACTGCAGTTGTGTGGACCGTATAACTTTGGAAGCTGAACCTAACCCACTGCTCTGACTTGTGCACTTGACAAAGCTGCAGTAGTAGGTCCTCTTGCATGTTCCACTCCACCAAAACTCCCCACGCTCTTTAGCGAGGTTTTCTGGCAACTTACCATCCATTCATGTTACAGCTGAGTTAAGAGCTTGATTTATTAACAATGCAGCGTTTGAAAAACATAAACCTTTCTGTGCAGTTCTTCATTAATGAATGTTATAATCCGTTCTAGGTTGTACTGACCCAGGCGGTGTCAAAGATGAGTACTGAGTGCAGTGCAAGGTGTGATTTGTTGGCACCTGGGTAGCCGATCTGAGAAGCGTGTGCCGTTATTAATTTAGTGCTCACTGCTTTCTTTCATTTCTAATTGCAGATTCGTCTAGAATCTCGAGCACAGAAAGACGCCTAACAGCAGATTTTTTAGAATAACCTGCAATTTTATTTATTTTCTACTTACATTAAATTCCATTCCATTAACCCTTTTGAGTCGGAGCTAAGGCATGCTTTTATGCAAGCCTGTATATGTGCTTGCTTGTTGGCTAACAGTGTTAGATCGCTTGTTGTTCATGGTTGTGGTCGTATATCCTCAACGTGTGAGCCGTTGCAGCTTAGTCATTCCTTTCGTGAAAACGTTTTCCTGATTGATAAGATTTGAACTGTTTCGTGTGACTGTGCATTCTTCATTTTAATAGTAGACCTTGACTTAACTAAGTGATAAAACGTGCAATGTGGCACATGAGTTCCACTGCAGCTGCACTCTATCCAAAGTTATTTTAAGGCACAACTGATTGTTTTACTGATGTTTGACGAATGAGTACTATCCCCACTTGTTAGGCAATTACTCAACTGGAAATCGGCAGGACGAAGATCGAATATTGAGTTGAGTATTGTAGTAAATGCTCGTTTAACGTACTGGCAAAATTTCATGCCATTGAGCTCACGAGTTCCCTTGCAAACGGGCTTGAAAGACCATGGCTACCACGGCAATCCGCAGCTATTCACTAGAATGTAAAGCAAATAAAAATTGCATAATAAACTACAGGTGCACCCACAGAATTGTGCACCATTGCACATGAGCATTCGAATGAAATGAACTGTAGTGTCGCTATCGGTTTTATTACCCTATTTCCCCAGGTCTCTGCCTTAAATTTTAGGAGAAATTGCAGACACAACTACGCGAAACTGTATGGGTGCACCTAAAGAAAAGTGAAATTTAATATGCAATGCACATTCTAGCTTCGCATGGACAATTTTCCTTGGATTTGAGGTACATTCCATCGGATTGAGGTGGATTGCTGTAGTGGCTAGCATCTTTGGAGTCTATTTGCATGAGCTGATTATCACAATGGCATGAATATGGTAGTTGCATCTTTAAAAAATGTAATGTAATATTCACATCACATGAAATTTAAGCTACGTGATATCGATTTCTGGTTAATGTTTGCTTAATTAGAGTTGATTGAGGTGGCTTGTGGTGACTCTTTTAATCCTTCTATACGTGCTCGTGCTTATGCTTGTAAGAGCATTGGCATGTGCATGTGGGCCTGTCATATGTACCCACGTTTGTGTATATTTTTTTGACATGAGTGTTGATAACAATAATAATATCCTTGATAAAGCGCTTTCAGAGAACTCAATCTCATTCTAGTCGCTTTTCGTTTGCAGTTTTATTACACGTGTATTTTTGCCGGCTCCTGTTTTAATGTGAACGCTTGCCTGTGTGTTTTTTGTTTCAATAAGCAATAACAAAAGAAAAACCAATCCAAGCCACAAACCAGGCCGCCAGATTAATCAAGCCATCTTATCATTTTTTTTACTAGCAGCACAAGGAATTCCTGCCTTTGGGGTTGTATCACTCCTATCCTAGTAGCTCAAGCACCTTCAGTTGCTTGCCTCAAAATACGCAGGAGCTTAACGTATCTGCCTGCATGCGTGTATGAATGCGTAAGCAGGTGTGTGCATGTTAGTGTGTGCCCAAGCGTGCGTTCGCTTTCATTGGCGTGCGCTATTGCATATATGTGATCGTGTGAGTGTGTGCGTTTGCTGATGTTTCTAACTCGGTCCGCATGAGCCATTGTTTATGTACGGTTGCCTGATGTACTTTCATTTAGAGCCGCGCACGTTAATTTATTATATGCTGTATGCTGATCGGGTTTACAACATTAATGCATGTGCTCAGAGGCATGCTAGTGGTATGTGTTCCGGTATCAAGGTTTTAGAGCTAGCTCATTTTGCTTTTTCAGTGCTAGTATCTGCAGCAGAACGTGTTTACTCTCCTTAAAAGCACCTTTAACTCTCTTTAAAAGCACCTTGCCTGATTGTTTTTCTGAGGAGTCAGTTATCTCTTAGGCAGCCGGCTAGAGCAGAAGACTAAATGCACACGTACTTCGATGGCTCAATATGTTGTTTGAGGTTATTATATAGGTTGCTCTGGTATTGGGGCAAATGCAATATTAAAAATGTCTGACACACTCACAAATATGCTTCCTTATACCGCTTTAGCAATAAGTGGGCAACAAATTCTGTATGCAGTCATCACAATACAAATGAAATGACGGCATGATCCGAGGAAATGCCGGAAAGTATAGATAGAAAGTATATGCAATAAATAGGATAATCACCAAGTAATTTTATGTGTATAGGCCTAAGGCATATCAAATATTGTCGCGGTGACCGTCAGATGCATTTCAGTTGCTGTGCGATTAATTCTCCAGGCAAATAAAGCACCATTTTGATAGCACTTAATAAAACTGAAGAAAAGCTCTAAGAAATATTTCATTACTAGGAAGAAAGTGAGTTTAGCAGGGGCGTGTCAGTATAAACTAATATGCCCACTTATTCAAACTTGATTGCTACTTTTATTTGCTTGAAAATGTGGCTGCAGTACACTAAGGCCATAGCCCACACAGCAAACCAAAAATCGTTCATTAGACAGAAGCATGGTAAATAACATCTATTTATTTCTGCGAATTGCTCAAAATAGTTGTATGAATCACGACATACCAGAAAAAGAACATGGCTTCGGAAATTTAAGTATACCAGCACACTAGCTCACATACAAGCAACAATATTTTCCATCTGGAATCTAACAAACGTGAAAGCTGACGCCTAAACTCATAAACGATCACGCAAACTTCTTTCACTTATCTGTTCATTCAAACGCAAGCTATCACGTGCTTCACTAAGCAAGCACTAAAAAAGGCTCTCTCGCACGCAGAAGACGTGCAAGCACAGCACCTATATAACGTCACCTCTATGCTATACCATTAAAATAGTTGGACACATAATTAGACAAAATGCAATCCGTTTGGAAACGCCGAACCTAGACGTGCATGCAAAACGGACATGTACCCCTAAAGACAGGCAAACACAAAAAAGCGTACACACATGTTCATTAACACTATCCAAAAATATATATTTTCTTAGGTATTCAATTCTTAGTAGTTTTGAGGAATAGCGATCACAACTTCCATGTAAACATGTTATTTTATGCAATAAGGTAATTTTAAATATTGCTTACGTCTTAATAATCAAAGCGTATCAAGCATATCTATCCTCTATACTCGTTTTCTGAATGAGCTACTTATTTCCAAACACTGATCTACAAATGCTTTTGCTTTACAAGGGCTACTTGCTTGGGGAAACAATCCTACCCCCCCCCATCAGACAACCAATCTCATCAACCTTGCACCCGGATCAGGCTACAGCTTCGTTAGCTAGTAATTTGGTTAACCAATGCGGTACCTTTGTGGAGTGGAATCTATGACTTAGGACTTGGGGTGGAGGCCAAAGATAGCCTTAATCAAATGCACAACTGCAAGATTGTTAATACTTTGGGCTTGATATAGTAATCGAAATACTAGTACCACTGACAAGAATACTAATAGTTACAACTACTAATACATTTCATCATCCTGCAGTTATAATTTCGCACCTATAGTCAGAAGATAAGCTGCCGATAGTAAATTAATTAATTCTGTGAATGTACTGCTAAGAAGTTCAATACACGGCGGTCTAATCTCTGTGGTACGTGCTTCTGTCTTATTCGGAGAGCTCTGCGGCCAATTGACGTACACTGTCCCGGATGTCCTCTGCTGACGGATGTCCTGTGCTCACCTTCCCGGCGCCTCTCATTCGCGAGCTCCGAGCCTACGTCTAGAGGCACAGCAAACACGATATTGAGGGTAATCTCAGGGAAATTCTCAGTCAAATGCGTCGCCGAGATGCCTGGGATCTGCCCTTTGGCGCGAGCGGCGAGATGCAGCCATTCGAGTCCAGAGCGTGTCCAGCGTTGGCCGCGTCTCGTGTAGTAGCTGCTGCCCGGGTCAGTGGCGATGCTCTATGGAGCTCTCATTCCCTCGGTGCTCGCAAGTACTGCTGTAACTCTCGTGCGTGCAGCGCCGCTCGAGCACGGCCCCAAGCTCGAGGAAGAAACATCTCGCTGCTCAGTCGGGAAGCTCCATACAAATACTGTACCGTCCATTGGCGAAGCAAATTGACAGACGAGGAGCGTCTCTCCCACTTCTAGCTCTTTCTACAAAAGTGACAGCGTGTCTGTGGTCACTGTCGCCTATCCGACGCAAATGCTCGATCTTAATCGAGCGCGTTTCATACTAGTCACTCAATCAGCAATATTCGAATAAAACAGCCTGAGTATGAGGTGACCGGAAAGGATATGGAATCGACTGTGTGGCTACGACTTTGACGGCTGCTTGCTTAATAAAGTGAACCTTACCCTGGAATGCTCTCTTTTATCAGTGGTCAGTTTGGAGCTTGAACTTGCAATACCAATTCTGATTTTACACTGAACGCTGCATTCGAAGATGACACATAAAACGTGGATGCCCACACATCACTTCCTAGAAAGCGGTGTCAAACCATCTTTATTTAGTCAACAGCGCGAATGAATCACCCAGAGACACGCTATCACAAACGGCAATGCAGCGTAGTTACTATTAGGCGAATCCCACTCATTCAATGAGCGAAATTAGCAATATTAAAACCCACAGAGTTTAGTAGCTGTAGTTGAGAGATATTGCACCTTTTACGTTTCGACGTTTCAGTGGATAAATTATAGTTGGTATTTATTAGATTTAAAGGGGCAAAAGTTAAGTAGTCGCTAGGCTTCTGCTCCATTTCAAAAAATGCAAGAGCCTTCTGCTTCTCTACGATAAACTCAAATCATTAATATAAAACACGACAAGGCAGCTTGTTCAAGTTGTAGATGCTACACGTCTAAGCACTCAGTCCAGTATGGGGCTTTCAAAATTCCAACTGTCCACATCCCACTTCTCCGCTGACGCCGAGGTCGCCCGCTTCCCTCCGAGTCCCTACTCACTGACATTTTGTATGACAGCAGGTCTGCACTGGTGCAGCTCTCAGCCTAGCCGCGACGGGAGCCCTTGCCTTACGGGGGTCGACTAGGGCGCCTAGTACAGACCTCCCAGCTCCTGATCCACCTAGCTCAGGTTAGAATGGAGCTGTATGCAGGCGATGCGGTTAGGAGATGGAGCGACTAATGTGCTTGCCTTAGCGGGTTCGACTAGGACACCTAGTACAGGCCCGGTTCCTGGTCTACCTGCTAAAGTTAGAATGAAGCCTGGTGCAGATGATGCGGTCAGGATGTACACCGACTAATATGCTGAAGTAAAAAAAAGCAGCTACGCGCGAGTTCAGGAGTTTAGAGGAGAGAGAATATAATGAGACGACTGACAGGGCTCGGGGCTGCAGCTTGGGTAGTCGATCAGAGACTCCGCCTCGAGAGCTCCGCCTCGAGAGCACGAGAGACGAACCTACGGCGACGGACAGCTAAGTGCATCTTAGACTGCGCAGTTGTGCTCTGCCGGCTACTCAGTTAGCTGCTCGTATCTCGGGGTGCTGTAGCGGCCCGCCTTCGGGGTGGGGGACAATCGAGGCGCGTAGGATAGTTTATTATACGCGGGCTTCGGGAGTTCGCGAAGTTAACCCCGTCGGTCCGGTGAGCGCCGCGTAAAGCGCTTGCGCCGGCGCGTAACCACTACTAACAGGCCCACAATAAACTGTTGTTTTCGGCACCTAGTTGTGGCCGCCTGTGTTTTAACCGCACTGCAGCGCTGCATCACACGGTCCACCGGCAGAGAACCGGGGGACGAGTCTCTCTGCGCGGTTACACGTCTATCCCCCGAGCTTGATGCCCTACCAAGGCGGCGAGCTCGTTTGATCCGAGAGACTGGCGACAAATATCCTGCTCAGAACGCTCACCCCACTAGCAAAAGACTTAAATTAAGGTAAAGTAAATGTCATCTTATCACACAGCCTCATTTCATAATGCGGCTGAATGAAGGTCCTCAGCGGCTTTTGCCACCGCTTGCAGCGGGTAATAAAAGATCGCCCTCTGCAGGACTCGAACCCAAGACCTGGGTCGTTAAGAGCGAGCATCTTCCTCCTAGGCTAAGTTCCCCTGTTTAAAGCCCAACGCTGACGAGTTTTTACTCCGGCCGAACGGCTTTAAACCGAATTCTCGTCGCGCATCCGGCGTCGACCCCTCAGCAAAGGCTCGACCAGCTCACGCTTGCTGGCTGCAGTCGGCCGAGCTTCGCGGCACAAAAACACCAACAGTTACGCTTGTGGCCAAAGTAAAGTAGAAGAGCGAAGGTCAGTTGATTCAAAACACTTACTTATGCAGCAGAGAAGAGCTGCGGCGACAATATCTTCCGCATGCAGCAGGCAATACAGGATCGCCTGCTACAGGACTCAGGCCGAGGGTCGTCAAGTCCGATTACTTTATTTAGCTGCTCAGATCCAGGGCGTGAAGCCTAAAAGCCTAGTGCCGGACGATGCCTGAAAAGTGATTGATACACATTCTCACGCTAGAGATTTAGTACAAGCCCTAATAGCCAGCATTATCCGAGCCTGCCTCGCAGCAATATCAAGAAGTCATTCTGAGTCCATCGTAGAGAAAAAAAACTTACGGTCACATTACATACTTCGTAGGTAAAGTAATGTACACTAGGTAAAAGGAAGTACAGTACAGCTGTAAGAAGTTATAACTGCTATTTGACCGACCTCAGCGGAGCGTGTAAAAGCCGAATTAGTTTCATTTCGCCAAAGAATATCCCTGTGAAATTTATTACCGCATGGAGAGGCATTTTAGATGACTCAATGCTCAATTTTTATTGCAGATCGGCTCTTTGGCATGTTTATGCCGTAGGTTGAGGTTTATATTTTGTGGCTTAAACTTAGGGTTGTACGTGTACGTCACTTTTATGGCAAGCTGGGCTTTGGCAGTTTTAGGGTTTTATGTTATCTCAGATCAGCGGTTAGTCAGTTTGTATGTTATTGCAGGTAGCTCAGGGCTTGGTGATAAGCGTAGATTGCCTACACACAGTGGTGTACCAAGGGAGGGATATACCCTCGGGCGCCCGATCCGTGGGAGGGGGTGCCACAATGGGCGCCTATTACTTTTGAAAACAATATTTATATCATTCCTAGCGAAGGAGGGTGCCGTCTGTGTAGTTTGTCCCCGGGCGAACGATATCCCAGGAACGCCTCTGACTCCACGTGGACTTGAGGTTTTTACGGCAGATAGGGAAGGTGATGGATAGCCCAAAATTATATAACGAGACGAAGCACCCAGTAGCGAGAGTTTAGCTGTGATCAAATTTTGATTTAGATAGGGTCTGGGGAGGCAGGAGGACCGGTTTCAGCGGAAGGCAAAGTGTCCGAGTTCGCCAGAGTGCCCGAGCAGCCGAGGGTTAGTTTAGACAGGTGGATCTACGAAGCTTGTATCAGCTGAGCTAGGCAGCTAGTGGACCAGCCGGCGACCTGCCGGGTTGACTGGCTTTGGCCACCTTATGACGACGGCAGGAGCTCCGAAGTCGGGTGTGTGGCAAGAAGCTAGAGAGGTGGACAGCGAATGACAAACGCGGTCGTACACGCACGCGCGGTTTCGTTAGCCGTGCCTCCTAGAGCTAGTTGTTACTATAAATGGGTGGAGTGGCTGAGAGTTCTAGCACCCGTCGCTTGCGATCGTGCTTAGGACGAAGAACTCAAATGATTGAGATGCTTTTCGCTTTTTAAGTGCATATCTTATCTGAAGCCTACATATCCCGTAAGATTTAACACAAGTTTTGAGAAGAATCGAGCTCAACTAAAGTTTGAAATTTGTCCTGTGTGCATATGCGTGCTGACACTGCATGCTGCCACTAACCACATTTGCATGCTGACCCTGTGCATGTCACCAGTAACCATGTTATTCATTTGTTTGTTTATCAAGCATGTTTTTACTCACCATTCAATTGCATTTCCCTTTGCAGCAAATGTAAAGCGCCTAGAGAGAGATTAAGTTCTCTGAGGGCGCTTTAGCAAGTGCATTATTATTATTATTATTATTATGAGTAGAAATATAAAGCACACGTGCGAGTGAGAGATAGATAGATAGAGCGTGTGAGACAGTGAGCGGGACAGAGAGAGAGATAGAGAGGTGGAGAGAGCGAGCGAGAGAGAGAGAGAGAGAGAGAGAGAGAGAGAGAGAGAGAGCGAGAGACAAGGGTAGAACGACTGCACCCACACAAGTTCGTGTAATTGCGCCTACGCTTTCGAATGCAATAGCTTCCGATGGCCCGTGACGCCGTGCAATTTTGAACTGCGATACAATCGCCGTTTCCACACACACTTCATGCAACTTAAGTTTTGATTCGACATTATAGGAAACAGTGCTCCGGGTAAACGAACGAAAATTCATAGAATAGCACATGGGCATTCTTATGCTATTACCTCAAATGATTTGGACTAGCTAGCCTTCGAACGTAATCAAACTACAATACAGCCGTCATTTGCACAATAAGTGTTGAGCAATTGCAGTTTGATTTCATGCTGTAGCTATCCGTGTTTCGATATCACCAACCACATTTTACGACATTGTAGCCCAAGCCAGTTCTCCTGGACTGGCCTCTAATGGCCAGGCCCTTTCTGCATTTTCGAACTGCGATAACAGCTACTGTTCCCACAACAGGTTTAGTCGAACTGCAGTTTTGATTATTTATTATGAAAAAAATGTTCCGAACTTAATAAATTGTATGCGATTACGCTAATGCGTTACATCGCTCTGGACTCTGGCGGCCAGGGCCATTGGAGGCCATAGCATTAGAACACGATCGCCTGATGTCACGAAATATGGTGGGTAAACTTAAACACATTTATTAATGATGTGGCATCAAAACCATAGTTTGACATCACCTATTTCGGAAATGGCTGCTGTATCACCGTTGGAATATGTAGGGAGGCTGGTTAGCCCGGGCTATTGGAGGCCGTAGCATAAGCTTGTGCTGGCGAAATAGCATGATATTTGATGGGTCAAACTGGACCACCGCTTGCTATTATTTGCAATTGTAGTTTGATTGCCGTCACGCACTGCACAAAACACCAGCCAACGAGCAACACCACCAGTTTATTCGACAATGCACCGAGCCTGGGGAAGCTTCACGGCCCTCCAGCAGACTTCGTCCACTTCGGTCGTCGTAGGTACTGGAACGCTGCGTTCTGATTCGTTAGCATTGTTGCTAACGCCTAGCTGCGCTCCGATTGGCTAGCCGGTAGTCGGGAGGGCCACCCAGCCTAGTACTGGCAGAGAACAACATTTAGGTGCGGTACTGTCGCAGGCTAGGGTATGCATAAACAAAACCACATGCCCGCCTGATCTGGAGATCAATCTACAGCACATTCTCCACTTTTTGGCAGCAAGAAGGCTAAACAGTAAGCACTTAGTCCTCATAGCGTGCATGTGGTCTCAGGCCATATCTTGGCTGTAGCTGTCTGCTGGGATCGTCGGCTCTGGCCACATTACCAGGCCCAGCATCGGAGTGTTCGTTAAGGAGTTTGTTGGCGTTCGGTACTGGTCTGATGACAGCTATGTGGCGGCGGATTCCATCAATTTCGACTCACAATCCTTCCGCCGGGGCAGTAACTGTCCCCTGAGGCCACTGAGTGGTGCAACTGGCTCCAGGGGGTTTTACGAAAACCCGCTGACCCTGAATCAAGTCATTTCCGCCAGAGCTCTCTGTGCGAGGCTCGCGAGCCATCGGAGGTTTCCATTCGTACGAGAAAAGCTGGGTAGAGTGTCTCTGCTTGTTTTGCTCGATCTTTCGGCAGCTTTTGATACCATCAATCACAAAGTTTTTCTAGAGCGCCTCTCATCTCGCCTGGGCATCACTAGCACTGCTCTGCAGTGGTTCAGGTCATATCTCAGTGGGAGACCTCAGAGTATTGGCGTGAATGGACAAAGATCATCTGAAGTACCTCTGAAATATGGAGTACCTCAGGGCTCCGTGCTAGGTCCGGTTCTTTTCACGGTTTATCTCTCCCTCTTGTTGATGTGATTGCCAAGCACAATCTAGGCTTTCACTTCTATGCGGATGACATTCACTTGTACCTTTGCTTTGATCAAACTTTTCAACCCAGCCCGCAAAGTCACCGCTCCCGTCAAATTGATTGACGATGTGGCTGAACTTTGTGTTCTCCATTACTGTCGAAGTAGCTTGTAGTTTGATTGCCGTCGCGCACTGCGAAAGACACCGCAATAAAAACCAAAGTTGCACAAAGTTTATTGTTAAAATTGAAGGTGTTTTACAGTTGGATTACTAAGGGCTGTCATTTGGGCTGGGCCATCTGAGGCCATAGCCTGAGAACGCACAAGGGAAATCCTAGGGAAGGTCAACTTGGCACACTGTTCTTTACAATTTTGAATCAAAACTGCATTTTTTCACGAAACTTTTCGTGGAAATGGCAGTCGTATTGCCCCTTGAATGTGTAATTAGGCTGGCGGACCTGGGTCATTTGAGGCCTTAACTCGAGAACGCGGAATCGCAGTGGCATGAATTTGGTGCGGAAACCTGTAGCACCGTTCTGCATAATTTCGAATCAAACCGCAGTGTTTTGACGTTTATTGAGGAATGGTAACTGTATCGCAGTTATACGTGGGACCCCAGACATTCCATGGCTGCAAATTAAAGCTTGGATTTACACGACGACCTCTTAGCTGTCTGCCAATGTATATGTCTGCCAAGTAGTTGATTTATTGTACCATTAGAGAAGAACAGTCATTGGCCAATTCGTCGAAAGAAGCAGGAACATTCGCTACGGGAACGACGCTAAGAGCTAAAATTATTTCAACTTGCATTCGCAAATTGTCATCATAAAATCTTGTTGCAAGATTGAAATCTTGAACCTTGCGGCAAAGATTCTGTCCAAGATCGAGCAAGCATCTAACTAGCTACGTTCCAGGAAAGATGGTTGAACAGATCTTCTGAATGGCTTTCTCAAAATTTGACATAATATCTGCCTGATTTAGAGCTTGCATTATAATGCATGACAAAACTGGACGTACTATTAATACACCCAAACCAGCCGAAGAATGCAATATTTGTTTCTTTTCATTTTAATAGTAATTGTTATCGAAAAAAAAGCCAGTTTAATAGATTAAATAACGTATTAAAAAATTAAGATCATAGCTGCCCGGATTTTTTCTTGCACCTATTTATCGGAGTTGCTGGCATTTCGAACGTTTGTTGGCGCGCTTTTGTCCAGAGAGCGCTTCTGTCAGGGTGTCCCACAATGCTATGTAGTTCATGCCAAGCTAAGGCAGTGGTCTTCAGCACAAACATCCTGTGTAGACAACTTGCTGAATTAGGACTGATGCACAGGTTATCAAGCACAAGCCACTGTTGGCTGTGGCAAAATGTGCGCCAAAAAAGCAGGGATAGATTTTGCCTGCCGATACGACCAGACTGGACGACTGCTCATTGGAGCAAAGTGTTGTGGACGGGTGAGTCAAAATTAAATATCTCCGCCTGCGCTAAAAGGAGGAGGAAGAACGCTTGCCACCGAATGAGTGAAGCTCACGCTGCAAGGGTGCCTGCAAGTACCGTAAAGTTCAGTGGTGTAGGTGTAGGTAGTTTGGGGTTTCTTCTCATTTTCCAGCGGTGTGCTACTGAACAGGTATCAAATAATCATTAATCAAAATGTCTATCCGGACATCTGGCTGAATATTGACTTGCCTCCTGCTTTCAGTATTAGCGGTCTTGATTTCGGTTGGCAGTGTGGCCACAGTACAAAGCACACAACAGTGGCAGTTCAAGAGTGTTTCACGAACTCCTTAGAGTATGGCTTCGAGCTACTAGGGGTAATTCAGTTGCAAAGCCAAATCAAGGACTTGAACTCAATTGAACATCTGTGAGACCAAAGGGATTGCACTCTGAGGGCCAGAGGTCTTCAGTGCATAAATGCCGATGACTTCTTCGAAATTTTGAATCTTTGAAAATTTAAAATGTTTCAATTCTCCCAGTAACGTATTGGACACAATGTAAAGTCAATGCCATGGCGATTGTTTGAATCTATACAAAATCGTGTTGTCGGGACTGGTTATCGATTTTATCCAATGGATTTCATGTAATTATGTATGTTTTTGCTTTTCTGAATTATGAAAGTGCTAACCTCTTATACCCAAGCACAATCTTAGTGCATTGTCTTGACTAAAATAGTGTGCTGTTAGCATGTGCACAGAAATATTTTAGCAATAGTCTATGTACATATTTATATCGTAAACATATTTATTAAACCATGTCCTCCCGAGAATTTGGCTACATATCTATATATATGTATAGATAAATATAAATATGTATGTATTAATGAGATTTAATCTATTCAAGAATTTTATTTGTCGCGATTGAATCGTTGTCTGAAAGGCAAGACTGGACGTGCAAATACACTGAGCACCACCAAATATGGATATGAATAAGAAATAGCAGAGCAAGTATACTGATAACATGTAGCAAATGCATAGACTTATGACTACTGCTCATGAGTAATATTCAAGAGATGTACAAAGCAGGCGAGCGAACAGATACTAGTGAGGCACCCTGGAGCACATGCATGTTGTATTTAACACCGGCCTCTGTTTTTAACAGCTGATCTGGGCGAGCATTCGTGACCTGAAAATCTTAAGGCTGCCTCGACATGACATTACTTCGAAGAATTAGCTTCCAGATGCCTGCAATCATAATACGGTAGCGGCACAAGCATTTAATGCAGAGGGAGAACCAGTAAAATTTTTTTGAAATATGCAGTTTATGGACTCTGGACAGTGACAGTCTCTAGAGCTGATCAGTCTGCGTCTCATATTCAGTACAGTTTTCGTAAGTTTGTTGAAAATCGATAGAAGTATACACACTGCCTTCCACATTATCTACTGATATGGGTGGCTCTGCGGTATGATCTTGGCAACGCTGTTTGCCAAAAACTTGAGAATTCCCATGCGAACTGTTCGCTGAAGGCGATGATCCGCCAGTCATATCCTGGTAAAGATGGTATGGTGGAGGGGCTAATGCGGTATGAGCGTAATTAGTAGTGGCTATTGCCATGGGTGGAATGTTGATGGTGGCTTCCTGTGCTTGACCAAACGCTGGTGCTGGCGGTTGAGCTGTGTAACCTGCATCGCATATATGTATGGACGCATCGCAACAGCACGTGATCGCATGCAGACAGCAGTGGGCAGATCGTATTACACAGCACCTGCCGTGAGTTTACAGGACAGTGAGCTGTGCATATTCGCCTGGGCCTTTAAGAACTTAGATGCTGGGCTGCGGCTATACAAAAGCCTTCAGGCTGTTTCTCGGTAAAACTAAATAATAGCTGTAGCTAGAGGAAACCACACAGTGTTATTCTAGCCTGGAGATGGGATGGTCAGACCACCTGCGAGAATTTATGTAATGTGACACAGAACTCGGAAACAACGAATGGATTTTATAAATTAGCTTCATAAACCCCATTCAAAAAACCCACAGTATGAACATGCAGAAGACTTTTATAATAATAATAATAATAATAATAATGTACTTGATAAAGCGCCCTCAGAGAACTTAATCTCTTTCTAGGCGCTTTACATTTGCTGCAAAGGGAAATGCAATTGAATGGTGCAACAGTTCCACAAATCTCGCTTCTGCAAACAGATGGGAAAATGATGAGTTCTGGTTAACGAGAGAGTTTGAAAGCACAGGTATCCTATCAGACAACTGGCATTATGGAAAGCTGCTTACGTTGGTCGTTTAGCCACTGTTTGCTTATTTCATTAATAAATCACTTAGCTATATGGTAATAGCTACTTTGAATGCAAAATTTGTACACCGATGCAGCTATACTGCAGATATAAGCAAGTCATCGGTAGATCAAAATATTATTGCTAGTGATTTCGCAAAAAACTTAAATGAGGGAGAGCTAATTAATAAAAGAGTGGGCATGCATCAACAGACCCTAATAGAGTTTTTCATTACGTCCAAAATGAATTTTGGTAAACATGTAAATGCATTTTTATATGAGGCTACGACCTTCTTTTAAAATTACAGTTTTTCTTCCTGTCACGTATTAAAGGTAGAAAGTCCATCCTTCCCTACCTCACTGGTGTAAACATTCCTTCCTGCTCTATTCCTTCTCGCCTCCAGAAATAGAGCGCTCTAACCTGGTTTGGTGTTCGTTGCAGAATTCTTCCGAAAGCCGAAGTTCTTGCGCATATCGTATACGGAAACGATACAGCTGAGACCTGTTTAAAGTTATTCTGATTATTATTTGACCGTAGCGCGTAAGAAATTACGTGCCTATGGATATCTAAACGCTTATCGCTTCTGGCTGCTGGGTCTCCCACGCGGGCGGCTGCCTTAGCTACGCAGGTGGCTAGTAACCTGCATGTTAGTTATGATCGTGAGCAGCTGTTATCGCTTCGTCATCGTAGATAAAATGCATTCCTAGATATTAATGTTGTTGCTAAGATTCATGAACTATGCATTAACAAAAGAAAAGCACCCGTAGCCGCCACGGTGGCCGGAACCAGCAGGTCAGACGCCACTCGTTGGGCGGGAGTCGCGAGCTGAGTACCAGCTCGTTTTGTATTCCTGGCATTGTCTCGAACCGCTCAGCACGCTCCCCCACATGCCTCACTGTAAATCTCTCTAACTTAGTGGTCATCAGGCCTGTTGTAACTGCATCGGCCAGACTTAACGCTTGCCTTTGGAATCCTCGCTCAATGTGCAATAAACCGCTGGTAATAAGCGACCTTATTTCTAAAAATAGTATCGACCTGCTCGCCCTAACTGAAACTTAGCTAAAATTGATTAACTTTCCGAGAATTAAAGACGCTACGCTATCTGGTTTCTCGTTCTTTCACACCCCTAGATCAATCAAAACTGGAGTAGGAGTTGCTATTATCGTGCTCTCGAAATTCAACTTCAAGCCATTTGCAGTACCCTCGAAGCAGTCTTTGAATCCATTGCCTTGGTCTTATCCGAAAATAAGCTACCGATAGTGGCATTAGTCTATCGCCCACCAGGTACAAAATCCTCCTTTATCTCAGATTTATCCGATCTCATTTCGATTCTGTGTGCAAGAAATCGATCCTACCTCGTTATGGGTGATTTCAACGTTCACATTGATAACTTATCTGACGCTTTCAGCACCGAATTTCGTACATTGACTGACTCATTGTCGCTTGTGGCTCATGTGCATGCCTCTACTCACATCAAGGGTCACATACTCGACCAGATTTTCTCATACAACTGAACTTTGTCATCACCAATTATTACCAAATCCTGCATATCTGACCACATGCAGATCTCATTCAATCTACAGTGTGTGCCAACCTCCTCCTCTAAAATATCCTGTGAATCGCGAAACCTCAAGACCCTTGACATCGATGCTGTCCGTGCGAGAATATCTGCTTCACCTCTGCTTCACCTCTGCTCAGTCCTCCCTCTGATCTGTCATCATGGGTAGATAGCTACAACACGACACTAGCTGACACGCTCGACGAGTTTTTACCTCTGACAAAGCACACTGTGCGCCCCCCCCCCCCGCCCAGACGGCCAATGGTTTACCACAGACATTAAACTAGCCAGGTCTACTAAGCGAAAGCTTAAAAAAAGCATACGAAAGATCTGGACTGACTGTCCATCGACAGGTATATAAAGACTACTGTAGGTCTTACCAATCGATCCTAGCAAAGGCCAAGTCTAGCTTCTATAGAAACATTGTTGAATCACAGATGCAAAATCCAAAAATGCTGATTTCAAAGATAAACCATGTCTTCAACCGCTCCCAGATTAGCTCCTTACCTGATGATCCTTGTAATGATCTAGCCGATCGCTTCTCTCGGTTCTTTGTACAGAAGATAGACAAGATCAGGTAATCCATCCCTGCGATAACAACATCCCCACTAGAATGCTGTTCTCCGATTCCTGGCTGCACCTCAATGTCTACATTTACACAGGCCACTAGTGATCTAGTCATAAAGTTCGTATCTCAATCAAAGAAGACAACAAGTCCTCTGGACCCTATTCCCTGTCCTGCTCCTACTTTGCACTGATTTGCTGCTGCCATGCATAACTTACATCATTAACATGTCATTAGCCTCAGGTCATGCCCTAGCACGTTTAAAAAAAGCTGTAGTCAGGCCACTTCTCATGAAAGCGACACCAGACCAAGAGAACTTAAGCAACTACCGCCCAATCTCCTATCTACCTTTCCTATCAAAGACACTGGAACGGGTCGTGGCGGACTAGCCAAACTCATATATCGAAACCTCACACCTAGCTAGTAAGTCCCAGTCGGGCTTTAGAGCTAATCACTCCACAGAGTCAGCATTGCTTAGGGTGTACAACGACCTACTTAGGAATGCAGACATGGGTAGGGTGTCTCTGCTTGTTTTGCTCGATCTTTCGGCAGCTTTTGATACTATCGATCACAAAGTTCTTCTAAAGCGCCTCTCATCTCATCTGGGCATCACTGGCACTGCTCTGCAGTGGTTCAGGTCCTATCTCAGTTGTAGACTCAAGAGTATTGGCGTGAATAGACAAATATCCTCTAAGGTACCTCTGAAATATGGAGTACCTCAGGGCTCCGTGCTAGCTCCGGTTCTTTTCACGGTTTATACTCTCCCTCTTGCTGATGTGATTGCCAAGCACAATCTAGGCTTTCACTTCTATGCGGATGACGCTCACTTGTACCTTTGCTTTGATCCCTCCCAGCCTTCGAGCACCTCAAATTCTCTCTACTCACTTGCCGCATGTATTGATGACACCTGCACATGAATGGCAGCACATTTTCTAAAACTAAACGATGACAAAACTAACTTACTAGTTATGGGCAAACCCAGTGCGATTCAGAAATTGGAAAGGCTGTCTCTCAAAATTGGCTCTGCCAGCATATCTCCTGTTGAATCAGCTCGAAGTCTAAGTGTCATATTCCAAAGCGACCTCTCGTTAGACGACCAGATCAGCTCCACAGTCAAATCTGCCTGTTTTTAGCTTCATAACATTGCTAAAATTCGGGCTTGTTTAGATAAGGATAGCACATCTAAGTTGGTCCATGCATTCGTGACATCCCGTCTCGACTTCTGCAACTCACTGCTTACTGGCCTAATAGCAAGTGCGATCAGGCGATTGCAGCTGGTGCAAAACTCAGCAGCTAGGCTTGTCTGTCGTGAGCTTCGCAGTTGCCACATGAATCACTGCGCGCCGACCTGCACTGGCTACCAGTCAAGCAATGGATTGACTTCAAGGTTTTGTCGCTCACTTTTAGGTCACTTCATATTTGGCACCAGCCTATCTCTCAGATATACTCCCCCATCAGGCCAAGCATCATACCCCAGCTTTTCGGAATCCAACAGTCTATAAATACCTCGTACAAACCTTAAATCCTTTGGAGACCGTGCATTTAGTTCGTATGCTCCCAAAGCCTGGAACTTCCTCCCGACCTGCGTCAGAACATCCCCTGACCTGACCACATTTAAAAGGATCTTAAAAACACACCTATTTAGCACAGCATTTAGGGGGTCCCTGTGATTCGTCCTTGATGTGCTTATGCATGCTGACACTGTGCATGCAGCCACTAACCACATTTGCATTCTGACCCTGTGCATGTCACCCCTAACCATGTTATTCATCTTGTTTGTTTTTCAAGCATGATTTTACTTACCATTCAATTGCATTTCCCTTTGCAGCAAATGTAAAGCACCTAGAGAGAGATCGAGTTCTCTGAGGATGCTTTATCAAGTGCATTATTATTATTATTATTATTTTTAATATTATTCGAGACCGGCCTCAAATGACTCCAAGCGAGTTGTGGACCTCTACCTGACTTCTCCGAGATATCTTCGGGAATTTGTGTGCTGTTACTGTTTATCAGTTGTCCTATAATAATAATAATAGTAATAATGTACTTGATAAAGCGCCCCCAGAGAACTCAATCTCTTTCTAGGCGCTTTACATTTGCTGCAAAGGGAAATGCAATTAAATGATAAGTAAAATCATGATTGAAAAACAAACAAGATGAATAACATGGTTAGGGGTGACATGCACAGGGTCAGCATGCAAATGTGGTTAGTGGCAGCATGCACAGTGTCAGCATGCATAAGCACATCAAGGACGAATCACAGGGACCCCCTAAATGCTGTGCTAAATAGGTGTGTTTTTAAGATCCTTTTAAATGTGGTCAGGTCAGGGGATGTTCTGACGCAGGTCGGGAGGAAGTTCCAGGCTTTGGGAGCATACGAACTAAATGCACGGTCTCCAAAGGATTTAAGGTTTGTACGAGGTATTTATAGACTGTTGGATTCCGAAAAGCTGTGGTACGATGCTTGGCCTGATGGGGGAGTATGTCGGAGTGATAGGCTGGAGCCATAGACTGAAGGGATCTAAAAGTGAGCGACAAAACCTTGAAGTCAATCCATTGCCTGACTGGTAGCTAGTGCAGGTCGGCGAAAAGTGGAGTAATGTGGCAACTGCGACGCTCACGACAGACAAGCCTAGCTGCAGAGTTTTGCACCAGCTGCAATCGCCTGATCGCACATGCTGGTAAGCCAGTAAGCAGTGAGTTGCAGAAGTCGAGACGAGATGTCACGAATGCATGGACCAACTTAGACGTGGTGTCCTTATCTAAACAAGCCCGAATTTTAGCAATATTATGAAGCCGAAAATAGGCAGATTTGACCGTGGAGCTGATATGGTCGTCTAACGAGAGGTCGCTTTAGAATATGACACCTAGATTTCGAGCTGATTCGACAGGAGATATGCTGGCAGAGCCAATTTTGAGAGACAGCCTTACCAATTTTTGAATCGCACTGGGTTTGCTTATAACTAGTAAGTTAGTTTTGTCCTCTGATATGTTACTCAAAACAGGACCTACTTATCATAAGGTGCACTGTCGTCATTAGTCAATGCCTACCGGCGGGCATTCTTTGGCGGGTCAGTAAGAAACTCCTTGCATCCTGCGTTTGCCCTACCGAAAGCTTGGTTATCAAACTATCGATTCGTAAGTTTAAAGCAATGATTAGCACTCGTTGCTGAATTGATATTACCTGCTATTGACTAGGTATGCCTCCAGGTAGACAGCATGTAGCTGTAGCTAGCTATGCGTTTGCCGTCCACAAGAGGCCTTCTGCACGACGGCGCCCATTGTGCTAAGATTGAGTAATGACATCCTCTAGAGCGTGAGCTAAAGTCCTTTTGTAGCATTTCACCAGTGGGGGGGGGGGGTCGATGAAAGATTGTGTAGAAAAGGTGAGTGCGGTCAGTGAAAGTCTTACTTCTCAGGCAATTTCTTCGAGATAATTTATTTCTCTTAGGGTGCAATCCACGGCGTAGTAATATTATTTTATCATCATTATTTCTAGGTGCACATTCGAACTCATGCCCATAGCAAGCCAACTAACTGATTTTCCTACAACGGTTTTATATCTCTTCTTGGAAGATTTTCCGGCAATAACGAATTCAGCAATGCGGCAGTAATGACAAGCCAAACGATTCTAGAAGAATGTGATCCCAAAAAATCCCGGTTATTTGATGCAGCCGCTTGAAATGGCTGCTTAAAACAAAACTCGAGAGTCAGTATATAGTGCTCCTATGACGAGGCTCACATTAGAAGTTAGTTTAAAATAATGATCAAAGACGAGAGGCCATGATCAGTAAGAACGAGAGCCAAAAACATTCGCCTAGAGCAATTAACAATACCAAGAACTGTTGTTTATGGGCTGGCAGCCTGCAGATTAAGCTACAGAATTGTTCTCAGCTCAGGGGTAAAATGACCAGCTACTTTTTAGAGATAAGTCCTGGTGCGAAACCTGAATGCATATTTGAAATTACTTAACAAAGCTGCTGTCATAACATCTGCTGTGGTTGGAGTCCCCAGACCGACCACTCACACTGGCTGCAGCAATGCACAAAACCCGGAATGTATGAGCGGCTATTAACAGTAGTTGCAAGTGAAGAAAAGATAGGAAAATGCAGATCAACCAAAAGCCATCTGCAGAGAGAGCAAAATGAGTGCTCTTGACACACCCAACCGGGCGGGTGCGTTAGTGAGCAGGGCAGTCAAGAGCTTGTCGCAGCACTTGATTTGGTAGGCTGGCATTAGTTCAAGGTCTAGGCCTACCCCTGGGAGGCAGCAGCCTCGCAACCAAATACCCGCCACACCCGTGCAGGCAAAGCTATGAACTAATTATTGACTTTGAAGTGCCTATTTCTGAATCTGAACAGAAAACAGACACGAGCAGTTAATCTGGTACCTCGTAACTATTTTAGTGTTACGCAAGAGTGGTTCGACTCTCGAAAAATTTACAATAAAATCATACTACATTACGTTTTCTTAACTATAAGATGGTATCTACACCGTGCGGAATCTTTATACATCATAAATCTCCTATGCCAGAGCAAATTTGTAGTCACCATAGCGAATCTGCTTTCAGAAGCATTCACAAAAGCCCCTATATCATCACAAAAAGTGCGTGTTTAGAATAGAAAATATGCTATTACCATGATCAGAGTGATTGCTATCCACAGTCTAATGATATGATAGGTAGATACCCGGTAAAATCAGTCAACAACATATATTTTCACTAGCAAACAAGAGTACTAGGACATAAACCTAACGAAGGGAGCCAAAGTGTGAAAAATGAAAAGGTTTTGTTGTAACTATTAATAAGGATGAATCATTCTAGTTAAATTACTTCTCTTGCAATGCGGTCAGCACTTACCTGTTGCAAAACTTTGGTTTAAGTATCCCACAGGAACAGTCATCATTGATTGGGATGGATTAGTATGTAACATTTGGTAACAATTGGTATGTAAGCTAGTTGTGGCAGGCTGCTGAACAGCATATGTCGGCTACAAAGATGGATATTTATCCATATAAGATGAACTCGTATTCTATTAGTGACTAAGACGGGTGCATAAGTATATGCATATATCATAGATGGGGCAAATTTGATACAAATTTGTGCATATACCAAATATACAAAAGCTGTGGCAGCTGGACCCAGATAAAGAGCTCCCACAGAACTGTCTCTGAGAAAACTATCACTGCTGCCTAGTACTTCACTGGGAGAGGTGCGACTTCGTCGGGCCCTAATGATAGAGTTTCCTTTTGTACAACGTAGCATGGCAAGCAGAAGCTATTAGTCTGAACTAAGTTACTCGCCCACGTTCTTTATCTGGATTCAGATCATTGAAACTTCTTAAGTTGGGTTCATTGTGAATAAGTCTAGGTAAAAAGTAGTTCCCATTTAATAAGATTTTAGAAGGCACTAGTTTAAAAAAGTAAACATAAATTTCATTGCAAATGGATGCTTTAGGCAGGCTGTGGGAACGATTGCGATTTCACCCAACCGTTTTACTTGGCCGGAAGAGTTTGTTGCAGGAATTAATCTCTAGGATTGTGGTTCCAATACCACTAGTTGGTAAGTTTCGACCAATTAAAGGCTAACCTGGGAGATAACTTCTTTACGTAAACACCTTTAGGGCAGATACTGTCTACATTAATACATCTTTAGTAACACTAGTCAACCATTTTTTTTTACAAAAGTCATGTAACTGAAATACAATTAGTCATTTCTTATCAATTTGTATGTGCTCAATACGAATACGATCAAATTGCAAAATTGACTCTACCTTTTTAATGTGTCTATCACTAAATGCATGTCCTTAGTAGTATGAATATGGTTTATACCTGTAAAAACGGAGTCTCAAAGACTACTTCTTCGATTTCTTCACCTGTCTCTTGCAGAGCTGTTCGCGAGCATCTCTGGGGAGTGTCCAGCAGTGGTCAGCCAGCATTATAGTTGACACAATTCTCTGGTATCGTTGTTCCATTGTTCAGATATCTTTATAATAACGTTCGCAATGTTCATCACCAACCATGTCACAGTTGTCAGGGAAGTAATATACATGGGAATGATGGAAGTGAATCTTCAGACATATATTCCAGCCAAGTTTCCGAGACTGTATCAGCATGTCTTATACTAGTTATTGGTAGTTTTGTGCCTCCACATTCGTGAGAAAGTTTTTAGACACTAAGCGAAAAAGCATTACAAGCTTGCTTCGCATCATCATGCTGCAAATTGATGAACCGGTCATCTTTGAAGAACGATCGATTGAGAGGACCCACATAAACACCTTCTTTAATCTCTGCTTCACTGAGTAGAGGCAGTCTTATATGTGGGTATCGGAAAGCTGGTGATGTCCGGTCTAGGTCAATCACGAAGTTTTTCATCAAACCTAGTTTGATGTGAAGGGGTGGTAATAGGATTCTCCATGCCTCGACCAGAGCTGGGTGCTGGAATTCTTTTCTCCAACTGCTACATTTTGTCTGCAAGTCCATTACTTCCGCAATTAGTGCAATTCCCTTGCTTGACCGTCCAACTCACATAAGAAACATTGATATTTTGTAAATCCTTGCTGCAGTCCCATTTGCCAGCTTTACTTGTTTTACGCAACGGAATTTAGTAGCTGCGTTAAGTTATCGTATGTCTCTTTCATGTGGACAGCATGCGTTACTGGAATAGATGGAAGCCGGTTTCCATTGTGCAAAAGCACAACCTTAAGACTCAGTTTCGAAGAGTCTATAAAATTCACAATTATTGTGGTTCGCGATTGATTTGTAAAGCGTTCACGAGGCCCTCAATATCGGAGCAGAATCCTAAATTACTTTTCTTTCTGAAGGAAGGCTCTAAGTGCTAGTTCCGCTTTCGATACAAAGTATTTGTGACATCTTCATCGGGAAGATTCCATTGTTGAAATCTCCATCCTATACACTCTGCCTTATTCTTTGATAAGTCAAAATCACGAATCAGGTCATTTGGTTTTTTCTGTGTTTTTCTGATGGGGTTGATGATGTACCACAGTGAAAATCGGGATCGCTGCATGTTGACGTACCTGGAGAAGAACAGGTCGGCTGAACCTTGACCTCATCAGATGAATCAAGAGAATATTCTGTTTGAGGTTTGGGAATAGGAAGTCGCTCACCACTTGGAACTGGTCTAAATATTGGATAGGCTATTCTCGACTTCTCTGCCTTCATTATTCCTCGGGAAAGAGGAGGAACCAAGCAGATGTAACAGTCATTTATGTGGTGGCTTGGCTCGCACCACACAATGGGAACTGCAAACCGTATTGACGGTCATTTGTTATTAAACCACTGTGAAAGTAGTGTGGTACATGTAGCACAGTATGTTTCCGGGGCCTAAGGCTGTTCTTGGTCACAAACCTTACATCCGAAGTAAAAATTATGTCTTTTGCACTTGAGAAGTGACAATTTCCTTTTGGTTGGAAACAATTTACTTCCCCACAAATATAGCAAACATTGTCCATGGTATTAAAGCACTTTTGAGGCTGTGCTGTTTCGTATTGCACCTCGATGAATAAAATAATAAAAGTTTCATGTAAAAGTAGCTTAAACTGCCGCGCAAAAGTCTGAGCATATTGTATATGCTCAACCTCTCCAACCTATCTTGATGGTGTCAGCTTACGGCAGTAGCGGCCTGGCAGTTGTATTGCATTGCATCAGCAAATGACGAAATCAACTCACGGATAATTTGGGCATGACGCTAATATGAAATAATACATAAGTCTAGGCTTATTTAGGATGGTGTTGCAGTCCTACTAGATACATTTACACGGTGAAACAAAGAAAATTAACTATATGAAATATCTTCAAAACGAGAGCCAATAAAAACGTTTTGTGATTTTATTCGTATTTAGTACACCTAGATACTAATGATTAGGGTCTTTTTAAGTCAGTAACGATTTCAATGCCAATAACGATTTCAATATTGACCGGTGTAAGTGAAGCATTAAACTGCTGCTACAGCTTTTAACATGTTTTTAGTATTCATTTAGCTACATCAGTACTATATAACCCATAATATGGCTATACGATTTCCATCAGGTTTCGACAATACTGCCCACTCAATAAGGTAAAGCGGCAGTTAGTACATTTTTTGTGATGCATGCGAATATTTGCCGATGGAGTGTCTCAAACACTCAAAAGTATTCAATAGCATGTTTCAACATTTCAGGGCAATTTTAAAGACTTGTGCATTGTTTAGAAATCTCCCCATCAATAATTTTGAGCTTGAACACGAGTTATACTTATGAAAAACAAATTCTTGAGACATCACTCTCCGGGTTCATCTAAAGTGCAGTGAAAGGATAATGTTGTGTGCATGAATGTGCACGTCTTAAGCAGCGAACGACTTGGAGCACTCGTATGCAACCGTACTCTACAACGTTTAATCATCACCTCCAAAACAGACATTAATTCTAACAGGAACTTCCGTCAGCTGGGGCTCAGATACCGTGAGCTTCGACTGGCTAGCTTCTTTGCTCACACCTGGAAGTAGGAATGCTGAGCTCCGATTGGCCAGCCAAGGTCCGGAGGGAGGGCCCCCAGCCTAGTACCCGGAGATAACATTAAGGAGCTGCACTGGCATAGGCTGGAGCATGCACTCTCACGTCACAATCTCAGCATTAGTGTTCAAAAAAGAATGAGTTAATGTAAAACACGATGGCTTAAAAAATCTTTAAGACATGTAGGAGTGGCACGTGCCCACAAATTCTATCTCAGTCAGCCTCGAGCTAAAGTTAGCTGATTTAACAGCCTCGCTTGTACAGTGGCAGAAGAGCTTTAACGGCTATTACTGCCGCTTGCAGTTGGCTATAAAGAATCACCCACAACAGGATTTGAACCCACGACCTCGGCCATGAAGAGCGAGCACCTTATCTGTTGGGCTACCTCGTCCATGCCAATGTTCTGTTAAGTACTAACGTATTCTCCGGTTAGCCTCTGGGGATCGAAGCCCGATTTTCGGGAATAGGCTCATTAATTCAGACTTGGAATCCATGTTAAAGAAAAATCAGGAGTTCTACTCAACAGGAGTAGCAGAAAATATTTAATAACCCGGTATATATGCGGCAAGCATACCCAATGGAAAACAGTCATACCCTATAGGTTGGCAGTATCTGGCTAGCACTCCAAAGCCAAGGTCATTATAGCCGGATACCATCCGTGAAGTAGAATAGCCAGCAGCGTTTGAAAGCGGTTAGCCACTCGACTACACCAAACTTGACTGAACGCGCAGAGGATGCGGTACTGATACTGCAATGTCGCTATCACCCCACGGAGCTAGGTTCCCTGCTCCCTGACCTTTATTTTTGCAAACACACCGGCAATAATAGTAATAATAATTATCATTATATATTTGTTATAGCACCCTCAGGGAACTCAATATATTTCTAGGGGCTTAATATTTGCTGCAAACGAAGCTCGATCAAATTCTGCATGCTCATTAAACAAGAGGAATAACAGGGGTGACAAAAATGCACAGGTTAGCATGCAAGCTTGACTGGCGGCAGCGTGCACATTGTCAGCATGTATAATCATACATAAAGCGAATCACGAGGGCTACTAAACTAAAATGGCCACTAAATCCTGTTCTACGCTGGTGCATTCTTATCTTATTTTCAGGTGTCGTTCAGTCAGAGAATGCCATGACGTCAGTGGGTAGTGAGTTCCAGGCTAAGGGAGCATAAAAACCAAAGGCAGGGTCTCTAAAGGATCTGAGATCTTACTAAGCATAGCTAACTGATTGAGTCAGTAAATAGGTTGGTACGATGCCTAGCTTAGGCGGGGGGGGGGGGTAATTCTGATTTGTAAGCTGGAGCCAGAGAATTAAGGTGCCTGAAAGTGAGTGACAGAACCGCGAAGTCGATGTTCTGCTTGACTAGGAGCTAGTGTTGGTCGGCGAGACTTGTTGTGATTTGGCTGCAAGGTTTGGCACCAGTTATAAGCGCCTGGTTGCACAAGCCGGTAGACCAGCAAGCGGTGAGTTACAGAAGTTGAGGCGGGATGTCAAAAGTGCATGGCAAAATTTAGATGTTTTATTCTCACTTAAACAAACCAGAATTTTAGTAATGTTATGTAGCTTAAAGTAGGCAGACGAGACTGTTGAGCTGACTCGGTCGTCTAATGGAAGATAAACTGGGAATAAAACACATAGATTTCGTGCAAATTCAATAGGAGATATGCTGGCAGAGCCGTTAGTGACTTTTAACCTTTCCAATTTCTGCATCACACTCTTTTCCCCATAACTAGTATATTGGTTTTATCATCATTCAATTTAAGAAAGTTTGCAGCTATCGCCATGCGAATGTCATCAATACCCGCAGTGAGGGAGTTAAGTGAATTCGACGTGCTGAATGGCTGGGAGGAATTAAAGCAAAGGTACAACTGAGTGTCATTTGCGCAAAAGTGAAAGCCTAGAGTGTGCCTGGCAGTCATATCGGCAAGAGAGAGGATATAAACTGTGAAAAGAACGAGAGTAAGAACAAAACCTCGAGGTACCCTATACTTCAGAGGCTCCTTGGATGGTCTTAGTCAAGTTACATTATTACACTGGAATCTATCATTGAGGTAGGACCTGAATCATTGTAAAGCAGTGGCAGTGGTAACCAGGCGATATTAGAGATGCCCAAGAAGAACTTGGTGGTCGAAAGTATCCAAACCTGCCAAAAGATCGAGCAAAACAAGGAGATAGACTTTACCTAAGTCTGCATTCCTAAGTAGGTTGTTATACAAGCGAAGCATACCGACTCTATTCAGTAGCTGGCTATATTAAAAGACTAGAATTTGTTAGCAAAGTATGAACTTTCAATATACGAGTTCAGCGGGTCTTCCACGACTTGTTCCAGTGTCTTTGATAGGAACAAAAAATTCGCGGAAGTAGGTTAAGCTCTCTTGTTCTAGTGCTGCTTTCTTGAATAGTGTTCTGTCTGCAGCCTTTTCGAAAGGTGCTGGGACATAACCTGAGGCTAATGAAATATTTGCGATGTTAGTTATAAAAATACAAGCTGATTTAACAGCCTCTTTTGTATAGCGACAGAAGAGCCTTTACGGCTATCATTACTGCTTGCAGTGGCAATAAAGGACCGTCTACTGCAAGATTCGAACCCATGACCATGGAGCCGAGGTTGCGAAAAGCAACCGTCTTATCTAGTGTGCCATTGCGGCTCACCAAAACAATACAAGTTGATTTAACAGCCTCTTTTGTATAGCGACAGAAAAGCCTTTAAGGCAACCACCATCGCTTGCAGTGGCAATAAAAAATCGCCAAATGCAGGATTCGAACCCACAGCTTCTTACCGAAATCGTGAAAAACAACCACCTTACCTAATGTGCCATCACGGCTCTGTATGGCAACAGCAGAAGATCTATGCACCATAAAAGCAGGGCAGCGTGACTAGCGTCCAGAGGACTAATTGTCCTCTTTGATTGGGATATGAGTGTCAGATCGATGTCATTAGTGGCCTCCTTGACTGTAGGCATTAAGGTGCTGCATGGAGCTGAGGGATAAGATTCCAGGGAAGGTTGCTGCTACCCAAGCGATGGACTTTCTGATCTTGTCTATCTTGTTGACAAATAAGCTAGAGAAGCGATGAGCTAGAATCTTACTGATAATCACAAGGTCACTAGGTAAGGAGGTAGCATGGGAGCCATTAAGGAGATGGGTGATCGTAGACATAAGAATTTTCGGATTGTGCATCTGTTATTCAACAATGTTTTTAGAGAAGCTAGACGTCGCTTTTGGTAGGATCGATTGGTATGATATACAGTAGTCTTCGTATGGCTGTCGATGGACTGTCAGTCCTGATTTTTTGTTAGCCTTTTCAAGCTTGAGCTTAGTAGACCTAGCTAGCTTAATGTCTGGGGTAAACTCTAGCTATCTGGACGATGGCGAACAGTTATTTTTAAGTCAGAGTTGCATGATTCTTTGCCTGGTGGGGAAGTAGCTCTGGTAGGTAGGCTGGGGCCGGAGAATGAAGGGACCAAAAATAGCGGAAGGGAAAGATAAAAAGTGGTCGACAGTTCGAGTCAAACGAACGAGTGGTAACGTCCTGACACAGGCGAAATTATGGCAACAGTACCAGGTGAATGTAACTGAATTTAGTCACTAAAATGCTAGACGATGATCGGGTTTAACATCTCGGCGCCACAGTATTTTACAAGCACCAAGCAGCTCGAGGGAGGAGCAGCCTGAGTAAGCAGCTAACTCTAGCCCATGACGCTGACGTGGCTGAAGTTTCCACAAGCGAAATCGCACTCGACCGCATGGAGTGCAGCCGTACCTGCACCGAGCTTGTGGAGCAGCAGCAGCAGCAGCCCAGAACGCTGCAACATATCGACGCAGAGGCCACTGAGATGGTAAATTCGATGATCGAGAGGATGAGCAGAAGACTGTCCAGAGCAATCCACGCAGCATAGCTTGGCTAAAAGAACGACGACAGAGGCTGTATTTTCTTTATGCCACGCTTGCATGTCTCCGCGCGTGAGAAGAACGCCGAGAAGCTGCACAGCCAGTGAGTGCTGCATCTGTCTGTACAACTATAAAAAAAGTCTCAGAGATCCATGTCACAGACTTTCAAACCTACGTGAAGGTAAAATAAAATGACGCTGTCTTGCTACTGCCTGATTGGCTTGCCCAATGGCTGCTAAACCTCGATACTCTTGTTTCAAAACGCTATGCCAGAAGAATTCTGAACGGTGTCCTATTAGCACGACCAAGCTACGGTTGGTCGCAGAGAGCCATTGAGATTAGACCGATAAATTAAATATGTCATTAGTTGTATACATCGTATGCACGTACTAAGCTGTAAGGTCTCCTGCTGTGAACTCTGGCTGAGGTTTTACTAAACCTCGGTCGGACTAGAGCACACTGACTTCACTTGTTTTTCTTCATTACTAAGGCATTTTATCCATTTGAATAGTAAGCGGTCACTCCAAACCAGGAAGTGAGATATAGGTATTCAAACGCGGTTATTACTTACGCTAGGCATTTTTTAAAGAAACACAAGTCACTTTCACTTGATCCTATTACCTTCCACAGGCCGGTTCAGCACTATAGATAATAATAAATTTTCCCCTATGCGCAAAATAAAATTTTCTGAAAAAAATAGCATAGGGAAATAAATAATGTAAGCAAATGATTCCCTATTAACTGTTACCGTCTAAGGTCTGCAAAGGATTTATTTATACCAGGCTCCGTAAGCTATAAAAACCCTGGCAGAACTTTGTGAGGCGGGAGGGGGGTCACCGGATCCTGTAGTCTGACAATTACTCCGACGGCTATCAGACCAAGCTACTAAGGACGCTACGACAAATGAATTAAGCAAACAAAAAACTAAAGGAAATAAAGGGAAGAACATTTTTCAGTAGTTCACAAATTATAGTGAAGGTTGCCTGGATCGGATTCCATTGTTAACATCGCAGCTACCGATTTTCACATAATAGTTGTGGTCTCTGATAAGCCTTTTTATGTCCTGACCATTAACCTGTATACTAAATTAATCGTTTAGACTACCCGTGGAAACTAGCGGCTGTAATTGAATGAAAGCTTCCTCCGCTCTCCTCGAGCGAAGCGTGATTAGCCTACTGGTGCTTGGATTGCCGATAAAATTGTACCAAATAGTGTGGTAAAAATAACTCACTCCTTTACGTACTGGCATGTAGTATTTGCATCTATTTTTAATATAACATTTGCTAATATTTTAAGTATTATTTTAAAGTTTGAATATTTGGTTGACTATTTGCTAATGTTTTTGATAATATTCGGGTAAAATTAAAATCCGGTTTGAAAGTAGAGACTTGGGCTGGAAAGCTGATAGTGCACTCTTCTGGTGATACTTAAGCAACACGCACGATTCCCAAAATCATGTTCATGTACTACTTTGTGAGAACTTTGTGTTTCGGATCGAGTTGATGGCCTGGGCTGTACCTTTCCGTAATCAGGTCTAGTAATGCCTTTTGCATGCATGGCCGTGAGTTTGTCGGCTTTTGCATGCATGGCCGTGGTGTGGGAACAACTGAGCACGGCCTCAGCTTCGCATTTACTGTTACCTTAAAAATTGTACATGGAAATTTGGCTTAGCATTTCGTATCTAAAAACAGTTCGTAGTTGATAGCCGAGCTTGTGGTCCTTGTAAGAACTAGTAGCATGTACATGCGTACCAATAATAACGTAGCCATTATCAGCCCCAGCATAAGCTATGAAGTCTGCTACCACTAGCGAGTAAGTTCTAGTGATGAAGAGCATAATAAAGTGAATTAACGCAAAAACAGAAACTTGTCTTTCAAAAATAGGCTTTAATCATATGCATGCATTTAAATTAAAAGTTTAGCCCACCAGTTTAAGCAGACTGAGCGTAAAAGTTTCTGATTCCTAAAGGCAGTTCCCCAGTTCTTTGGACAACTTAATTCTCAAAGCTTGTTGCGAGAATTTTTTCCTAAATTAGGCAGATACATATGTGAATAGCATTTAGCAAGCAAAACTGTTTACCAGAAATTTCACACGATTATGGTCAACATCTGCGTCCAGCATGTACAAACATGCACTTCGGTACCATTGAACAACACAAGTGCATTATTATTACAGCTGCCTATATCACATTAAACAGTTTTAGCAATTTGCCCTTGGTTGAAGCAGCCAGCCACTGGGCTAAGATTTCAGACTCACTACACAGGTGAATACCGGTCTCTGAAGGCTTTACAGCCTGCCTTAATCCACCAGCTGAAAGAATGTGCGAACACTTTCATAGGAAGTGTTTCGTGAGAACAGTAAAGCAATAATGCCGCTTGTCCATATTGCTATCTTTTTTGCTGCACAGCCAGTGTTCGTGCAAACAGCTTCCTTTCAGACAATATTATACATAATATTGCTCAGATAACGATAGCATGAGCTCTCTGCAAGTCATTCCGTACGGTATTTTATCTCCTCATAGTTTTCAATGAGTTTCTTTGATGTCGACACAAATGGTAAGTGTCGCACGTGGGTACGATCGACATATTGTTACATACAGCTGCCTACTAATGTATTCAGGCCTTGTAAGTAGATGGTTGAAATAATTGTCAACAATCTATTGGCTGTAGAGGCATTTTTAAATACGCTATTATAATTAAAAAATATTTCGTTTGTATAGAACCCCAAAAAGAACTTAAACTCTATTAAGGCACTTCACATATGCCTCGGGGCTCGAGCCCACGACCTCAGCAAAGCCTTGGTCGGGGCGAGCACCTTAACCACTGGACCAAACCAGCTCGGCACCCTTTACTTAAATATCCAAGAACAGTTTGAAATAATCAAATAAGCCTAGCCAATAAATTAACTGATATCTTAAATAGAGCCAACTCTTTGATTATTAGGTCACGTCAAATATATTTGATACTATTTACGTATTCCAGAAGTTTGCCTAAGTCTGTTTTTCTTGTAGCAATGTAACAAGCACCAAAGGTCACCACACTGCCTCTGATACCTGATATGCCTTTTTCACTTGATTATATAGCTTGCATTTCACACAAGACATGCGAAGCACTGGGCTGGCTGCCCTTGATTCAAAGCCAGCCGAAGGATACCAAACTGTAATTTCACATTCGACTTCTATCCATAACAAAACACTCGCATTATATTAGGAAGACCTCGAAGAGGTTGCTCAATGGATGCTGCAGGTTTGAAATCTTTCCTTGATGTCCCGACTAGGAGGCCTACCCATTATACAAGTAAGTGACGTATCCACATGACATCCATGCTTTCAGCTCTACGCTGACCCGACTTCACATCCTCTCACAGTTTTCTCAACTCCCTCGCGGCGTATGGCGCCGAAAATCATACTTACATAGACATTCATTAAAATTATTGTAATATTTATGGAACTATTATAATCACAAAATTGTCCCTACCCTCAAAGTTGGTTGAGCCAATATTTAATGAAATATGGGTATCCCATGCTTCAACACGGAGCTTTGCTAAATGGCTGTATACTGCTCAAGCACTTTCACTCGAAGTTCAGAAATATTAAAAACATTTTGCCGTGCACATATAAGAATTCCACAATCAACTTAGTCCATATATTTTTGACGTCCCGTATAAAGTACTGCAACTTCCTTTTTGAAAGTCTTCTTGAAATTCTTATTTGTACAATAAGACTCTTACCGATAGTCCAGAAATATGCAGCTACGTTTGTCTGTCAGGAACTTGGAAAATGCAAAATCACACACATTTTTGCCTTTTCGCACTGGCTACGAATCATTGCTGTGTCTCAATGTCAAGATTCAGTCATTCACTATTAGGTCCCATCGCTCTCTCAATCCAACCTATCTATTAGATACCACATTATCAGGCTTCACATAATATTACCATTCTTCTATGATTCATGTAAGTTAGTACTAGTGCTTCTCATATCTAATCTCAGAGTTAGAAACTGTGCCTGTTATTCCTTTGACCCTTACACCTTGAGCTGTCCATCAACATCACTTCTTGATGCCCTGACTATATGACATGAAATAAACCCAAAATTTGAAACTATTTTTGTACTGTAATTGCGGTGTCTACAGGAATCACAATTAATATTAGTACTAGTAATATTAAAAATAACTCTGTTGTATAGCAGCCTAAGAACACCGAATCATTACTTTACTGCTTTAAAAGTCACTTTAAGAGAAGAAATAGTCCAGAGGTAATCTCGAATAAGGTATGTTGCTAACGCAAGAATGCATAGGCAAAAGCAGTTTTGGGGAAACAAATGATCAAATGGAATCAAAAGACGTGCGAAAGTTTGACGACATTCAGGGCCGTTGGTTAGTCGGACCCTGCTTAACAACAGGCACATTATTTATTTCGATGCTTACCTATCGGAACTACTCCCTCGCCAGACGAAGAATCGTATAAGCAGCTTTCACGAGTCAACTCGTTTACCTACACCTCGTATAGGCCTACAAGCTTTCGGAGATTGCGTCTTTACTTTCGATGCTCTCAAAGCCTTGAACTCACTCCTGACAGACGTCACGAAATCTCCTGATTTGAAAATTTTCAAAAAGAAGCTTAAAAACCACCACCTATGTATCAATGCATTTAGTGGCTACTCGTGATTCGTCCTTGGTGTTATTATGGGTGCTCAGACTGTGCATGTTGGGCTAAGCATGTTTGCATGCTGAACCTGCTCATGTCGCCACTTTGTAATACTTATTGACAATAAGCATGCTTCTACTAACCATACGATCACGCTTTCTTTAAAGCATAATTAAAATGCCTATACAGATATTAAGTTATCTGAGTGCACTATACAAATTTATTATGATTATTCCTATTAGCATTGCTTTCAGGGGGAATGTCGTGTATAGTCGTTGGGAGTTATACCCACAGCTCCATGAAAGATTTATCTCCCTCACAGCACATTTATTAATATTTCGCAAATACTAATGGAGTAATCGTCATTCAATTTGGCACACAAAAAAAGGCAAGGTATCATCTATCTTTCGATATAACCATGGCTATCATAATGACTTGTGATGACCTAAAGTCAAGGTCACGTTTTCCTGCTTTAAAAATGGCTTTTTGGGTAAAATCAATAGATATTACACAAGGCACTTTAAAAAAAATGCCAATTCACTTAAAAGATGCAGGACTGTTGGTTCTGGGGATCCCTATATCTAAAAAATTAAAAATATTTTTGACATGCCAACTTTGCATGCATCTTCGCCATGAACTTTAATGTCTTTAAAGACATGTCCAGCTAGATTTACATCATCGACAAGGTGACTACGACTTACAGGTACCTGCATGTACATCGCCTGCCCGACAGAGTCAGTAAAACCGGCGTCGTTACAACTTGTACGTAGGGGCTTTCTATTTCTCTTCCTCACAACCTGCTCATGGGCCCCCATCAACTGTCGATGTTCAGGCTTGATAAGATCACTCCGCCCAACGAACGACGCATGAAAACTCGACTACCGAACGACTCAACGGACTGGACTAGTATTGCGCCTGCTCTGCCCAAGAAGCACTCTGCGCCCACGCCTTGATTAAGCTCAACGAATTCGCTTAGACGGTGCTTCCCATGATCTCCCATCAGCACACTCTTATGCGAGTTGTCTCGGCACCTACTCTCTAGGCAGGTCCCTGCTGCTCGGCCATGCCGCTACTTACGACTAGGTAACTGCGGACGAGCCTGCTCGGCTACACACACGCCACGATCGTGCTCGGCTACATACACAGCTCTATCGCCCTTAACGTGCAACATCGCTGAGTTTGCTTTAGCCACTGTTTCATGGATTATTTCACTTCGGTTTGTTATCGTGGTTTTTTCTCACACCTGGCGATCGGGGTAACCTTGTGGGCGTGATACCAGCCCTCCGAATTATCGCTCCGAATGGACTCACACACTCCACCCACACAATGAGCATGCTGTGAGTAAGCAAGTGGTCATGTACCAAGTGACCCCACAGTCGAGGACGACTGTCTGTCAGCTCCTCTGCCTTTTCGGAAGCTATCTTCTCGCTCTTCCTTCTTCTGCTCCAGAGCAGCCAACCCCACGGCTACGACTTACAGCCACCTGCATGTACCCCGCCCGCCCGTACGCCAACGTCAATACATAAAACAGCCATCGTCATCCAACTCACAAGTGTGGGCTTTATCCTTCTCTTGTCGCACCCGCGAACTCTCCTACAGTACAATAAATGTGAACCGCATCTTAAGAGCTGCTAGTTGGGCATTCTCAAACAATATTTGTTGACAAGACCCACATTTTTCGAAAATAAGAGATCTATGCAATACATCTTACATCGTCAAAACAAAGCCTTGAACAACATTTTAAAATCTGGTATGACTGCTGATAGCCAAAGCAAAACACAGGACGCTTCCTCTTACCTACGAATAATATTAATTAATACCGCTTATTAATACCTCGCGAGACTGAAAATTTGCAACTGCACTAAGACGATCCAAAGATATTAAGACCAAGTTTGCAAGCGAAGATTCTTTTTTACTTGAGCACTGGCAGCTCGGGTCTAATTCACTTGCACTTTGTCAGTGGTCAGAAGGGTTTACAAATTTTAGACTCTTTGAACTGCAAGATTCTTTGTTCTCTCCGCGACCACGAAGCAGTGTGTGCACCTGAGTATTTAGGAAACTACAGTGCAAAATAAAGCAATTGTATAAAGGCGAGTGTAAACATGAAAAGACAGTACAAATTCAAGAACATAGTTTTATGATGTCATTTCTAAGCGTACTCCGAATTAGCTGAATACCTTTATAACCTATTCAATTTGTAATTTAGTCGATGCATTAAGATCACCTACATATTTAGTGCCGAACAAAGATTGCCTGTGTTCGACAGGGTAGTAGTCCCACAAAGTATCAGGGCGTTTTGATTTTGAGTATCTACAAGCCCTTCCCCTGCGAAGCACATCCGAATTTTGCCAACAGTTACATGTACGAACGTGCAGCCTTTTTACGAGAATTTTCACAGCCATGTAGCTTAAGCTCATGCTCTTGGTTTGTCACTGCAGAGGACGAACAACAACGGTCATTTGCTTAAGAAATGAATAACAGGTAATACAAAAGCATGGAATTAGTTCTGAGTTGCCTACTAAGAAAGTGAACAAACGAAGACGAATGCGACAGTCCTACGTTGTGTAGGTATGTCTTACTATATCGCTACACATGGATACCTACGAATGCTTTGAATTTCTCCTTCATGCTCTATATACTGTTTCGTATTCGGGGTAGCTTTCAATATGATTCAATCTTTTATATAGCAAATACAAAATCCTATTTCATGTTGGATATAATTTAGAAAGATTCAAAGTGGACTGTTAGCTGGCTTTCAGCTACCTCTTAGGTGCACAGGCGGCAGCAGCTGCTTTCAAAGTGATTGAAAGCTGCCCAGAAATCAAAGGAGGCAGTGAGCGATGTCAAAGTCAGCACCACGCGTCCACAGAAAAGATGCAGTTTCTTGTTTCACATAACTGGGTACCTTTACATCTCGCTGGCCGATGCTACGTGAGTGCAAATAATTGGAACAATAATCAAAATTTGTTAGTGTGAGCCACTGGCGAGCAACCATAAGAGGCTAGTGGAAATCTCCTAATGGCTGCTGGCGAGTGACCGGATGGGTCGGAAGGGTGTGGAAATAGCAATGCGACACATAGGCAGTTGTTGAGCTTGGCCAATACTTACTCCTCGGCAGCCGTTGCTGTAGCTTTTATAGAAGTTATAGTTAATTGTAAGAGAGTTTTGGCATATCCTGAGGCATTCTAGATTTGCAGCCGCAAATCCAATCTGAACCCACGTGATTACGGAGCAAATTACGTTGAAGGCCAGAACACCAGCGATCTACAAAGATGACAGCCACTAGGTCTGACAGACAGTTCCTACTATTTAGAGCTTGCATTACACCGCAGCATTTTAGGCGAGTTAAAGGTACACGTCAGGACCATTGAAGTCTATCAAAACGATTTATATGTCATACAATATAAAAAGGATGACAGCGTTTTGTGGAAGGCCATAGAAGAATGGGAAAGGATGGCAGCGGCGTTGAGGAGAGTGTGCAGGAAGGTCAAAGGTGGAAGGTCAAAGGAGAGGGAAAATAAGAAAGAGGGTGGATGGAGAGATGCATAAATAGGCCGATACAAGTACGAATGAAAGCACTACTTAAACCCCTGCATGCATCAGTAGGTTACCAAAGCAGCATTTGCAGGAGGAAAAGGGACCGTAGGTAAGTAAACTGTCCTGCTACTTTGTGCCGCTCTCAAGCATCCCTAGCAATGGCTTACAAGGACTGTTGCCAAGGAAGCGACGGACGCAAGTCTCAGACGGGACATAGAGCAAACCATTCCATTGAACTGCTCTGCTTTGAATTGTACAATGACCACCTGAGCAATGCTGATCCGGTTAAGGCATCTCTGATGGTTTTCTAAATCTATCAATTGACATCATTTGACACTACTGACTCCAGATCCTTACATAGTGCGTTTTCACGCGAAAACTTATCACTGGTACAGTGCTAAACTGGATTTAATCCTACCCTGGAGAATATAAAGGGCCTAGAAAGAGATTGAGTCTCTGAGGGCGTTTTATCAAGTCTATTATTATTACTAAGTCCGTGAGAGATGTCAGAATGTAAATGCAGGAATATAAAACTCTGTCTGTCATCCGAGAAAGCTTTGACGCATGGTTTCCCTCGGGATCCGGTCTGAGGATTATCCTTCTTCTCACTATGCACTGCCTCTTGACGATTTCATCTCCAAACAGAGTCATAGCGTTCATTTAAACGCCAATTAAATGTAGCTCCATTTATCATTCCGTCACTCTAAGCCTTGCACCTCATCGGGAGTAACTTAATTGCTTGACAGCCTGAATCGAAGATCTTCGCACTTTGATTCTCACCAGTTTCCTGAAGCTTAGTGATGATAGGACCAACATAACAGTTCTAGGATAACCTAATGTTACCCGAAATCTAAAGAAGTCATCCTAAATATTAGCTCATCTAGTATCACTTCGTGAAGTCTGCCAGTTATCTGCGTGCACTATTCTAAAACGAAAACACTGGAATGATACATCTTCAGCAAAGTCAAGTGAGCTCACTTTCTTCCAAAAAGAATTACCAAAACTGATGGCTTGCTTGGATAAGGGTACAACAGCCAAACTAGCTCATGCGTTATTGCATTGCAACTACATTACTGGAATTCCCCTTTTTAAGACTCCAAGCCTGTGCCCTTAAGAGCCTGCAAATAGTGCAGACACTATTAGCTCGTCTGGTCTGTTGGCAATGGCATAGCTGCCACATCGAACAACTACTTTCTGAGCTTTACTTGCTCCCTGCCGTATATTGATTTGATTTCCTAGCGATTACATGATACATACACCCACGAGCGCGCATGCACACACACACACTCACGCACATACTTCTGCTCGATTACAGGTCGGTTCACTGCATTACCGTGATAAACCAGGAGGTAAGGCGCTCGCTCTTCACGACAGAGGTCGTGGAATCAAATATTGCAGCTGGGCAACCCACTATTGTCGACTGCAAGGGGTGGTAATAACCGATAAGGCTCTCCTGTCGCTATAAAAATGTGGCAATTAAAACAGCTACGATTATTTTACTCGAATGAGCCTGTCAACCAATCCGACCTGCTTTCACCTCTAGTCCACCCTCTATCAGGCTCAGACTACTGAAAATCTAGCCGACTCGCCGTCCCTCGGAGTAAATCGATATCGGTTGGCGACCGAGCGTTCAGTTAGTAAAAAAATACTTCTTTGTATAGCATCCAAAGAAAAATTAATCTCAATACGAGTGCATTACGTTTGCCACCGGGTTTGAGCCGAAGACTCTAATCCTTCAAGATGAGCACCGACCTCTGGGCGAAACTAAGCCGACTTATGCGGCGAGAGTTTGGAACTCACTTCCATCAACAGTCGCTACCTGCACAGACGTATCCTAGTTTAAGCCTCTGATCAGAACGCACCAGTTCCGCTCAGTTTTTTCTTTGCCCGTATGAACCAGTATTTTTTGTTATTGTGCACTTTGTGTGGTTAGCTGTGCATATTATATGTGTTATTATACACACGTCACCAGTGCCTAGTTTAAGCCTAATGTTGTATTTTGTACATTTGTACGTGTTAGGTACAAGCTTTTGCCAAGAGTTAATATCAACAGGTGGCCCTGAGCGTCTTCATGTTGGCTTTTGTATGTTCATGTAAGCATGATGCTTATGTGATTTTGTACGCTTGTCTAAGTAAATTATATCGTGCACGTCACGTCACCAACACCTGGCTATTATTCTCTTGCAGGAAGTAGCAAAAAGCCTGAAAACAGCTTTCCTCATATGGGGCTTTACAAAGGAGCTATTACTATTACTGCCGTCATAAGTATAAAAATAAGATGGTAATGTGAAAACTAACACTCGAGCCAGTTCAATGCGACCATACCTCACAATAAAAAAGCCAAATACTCAAGCTCGATTTGAATTATTTCGCTTTATTAATGGCTATTAATGGCTATTAATTTATTATTTGGATATTAATGGCTAACAAGGTGGAGGAAAAACAAATTGTCATCTCACTTTATATCTGTATCTAGCCGTCCGCTCCTAACTCTCGGCCACGTAATACACGAAATTAATTGCTCTTAACTATTAGTTCCACGGCAATATTTACTACTGCAGCTGATACTGATCGACCCTTGACGATTTTTTGCCGGCTGCCGATCGTAGTACACTTCTTGTTTACAATTGCTTCTTTGGTTTCACATTTACCACTCATGTTCTCAATTTTGTTCCCTAAATACGTAGTATATATATATATATATATATATATATATATATACATATATCTTATATTATGATATATATATATATATATATATATATATATAAATATATTATATATATATATATATAGACTATATATATATTATATATATATATATATATATATATATATATATACATATATCTTATATTATGATATATATATATATAATGCTATAAATAATAGTATAATATTCCAGTCCTACAAGTCTTGTGAGAAGCAATTTATAAGCCGAAAGTACCAAACCTATATCAGTTGGAGCTCTATAACTCCGCGCCCTTGCTGCAGACTGTATGATGGAGACGCTGATCAACGGACGAATAGACTTGAACACATCATCACTGTCTTAGTGTCTATCATCTAGCTAGGAACAGCTATTAATAGGTAGTCCAATCGACGATACGCACTTGGAGCGATACAAGGAGCACTGCATGGTCAGGCACACTAATTTAATGAAAGATCGCCGAGAACAATACTAGCCAATTTTCCTGGTGACGTTTTCGTCTAATTCGCGTATACCGAACATCGGCAGCTTTCTCGGACTACTAGGGAATGCTTACAGCCGGAAGGAAACCGCGAGTCTAAGCATTGATATAATATGCAAAGTCATACAACTCATTAAAACTATTCGTGAGACTAAAACTTAAAAAAGGACATAACTTCGCATGTCAGTCAACTTTGAATTGGTCATCGGCAGTCAGAGGCAGTGAGTTGAACTCAGTTAGTGACGGCAGTGAGCTGCAGAGATGATCGGGAACTTTGTCCTCATCCCTAACGCTACTGTATCGCTTGATGGCATGATAGCTGTATCTAATTCTGGATTTGTAATTGACATTGTATATCCGTGTGAAGTTTATGAAAATACAGAATATATCGTTGGCATCTTTTTTAAGGGCACATACAACTTCCGTATTCTCTTTTGATACTAGAAACATGTGTAGCAGTTGAGTTGGGCATGAAGGAGCCAGGCATGACAGGCCGTGTGGATACCAAGGTCTACGAAGAAAATGCACAGTGTATTGAAATGTCCCATATGTGAGTTTGTACACGCTTACAGAAGTGAAATTAGGGCGCACCAGACGCCTGTTTCCCGGTGGCATATTATTTTAATAATAATACATTTGATATAGAGCCCTCGGAGAACTCAATCTCTTTCTAGGCACCACATTTGCTGCAAAAAAAGCACGATCGGTTGAATGATGCAGAAACCCAGACAGCCAATCCAGGCTATTGAGCACAGGTAACAGGTGATGTTCACGTTCTCTTATGGGGTAATCTTGTGGGGTGCTCAAGACATAGTGGGCTGCTGCAAGTGACGTAAAATGGCATTAGTGGGCGATGTGCTCAACAAGGAGCACTTCACTGCAGGGATTCACTATACGAACTTTCTCGATTTCTCGAGGCTGCTTGCATGGTATGTCCTTTTTACGGATCATCGGTCGGCATTCCGATAGAAAGCGGAGCTCACTTCGTGACGGAGCAGTTTTCCACTTATCAATACTATTGTAACGCCGAAGGCTCGGTGGAGTAGGCTTAACCCGCCGCTTACCTAGCGGCGTAACCTGCCGCCTGATGCCGTTCGGTGTAACCTGCCGCCTGACGCCGTTCGGTGCTCGTCTACACGCAATAAGCAGGTCGCCACGAAACGGGCGTTCCTGGCGCTGACCTACTTATCGTTACTAAAGTGGTCGTGAGTCCGCGGCGTGACTTGGAAAGCGAGACACACAAATTGGGGATTTTACTGAGCTTTATTCGCAAGCGCACAAAGTCGCTGCGCGTCTAGCTCAGTTTTATCTCCACACTCCTCACACGCTCCCAACAGCACACGCACTCGTGCCGAGGGAATACGTCCCCCGCACTTAGGCTACCTACGTCCATTGTGGGGAACGACCCAAAATAAGACGAGGATCCCGAACCGGAGCATAGACCCTGACTGGAGAACTAGGGCTCCGCTTCCACCTTAACTGCAGGAATACCCCACACGCACATAAAGCACTCTTGCGGAGGAAACACGTCTCCACACTTAGGCTACCTACGTCTCTAGGGGGAACGGCCCAAATAGACAAAGGAGCCCGAGCCAACGGAATATCTCACCCACCACACCAACTACGTCCAGCTCGCACCGGCAAATCCTTATGCTGAGACCACGTGAGAGCGTGCACACACAAGCGCAAAAGAAACACAAAATGCTAGCTCGAGCGCGTTACGACCGTATTCGACAGAGTCCACCGAATCCACCTAGCGCTGTCTCGTTCTGTCCCGTCAATCGCCGGCGAACAACCCGCCCTCCTCCCTCGCCTTCAGAGAAATGAGTCCGACGGCGTCGAAACGGAGCCGAAGATGAAGAAGAGGTCCTAGCGAGCGTCGCCCTGTCGTTATATAACTAGCTTGGACAATGGAGTTGACAACCCAGCCAATATCAATCCCCTCAGCGGCCTCTGCGCCCCCTCGCTCACAGCTCGAGAACCCAGATGCTCATCACCTACTTCTTTTGTTCTCACCGAAGCCGTCCAGCCAATCTAGATTGGCTGGCGGCGACAGCGACCTTCGGCAAGCGTTGCCCTATTCTCAAATTGCTAGCCGGAACTATAGGGTTGACAGGCCAGCCAAGATCAATCACCCCATTGCCCTACTACGACGGCTGCGTCCTCTTGCTCTAGGACAGAGGTGTTTCCTGCTGAGCAATTCTCATGCGCTCTAAAACTGAGTCAGGCCGGCGCTGTGCTACACTATTAACTATAGGTAGTTTTATTACAGCATACTAAGAGAACTAAATAAGTATTCAGGGTCTTTACACATTGCTGCAAGAGAATCATTGACCCAGGGATGAATGACAAGCTCAGCATGAAGCTTGCGAAACAAACAAACAAATAACACGCTACTAGGCCCGCATGCTAAAGCAAGCACGAGTACACCCATGGCCAATAGTTGGTAGGACCACCGGGTAATAAATAACGTGAACTGAATCATGCACAGGTAAGCTTTCGAAACGCATTAGAACAAATGAAGATTCGTTCTCGGGGACACAGGAAAAGCTGAATGCGCCTCAAGTTGAGACTTGAATAAAGTAATGTCGTTGCAGGTAGTGTCATTAGCCAGAAGCAAGTTCCGGACAGTTGGTGAATACCAGCTGAAGGCAATCTTGATTAATTCAAGCTCAAGGGTCAATCAATAAAAGATTTCAATTTAGTGCTGGGGATGGCGAAATAGCAACTGGCTGAGGAGCCGGTGGTTCGACAGCACACTGGAGGCAAAGCAAGGAGGTTATTCATGGACCGAAATGAAGACACACTCATCCTCCCGTCTAAAGATCTGCTGGGAACACACTCCTAACCTGCCCACGGCTAAACTGTAACAGGATGCAGTTGAGAAGCCTGAGACTGTAATAACTCAGGTCTCTCCAATCAGGTACTCATGCGAGCTTATACGGTTAACTTCCAAGGTCAATGGAATAAACTTGTTAGCCTTTATTTCTCCCGAGCTAGACAGCTGCATCGGCAACTCCAAGTGCTGTGTGGAGCTCATCTGACTTCTCCAAGACACCATCTGGAATTACGCTGCTATCTTCGCTCTAACGGTTTATGAGCTGTCCTCGGACATGCTACTCAAAACAGAACCTGCTTAGCATAAGGTGCAAGGTCGTCATTAGTCAATACCTACCGGCGGCCACTTAATCAGAACCGCTAAGATGTTGGGCAGCCTCTTAAATTGCACCTGCTTAATGTTTACTCGCTAAAAAACAAGAGGTTACTTCTCTATGACAAGGCGGCACTGGAGGAGCTAGATGCGTTCTGCTTACTGAAACGCGAATGATGCCCTTCTCCAGTAACTGTAAATTTGAGACCATCCCACCAGGGTTCTTATGGTTGCAGTCCATGCGATCTGACAAGGTTAGTGGCTGGGTAGAAGTTGTTGTTCGTGAATTGTTTGGCTATAAGATTGCAGTTTTTCGCATTGGCCATCGTTTGAATCAGCTGCAATCATGTCCTCATCAAAGACAGTGCTTCTCACTGCTGTGATATACCACCTGGCTGTTTACTCTTGTTTGTTGAGGAGTTTTCAGAGTTTCTTGCTAAAATATTTGGGCATGACGGGCGGTTACTGATTGCAGGAGAATTCAATATTCACGTTGACAGCCCTAGCAACAACAGAGTCCGCTCTTTTCTTGACTGTCTGGAGAACCTTGGTTCTGTCCAACAAGTTAATCATATCTCTCACGTCGGTGGCCATATCCTAGAGCTCATTATCACCAAGGATGTCTGCACCACTGACCTTTTCGTGTGCCCTCTGACCTTCATGGATCACTGTTAGGTCTCATTTACCGTTCGTGCTCCGTTGTATGTACAAGGTAATTCCGATTTTGTAAAGCGACGTAACTTAAAAAGCATTAACCGAGAACAAGATTAAAAATCTGTATGTGATACGGGTCTTCGTGATCTGCACCCAAACTCGACCGGCAGTCTCAATACCTTCACTGATGCAATGAACAACACTTAACTGAGCTCTTGACAAGCCGCATCCGTGCTTACTGTCCGGGTACAGAGTCGTAGTTATTCCCTTAAATTTACCAAACCTTCAAAAGATGTGCATGTTAAGCACAGGCTGAGCGCCCTTTTTAGAAGTCTGGGTCTGATGGAGATCCAATAAATATCAAAGAATTTCTTCGAGTCTACACTCGGAGCTTAGAAAAGCCAAGGCTTCATTTTTTGCTCGAAAAATGATGTCCATCCAGTCACACTCAACAGAAACTTATAAGATGGTAAAAATGTACTGGCCAATGCTGAGAGGTCTAATTCCCCAGGTATTAACGGCTCAGCCGAAACGTTTTCAGCCTTCTTTACTGAATAAAATGTGCACAATTGTGTCTTCATTAAGCTCCCTCCAATTAAAGCCATTTCTGAATCGCAGTCCATGACATTCCTTAATAGATTTACCGAGGTTTCTGCATGCGATGAGGCCACAATATAATAATAGTAATACTAATAATACACTTGATTAAGCCCCCTCAGAGAACTCTATCTTTTTTGGCGCTTTACATTTGCTCCTGGGAATCTTAATGAGGTCTAGTAAAAAGAGATCAACTATTGAAGACCCTATGCCATCATATCTGTAGTCTTCAGTGGGAGACTAACTGAGCCCAGCCCCGACCAAGATTTCTAATGCGTCTCGAGCTGGCTTGGTTCAGTGGTTAAGGTGCTCGCCCAGACCGAAGTCCGGCTGAGGTCTTGGGTTTGAGCCCGGAGGCATATGTGAAGTGCCTGAATAGAGATTAGGTTCACTTGAGGTGCTATACAAAGGAATTATATTTACATTTGGTGAGCCGTAATGGCTCACTAGGTAAGGCTGTTGCTTTTCATGACCTCTGCCCCGAGGTCGTGGGTTCGAATCCTGCGGTGGGCGATCCTTTATCACTACTGCAAGTGGCGGTGATAGCCGTAAAGGCTCTTCTGTCGCTATGTAAAAAAGAGGTTTTAAATCAGCTAGTATTTAGTATTTATTTATTCTCTGGAAAAAGGGGTTATACCGATGTCCTTCAAATCGCTCATCGTTAGACCGATACTAAAAAAACCGGATTAGATACAAAGATTCCTGCCAACTATCACTCAAATTGTCTCCTTCTTTTTTTTGTCAAAAATTCTTGAAAAAATTGTAGCTAAGCAGGTGGTAGCACAATTTGAAGAGAATACAATCTTAGAACATGTATATCGGAATTCAAGTCGCAGCACTCTACTGAAACTGCTCTCCTACATGTAACCAATGGCATCCTATGCAGCAACGATGGCGGGAGTATCGCCGTCCTAGCTCAGCTAGATATATCAGCTGCCTTCGATACCAATTCGATCGCAATTTCATAATCGAACAATTGAGAATAACAATCATTCTGGCAGACGAGGCATTGGTGTGGTTTTAATTGTTCCTGTCTGATCGTGTTTGGTGCGAGTATTGATGGTGGTAATGTAATGTATCTCCGTATGTCACTCCAAAAGCCACAAAGACTATGTGGGTGTTAGGCACACGAGTTTGTGGAGCTCACTTCCACGATTCTTACGCAATGACAACTACTCTCCTGCTGCCGACTATGCCACATCCTTTTCTGCGGTCCTGAGCTGCTACTTCAATGCTACTCCCTACCTCAACTGCTCTCCTGACTCGCTATGCTTGCCACTTTCTCCTTGTTGAGTGAGATGAATTCTGTAGGCTACATAATACACACTGAAAACACCTAGGCTGTGAGTTGACTACGTAAAACTCTCCTATGTAACACCCACACAGTCGTTGTGGCTTTATGGAGTTAAAGACGGAGATGCATGCACATAAAATCGTGCCCAAGACCGTACGAAATGATTTCTTCTCGCAGTCAGCTGAACTGAGGATTCAGTTTTAAGAGGAGCTGAGAATAGACATTTAAAGCCTGCTCTTTACCTGCGGCTGGTGGTTACCAGAGTAGCGCTGCTATAGTTTTATAGTGAGCCCAGCATCATTGGCGTTAAAAAAGCGCATGCGTCGATGCAAAGGGAAGCCTGAATAAAAAGCGCTCACTGATGTGACATTAGCAAGCACACAGACGCCGGAAAATAGCGCTCATGAACTGACGAGCAACGATTCACCCACTTATTAGGGGCACGTATCTGTAGAGGCACCTCCTGCTATGAATATTAGACCCTGTCCGAGATAGACTAAAGAGAGATTACCTTTATTTTCACCTGCAAAGTACTTACGCACGACGAAACGTTTTTCTTTCCGGTAAGAACGCCCAAAATTCCGGTGCCGATATACTGCAACACAAACCCCCCCAAAAGCTCTGTCAATTAGGGTAGGGGTAGCCACATGCACAGGTAATTCTGTCCGTCAAGATCTGGGGAATAATAAAAATGTTAATGCAAATTCCTCAGATTGATCGAGCTCTGGGTATTACGCCAAGTTCGAGAACAGGTGCATAAGTGCCATGGTAGGTGGGACGTAAATATTTTTGCAGCCACTTCATGTTCATCCACTTACAAATCGACACCCGTTGAAGGCAGTGCCTAATTTTACTTTTTAATTAAAAATGCTTTGCAATACATACGATAACGGCCTTAAAACTGGGCTGCTGACTTTGAAAAGGAGACCTCTTACTTCATATTCCGCTGTAAGCAAGACTACGTGTACCGTGGCAGCATTTTAGATTGTGTAGACTGATTTATATACAATATCAGACCAGACGGATATATATTAACGTAATCTAAACGGGGCAGGCTTTCTTTAGGTGATGGTCTTGCGATCAGCGTTCATTTTACAGACCACTAGCCGTTGCATGCTACCAACTCGTCTTTCTGTAGTCATCGGCTCATGTAAAGTAATAGGCGTGCTATGCTTTCAACTTTCCTTAGAGCTGTATTGCTGATAGTGCTGCTTGCCGCATTTTGGGTGCACAGTTACAAATGCTGGACGTGTCTCGGGTGCCAGATATGTGGCCTTTCTGTAATGTATTGCGAATAGAACTAGTTAGCACTACGCGAAAATAATGAGTTGGAGATGATACTTTCCGCACTCAGCCTTTTTAGAGTGGGTTTTGATGAACTCCTTTCTGGCTAGTTGGGTTTCTTCTTTACTTAGTAAAAGACCACAGGCTGCCTCCTGAGGACTCACAGGGTCTCACTTACATTGAAATGAATCACCATATTTGCTGAGTTGGAATACACATATACGCAATATAGACGCAATACACACAAACATATATATTCATATATACACACACACACATACACACACACACACACACACACACACACACACACACACACACACATACACAAATGTGTGAGGGTGTGTCTCTGGTAGCATTACCGGCTCGGAAGCCGTGTGGTCCCTGTTATTTAATCGGGAGGCCCCGGTAGCACCCGCGACACCGGCAGGGGATGGAATCAATCCCTAATATGTATATGTATATTTAATATTTTAATAAATCTCTCTGAATATGTATATGTATTCGTCAATTTCATTACGAATTATTCGCGCCCATCAGCAGCACGTCCATCTTCCTGGCTGAACCTATTCACAGTTTCTCAACCCAACTCTTATGTTATAATTGTTCGAGTTAGGTTCCATCCTTTCACTTAAATGACCAAAGATAAATGGCTTTGCCTGAGGCTCTCTCCAGTTAGAGATACAGTCTAGGCTTTAGTTTTCCCAGATGGCACACAGCTGTACCGGAAATTGGATCCCTCCACGCTTTTCAGCAAGCAGAACTCTCTTAACTTCTTCACAGAGTATATTACTCATTTACAGATTATATGTATTAATTTACAAAATATATGTATTATGTATAGACTTATGTATTCATTGCATTAGCACTTAGATTACTGCGGATATTCTCAAATTCAATGAAACTCGATACATTGCAAGTTATGGAAAACCTGGTAATTTCTCAAGAATTGAAAAAACTATCCTTAAAATTGGCCGGGCGCTGCCCAGCTGCTCTCTTGTAGCATATGCATGCAATCCGATGCCCTCCTTCTGACTGACCATTCGTTAGACGATCGCATCCACTGCACAGCGAAGTCTACCTAATTTCAGACATTTGCCATCGTAAAAGTGGGGCCAAAGAGAGAAGAAGAACGTTACAACCAAGGTGGTCTTAAATTTGTGATATTACGTCTTCATTTATTAAGCTCAATACTCACTGCCCAATTTATCAGTGCAAAGAGATGCTTACAGTAAGGTCACAATGCGACATCTAGGCTTTTTCTGCCGTAAATATTAAGAGAGCTTTATTAAACCAATTTTCCTAGACATTCATCGCATGAAATTGCACAGCGTATCGACACCAAAGAATTGCCAACCAATTTTAAGCCTCTTCTTTCTGGTGCTCGGACCTACCTTACCCATATGAACTACTTCCTAATCAGGCTAGACGTTGTACCAGCCACTCTATTGACTCACTTACTGAGGTCACAACATCATCAGACATCCCGACTTTTATAATCACAATTCATATTCTAGGCAAACCACGCCCTAGTATCGTGTCCACTTCAAAAATGCATAACCAAATTTCGGCCAACAGCTTCAACGAACCAGTATGCTAAAAGCTTAGATCGTAGCTAGCAACTTCTATTGCTGGCTATTTATCAAAGTAGCGGCAATTTCTGCTATGAATGCTCCCGTATGTTTGCTTAAGCTGAGCATCAAAATAGAATATTATTGAGTCTTCCAATGGTTCCAAAATATCCAGCTGTATTTAACGCTTGCACTGACTACATGTAGCTATACAATACGTCAGCAAACGTTCAGCTACTGGAAACTAGCGAGTACAGCGAAAAGTGCTAGCAGAATAAACAGACTAATCCAAACTACTCCTTCGAATTCTATATCCACCTGAACTTCCATGGTTCAATCGATGCCACGATTTATGCATGCATATCCTATGCCATTTGCACTACAAGCGATAAAGAGCGAGGATAAAGATAAAGATAAAGAGCAACTGCCTCATGCAACCCTAGAAGCAATACAGCTCTAGCGAGAGTTTGGGCAGAGAAAGATCGGACAGAGAGAGTGAGAGCTCGGAGGTAGAAAGAGAGAGAGAGGAAGATAGAGAGAGATAGAGACAGACAGACAGACAGACAGACAGACAGAGACAAAGAGAGACAGAGAAGGAGAGAGCTCGGAAGCTCGGAAAAAGAGAGGGAGAGTGAGAGCTAGGAGATAGAGGGAGAGATCTCGGAAAGAGACAGAGAAAAAGAGCGCGGAAAGAGAGAGGGAGAGCTCAGAGAGAGAGAGAGAGAGAGAGAGAGAGAGAGAGAGAGAGAGAGAGAGAGAGAGAGAGAGAGAGAGAGAGAGAGAGAGAGAGAGGGAGGGAAAGAGAGTGCTAGAGCTCGGAGATAGAGAGTGAGGGCTCGGAGATAGAAGGAGAGAGATAGTAAGAGCTCGGAAAGAGAGTGAGAGAGCTCGGAGAGCAGAGAGAAAGCGAGAGTGAGAGCTGGGGGAGAGAGAGAGAGAGAGAGATTAGGAGAGAGTAGTAGCTGCAGTTTCGCCAATTACACGAATGCTATGCGTTAGGGGATGTGACCACTTCGGAACTTATTCACGAGCCGCAATTTCACAGCAAAGATGCTAAGAAAATAACAGGGGAGCTCCTCAACTCATAGGCACCCTCCGAGAGTAGCAAGCTTGCTGCTCGAAAGCCCGAACGCCTTACATTCGTTGGTCGCTCGCGCGCACACATCCATTCGCACTGCTCGTGCGTGCAAGCGTTAGGCGAGTGGGTTTCTCGCACAAATGCAAATTCGCGACGGATGCTCCCAGAAACCGATGCATTGCCCCGGCAGGTGACTTACCATCGCACCACACCAGATACCGTAGCCCATGTATTCACTCGTAGCGATGCCTCCCGACTGGTTCTGCTGATGTTCAATGGACATGGCGCCGGATTGAAAAACGATGCACATGAGGCCGACCACTAATTGCACGATGCTGAGCCTGCAATATAAAATGCATACCCTCAAATGCATAAGTATTTGTACGCTCCGCCTTTGCTCGATTACCATATTTTCCTTGGCTCCCAACTACACTGGAGCTGGGATGCTGGTTCTGCCTGCTAGTTATTGGATGCCCACGTACGAATTGGCAGGATAGTTGGGCGACCTATGGACAGTATGCCTAAAATGAGCCAAAACCCATTAAACACCTTTAAAATGGCTTCTTTGGCCAGAACGAAGCCTGGAGAAACAACCTCTTTAACAGTTCACGCAGGAACCGTGAGGCTACGCACGAGCTGGAACTGTACGCTGAACCAATTGAGGATTACTTATTTCGCCAGGTAAAGCCCACTAGTCATGCTGAAGGTCGCCGAACAGTCGAGCTTCATGAGAGGTAGAATTATGGTACCGTATGAGGCGGGACACTCATACGGTCAAATAGGTGCTACTTCATTAATTCCGAAGAGTACGATTTCGTACAACATGAAGAAGATAGAGAATATCGGAAGCTCTGAAAATGCTGCACGATCTGGCGGCCACGGGCTACCGTTAGGCGGAAAACACCATTCTAAAGCTTGAAGCAATAAAGGACCGTTTCGCTTCAGTGAAAGCTCTCGTTAAGGGTCTGGGTGCGTCGTCTTTGAAGCGACTTAACGGTGACACTGTCAGCAGGCAAGTATGTGAAGCCGGTCTGCATTCTCGAGCTACACAGAGCCGTAATGGCACACTAGGTAAGGCGGTTGCTTTCATGACCTCGGTCCCGAGGTCGTGGGTTCAATTCCTGCGGTGAGCGATCCTGTATCGCCACTGCAAGCGGTGGTGATAGCCGTAAACGCTCTTCTGTCGCTATAAAAAGAGGCTGTTTAATCAGCTAGGAATTATTATTTATTTAAAGAGAAAACCCCTTCTATCTGCAACGAATATGCTAAGTCGTTTACAGTCGGCTAAGGCTCGAATCCACTGGACTGCTGATGATTGGGTTAGAATTGTATTGAGTGAAGAAAGCAAATTCATGCTCTTTACTGGCTGTAAAAGAATGCTTTACGAGCGTCGACGACCCAACAAAACCTACTCACCCTATTGCCTTCAGCTCACGGTCAAACTTGGAAGAAAATGTCATGTTACGGGGATGCTTCAGCAGAAATAGCGTTGAAGCCCTGCATCACATGCCGGTCATCATGAACCGAGGCGTCTATTTAGACGTTCTCCAAAACATAGGACTCTCAATTTTGATAGCATTTGATGGAATGGATTATAATTTCTACCACGACAACAATCCTAAGCACACCATCGCCAAAGTTAGGTAGTTTTTAATAATTTATCAGAATTTGGTTACCCTCTCGCGATGGTTAACGACGGGCCAAGTCAGTCTCCGGACCTTAACCCAATCGAGCTTTTGTGAAATAAAGTTGAGCGCCTGCTACGGCAGCTGGCTATTCGTATCACAACTATTTATGCGCTTTCTGTTTACTTGCAACGAGTGTGGAGCTGTACGATGGTCTACGTTTGCGAGCATTTTATCAGCTTCATGCCTGAGTGAGTCCAACAGGTCGTTGCAAATAAGGAAGGTGTGACGTCATATTGGCACAGTAAATCAAGTATAAGTAATATTTGCGAAAACGAGTTGCTTCTCCTCATTGCAACCGGTACGAATACTTTTGTTTTCATAAACGTTTGCTATTTTGTAGGAGGCTGTCATGGCAGCTTCCTCAGATGTCCAAATACTTTTGGGTTTGAGTGTAGGTGCACGGGTAATAGGTGGCAGAACAAGAGCCGATTAAGGGTCTGCAATATCACGAAGCTTAATGGTAGAGAGTGAATCAGCCTGGGGCCTCCAAATGGATAACAATGATAATGATCTGGCGCTGTTTTTATAGAGGACCAAATAGACGGGGCTTACCCGATGTGGTTGGCCGCAGTCTACTTCCTAGTGTCCAAAAGCCTGAGCTATTCTGAATTTTAGCAGAGCGGAGATTCTAAGCTAGCAGCTCTCGACATAAAAGATTGTGAGCTCTAAGCCCATTTCTGGGCTATACAAATCTTCTAAGCGTTGGGAAACCTGTCAGGCGACGGCATTCCATTTGAGCGTCTGCCAATTTGCAGAGAAATGGCGGATTTCCAAGTGATTAACAGCAACCAGGCTTGTAAACAATGGCGCTGGCTATGGTAGAAAAATTATAATTAAGCCTTGCCAATTAAGCATGCTTGTCTTGAAGTATTTCCAAAGGCCAAGGAAAAAACGCAGCAACGCCTAAGTAACCGTGAGTATTCTCTTCGATCTAACCACTCTTGGTTAGTAGTTAGCTTGAACATATTTTAATAGATTGGTCAGATAGACTGAGAACGAGACAGCGAGGATTTCTGACTTTGTTTAACTATAGCATGTGTGTTTATTGAGAAAAAAAGCTAACAATTGCCGATGAATACCACCCATGGCAAAAGCATGGGCAATGTATGAACCGCACCACCATGCGAGATACAGATATGAAGCTGAAGCATTTGCTAACGATAGGTAGAGCTTCGTGACCTTCAATGGCAAAACCTATTTAGAGTTCCGACATTGGACTTTCGAGAGCTTGCTGGAATTAATCTTCTGATTAATGCAAAGAACCAGAGATAGACATACAAACAAACTAGGAGTACATCTCAAAAAGTGGCAGGAAGTAGGAGCCAGAGACGGCTGGAAACAATGGCCAGACCCGGCAGCAGGCAAACACCTCTTTCCGTCTTGCGAAGTTCGCGATCGACGTTTGTAGTCAAATGATAGCAATAACAATAGTAAGATATTTGCCCTGAGCTCCCAGAGAACTAAATATCTCTCTAGGCAAAAACCATATGCTAGACTGGAAGTGTTTCGATATGCCTAGTGATAGTACTCACAGCATCAGCAAGCAAAAGACAATTCACACGGACTCAGCAAATGCTTCGAGGAGCATGTGCATTTGTAGCTTCTTCTTTGTAAAAGTCAAGGCACCGGCTGAGTTCAAACCGGCCTCTACTTCCAAACCGCGACTCTCATGCAATGAGGATGCTCCGATTCAGCAGATTTAGGTTTATCTAAGGAGGGGCTTTGGACCTCTTATACAGGCGAGCGTGACTAAACGAGGCATGCCGTTTGCAATGATTAACCAGCTCGACGACAGGCGAAGGCTTATCAGCCCCTTACAGAATTTCTTGATACTCCACACGTTACTTCCCGTGCCCATGGTAGCGACTTATTCTTGCCAGAAAATACAATTCTAATGGATGATAGACTTTTCTGGGTTGGAGGTTACCAGCAATCGCTTACTTTCACCTACTTCGTCTACCCTTTTAAAAAGCTAGGTCTGTTAGTCCGTTGTACTTTGCTGACGTCGCGTTTACACAGAAACCTTGGCATGCTATTTACAGTAGTGCTACGACGGTACAGCAGCGATTTGTCAAATGAAAAGGGAATGAGGAAGGGAGAGATAGTTTGATAATTTGCTTAGGTAGCTGCAACATGCACTATCATAGTTGAAAATGGAACTTTCAAGTGCTAGAACTTTACACGACTGAATTTAAAGGGTTATTCAAATAGTAGCTATCGCGTTATAGCAGTGTTGCCTCTCTACTTGCTTTCGCCCGAAATAAGTGTTGGCCCTTCCTTACGCTTCGCCGTGGACCAGCTGAGATTGTATATCGGAAAGCAGCCACGGTGAGCCAGACAGACCGAAAATCGTGCTGCCCCGGGCTTTTGGTCATCGATAGGCATTCATAAATAGAATCTACCCGTGATTCTTTACAAGATTGTACGTCGTGCTCACCAGCTCATGCAGCAGACACTCCGACCTTCCTACCAAAGCGATGTTGAAGTTTTCCGTAATTTTCCATGGTTGCAGCCTAATTTCTTTTAAAAATGGCCTTGGGGTGCTAGCCCCTCCCCTAGGCGGCTGATGGGGCTACCAGTGGGCTACCCGAGTGAGAGCTGCTGCTGTTCAGTGCTGAAGGTTCTTCTGCTGTGAGGGAGGTCTGAAGCACGAGTCGATGTCTAGAGGAACTGTCGTTATATTAAAATGCACTCACTGGCTGAGACTGAGTCTTCTAAGTTCTGTAGGCTCCATTAGGTTGGGTAGTCCTGACGAAGACTCAGTGACAGGGGACCGGGCTGGTGGAGCTTAAGCCTGTGGCATAGCCGAAATTGTACTAAATGATTTTACGGTGCCTTGTCGGTAACCTAATCGTAAGGGGGGCCTCAAACCCCAAAGGGGATGGAGGAGAGACTGCAGGAACTAGCCACCCTAATACAGAACTGCTTGACAGCTGCATGCCTCTCTGCCGACCTCTTTAAGCATAGTTTATTCCAAGTAGACCCTTTCAGACCGACCCGAAAGCAGCAAATCAGAGACCCAGCCACATAGCACAGTCGAGGACTTCATTTTTACAGGTTACAAGTTGACACTTTAGTCACGTTCATCGAGTCCAACGTCGTCACACCTCATACACCGGCAAGATGAGGCTGTGGGGTGTAGCATGCTTCTTTCCAACCGAGAACAGAAGACCAGCTGAATTACTTCTGAACAGCCACTGAGTAGCAGCGAACTCAGCAAGGGTGCCGACTGCAGCCCAACCCAGATGTTAAAGTAGCTGGTAGACTAGCTTGGTCGCAGGAGAGCGTGTCGACACTCTCATACTGCTGCAGCATGACTTGATATTCGGGTGCTAATCGGTCCCGGCTAGGGGCAAAGGGAAGAGGAGTGGCAGGTCAGCAGAAGGTCACCAGCTGTTGTTGCTCTCAAACCAGTGCAAAAGTAATGAGCTCCCTAAATCGAGCATTATCGAGCTCTGAAAGCCATCCATGCATCACAAGTATCACTGCAGCTTAAGCTCGACACGGGCTCCCTATCTCTGCCCCATTTCCGGGACAGGACCTACCAACCTAATTGATCACGGGTTTTCTCGGCTTTCTGGATTCCACCTGAGAAATGTGGTTTCCGAGTACATTTTCTTTGCCTGAGGTGGGCCCGAGCAAGCTTATTTCCCTGCCGACTGGTATTTGTCTGACTTGCGCTGGTCGAGGCAACAGTTTTGTCACTGATTAAGCAGCTTAAAGTAGTAGTTGTCGTCCATCTTGATCAGAGCTCGGCACCCCTTAGCCGAAAGTCTACGCATGCTTACTTGTGCTACTTACTCACTGGCTCACGACGAAAAAGTGAGGGGCTGGTTGCCAAGCTCTCATCGACCAAACTGGGTGGAAGAAGCCTATAGGCCCTGATCGGCTACTTCGGGCAAGGTTAATGTTTAACAAAAACACTTTTTAACCAGCATAAGATAATTTCTGAGTCTGCCCACACTGGGTGCACCCTGCAAAGAGCCAGTAAACCAAGCCAGTTATTAATCATGCCCCCAGATGGCGTAGCTTCCTGTGCAGAGCACAGCCGTGTACCACTCACGGTGCTACAGCTCTCATTATCCTGCCAGTGCTACGGAAGCCTGCCTGAGCACGAAGTCAGCAATGTCTGCATTTCGCTTTCCAAGTTTTACAAAAAGCACTGAGATATTATGATTTTACATTTTCACCTATCATTTGGTGTCCATGAGTGGCTGTCTAATCTGGATCCACTTTCAGGTTAAAGTTTATGCCATTCTTTAATTCACTGGACGATTTTTAAGAATTTTTAAGCTGCGAAATTAGGGAAATCATTAATCCAGAGAGAATTAGGACCAAGTTGCAAGTTGTTGTACCGGGGGCCTGAATGAGAGTTGTTGAAGTGTAAATGGATTAAATGCCATGCAGGAAATACGAGAAGAGTTTCACCAGCTGAGATAAAGCAAATAATACTGTAGTATTAATAATAGTAGCAATAATAGACTCTAATGAAAAAATTGAAGGTGTGCTGCTCAAAAAAAACTCAATAGCATCCGATAGTCAAAATTTTAAAACCCTCTCGATGTACAGTGTAAGGGTAGTTGCCTATGCACATTGCCCTGCAAGCCCCAGTAGCCACTTCTACGCCGGATCTTGCCTTCAGCAAGTTTGGTAGCTTTTTCATCCGGTATTGCCACCAAGGTTTCCTAGATGTGGCTACGCATGCATGCCTGATGACTGGCCTGACATTGCTGCTACTCTCGGCTTGCCTTGGGTTTGACGAGTGGCTACAGCCAGCACTTGGCCCCCTGCCCACCGGAAAGCATGTCAGTGAACGTCTTCAGATGACGTTTGATGGAAAGTAAACATTTCTAGAGTATCTGACGAACACCACGGGTCTGCTACAGAGACAGCTCAGCTCAAATAGATAGCCGATCGGGCTGAACAGTGTGAAAGCTTAATTTATACGAACAAAATTCCATCTGACGTTAAGCGGTTTTTATACGACAGCTGAGCAGTGCATGTGAGTTTTGTCAGGCATGCGGCCTATTGATGATGATATGAAATGCATATCAACAAGCAAGCTTTCACGAAAGCTCACAAAATGTGGCAGCAAAAAACTTACGACTGCCATGTGACCATTTTCTAGAGTATAATTAACATTAATAATAATGGTAATACATTTGTTATAGCTCCTTCAGAGAATCCAGTCTCTTTCTAGAAACTTTACATTTGCTGCACAGGAAGTGCGATCGAATGGTTAGTGGTAGCATGCACAATGACAGTAAGCATAACATGGTTTGGAGGTGATATGTGAAGGGTCAGCATGCAAATATGGTTAGTGGCAGCATGCAAATATGGTTAGTGGCAGCATGCATAGTGATGACACCCATAAGCTTATTGAAGAAGACTAACAAGAATTCACTAAACAATGCGATAACAGATATATTTTAATTTTATTTTTAAATGTGATCAAGTCAGGAAATATCGTGACACAAGTTGGGAGTGAGTTCCAGGCTTTGGGAGCATAGAACATACTAACCAAAGGCACGGTCTCTGAAGGATTTGAGGTACGTGCGAGGTATTGGTAAACGATTAGATTCCGAAAAGCAGGTGATACGATGTTTAGCCTAATGGGGAAGTAGATCTGATAGGTAGGCTGGAGCCAAAGAATGAGTGAGACCTAAAGGTGAGTGGCCGAACCTTGAAGTCGATGTGTTGCTCGACTGGGAGCAAGTGCAGGTCGAGAAAGAAGTGGTGTGATATAGCAACTGTGCTGCTCACGACAGGCGAACCTTGCTGCAGAGTTTTGAACTAATTGTAAGCACTTGATTGCACAAGCCGGAAGAACGGCAATCAGTGAGTTACAGAAGTCGAGAAAGGATGTCACAAATGCATGGATTAAATTAGATGTGGCATTCCTGCGAAAGAAAACCCGAATTTTAGCAATTTTATGTAGCTGAAAGTAGGCAGATTTGGCTGTAGAGCTAATGTGGTAGTATAGTGAAAGGTCACTTCGGTACATGACACCTAGACTTCACGCAGATTCAATAGAAGATATGCTGGCAGAGCAGATTTTCAGCATCAACTTTTCGTATGAATCCCACTTCGTTTTGCCAAAAATAGCAAGTTGGTTTTATCATGATTAATTTAAGATATTTTGCTGCCATCCATGTGCGGATGTCATCAATACATGCAGCAAGAAAGCTGAGAGAGTACGAAAGGCTGTATCAAAGCAAAGGTACAACTGAGTCCCAACTGCACAGAAGTGAAATCCAAAGATTATGCCTGAAAATTCCATCTGCAAGAAGGATCATTCAAACCGTGAAAAGAAGGAGACCAAGCACAGAGCCTTGAAATACCCCATACTTCAGAGGTCACTCGAATGATCTTTGTCCGTTCACATCAATACGCTGGAGTCTCCCATTGAGATAGGACCTGAACCATTGCAGAGCAGACCCAGTGATGCCCCGGTGAGATGAGAGGCACTCAATAAGGACTTGGTGCTCCATAGTATCAATGCTGCCGAAAGATCGAGCAAAAGAAAGCAGAGATGTTTTACCCATGTCTGCATTCCTAAGTAGGTCGTTGTACACTCTAAGCAATGCTGATTCTGTGGAGTGATTAGCTCTAAAGTCAGACTAGTACTTACTAGCAAGTTTTGAAGTTTCAATATATGAGTTCAGCTGGTCTGCCACGACCTGTTCCTGTGTCTTTGATAGGAACGTTAGAAGAGATACTGGGCAGATGTTGGTCAAGTTATCTTGATCTAGTGTTGCTTTCTTGAGTAGTGCCCTGACTTCAGATTTTTTTAAAGTTGCTGAGACATGACCTGGGGCTAATGCTTATTTATGACATTTTTTCGTGGCAGCAGCAGATCTGTGAGTCACAGAAGCTGGATAGTATCAATAGGGTCTAGAGGACTAGTTGTCTTTTTTATTGGGATTTGAAATTCAGGACGAGGTAACTAGTGACCTCCTTGTATGTAGGCATTGAGGTGCTGGACATGAGGGAGAGGATTCCCCTGAGGGATGATGCCACCCTAATTACGGACTTCCTGATCTTGTCTATCTTGATAACAAAGAAACTAGAGAGACGATCAGCCAGATCATCACAAGGATCACTAAGTAAGGAGTTAACCTGGGAGTGGTTCGTGACTGCACATTGATTAGTCACACCTTTGTGTCGACTATTTATATCGACATCAGATCAGTAACCAGATGAGACCACTGAGCGAGGTTTATGTGTATCATCTAAGTGATCCGAAAATTTTACTTAAATTTGAGGATTACCATTGTCATTATGGCAAACTAGTAGCAGATCTTGGAGAGATTATTACGCAGTTTACACAGTGCTAAAAGTATGTCACAGTCTGGCTCAGCGAAACGTTGTATCATAAGAATAATCTATGGATGGCTTCAGCACTTACGAAACGATAGCTTTGGCATCATTCATTGAATAAACCCGGGCTACGGCAAGATTTGGCTGCTGAATCTGATACACTTGATGTGGCCGTGTACCATATAAGCCATGTACAGCTGGCGTGGCTGTGTAAGCAAATACAGGCTGCTGACCGTATTGCATATTCAGTTGATATACCCAATGAAGCGTTTGCTGCCTTTGTCTGTAGATCAGCTGGCTGAAAACCTGGTAAATTATATCACAGACGCATGATCACTTAAGATTCAAATAAGCCATCGAAATATAGTAGACAGAAACGACGGCAAAAGTTAGCTTCTTCGCTGGGACAAGGAAATGCTGCCTGAGTACACAGCGATACGCGAAATCGTTTATAATTATATCGGTTGGTTGTTTTTATAAGGAAGACCAGTGGGGTAAAGCTGGTTGAGGTGAAGGTAACTTGGCTAAGATGTCTGACTAATAGTGCCAGCTCTTTGCTGGTCTTCATAATAAGTTATATGGAATAAGTTTGAGCCAATAAGCTAATGATGCATCATTTTCCCCTAATTTACTTAGTTTCTTGTATTTATTTGGCGCTCACTAGGTACTTATTTGCATTGTTAGTAACGTACGGTAAAATGTCCGTGAGCTTGCTAATAGTCTTCAGCTGGATCACTACATAGATTGGATGTTCTTCGTGGAAATGCATCAGCTGCTGAAACGTATCAAATAGTTTCCGGTTTCCACGTTTCTAATTCATTAGTGGTAGAAAATTTAAATCTATCGTGTACGTTTAACCTTCCCAATCCAATCCGTCAATCGTTGTTAATGCCCTGCCTTTATTCGGACGAGTAGGTATTTATCATAGTCAGTCACTCTTTGAAACGGCAAGTTATGTTTGATTTCCTTAGTCAAAAAACTTTGAACTTCTCAAGGTCTTTTCAAAGAACTGACAAAAGCCCAGACAGCTGCCGAAGCCAAATTATTAATAATAAAAATTCACAATAATTCGCTGTGTTTTCTTTTTAAAAGTAGGTACTAACTTCGAATCGTCCTGAAGCTATCCTAGGATTTATTTTAAACTTATACGTTCCAGATTTTAGGAGGAGAAATGTTAGAAAGAATCTGTGCGAACTGTTTTTGAGGTTAAATGAAACAATTTACGGTTTACTCGTCCAAAATATCTATGAGTACCGACATAACTATGATCACTAGAAAAAAACAAATCGCTGGCTCATACAGCGCTCTAAGGGAACTACATTTCTTGTAAGGTACTTTAATACTTACTGCAAGCAAGGAATAGGCTTGATCTTCAAAAGATTTACAAGAGGTTATTTAATTGGTCCAACGGTCTGGGGTTAGGTGCGGGTGAGTGCAGTGCCTTGAACAGCTCTTTATTAAACTCGGAAGACATTGATGTTCTACATCGAAGTCCAAACCTGCCATATTACTAGGAGCGCATGCAGTATTCAATGCAGCTATCCAAATAGAGCATCCACGAAGCGCGATTGCCAGTCTAGGCTCTGTACGATACACAATCTCCTAAAACTAATCAACTCAGATCAAGCGTTCGGGTATAGCTTGTTCAAGCTGTGTAGCTACTTGAACACGGATTCCGAATGCCTATATTATAACAATATGCGAAGAAAACACCGTGAGTACCAAGGATGGGGTTCTCAAGCCACCCACAGATAAGCTGACACATCATGAATTGTTAGGTCAATCAAAGATGCCACCATTCTGCAGTTTGAGCACCTGTCAGCACTGTAACCTTCCCCCACACAGCCAGTTGACCAGGCCAGCCATGGTAGCTTTTGAAACAAAAATGTAACTCCACATGTTCCCCTGCTCCGGCTCCAGCTGCATTTACCATGCGATATGCCACAAGAATGTGGCTGCAGAGAGGAATAGCTATCGTAAGATATATGTGATGATCAGCTGTCAACGGAAGGGGTATTCGGATAAACTATCTATAACAGTGGTTCAGGACACCATAGCCTATAATGGTCCGGCGTTTGGTCTAGGTAGCCCGCCACTGCTTCGAGCGCACCTGTTGCTTACCTATATAACTCGAAATCGTGCCTTTCCGCGTTCACCAGCTCCAAAATCACTAAGAAGCAAGACCAACCTGGACGAAGATGATCGAAAACAAATATGCACTCAGGCGTGACAGTCAGCCCATTGGCTAGCATCAGGCGGTCCACATCCTGGAAGGTTGATAACCCCTTTCATGACCAGATTTATTACTGCATTTTCTGTCGGTGACCAGCCTAGAATCCATGGCTGGGGAGAACGCCAGTGCATAGGAATATATATCACAAATGTGGTTTGGCAAAGATGAATCTAGGTGCACCTTTTAGTAAGGTGCTCGAATAACCACAGTTCTAAATGAGAAACCAGCCTCATTCGCACCATCTTTAACTAAAGAACGGTTGAGGCTTTGTAGAAACATTTGGGTCAAGCGAACCGCCGCGCATGACTGGGGCGGCTAGAGCTCACGAGCTACCTGGCCAGCTAGTCCAGATTAACAATTTTCGGGCTGTAAAGACTCGCGATGAACTGCGGCATCGGCAAAGGTAATCGAGATAACGATCTTATCATGGTAAATTAGAAGGGCCTATGCCGGTCGTCCCAATTAAGATATAGTGAGTAGAAGAAAACAAATAGAATGATTGCAAGAGAAGACGGTAGATATAGAAGAATACCAAGGCGATGTGAGGAGGAGCTTAGGGGTGTGAGAGGAGTCGAGCCATTGGAGGGATGCGCAAGAAAGCCAAAAAAAGAGAGCATGATGTTGAGCCTGTGAAGTGCACTAAAAAAGTGACAGAAATTGAGACAGAGATCGGAACTTAGAGACGTGGACGGAGACACAGACTGAGATAGCTAGGCACAGTCCGAGAGACAGATCGGTAGATAGTAAGATACATTAAAAGATAATAGAGACTAGGAGGACGGGAATATAGATCGATATTTTTTTTATAAAGAGACCAAATAGACGAACATGCACACACACACACACACACACACACACACACACACACACACACACACACACACACACACACACACACACACACATATAAATACATTTACTATATAAATATATATATATATATATATGTGCGTGTGTGTGTGTGTTTGTGTTTGTATTAGTATTTGTATTACTATTTTGTTTGTATTAGTGAAGGCGCCATCCGAAAAAAGTTAAGAGAACCGTGAAGCAATCCAAAAGAGATCTGCCCTGATGACTGAAGAGGCTAAGGAGAGGACACTTCCAGAGTCAGTTGGACGATTTAGGAAGCTTGAGGACTTGGGAACTTGGGACTTAGGAAGCTTGAGCTTCTTGTCTGGATGGACAACATGCTTCATGCCAGCTTTCGTGTACCACCATCCATCGCCTTAGCCAAAGCGAAAAGCATTGCTTTCAGCCTCTCTATTCCGGAATCAGATTTTAAGGCATCTTGGCAAACGTTAAGACGACTCAGAGTTCGGCAAGCATTGCAGAAGATTCTCCTTCACGGAGAGGGAGCAGAAGTCAACAAGAAAGATACGAACTTTATAGCTGCTTTGAAAACCTGTACGCGATTGTTGCGAAATATGACCCTGAAAATATCTACAGCGTGAACAAGACCGGTTTGTTTTTCGATTGCTTCCAGCATGCAGTCTTCTTATGCCAGACGAGGATATTTCTACCACTAGAGGCAAAAAGAAGGCGACAGATCGAGTTTCTCTGATTGTTTTCGCCAACGCAACCAGAACTCAGTGGTTCAATGGGGTGTTATTTCCAGAAGTGAAAAAAAGAATGAACAGGACTTTGCATTATATTGCTGATGATCAACGCTTCTGGACATTTTGAAGCCTCCGAACGCGAAAATATTCGAATTGTTTCCTTTCCCCCGAATTGCACAAGCAAACAACAAAGAAACAACCTCTTGACATGAAAATAATTGCGGCTCTGAAAAGCGATACACAAAATATTTTCTTGATGTTGTTCTTGACTTTTGCGAACTTGAGTAGACGAAAAGTCAAAAGAAATATCCAGGGGCAAAGATTGCGATGAGGTGCTGCAGGAGTCTTTAACGGGAACCCAGTGCAACTGCTTGACGCTGCAAGTTATGTAAAAGAAGCCTGCGATATTGTTTCGCCAAGCTCGATCAAAAATGCTTTTATCAAGGCTGAACTAATGACTTTAGAACCAGAACTGAAGGCTGATAGCTATGATGATGATGTGGGCCCTGAACTTGCGAAGGCTTTCGTTACATTGAATTTTTCTATCGCTTTATCAGAACTGAAAGACTTCTTTAACGTTGATGACGAGAACTATAAAGAATACGTTTCTGCGGTATTTGAAGATGTTGACGAGCTTTTGGAGTCGATGAAGATTGTTGAAAGTGTGATGGATGATGATGACGACGTTAATCCTCAAGATCTCAATGCTCATTTAGAAATTGGAGTTGTATTTCAGGGGTTTGAATCCCTTTATAAGCAGGTTCATGGTATCGAGAATCGGTTGCTCTGCTCTGTAGTTCAAATTGAAGCTGATGATACATTCAACGATCTTAAGAAATCTTGTGCATCATTCCAGAACAAGATCCGGGCGGTCTCCCTCAAATCCAAACGCAAGAAACTTCAAAACCTGCACCAAATGACGATTCATGACATGCTTAACTAATAAACCTTGAACCAAGAATTGTAGGAGAAAATATGCGTACTTAACTGGGATGCGTACTTAAACGGGTGCATACTTAACGGGAGGCTACTGTAAATCAGCCCAACTGATAAGGTACAGCTGACAGCCTAGTGCATGCCTTCGACTTTAGGTCTGACGAACCATTGATCATCAAGCAACTGATTTCGAGCCTCTATAATTCAAGATGAGTGAAAAATGAATATCTCGGCAGTCATTTATCGGCTGATGTAGAAGGCCGCCATTTCATTCCCCCCCCCCGTCCTTAAATGAAAGGCCTCCTTGGCTGGAATAATACAGACCTAAAACAAACATTTACTCCAGCTACACGGTCTGAGGTGCATGCAAGACGACGTTTGTGTCCAACACCTCTTAAAAGACAAAATCCACGGGCAGACCGTCAAAATGAGGCAAGCAGTTGAGCTTCTACAAATGAGACCGAGAATCTAAATGCATTTGCTTTTATTACAGGCCGGTCGAACAAACGTTGCACGGACATATCAGAAAATATTTCAACTTTTAAAATGTGCTGGTAGATATAACCGACACTGCATTCATCACATCGCAAGGTCAACGGAATCAGAGGAGAAGGCATGAATACACTGTAAAGGCATAAGAAAAGCTAGCTTGAGTTAACCAATAATGCGAAGGCGAGTGCCGTGCCACGTACACGATTCCCCATCTGGCGTGTAAGGAAGGTTGGGCTAAAGTCACATCACTGTAGCGCTGACACCACCAGCATTATGTGAGCACGTGAGGAAGAGAAGCAGCTTATTCAACAACAGCAACAGCAGCAGCAGTCCGTAACACCAACAGCTGGAAAAGTAGCAGTCTGATTGCAAGTCACGACAGTCACAGGCTCTATCGTATTTATAATTGATGCCAGATAATGACCAATTCGCTCCACACATGATCAGTTAGGACTAAGGAACGAGTAAGCTGCACACTGTCAGCAGCCACGTTCATGGTCACAAGTAAAATCCTAATAGCTGGCTTTTCAAGCCTAAACTTGAGCTTCCAGAATGCTTGTACCGCGATGCTTCTACTATGACTTGCTCTTGTGCTACATTGACCATCTTATCATCCTTAACATCTTCTTCCCTCTATCCATACGTACTCCATTTCCAGCCTTCTACACATAAAAATTGCCCGCCGCTTGCATTGCGGTTAGGACTCTTGTTGCTGAACGTCATTCTTAGCTCGCGGCTACGTTGTTGTGGCTTTGGCGGCGCGAGTCCTTGCCCCAGTGTAGGTGTATACGGGCAAGCAAATACTAACGGCGCATACGCCACGTCTACTTTTCCTGAAGGTCGTTAAAGACAGGACTCTGTGTGCTTAGCAAGTGTGCCGCTCCGGCGGGGCACGGGCTATCGGTGCGTTCTGAATAGGCTCGGCGGTTTACCTCAATCTTTTTACCAGCCTCTTCTCTGCTGTCTGTGCTCTCGCCAGCTCCCGGCTCCATTCCCTCTCTCCGCATGTTCTCATCCTAGCTATTGATCCATAAACCTTAAACAGCTTCTCCACTTTCGCCTCGGAGCATGCGGGCGTCTCCCGTAGATCTAGCATCCGGTTGACTGCTTATAGTGCGTATAGCCAATTTCCTAAACTCCTGTGAAAACCAGCTTTAAAATCGAAGAAATTTACCACAGCACTTTTTTTAGTTACGAAGTTTGGCGGTGCAGGCAGACACGTCAACTTTCAGGCAGTTAGCATTGCGGTCCGTACGTGCATAATCCGACGAAAGCAGACATGCATTCTTCAAGTTCAAATTTCACAAATCAGTCTGAAGCAATGAGACTACTACTTGACTGCTACTAAAGGTTTTCACAACTATCCACTCCTTCCGACAAAAAATAATACAAATGGGTGAGTGGATTCCACATCCGGATATAACTATGCCGAAAAACACAGCGCTCGTACTGGTTGTAGCACCAGCTGTCATGCAAAATCATACGGAAGCTTCAAACCACGGCTTGCGTCTTGCTGATGTAGTACCAATGCACGCAGATAGGCTAACAATATAAGAACACTTCGAGAATAGAGAGCACCCATACCTTACGATAATAAGTCCGTATCCACAACGCTGAGAAGTCTGCTCGACAGAATTAGAGAATCCCGTGTTTCTAAAATTAACCTTGGCGTACTCCAACTGTGAAAAGCCTTAAAGTTTAGTGTATAACTCCGCTCCAACTTCCGCCCTGTTTCGCCTAAGCGTAAGATCCAACATTTAATGACCGAGGTAGTGGGATCCAGCATACAGATAATTTAAAGCATATGGATATTGATTACGTTTTCTTACGGTGCTATTAAATTAATTACATGTATGAGTATTGATATAGCTATTTAACTGAACTTTTAAAGTACAACTGACTGATATTGTATAGAACCCGCTTTCATTCGGCCTAGTCTTTGACTATATGGCATAGCAGGCTTCTAGGTGTTATAAGTCGGGAAACGTGAATAATAAATATCTTTGGATTCACGCAGCTTGTAATTATAATAAAGATTTGCCTCTCGGTGGCTTCTTAATGTGTTGTAAAAAGATCACTTACAGACGTCAATTACCAGCCGACTCCCAAGTTAGATTTGAATAGTGAGTAGAGGCTTCCAGGGCTAGCTGTCTTTGCATATTTGTGGCTCTTTGGTGTTACAGTTGGACACGCATATGAACTCACAGGTGGTCAGTAATCTACTAAAATGCTGTCCAAAGCATGGAACCAATGGTGCATGCTACTTCATCTGTCATACCCAAGAGTGAGGTAGGGCAGCAAGTGTCAGTGACCTAAAATCCATAAGATTGGGACAAAACCGATTTTTACTCTTACATTTCTGTTTCTATCTCATACGTTACAATGCATTATTTTTTTTAAAAGGCCATCTTTATAGTAATGGCACCATTGTGGCTTTACTGAATAATTACTTTCTACGAGGTTCACCTAGCCAGGAAGGTGAGCCGGCCTACTAACCATATATTTTCATGGTCAAATACCGCTCGCTGTTTGATAATCTCTAAACTAGTGCATAACATGAGCTGCTGCTAAAAGTAACTATGCTTCTGCTGGAAAATTGCTGCTCCTTCTAATAGAACTCGCCCGAGGGTTCTTAATATGAGGAAAGATTCAGAAGTGTAGTTTTGACTAGGATTGAGACCGATATGAAGCTGACCTTAGTCTCCTAAGTGTGACTATATGTAAACAACTTAAGAAAGATTAGTGTAAACTCAAGACGAGAATCTTCTAGGAGCGATGAACTGAGGGTCGTGAACTCGGTGAATTGAGCGAGCAGTGTCCCACTCTCCTACGACTGCTCGTCCGATCCAGTGGCAGAGAAGCTATCGAAAAGTCGCAAAACCTGCTTCGAGATTTTGAAACGATGTCACTGCGGCTAGCACAGCGGGACTAATTAAAACTGCCCGCCGTACCGATCGGTGTGGGTACTGTGGGTAAGCAGAACGAGCACAGAGGCAATCTGTACTTAGGTGGCTAGCGTAGCGGTCGATTCCTTCACCGAGCACTACTTGGCAAATTCTATTTCGGCTCACCTCCCAAGAAGAGCTTCTACGCTCAAGGCTGTCCGCATTGTAAGTATAATTTTAGAGATGCGCTTCTGTTGGACGGTGGCCGCCCTTTTATTTTCAGCTCAGACTACATTAGGCTCTTACACACAGCTGGCTATCGACGTGTCTTGCTTTGCAGAGAAAGAAGCAACCATTAAAGCAGAGAGAAACGATGCTAGCGCTCGTACTCAGTACTCGATTTAGACGCGTTACCAGATTAAAAATCCTACTTTCAATGCTTCTAAATCAATGCATTCCAAATAATGCCAAAGCAAGAGCAAGAAACTGCGGCCAGCACAGCGGGTCTAATTAAAACTGCCCGCCGTACCGATCGGCGTGGGTACTGAGTACAAGACGAGTACAAGGTACTGGGTACAACAGCAGGGCATGCGATTCGTTGTATTGAAAAGCTAAATTAGGTTCAATGGCATTGAATGAGATAGCGATAAATATGTCAGCAATTTTAGCTGATAGCAACGACTTTGAATGTGCATTCGTATCAATTGAACGCGGGGCTAAACGTGGAAAGACTAGCATTTCGCCACGATATCGCACGTCAAATTTCAAAGCAAAAATGTTTCCAGTCCCAGTCTTAAGAAAAACAATCGATATGTGAAAAACTTTCCTCTAAACAAGGGTTTTGCACTTCACGGCCCAAAGCGTGGATTAAAATCATGAAACCAAAATTCTGTATTGCCCTCTGCAAACAACGTTGAAATTCCTTCAAGGCTGCTTTACCGGTTTGTTAACACTGATGTTAAATGAGCACAGCATTATTTACCAGGTGGGTGGTTCCAATCCGGCAAGTCCTTGTGATAGGTGATCTAGCGGACCAACTTCAGGATTAACGTGTTTACCTGTAATAATCTGTCTTAATTTAGATATGAAAATAAGTTTGGGTATATTAAGTTTAATTGTGCATGATAAGCATGGGCAGTTGTATCAGCAGCTATAATGACAATAACTTCGGATTAAGTATATAAATAATAGGTGCTATGGTTATTTCCGATGGAAGTAAATCAGTCTCTCTCTCTTCAAGTGCTTTACAGCCTGAAGCAAGAGGAGCAATAACAAATAATTAAAGCAGGCAGAGCATAAGGCCCAGTGAAGCAATGGAAAATGCAAGCAGCATCTGCCTTGCTTAGGGTGATGGCAAGCAAAAGCACACGTGACGAAGCTCGGGGCTACCGGCGAGTTGAATTTTAGTCGTCTGGGAAAGCCTGTATGCATGAAATCCGTTCGAGTCTGGTCTGGCTGCCCTGCTTTTCACAATCTCTACTCTCCCTGCGGTCGAGGGTGCTCAACGCAATCTGGCTTCGTGTATACGCCAGAGACACACATAATTTACATGTGCCGCTGCAACGGGCACTCGCATATTTGACAGTGAAAATTAAAATTCCAGAACATATATAACTTTAACGGTATTAAGCCTAAGCGTTTTTTGTTGAAGAATGGCCATAGCATTGCCGAAGCTTTCGCTCTCTGAGCAACGCCCGATGCTACGAATGTCACTTTCAGTCCTTTCCTGCTTCCTCTCGACGTAGCTGAGTAGGCGTACCAGAAACCTGCCAGATTAGGAAAAATTGCGAGTTTTGTCAGTTTGGTTTAACGGATGTGAATTAACCATCGACTCCTAGTTCACGGCCAGTATATTTTTTGACTAGATACATGTCAAGATTCAGCATCAACAGATACTGCAAGGAGAAGGCATTCTCCTCAGAGAAAACGAGCAGGAGGAATTAATGAAGATGTTAAAGCATAATGAATTGGTGAAGCTGAACCGTTCTTCAGTCGTACCAATGAGAACGGGTCCGAGAGAGGGACGCCAGAACGAGGCTGCTGAATTGTTCGCTGCAGCAGCCATTGAAAGAATGAGCCAATCTCACCAGCAAAAACTGGTCTGATAGACTAAGAAAAAGAAGAGAAAGCCGTATCATATTTCCTGCGATTATTCACCGGGGCAAATTATAATATTACTATAAATTTAAAGATGGCCAGCACTTCCGTACGTGCAGCTCAATGCTGATTCGCTACCCGTTGTGGACACATGAATTTCATGAAATTAGATATAGTTTCGTGTAATTTGAAGTGACCTCACTTAGGGCTGCATCAAAAACAGTAAGAGACTGGAAGAATGATTCAGGCACTTTATGAACCAGGTCGCACTAACTTCCAGAAGCTGCATATGAAGGCTAGCCTAGTAGTTTTGGGCAAGCCGTGTATCAACCCAATGTTGGAAGATCTCAGGTACAAGATTGTTTCATCCGGCTGCACTTGCTCCTATGACATCTGCGGGTAATTTTGCGGTGCTATCCCAAAACAACTTGTCTTGGATGAACACTTGCCTCCATCGTCAACGGCCTACTTTCAGCCTAAATATTGGGCTCGCTTAACGAAGATTACAGCAGCTGAGCCAGATTAAACGTTTGTGACGTTGCTTGCTTCAAAGTTACCGCAGTTATCTCTATTCAGGACTCGGGCTCTGTTGCACTAATCTCTGCATATGGTGCAGTAATCAGCACCGTCGTCAGTTACTTTGTTCAGTGCATAGCTGCCACACCATCCGGCCTCTAACAGACGTCAGCATCATCTGCCATGCTTACTGGTAACTTTACTACTTGTGCCAGCTTGCCTATCCAAGTTTTTTTCCAGTGGGCTCTCTCGTGGTGCGCTCCTCTGCCACCAGTCCTTCTTGCCGGCTCTCGAATATATTACATCGTCGATTGGGCATGTGGCACTCATTCATTAAAATTATCTGTCACTTGCATCTGGCCCCTGTCACTGTGACGAGTTTCCAATCACCAAGCCTCAGCAAACGATGCGTGTCTTCTGCTCAGAGGTTCATGCTTCCTAGTGAAATAGTCTCACTTTAATCTGCATGCTTTGCGTGCTCAGTTGTGAGCGATTCAGCTACTGCTACTCAGCACCGGCCCTATTCCAAAGCACACCTCGGATATCGCTATCTTTAAGCAGCATGCAACGGCGTCAGCGCGAGTGATCGGTCAGAGCAGCGACTTGCTTGAACCATCAACCGAAGCTCTGATAACTCTGATAACTGCAGCGCTGCCGGCGCCAGGCCCTCCCAGTTGGCAGCCCTGAAAAACTCTCTTTACGACACAAAGTTGCCTCCGAGTTTACATGCACGCACCCGACTCGTGTGCTTTCGCCAAATGCACGGAAGCGTGCGCATCGTGTGCTGCCAGCGCGGGTAAGGAAATCATCGTTTCTTGCGCAACGACAACTACTCTCCTACTGCCGACACTGGCTCAATCCTTTCCTTCCGGAGTGTGAAAGGATGCTGATAAACGCTCGGTCGCTTGAGTTGAGCGAAATACCAACAACGACGCTCTGGCGAAAGTGACGCCGACCGACTTATCCAAGTTGACCGACTAGAAGGAAGGCGCTAAGACGCAAGGTCCTTCACTACCACCACCTGCCTTCGCTGACCTGCACACAGTCTACCCACTTATCAGTGGCGAGTAATTATAATTGGTTTGGTTCTTGTGACGAACTGATTTGATTTTTTCCAATGTTTCTATGGGAAGATTCTTGCAAAGGGCACCGGAGAAAATTGAGCTATTCCCTCCTGGTTTTGGATGCAGTGAGTAACTGATTTCCGCTGACAGGTTCTTCGAACTCGATATTGGCTCATTTTTAATGTTTTAACTCAGTTAGAGTCGTTTTCAAACTTATCGCCGGTTTAGCAAGAAAGATTAGTCGAATGGTGTCTACTTGCAATACGTGGAATTGATCATACCGATGCTCTGACAGCCTATTTCTAAGAATTTCCAGCACACGGTAGTCTTCTGCGGCAGAAGTACAGCTTGTGGGTCTTTCACTTTTAAATTACTTGCTCCACTAAAATCACCATGAGAATTTTAACTAGACCTAAGCTGTCGCAAAATAGGAAAATCTACTTCAGCCTTTGCTTTAAACTACATTATTTTTCTTTTTTTCCCACACACTGCTGTGTTTTAAATATGTATTCTTGAAATGCGTCGATTAGTTTTAGCTATAAGCTGTCTGATTCCATCGTAAGTCCGCCGCTCTCTGGTCTGTAATGGAGCGAAGAAAGGCCAGCCAAGCGCCTGCGCCGCCGCCGGTCTCTGCGTGCGCTAGCCGTAGGACGATCGGTCGCTGGTGGCAATGCCAGGCTTGACCTTTAGGCGCTGCGATTCGGGCCTAATTGCTCTCTTTCAAGGTCTTGTTTGCAGACGTCGTCGTACGAAGGAAGCGTTGCCAGGTCCGTGTATTCAGGTGAAGTCGCTGTCGTAGCGTGCGGTTGATGCGCGTTCGAGCCCTGAAGTCTGATGCCGGCGGCTGCCTCCGTAGTAAAAGATCCCGCCGCCTGCATGCCGGCATGCTCATTTGACTGCATACCGTACTGCATGCCGTACGGCGCTTCGGCCGGTCGGGCGCCGTAGTTTGGCGCCGCTCCCACTACTGAATGAACTGGTTGCGAAAGGCCCAGATGCTGGTGAATCACTGCCCCTACAAAAAACTGCCGAGTCAATAAACTTTGTTCTTCACAAAACAATCTAACCCCACGGTATTACTGCTTGCCATGCTGGCGGGCAGTTATGCAATTTAAGAAAAAAGCAGAGAAACTTGCTCGGCCGCATGCATCGCACAGCTCCTCTGATAACTGCAGCGCTGCCGGCGACAGGCCCTCCCAGTTGGCAGCCCTGAAAAACTCTCTTTACGACACAACGTTGCCTCCGAGTTTACATGCACAAACCCGAATCGTGTGCTTTCGCCAAATGCACGGAAGCGTGCACATCGTATGCTGCCAGCACGGGTAAGGAAATTATCGTTTCTTACGCAACGACAACTACTCTCCTACTGCCGACTATGGCTCATCCTTTTCAGCGGTCCTGAGCTGCTACTTCTATGCTAATCACTACCTCAACTGCTCTCCTGACTCGGCTATGCTTCCCACTTTCTCTTTATTGCGTGAGACGAAGTCTGTTGGCTACCGAATGCGTACTGAAAGCCGCTTAGGCTGTGAGTGCGCTATACAAAACTCTCCTTCGTAACACCCACATGGTCTTTATAACTTTGTGGAGTTACAGAAGGAGATACATTGCATACATTACATCGCCGTGATGGCACACTAGGTAAGGTGGTTGCTTTCACGACCTGGGTCCCGAGGTCGTGGGTTCGATTGATGCAGTGGGCGATTCTTTATCGCCACTGCAAGCGGTGGTGATAGCCTGTAAAGTCTCTTCTGTCGCTGTCCAAAAAGAAGGCTGTTTAATCAGCTAGAATTTATTTATTTATCGTGAACTAGCCTCTGTCAATGCGCTGTCTTCCTTGTACGTTATCTCACGCACGCACACGCGACGTTGCGAAGCTTTGGCTTGGTGATTGGCTGGGTGAGCGATTATGTGACGCAGTGAGCAATCAAGCTATCGTAACTTAATTTCCAGTGATTCACTTAAGAATTTATTGAGAACTTTTTGTCCTCTGGCAGACAACCTTCGGGCTTTGCATGCTAATTTTCAAGACAAACTGCCGAAAGTAACCGAGCGTGAGAGGTAGCGATTGGCTGCACCTGGCTGCTTTAGTCTCACAAGCCTCTAACAAATCAGATTGCATCAAAACAAAAGTTTGAAAGTGCGTTGCAGCACGTTAGCCAACGGTATTTAAAATGTAGCTTCAAAATTATAGTAAACGAAATAATGTATACAACAGTCTAAAACAATCATCCACCGTTAAATTAATTGCCAGGCATAATTTATTTTTTGCGTTTACAGTATACCCCATGACTGCACAATCAATAGTGTATTTCCCCTCAGGTTACGATTTTAAAGGAAAATTCCCGCTTAGTGTATCACAACGTTTAGTCGACATCAAATTAGTGCAAAATAGTATTACTGACAAGTTACTTCCTATTTGAAATATTTAATGTCTGAAAAACGACTTTTAGTATTGATCACAGATACTTTATCCACACTAATAGAATTAACATAAATCAATTTATCGACACTTGCAAATGGCCAAGATCTGCATCATAAGTTATTCTCAAGATAACTATCCAGATAGTTTCTCCATTACATCTTGGGATGGCTTAAAAAATTAACAAGTTTTAGCTTCAATAAATTTGACAGTTCTTATGACATAGTGTTAGCTAGTCCGAATTTTTATTTTATTCAAATATTTAATGAGTCGTGATATCTAGGCATTGTTATTGAGATTCTTTAATCACTTGCAGTTAGCCCTTCATTATATTTATTTTCGCATAGAAAAATGAATCTGAATCGTGTAATCATTGAAGTTATCCTTCACCTCCTTTGTTGCATTTGCACAGTTCAGTACGAGTGAGTTGGCCGAGAAAATAAATGAGAATCTGACCATTTTGGTGACCGTTGTAGAGGCAGAAGCCGTTGCATGGTTTTTTTAATCGCCTGAGCGTCCTTGTTTTGGTGCCTTACTACTTTTATTCTGAGATGTTTGTTAGTGCCGTTGAGAAAGTAATATTGCATTTTTAAGGGAGAAAAGCCAACAGAAAACATGTTAATGGATGTACGCCAACAGGCTTTTTAAAAGGCGAAAAGCTGTTTGCATATCTAGTGCAAGCGGGACTAAGAGCCACAGTGCCACACCCGATCCTATAAAATCACTCGTACTAAAATCGGTCAAATATTGGCTGTACAACCTTGATAAGGATACGGCCGAGTCACATGTCCTTGTACGAAGACATTGGCGTTCGGCGATGACGTCAATGCCTGCTGAATTACGAACGTGGGCTAAAAAAGTAGAATTTCAATTAAATGAGCTTACTTGCCTTCAATTGGTTTAGCTTCATAAAAGCAGCAGCAGCAACAAAACACCCCAGCATAGGTGGCGCTGTGAGCAACGTTTACTTGAGCAGAAACAGCGCTTGGATAGAGCTACCCACACGATTTTAAAAGGAAATATTGAGTCAAACACTGAGCCAAACCCTGCCTTTCCAGTGGAAGCTTCTCATAGCAAGGTGAATGAGGTATTACTAATGGCTTGAAAGCCAGATGTGCTCCTTCAGGAATTTTAAGATGCCAAGACATGCTACCCTCCATCACTACCCTAAAAGATGCGCTATTTATTTCTGCTGCGTGTTTCAGATAACAGCGAGGCGAACAAAAGCTGTTTGCGACTCACCCCACAAATATATTCACTTAAGTTAGTCACAGCAATTAAGCGATAGCTTTAGCCTCGAGGATACAGTAGCTTTGCGTCAAAACTCTTCAATTCGGTGTCGTGGCTGTTATGTTCATATCAGTGAGGAAGGCATAGGTTACCGTTGACGAAGCCAGCATGAGGCCACAATAATACTAATGCTACGGAAAATCTTATGTACAGTTTTAATCAAAGTAATACGACATTCATATTGCACTCGTGTTTAACAAGAGACGCGAAGGAAATAGGTCCATCGTGGAATGATTGTCTGAACCATCGCAGCATGCTTGGAATACACCGAGAACCTCGTCCAGAAGGATCAAGCAAATGGAGTGAGGAACAGGCAGGTTCCCGGATTCTTTGTAATATCAAATTGAGGATGTTGTGATGTCAGTAGGAAATGAGTTCCGCGCTTTGAAAGTATACGAACCAGGGGCGTAGTCTATAAAGACGTGAGGTTTGTTAGAAGCATTGATAGCCTACTTGAGCTCACATGGCGGGTGATATGATGCCTAGTAGGACTTTTAAGTAGATCAAATAGAAAGGTCATAACAATAATATTAAGTGACATAGGTTAATTGCAAAACTACAAGGTCAAGGCACTGCTCAATGGAAAGCCAGTGCAGCAGGTGAGACATTTATCTAGTTTCTAGCATTTGTGACACTCACAACAGATAAGCCTAGATGCAGAGTTTTGTACCAACTGCGCCTGCGCCTGACTAGTAGGCCCAAAGACATGGGAGAATTGAATTATAGAAACCAAGATGGGATGTCGACTATTTATGAAATAGCATGAACATGGTGTCCTTGTCTGCGAAGATAAACACTTTTGCAACACTGCATGGTTGAATGTAGACAGAATTGAGTGTGGAGTGTATGTGAACGTCGGTGGGAAGAAAGTTACTTTGGGATAAGGCACCTTGATTGCAATAAGATCCTAAAGAATACTTGCTGGTGATTCCTATTTTCAAGTTATGTTTTACCGATTTCTGAGTAGCTCATACCTATAAAGTAGGTTTTTCCTTAAACTCATCTATATAAAGTCTGCTGCAAACCATTGAAAACCTTTCAGAAAAATGTGCAGCAATGGAATTGATGAGGTGAATGTGCTCGCTGTCAGGGAGGGATCACAGTACGAGTACAGAACTCATGTTTTCCCATATGCCATATTCATAAAATAGAACGCCCAGATTATGCTTGGCAATCACATCGGCAACAGAGAGAGAGAGAGAGAGAGAGAGAGAGAGAGAGAGAGAGAGAGAGAGAGAGAGAGAGAGAGAGAGAGACAGACAGACAGACAGACAGACAGACAGACAGACAGACAGACAGACAGACAGACAGAGAAAGAGACAGAGAGAGACAGAGAAAGAGACAGAGACAGACGGAGGGAGAAAGAGAGAGAGAGAGAGAGAGAGAGAGAGAGAGAGAGAGAGAGAGAGAGAGATAATACACTGTGACAAGAAGAGGATCAAGCACAGATCTCTGAGGTGTAAAGAAACTGTAAATACTTTCCTCTGAAACCAATGCATTGAATTCTTCCACTATTATCGGACCTAAAGAGGAAAATGTCCAATACCCATTTAAGATGACAGAAGTTCAACACTAACCAGTTATTCAATCAAATGCTGTCGTGAGATTCCGAAAAAAAACAAGCCGAAAGATTTTACGAAAGTCTTTATTCCTAATTGGTACAAGCAGAGCAGAATATTTTTGCAGACTAATAAATTTGAGCTAGATGTGGGCACCTACCACTTACTAATTAAGGCTGTTTAGCGTTGTCTAGTCATCCAGTATTTCGTAGGTAGGAGATCCTACGTTAAATTTGATTGACAATGGATGGCAACTTAAATACAGTATTCAGGTTTTAATCGTATTAATATATGGTCTCCTGCTCATCAGCCCATTAAGCACTTAGCCCTCAAATTATACATATCAGGCACGATAAAAACATAGTTTTACTTACTTGTGACAGACAGCAGCATCCTAACGCCTTGCAGCATTTGACTGATGCTGTCAGAGCCACAGCAAACTCCAGGATTGAAAGAACCAGGAGCAGGGCGTCCATAACTTTCCACGAAGATAGTAGCGACTATAATAGATACGTTATTTGCATGATTCAACCAGATTAAGCTATAACGTTTCAGGCAGTGAAGAAGCGAATTCGCACCATGCAACTTTGAAATAGAGAGCGACCGGGAGCTGTCTGCTACAACAGTGGACGTCAAAAAAGAATTTTGCTTAGAGCCGGATACGACGTGGTACTTCCGCCATTCGAGGGGCACTGGTTCGATCACCAACCTCTAGCCGAGCCAAGCTCTTGGGTTGGCTACATTCGATTTGAACTCTATTAGGCACGATTCCGTTAGCACATACAAACCAAGTTTATCCAATGGTTGTCACCAGTGAGCAGCTAGGCATCTGAATTAGAGCGGTTTGAAAGCATCTTGTCTTACTCGATAATTTTTTAGTTTGGCTCAAGCTTTTAACGACTCATGTCTGCCGTTGGAAATCCGTGGTTCTGTCAAGTGTTCTCAAAGAAAGCTAAGCGAGGACCAAGCTAGAAATGCAAAACCAGTTCTGGGTGACCATTAGGCTGTGCAAACTTTGTCTTCCTTACTCCCATCCCACCCTTCTGAGAGACGATCGCACCCTCATCTCATTTGTCTACTTGAGGAAACGTCAGTAGTTTATCTTGAGACAGGTTGCTGACTTCTGTGCTCGAATGCGATCTAATGATGCTGATTTGATCTCGTTCTAGAAAAATAAGTAAAGGTCACTCGGGGGTTGGGAAGGACTTAACACCACTAAGTGTAGTGCGAGTGTTGACGGTGTTAATGTAATGCATCTCCGTCTGTAACTCCACAAAGGCACAAAGACTGTAAGGGTGATCAGCAGGAGAGTTTTACATAGCACACTCGCAGCCTAAGCGGCTTTCGGTACGCATTCAGTAGCCAACAAACTTCATCTCACGAAACTAAGAGAAAGTAGGAACCATAGCAGAGTCAGGAGAGCAGTTGAACTTGTAAGCAGCATTGAAGTAGCAGCTCAGGACCGCTGGAAAGGATGTGCCATAGTCGGCAGTAGGAGAGTAGTTGTCGTTGCGTAAGAATCGTGGAAGCGAGTCCCACAGTCAAGGATCTGCAGAGACAAAGCTTCTGTCGCCAACGGTCTTTATGCGGAGTAATGTAGCAGCTAATTTATTGTCCATACAGGACTTTAGGGCACGAAGAAGCTGAAACTGGTGCAGTAGTTCAGCTAGATAAGGAGGAGCCAAGCTGTGGCTGGCATTGTGGGTCAGCATAAGAACTTTGCTCTGTATCCGTTGATCAACCAGCAGCCATCCTGACTCTTTTATTAAAGGAGACGCTTGGTCAAACCTCTGGTACTTGAAAACTTACCTTTCAGCCATATTCATAGCCGTTTGCAGTGGCCTAGTTACTTTTTTTGGTAGCCCAGCAAAAAGGGAATTACAATAATCAAGCCGAGACAGAACTAAAGAGCTAGTTAGATTTTCTGCAAGCCATTAGAGAAGACAGCTCTTTGTCTTAGAGAGGGATCAGAGGTGATGGCTATCTGTAAAATCAGTCTTCTGAATAAAGCTTTTAAAATTTAAGCAACTGTCGAAAACGACACCTAAACTTCGGTGTTGGTTGTGGTAGTATTGCCGATCGAGTGCTCTTCAAGAAGGACCCGACTTGCCTGTACGTGAAACTGCTAGAGGCTTAGGAGAGCGTGTGGAGCAAATGGAGAAAGCTCTGTAAATGGTTTACTGTTTCATCCCTACAGAAATCTGACTTAGAGCAACGAATTCTTGAGATCCGTCGGCTAAATAACATTGAAAGTTATTAGAAGCCTAAGGTAGATTAAATGTTCGGGTCGTATTTGTGCTAAAGCAGCCGGCTACTGCAATTTCCGGAGTTGTGCTTCAGTACTCCTATCAGTTGCGCTATCAGTGTCCTTTCCATCGGCTTTCAAAGCTGCTGTTAAAGCTTTAGCGTAGATTGGCCGCCTATGCGATCAAGCCGAATCCCGATAAAAAAATTTTAATGAATGTACCACTTTTAAATGCTAATTTTGTTTCCAATTGCAAACAGCCTTACTGCTGTGGTTTTCTACCTGTGAATATATCCGTTGCACTCATGCCTAGTTCTAGGCAGTTAGATCGTAGCCAGGGTTATTGTGATCGCCAATCACTACTCATGGCGGGATCTGAGTCCTGCATAAACCACTGCAAGAGGGAATGATAGCCGGTAAAGCACTTCTGCCTGCTGCATAGGTGAGGCTGCTGTATCGGCTAACCATTTAGCCATAGGTGAAACACTTATAAACGGTCCGACAGAGCTTCCTCGGAGACCCCTGACTTTGTAAACTCAGGTGTGGCTTCAGGTGGCGTATGGAAGGGAGGTGTTGTTATAGAAAACAAAACACGTGACCAGAGATCTTCTGGGTTGCCGAATTATTTTTGATATGATGAATTTGTGTCTGCCTTAGGTCGAGATTGGTTATATTTCGCGAATCAGCTTTCCCCATCCAAAATACTCTGTACAAGATTGTATGACCACGCTGAAGTACAGTTAACTGCAGAATAGACCATATAGATCGGAAAATCCGTCATTTTAACTTTAACCAGCTTGTTTTTCCTCCAGCTAACGGCATTCTGTAAGAATCAATTGAGCCCTTAGAGACTTGCTTTTGCTATAAAACAGATGATGGCTTCTACACGAAAGTCCGTATGCCTTAAGTGCAATGAGCATAACATTGTGAATTATCGCTGACGGATAACAAATACCGTTGAAATCTAAAGCATTTAAGAACTCGAGTTATTCAGAGTCTCGATACTCGCAAATACGTGTCAACAGCAACGTATCACTACAGATAATAATAATAATATGATAAAGAGCGACTATACGTTAATATGGAAAGTCTGCAACCGAATTATAAAGCAGCCCATTCGACGACCTTGAGTGGCTTTAGGCATGATACACCAGCCATAGCGTACAAGACATAGCATGATACCCAGAGGACGACTGAACAGCTCAGTTCGAAGACTAAAGTAAAACTGGTCTCCTATTCCATGATTTGCTCTTTGTATTTCACCTGATCACACAATGTAAGAAAACTTATTTCTAATCATCTAAATTCATGAACCATGAGTAATATGTAATCAGCTATAATCAGGCTCTTGCATCACGCCAGCAATTTAGTACATGGCCACTATTAGCGGTGCTGCGAAATTCTTTTAATTCTCAGATCAGAAATTCCCACGTTGCCGAAATCTTTGTAAATATATGAGTCATGTGAAAATACTGACAAATATGATTAAAGTGACAATATAACGTCGTTTCTGATCCAATGTGTATATAAATACGTAAAAATACCGCCCAATTCTTGCCTTGATAAAGTTCGTGATGAGCACGTTTGATTCCACTAGCACACTTGAATAACCTTTGTCGTATAAGTGCCTCGGATGAATAATGAAATGAACAAGCGCTGCTTGCAGAACTAGGACTTACTACTACACAACGGGTCACACGTACTCCACTTGCTCGTTAGAGCGACGGAGTCAGGCATGTAGCATTACGCCAAAATCATTTAACCCTACATAAAAGCTACCTAGGCATGCATATATTGTACACAAAAGCGACAAATGATTAATAATTTTGAGTCATCTCGAATATCTTCTTTGGGTGCCTATCAGATTGCTTGCTGAGGACCCATTAAGAAAGATTTATTTTTAACGCTTCCTGTTGACTCTAGTTATTTATTCTGCAATTTTCTGAAGTAAGCTAGCCTAGATATACAATACAAGCTATGGACGTGCGCTTTTGCATATTTGTATAGGCTTAATTATTTATAATGAAGCTTGCCTGGCCAACTTCGGTATCCCACGCGCTGAAAGGACGGTTTTAAGGCGGCACTGCGTCTCAGACGCCATTACCGGCTCGGAAGCCGTGTGGTCCTTGTTCCTGAACCGGGAGGACCGGGTGGCACCCGCGACCCCGGCAGGGCAGGGCACCACTGATTAATGTATATACGCACGTTTATTTTAATAAATATACATATATATTTATTGTATCGGTATATATATATATATATATATATATATATATAACGATATATATATATATATATAACGATATATATATATATATATATATATACGATATATATATATATATATATATATATATATATATATATATATATATATATATATATATATCTATTGTGTCGGTAAGTAGCACCCTCCCGTTTACCGGCTGTCCGGCTATTAAGCTAGACCTGTCGATAGAAGGCACCGATCGGGTAATAGTTGATGTGACTGTGCCGTTCGACGGCAGCTAGGATGCTCTGACGGTGGCGGCCAGGAATAAAAAGATAAGTATGCTGCCATTGCCCGTTCATTCCTGACCGCTGGCTACCGGTTAGCAGTGGTGTGGCCCTTCGTAGTTGGGGCTCTCAGCAGTGGTGGCTAAACAATGAAGCTTGCCCGAAGGACCTCGGCATCGCACGCGAAGAGGAAAAGGCATTGAGGTGGCTCTGCATCTCCGACACCATTACCGACTCGGAAGCCGTGTGGTCCCTGTTCCTGAACCGGGAGGCCTGGGGAGCAACCGCGACCCTAGCATGGCAGGAAACCATCGGCAAATGTATATATGCAAGTTAAAAAAAATCAACAAATCTTCCTGTATATATATATATATATATATATATATATAATGCTCTTGATAAAGCGCCCTCAGACAACTCAATCTCTTTCTGGGCGCTTTACATTTGCTGCAATGGAAACACGGTCGATTGGTGAGTGGTATCATGATTGATAAACAACACGAATAACATGGTTAGTGGCAACATGCACAGGGTTAGCATGCAAGTGTGATCAGTGGCAGCATGCAGTGTCACACATACAACCGATCGCAAATAAAGACGTCGATAACTCATGTCATAGCCGACGTGAATCCCAATCAGCACAAAAATCTATGCTTTTAATTTTATGCAGAAGACACGCAGCAATATTTGTGCTGATATACTTAGATTCTTTACATCACCACAGACTCTGCTAGCTCGATAAGAGCATTAATTTCTAACATTTGCGCTTGGTTATCAGCATACTTTCTTACACTGAATGATGGGAAAACCAACTTACTAATTACAGGCAAACTTGGAGCTGTGCAGAAACTAAAAAGCCGTGCTCTCCAAAATGGCTCTATCAACATATGGCTTGTAGCCTCAGCCTAAAGTATGGTTGTCCTTTTTCATATGTATGTAATCAGATGGGCAAATCAGCTCCACAGTCAAGTCTGCTTACTTTCGCCACGTACAATTACGAAAAATCGGTCTCGCCTGATAAAGATACCACTGCAAAACTGGTTCATGCTATTTTGACACCCCGATTAGACTCCTGTAACTTGTAAATGATACGTCTTACTGTCCTTCCCCTCTCGTACCATGCCTCCAGTTGTTAGAGAACTCGGAAGATAGGCTTATCTGTCGTAAGCATTTGATATGCCTCATTAGGCAACAGCTCATCAGCACGCAATGGCAGCCGGTCAGGCAGTAAACTGACTTTAATATTCTGCCTGTTACATATCGCGATCCCTTCATTCTCTTGTCCCACCCTGTCTATCCGACATAGTTTCACATCAGACCTTCAATTAGAAGCACCATTTACTAACTTGAAATCCGTCTGCACTGGGCAGTCAGTTATTATGCTTCCAGTGCTTGGAAGTTGACGACGACTGAAGTCATCTACTTATCGGACAACATAAAGCCTTTCTCTTTCCGAGGGAGTCACCCTCTTTTGTGCTTGGGCATTGTGAAACTGTGCATGCAGTAACTCCTCAAGTAATCAAACTTTTTCATCATAAACGTCGTGTAATGTTATTATTCACGTGTGTGCTTTGCTCACGCGTGCATGAACGGATGAGTGCTACAAACTGAGGGTCTTAAAACAACAGTGGCCGAAAGCCTGTCTCTGCTTGTACATGCTTGTCTTACCACGATACTTCTGTGCTTTTGCATGTTTGCCTAAGCAGGATAGCTTGCTTTTAGTGGATCCTTCGTTTTTTCTCTTCCAATGATTGTGAGGCTCTTTAATAGAGAAGACGTTGTCTTAGAGTGCCATGCAAAAGATTTACAACATTTGCATTATTATTGGTGTGTTTTTCGTAAACTTCAAAAACCCTTGTGGATGGTGCCATCGATTACTCTGTTCAGAGTGCCATCATTTACAATGTTCCCATGGCCAGGTGCTCATCAGCCACTTACGTCTGCGCCTGAGTTGAATGAATTATAAAAAAATGTAAAACCCTAATTGTTAATCCTAGCCTGCACTCTTATAAAAAATGCCTTTGGGGTCCTCTGCTCTGAAAATGATCAGGACCAATGGCCGACCAATGGCCGACAAATTGATATGCCTACTAAGTATAAGTTAGAAGTGCCTCGAAAGCGGTTTGATTTTCACGAGGTGCTATACAAAGATTTCACTGTTAACAGTGGTTTGATCACGATTTTTGTTGTTCTTTTAATAGAAGTTGATATCTTTTTACAATAGCACATTTTATCGACATGCATATACGTTGGTTGGAAACGTATTGTTCTTCCGCCTAGTGTTTTCATTACTAAGTGTGAACATGTCAGCCTAGATTGTGGGTTACTTCAAAATCTCACAATATATTCACACTGAATAAGTGATGATCTGATGACACAAGCTAGCTTCAGCAGTACTTATTAGACTCAAGCAATTTTATGTGCATTTGGGCTACGCTTAATTCTTTACCCCAGGGTCAAACAAGCTATGCTGTTAGCACACTTTGACCTAAAATAATCTGGTCTGCACTAAATTAAACTTATCAGTTTGAAAGGGGTGTACCTTTATCTACGTAACAATAATTTTAAAGATTAAAGAAGATCTCAAACGGTTTCTTATCAGGTCACGTTTTCATTCAGATTCAAGCTCGCTTTCATTTCATAGATACTGGACTCATTTAACGAGCTTTGAAACTCAAAGCTCGCCCGATTGCCTCTTGAGGAGATGGGTTGCTCATTTACTCCTGGCTCACAGCTCAGTGCGTTCCACTTGAGTCCAAAACCTCATTACTGCATTTGAATCGTATAGCGTTTACTTATGAAAATGAAGATGGTAAATACAAACTAAAGACTAAAGTAAGTGACAGACGACTTTGAGGCCAGAACACTGAAATAATGAGGAAGGCAAGAGCGGAAAACATAGTAACTCTCTTAAATTTAGGTTTAGCATAAGTAGTTCAGCCAAATATTTTCTGGTGAATTATAATAAGAAATAAAAATGCATTCGATGTCCTTGAATTTCTAAGTGAAACTGCGATCTCGTGAACTGTTTAGCCAACGCTCTCAGAGATGAGTATGCTATAGCCTTCCTGAAGCTACGATAGCTTGTCTAAAGGAAAGCTCGATATGAAATGGTGGCATACAAACATAACAAGCTAATGTTACAATTTTTTTTACTCACACGTTTAGCAATTTTGTCGGAAATATGATACGCACACTCAAGCGATCATTTCCTAAGGCTAGAAATAACACTATCCTAACTGATTAAGCAGCCTCTTTTTGTATAGCGATAGAAGAGCCTTTACGGCTATCACCACCGCTTGCAGTGGGGATAAAGAATCACCAACGGCAGGAATCGAACCCACGACCTCGGTCCCGAGGTCGTGACAGAAACTGCCTTACCTAGTGTGCCATCTCGTTTAGCACACCCAGGGAACTGAATACTTTTTAGGCAATTCACATTTGCTGAGAGAAAATGTAAACTGATTAGTGGAACTAACACCCATAACTTGAAAAGATGTGAGCACTTTAACAGGTAATTCCACCATTATGATTTAATTTTGTGTGTAAATGTCACTTTTAGCAGTTTCTAATATTGCCAAGTTATGGAATGTACGGTGGTCAGTCTGTAGTGAAATTTGATTTAAAAGCATACAAACTGTAGATATGTTCTACAAAGGAGTTATGATTGGCTAGAGGCAGAGCTAAGCGGCACAAGTGATCATAGCGGGTGGGACGAGGGAAGTCATGAGGTGTTAGTATTTCCTATGTTTCAAGTAGATTAGGGAAATGTAAGACTTTCCGTATCTGCCAAATCTTCTGTCCGGTTGCTATGAAATATTGAAGGATCACTGAACTGTATCAACTTTTGTGGCCATCTACTTCAAACGGATCTATCTGCCCTATGTATAAATATATTTTCCGTCTGTCTAGAGTCAATATGATACGGTAGGCTTCCATTTCAGATTCACCAAAGAATTTGCTTCATCAGCGTCTAGCCACGAGTTCTAGTTGCAATGAAGCTAACTTTTTTGGGATCGGTGTTGTTGCATGAGCATATCTAAAGTGCATGTTGCTGCTTTCTCAGGAGCTCTTGAAGGTTATATCTTGCATAAGCTTCATTCAGCTTCGAGTTATTGTTGGCTTCTAATATTCTAGTTTGCCTACTTATTTTTCATACATGTACCTGGAAGCTATCTGCTAGTTTGCATCATTAAGTTTTACAGGCTGTAACAAACCAGAACTCTGCGCTTGAAAATAATGATTTACCGAAGTCCTTTGCTCGGATCTGCCACTAATCATCCGTAGAAGATAGGTTTACTTTAAAAATGATAACTGTGCACGTGCTTCAATTTTTGGAATAAGGCATTACGTTGTACAGAATCAATTTTTAATCGATGAGTACCATGAGCCAGAGTTATCAAAAACCTTCATGTGGATATAGCATTACTAAAGTTGATTTCTGATGATTAACCATTTCAATATCGTAGCTTTATCCATCTCCGAATGCTTTCTTTTGAACTGATTGGTGCACAGGTTCTGTGAAATAGTTTGGCTTGCCTTATCTTCGCGTTGTTTGAAAAAGCGCATGCTGTAGCTTCTTTTTTAAGGATTGCAGTCACACTTTATGTTTGCTATGCTGAACTGAGACTTTTTATGTAATTTTAAATTGTTCGTGATTTATATTTTCAAATTATCACAGGAAACTATTAGTTTATTCTATTTGTTCTAAACAAAACCGCCATTGCCTGCCTAAACAAGTAGATTAGTGATCAAGCTATGGCCCTCCTTAAGCTGGCCACTATCGATACCACTCATTTTCAATAGGTCGGCCCACGCAAGGTTAATGCTTAAGTCCGCCTTAAAAAATATTAGTTGCGACCATTAGTTCCAACTGCTCGAGTTTACCGGATGCATTGCTCCTATTAAACTACCCACGGTAACTGTAAAACTATTTAATAATCAAGAAGAGTTATTTAAAGCGAATATTACGTTTGCATATAGGTTATTTATTAAGATTTCTCTTCACCCTTTTCTTATTCCAAACTGAAGGATGCATAAGTGTATAAGCGAAATAGAATGAGACGAGATTTATACCTGCATCTCAGTATGACAATGCACTTATAGGGGCATACTCATAAAGTTCAGGTAGCTGTAACTGACATGTAAACCGGATTTGTACTTACTGTGGAACAGTCGGAAAGGTCGTAATAAGTGTACCCTGAGTAGTACTTGATGTAGTATTGGTAGCTTCCTTCTGAGTAATAATAGACGCTACTGAAATCAGGTCCGAATATGTTGTAATATGTTGCAGAAACCTGCCTGTATACGTAGTCCGAAACAGCCCGAGACTCAATAGACAATTGTGTTTGAGGAAAGCAGTTGGTTGTCAAAGTCAGATTAGATGCAGCGAATCCAGTGAGGACCCATAGTAAAACCATGGAGAATATGTTGAAGGTCATAAAGGCTATAATCTAAAAGAATTCAAAAGTTTATCCCTACAACTTCTTATCTGTACGCGGCTGCTGCGGCTTTTTTCTTGCATCTAAAGTGCCGCAATGCTATGCAATGTGAGCAAGTTGACATAGGCATGGGATTTTATTCCTTTTCAGCTCCAGTTGTTCACCATTCTTATATTAATAAAATCAGGAATTATCAGCAGATTAATTTAAGGTCTTCATGCTTTATAAATATCAAAATTAAGTGAAAACATCTTGGTCATTCGTGCAGTCTTGAGGTGCAAATTGTTTGGCTTAGGGGTAAAGACCAAAGTCATTGGCTCATGCCCTGTGGCACACGTAATACGTCTGGATACATGTTACGATCTCTTATTGAGCTGTAATAATGAATTTATTATTTTAGACGCACAACTTGGCAGTGCGTGAGAAGACACTGATCTTTCTTTTGCTCGTCGCTCTCTGAGCTCAGCCGGACGATGGCTCCTACTCCTCAGCCTCAGGTGGGACTCACAGATCACATCAAAGTTTCCATCAAGGTTCCATCAAATGGCTCCAATCATGTTTTAAATCGGATGTGTCCTTATCTCCAGTGATGCAACTCATGAATGTGTGGAGAAAATTATTTATAAGTCAAAATACTTATCGTTAGTATGATTACATATAGCATTTATTATGTGTATCCTTTTTTACTTTTACAAGGCTGGTAGAAGGGTTTCTTACCCTGAAAGTGGTTAAATGAAGTTACCTTAGGAATGCCAAAAAAGATACATTTCTTAAAGGTTATTAATTAAAGCGGTAATGAATTTCTATGGCAGTTAATTTTAATTAATCCTTAATCAATTGCTACTTTTTAAATATATTAAAGTTCGTGCATAAGTCATAAACAATATTATCAAAGATTTGATTTCTGCAAGTTCTATAGCAAAGGTCAGTTAAGATTGACTGTTGACTAGGAGTACGGCTGTCATTTCGATCCTGATTTTTTTTACATCGTATGTGACACGGCTTCTTGGTAATATAATCTCAATATAGGGCAATACACTCACTTTGCTTATCCGCTTTAAGCAGTTTCTCCGAACCCATCGAGTTCTTGGCTTGTCATTAAAAAATCAGCATGTTTAATATATATTAGATTATGACAGTAATCAGGACTATTAGTAGTTCCCAATTATTAAATGAAAAATGAATGAGAACTATACGTCCTTTGGTCTCATCTATATAAACGGTATACAAGCCCATATTTAGTGATGGTTACTAATTCATGCGTCTGTTTATTAATTGCTGATTTGTAAGCTACTCATGGTGCTTTCTACCTGTGCTTTACTAGAGCTTGTAATACACCTTTCGGCAAAAAGGGCATAGACTTTTCTTTTAAAGTACGAGTTTACTTTATTTCTTTCGCACCCTTCTTTTGCCACCATACTTTGGTGTATGTTTGCAGCATCTACGACTTGTTAGACATGCTCCGAGGCTTTACCTTCACCGCATGGGTCTCGCACCTGGCAAGGATTAGCACCTCTTACATGTGCCTTGTTGAATATAAAGGGCTTCTGGTCCAGAATCTCTACCATGCATCCCTAGTATTATTATTCTCCCCGTGATAAAGCCCTATTGAATGTTTTGCGTGATGTTTTAATAATTCTCACATAATGCAAACACAACTGAATCAAATGTGTTGTGACTAGAGCAGCTTGGTGTTTTTAATATTCTATTTGTCTGCGTGCAGCGTCTGTTAGCAGCTGAGCACATCTTGACGCTAGTGTGAGGTGTGACAATAGGGACAATCGCAGCAGTGCCTAGCATTGCGATAAGACGCGTGCAGTTCGCAGTTTGAGTTGCGACTTATTTTGTCTGCTATTTTTTTTCTGTGCACATGTATTAAATGTGGCGAGTACCTGTTTTCACTTTGAATGGCTTGCGTACTTCAAGTTAGTACTAGCTAGTGTGCAGCAATCAGAGAAGCCAGATATCTATACGGATCAGCAGGCTTCCAGCGTGGCCGTAAAGCTCCGTGTGGTACTGTTGAAAACTTTTGCGTCTTCTAATGATTCGGGTTAGACGAAACTACGTCACTAATCTGGTATCACTTAGGCTGATGCCTTTTACTCGGCCCGTAGCTCATCCTAGAGCAGCTAATGCCTGTTCTGAGGCTGAGGCTGAGTCTTTGCGTTCGTTTGTTAGCTTGAATTCTGTAGGGAGTCAGACCAAAATTCCGCTTGCTCTAATAATTTAAAACTTTCACTTTCATTTAGAATGATGCTACACTCGTATATTATAGCTAGTTTCTTGGGTGTTTTAGGGATCTGACGTTTGATTAGTCTTTCAGTTGTAATGTAGCTGTACAGAATTGATAATTCATTTAATACTTTTTGTTAGAAATATTGGCTCTTCTCATAACTTGTTGCCGATAGTATACATTTTTCCACTTTTACCCTTACACTTTAATTGGTAAAAACAATAATGTTATCATCTCGATGAACTAAAAAATTATGATTTTTCTACAGTGAGAAAAAAATTAAAGATTAATTAACGATATCATGTTTGGAGCTTGTGACTTCTTATATATCGAATGAATCAGCTAGAGAAACACGGAAGAAAGTCTCGCACGTTTAATAAACTGTGGGAAAATAGAGCATCTGGTTAAAGCTAGTCAAAACAGTGGCTACAACTCTTATTTGGGTTTTAAATTTGATCATTAGGAGGAACCTTTGATTGCCCGAGACAATTAGCTACGTACTATTAGTGAAGTATGGGCCATGCCGCCAGCTGTAACAGGGAGAGAATCTGGCTTCTTTTAATGTGGACACACACAAAATAGATTCAGTTAGTTTGCTGCCAGGTTTTCTGAAAAATTCTACCTTGAAAAAAATAGTGACTTCTCCATCCAAAGGGATATTGGCGGAACTACAAACATTTGCCACGATTGAAAACTGATGGAATCTGTTCAATCCAAAAATTTAGTACAAGAGAAAACAGAATTCTGCTGCTGCTTTCTTCGTTGAAATCTAGAGCTGATAAAAATAATAGTAACATCAAGTTTTAGCGTTAGCTTTGATAAAAACGCAGTGTTGGATTTAAAGCAAGAACGCTGAAATGCATGTAATGCTAATGAATCTCCGGCCATTTGGGGTCGCGTTACAAGCTCGTCAGCCTGGGCCTAAAAGACGAAAGCAAAATTAAGTTTGAAACTTCACGATGTCTGGCAAGGCATTGCCTTTTAGTCATTTGGAATGTGTGCTCAAAGCTGTTATAAAGAAAATAATGTATATCTGTAAATGCAGTCAAAGAGCGTGCTTTAAACAACGGGTCCTAATTAAGCTTCTTATGCTGAGGGCTGAATGCCAGAACTTATTTTGTGCGTGTGTAATTCTTACGCTCAAAAAGGTTCAAAATCCATCGACGGCTCTCAGGTATGGATTCAAGAGAATATTAGTGGATCGACGGCGGCTCTTGCAAGTAGCAAGTTAGGAGCCATGCTTGGTAGGTAACTTCCGCATGTTTAGCTATGTTGGGGCATTTACTTCCATCGAACAGGGTAGTGCGTGGGCTAAATATCAATTTATATTCAGAAAAGAGAAAATATAGTTGCATCGGGATAACATATTACGAAATGTAACTTGCAAGAGTACCATAACAAGCTCGCCCTCTATTTAAAGGGTACTTTTCAAATTGTGAATATATCTGGTGCAATGTTAATGTTGCGATATGTAAAACAAAGTAAATAAGTTTGATGAGTTTTTAGAAATTGATTCTGTGAGGTGAAATTTCCACTTCAAATCCTGTTGACTGCCAGCTCTCTGCTGTAGCTGCTTGCTGGTGTACCCAATGAACCGCTACTGTTCGTGGAGGTACTTTTGTAATTTTACTAAAACGACCATGCACAAATTAACTTCAAATAACATTGATCTCTCACCTATTTGTAGCAGAAACTACAAAGAATTTTGCAAGTTTCACATGAACGAGTGCTAGACGATTCTGCTGTCTTTCAAAAACTTGAATTATAGATTTTAGTTGTTCTATGACTAGGAGCTTAAGAACCAAAACCAATGCTTTAAATGCTGAAGATACCACTGGTGCTGCTATTAAATTCAAAAGCTTCGATAAGTTATTTTATCAGATATATAAAGCACTGCTACTTTTAAAACCTGAACGAGGAGTGTTGAATAAATCACTCTGCTATTCAATGGCTTTAATTAATCACTTTGTTATTCTGTTGATTTAATGTGTTTGTCAAGCATATTATTGATTCGTTGTGAATCACTGCATTTTATTCGAAAAGAACTAGCTCATTTTTCATTAAATAATATTACTGACTTTGGTTAACACGTATACATTAATTGCAAAACTATAAAGAATGCCTCGGATTCATCAACCAGTTATCAGCCTGCTAGCTGCTGCACAATTTTTCCAAGCTTCGTTTGCGTGATACTGAATTCCCACATGACCACCCCTAAGCTGAAATTACTTCGCCATATTAGTATATTCGAGTAGAAGTCTGAGACAGTGGACCTCTTTCTTTAAGTATACCTGTAGTTATTTAAATAATTTTCATGTTGCCTGGGAGTCTGATTAAGATTGAAATCCTAACTAGTGTTCAGATTTCCGCGCACCAAAAGACTTTTTCATTAGTTGTGGGTGTTAAATGCCATAACGGAGTCCCGCGTACCTTATAGCACGCTAAATAGCAATGTGCAGAATATTCTCTAAAAGTAGTTATCTCAAAGTTGCAGGCCCTCGTCTATGAAAATTTGCCGAGCTAATCAACAAATAGGTAGGAAATCACTCCTATAAAACTTTGTTTGCTTTAGGCATTATCTAAAGTCCACTATCCAAAACAGCGCAATGTCTTGGTAATTAAAATCCTGTGGCGAAAAATGAGGTTTTCGCAAACTAATTTGTAAAAGTATTTCCCACTTACCAAGCTCATAGTATTTTTCTTGCCTGAGCAGACTCCCAGAATGCCACATATGAAGAACTAAAACAATGAGCAAATGATTGTACATTAAGTGTTGTGTCCAAAGTGTGAATGTACATAGTGGCAGTCTAACCGTCGAATTATTGGTGCAGTAAAAGTTCAAGCAGGAACAAAAAACTTAAGATTCCACCATGCGAAAACCATAGTCTGGTATACTTTGATCCTTGTTAGTGCATTATTAGAAATTTTTCAGGATCAGCCGCCTTTATTTAGTTATTTCTGAAGTAGTACATTTGCATTTATCTATAAATCACCTATATGGTACATTATTTCATCAAGATAAATAATTTATAAATAAAAAGAATTATTTAGTAAATGGTTTCTAGCATAAGAGCAGAGAAACATGGTGAATGTCTTGTAATATTTCGAAGCTCGCAGCACAGCTTTCATAATATGCAGAACATCCCATTAAGGTACGCGAGTGCCGGTTTTTAAATTATTTGCTCATTAGTTCTTTCTCTGTTTAAAGTACCATCAATGCACCGCTTGGAAGGGGAAAATTCATTAATAACAGCTTCAGTTTTTCTAGTTTAATAACCGATAGACAGGAAGGAACTGAATGCCTGCAAAATGTGGGCACTTACAATAGAGATTTGCACAAATATTGCATCTTTTTCAGTTTGCGCTCTACTACTTAAAAGCAATTTATGTGTTTTGATGGTCAGCCTAGAGAGTAAAATCCTAACAATATCCACAAATCAGGTTGCCTTTTCACAGATGCGTTGAGGATTTTTGTGACAATTCTATCAGCTGTAACGGTCTCAAACTGTGAAATTACCAGATATTGTATTAAGCTTAAGCCGCATCGACAACCCCAGCTGGTGCAGCTTGGCTCACGCAGCTTGGCTTCTCAATTATCGTGCGTTTATAATATCCTAATAATTAGAATTATAGTGCAATTGCTCCACAACCTTAGAAAGGTAAATCATCTGGATAGGAGATGGCATTTCCACTGATCGGTAATAGCATCATGAGCTACAACATTGCAAAGCGCACCAGTAGATAACGTACGAATTATTTTTATACAAAATTCGTATATATATATATATATGTGTGTGTGTGTGTGTGTGTGTGTGTGTGTGTGTGTGTGTGTGTGTGTGTGTGTGTGTGTGTGTGTGTGTGTGTGTGCGTGTGTGTGTGTGTTTACAATTTGTACATGGCGCTCTGAGAGAACTGAGTCTCTATTCAGGCGCTTCACATACACCTCAGTTACCGAGCCCAAGACCTCTGTTATATACGCTTGCATATTAACCTAGGAGGTTTAAGGCGAGCACCTTAACCACTGGCCAAGCCAGGGTTTGCTAATTTCTTCCTATAAGAAAATTCAGAAAAGTCATTCAGTAGATACCATAAAATTTGATTTTTATTTTACTAAAGATTTTAATTTAAAAATACCAAATTCAGATTATTGGTATTTTAGTTGTAAGGTGGAGAGTAAGTACATCAAGTGGCGGATTTAGGTGGGGGTAGGATATGCAGATAAACGCGATGGAATTCACAAGTCTTTGTCCCATGCATTAGTGGTGGATGCACTTGGATTAAAAGTCTATGGTAATCTTATCATTCGTCGCCACGGAAACCATTTTATTTTCTTCAAGATTTTAATAAAATTTATGATGATAATAAATGTGTACAGCGCCCTCGGAGAGCTAAATCTCTTCCCGGGGACTTGACATGTGTTGTAAAAGAAGCATGTCAACATGGTTAATGATAAAATGCACGGCTTCAGCACGCATAGGAATACGATAGCCAATTCACACGGGTACAGCAAATGTTCTGGGCAACGGGTAATATTTGAGCATTTATTTAAATACCATCAAGTTCAAGGATGTCGCGACGTCAGTCGGAAGTGAGCTCCAAGCCTTGAGAACATACTTACAAAATGGCACAGATTCCAATGGATTTTAGGTTGGTTCGAGGCACCTAACGACTAGAATCAGAAGAGAGAATTATATTTTGCCTTAGATGATTATGAAGTAGTTCAGATAGACAGGCTGGTGCGAGTCAATGAAAGGAGCTACAAGTGGGCGAAATACTTTAAAGTAGACACGCTGCTTGGTAGCGATCCAGTGCTTGTCGCTGGCATAATGTTTTAACTTCGAAGCCCATGACAGACAATTCAGGCAGCAGAGTTTGGCAATAACGCTAAATGCCTTATTACACAGACTGGAGGGCCTGAAAGTTGTGAGTCACGGAAGGCACTGAGTTTCGAAATACCATTAAAAGCCTTATGGCACAGGCTCGATGGACCTGCAAATAGTGAAGTTCAGAAGCCGAGAAGAGGTGTCACAAATGCACTTATTTGCTTACATTTTGTATTGATGTGTAATTTTTCAAGAAATGTAGCTGAAAGTAGGCAGACTTGAATAAGAAGCTGACGTGGTCGTCTATTAAAATATATAGTGAAAGGTCACTTTGAAGAAGGACACTCAGATTTCGTGCTGAGACTAGTGGGCAGACACTGATAGAGTTCAAATATAGTGACAGGTTTTCCACATTTCTGAGGAACACTAGATCTTTTTATAGCAGTAAATTGGTTAAATTTTCATTCAATTTGCTATCCAACTGCGATTGTTGGCAATACATACAGCTAGTGTGGTGAGAGGGCTTTGCACTGAAAGGCAGGGAGGGATCGGAGAACTGCTACATATGTGTGCCAACCCAATAGAAATGAGAGCCAAGATTGTGCTCGGCGATTATATTGGCAAAAGCAAGAATTTAACTTTTATATTGAAGTAGAATGAGCATCCCGCAAGGTACTAAGTGCTTTAATCGCTCATCGGATGACAATTGCATGCAAAAGCATGTTTTTTTTAGGTAGTCCACACCCATCATCTTTGAATGTGTGTCTTGCTAGCTTGTCATACGATGTCCTCGTGCATTGCCTTGGCGGTTGACACCGATTGTGTCAAAATAGGTTGCCTGAGTTTTTATATTAGGTTAAAAAACAAATATTAGCTGATTTAACAGCCGCTTTTGTATTGCGACAAAGCAGCTTTGAGGGCTATCGCCACTGCTTCCAGTGGTAAAAAAGGATTGCCCACTGCAGGACTCAAACCAACGACCTCGGGACCGACGTCGTGAAAAGCAACCGCATTACCTAGTGTGCCATCACGGCTCACACACAAAATACTATAAGCTATAGTCGGCCTCCACTCAACCGGACCCTACCGGCCTGACTGCAAGAAGGTGAATTTTCCCACCGATTTTCCGTGACGATGTATTAAATGTCATGTATTAAACTAGTCTTCCAAAAGCCTCTAGGCAATACATTCGCCGGATTTGACGCAGACTGACAGCCGGTTGGCCCAAACAAGCGACAGAGGCAGTCTTGAGGCACACATGGCGGCAGTCAAGCGCTGGGCGGCCGGGCCGTATAGATCCGGCCGGAGCGGCGGTATCTCAGCGCTATTATTGAATTGGCCTGTAATTTTATTGTCTTATTTAGGCCGGAATGTGAGTACGCAAGAGAGCTTTAAGCTTATTGAGTAAACGAGGTTTCTGTACCGCACTTTTCGCATTTGCATAGCGAGGTTGATGTTTCTAGCCGAAGGCCGCTCGGCTTGGGGCAGGCGCTGGGCAGAACTTACCACACAACCACACCAAATGCCTGTGCCGGGAAACTCCGCGGTGTGCAAATCTGGAACGAATCTCTTCTCCATCCAAATCGCCGCAGACTGGAAGATAATGCTCAACAGTCCGGCTAGAATCTGGATAACTCCAAGCCTGCAAACAAAAACTGTCTCTTATGACATAGGCGAAGAATCCTTACTGAACCTATATTAAACTGCCTCGCATAGTGATGAATGAATAAATGAATAAATAAAGTGATGAATGAATAAAGCTCGCATAGAATAAATGAAAAGGTACGCTTTTTGGTGCTAATTCTTTTTTTTTAGAAAAATGTTAACTGCTTCTGAGATATATCTCCAATTACCTGACTTTCAAAAGGAATTTGACTTCAGGAGTGGTCTCCTAGGTTTGCGGCTATTATGAGTTATATAAGCACCAGGCTCGTGCCACTTGTTAGCGTGCCCTCTTTGGAGTAGCCGTGAAATGTAGGCTTTAGGGTTCTTTGTGGCTTATGATATAATTCAATGATCAATATGGTGACTGACTCCCTGCGGAATTTGAATGAACATTAGTGGGAATCTTGCATTCAAACCGTATGCAAAGCACCGATTGCATCTGCTGCAAATTTGCATAAAAAGCAAACATAATTCGACCTACAATTCAATTTAAAAATAATTTTTCATTAAAAATACGAACAATCTAAAGGTCTCAATACTTCCTTTATTGCTTTGAGCTAGGCTCTTTATGGGCCTTCAAATACAGTTTACCTAATTTAAGCTCATTTGTCCACGATCGCAGCTAGTAACTGAGCTGGCAGTAGTGAGTTCCTTCGTTTAATTTGTTCGTCTTTAACAAAAATTTATGTTTGTGGAGATTTTTTATTTCTTTTTTGCTACGCATTCTACCAATTTTGTTATTGAATGGAGGTGCATTGCTTAATTTGCAGGAAGGAAGGGAGACTTTATATTCTTCGCGTTAACTTTTTGTGAAATCCAGTAACAACGTCACCGGCACTGTGAGAAGGTAAAAACTAGACGGCCGGCCATTAGTATCTCACGCAAAAAAGATCCGAAACCAAAGCCCGAAGGCTTACATGAAAAATTTATAAACAAGTAATCAAACCGTAATTATAACACCTTGCAGATTAATAATTGTTATGGCACTGTTGGACAATAAACTGAGATGAGTTAGCGGCTGTTCATGATCGCGCGAATATCAACCTGGACGCCACGTTTTTTGGATGTTGAAGAAACGTTAAGACGAAAATAGTCCATCGAATCTAGTGAATTAGCTGCAAAAACTTCGCTTAAAGTGCAATTTTTAATAGTCTGAAATTATTTATTACCATAAATGGCATAAGTTTATTGATGGGCTGGGCGACGAAAGCATCACGTGTTTCACTATTAAAGAGTACAAGCAATAAACCCGAATTTCTGCTACTCTGACTAAAGTCATGCATCCAGGTACCATCGTCGCGGATAGCCTACGGTAGATGATCGGCTATTATAATACGTATTGCTCTTTCGTCTCACAGCGGCCCCATCTGAGAGCAGCAATGGACGACGGGGCTGAATCTTACTTCCTTCAGGCACATGCTACGGGCAATGTGCGAATGAATACTCCTTGTGTTGGGGGAGCCTACTCTGGAGACGGACTGAAAAGCTTTGGAGCGAGGGTACATCGCCCGGCAGCTGCCTAGTTAGCCTCACTACCAAACTCACTTGTTTATTGCTTTCATTTAAAAAGAAACGCCGGCTTATTTTTCTGGCAAAGTGCGATTCTACGCACCGATGAAACTCCGATGATATGGGTTTGTGAGCCCTCCAAAAAATTGCTCTACACTGTTTTGAGAAAGTCAGGCAGCTCAAGGCTTAATACAGCGCCATCGGGAAGCCTTTGTAGATGTCATCTGAAAAAGAAACTGTAGCGCCTATTTCACGGGCCTGAAGGTGTGCTTCAGAAGGCCAACGTCCCGATAGACTTACGGCCTACTGCCGGCGTGTCATCGCTATCACGCGGCTCCGCCCCCTGCCGATGTTCCGTCCGTCCCACGAGGGGGCTCCGTGCGCGCACGTGATGTACCTTGCCGAACTATTGACTTTTTCCTATTGCGTTGGCCTGTACGCACGCTATCCACTTCCCTTTTCTCCTTCCCTTACCATCGCGTGCTCCGGAGTAGCACGCACGACGGCTACTACCGCTTTATCAGTATGTACGCTCGCTCGCAGGCGTCTGCCTGCGTATCTTACAAAACAGCTATCGCCGTCAGTACCACAACTCGCCTGTGGGGGGCTTCGTTCTTCGTCGCACTATCATCGCGCCTACGACCCCAACACTATCACCTACAAAATTCTTGGCGTCTCTCTATCTATCTATCTATTTGTTTATCTATCTATCTCTGTCTCTATCTCTATCTCTTTCTGGAGCAACAGCCTCAGGGGTGTCGCCCCGACGGGCTCAGTGGCTACTCTCTGCAGAATGTTCAGGTCCGAATTTCCGAAAACCCGAAGCTTCGCGCGCAAGGAAGCCAATCAGAGCCCTGTAGTTAGCCCTAACAGTCAAGCCACTTTGCATCCCGTTTAGACTGCAAGCCAATGTCTCTCCCCAATGAAAATGCGTTTTCTTCTAAGATAAAAACGATAGCCCCTCATGCTCGTGTCGATTGAGCGTACGCTAAAATCCAGGTAAGCCCCATCTTTGATAAAACGGTGAATTTTCGCTGGGGGAAAAAACATCTTAAATCAGGGCGCCGAAAGCGCGTCCCTTTGCAAAGGGCCTAACACGTGGCAGTAGAAGCTAGTGCTTTAAGATCAAAGTTTCCATACGGCCAATCGTTGTAGAAACGACCACTAAAAGACAGACGTGCTCTTATAATCACTCAGTCTCGTTTACAATGTTCAGAAGCCAAGCCAGGGGCCGATTAAGAGGGCCGATAAAGAGGGCCGGTAAGGGCCGATTAAGAGTTTACTGTACATAGCAAGGCAGCCACCAGAATGTACGTGTCCATATATGGAAAGTAGAAAAGAAGCCAACTCCGCCCTCATCCAAATGTGAACACAGTGCTACGTAGCCGAGAACCGCAGAAAACCATCTTAATGTGGGTAGGCAATGACGTGCATGCATCCCAGTGTGCCATGTGAGCCGTGCCACGAGTTCGTAGAAACGGTCTACGTTCTCTTAAGCCGCTTTACAAATGTAGTATTATTATTACTTGTATTTACAGTAATAATGTTATTTAAAAAAATTTGAACCGGAGAGTAAAACGAGTGCGTTGAAGCTGCATCTTCGCAAGTGCACTTTGGCAGCGGATCTGAGCTGAACGGAGAGATCGCGGGCTCGCGAGCCAGCGTTTCACCTCAGAGAAGCCTCGAAATGGCTGCAAGGTATTGACAATGAGCTTCTAAAGGCAGCTCTCAATGTCGGTAGCAAAAATGAAGAATTGAGCACAGAGGGTTGGCAAAGCGGCATCTTAACTCACGCCACAGCTGCTTTGGCATTGCTTGGACTGTACTCCTGCCTCGCTTGCACTTGCTGCAGGTATACGGGTTGGCCGGAGCCTCCGTAAACCATCACTGTGTCTTGAGCCGACCCGTAAGTCACGGCCGCTCGCTGAACCGGCTGCAGAATCTGCGCTTGCGGTTGCCGATGGTGATACGGCTGCTGCTGAGCCATGATTAGTGCTGTAATAAAGACGAGTCGACGCTCTAAAAGTCTATATATGAAATGAAGAACTATATCGCACAGTTGCAGCTGCACTCGTGATTTTTCTAGTTTCGAGGTTATGCAGATTCGTGGCGTAGCGAGCAAAGAGGCCGCCTTATGCAGAGGAACTATCTGCCGGATGGTGAGAAACTTTGCCAATTCGTTCATGGTACTACACGGCCATCGCCGTGTGAGAGTAATGAGTCTCTGGCGAAGTGCATCTAAGGAAATCCGTCTCGCAACAGCGGTCCTGCTAGTACCAAACGATTTCTTTTAATTAGCCTAAATTTGTCGAGCGGGAGCAACGCGTTTTAGTTTAGGTATGCATTACCCGTGTAAAGAAAATTATATTGGTAGGACAAAAGGAGAAGCGACAGAACTGTAGGTATACAACAAAGTGTGAATAACTTCAGTAGATTCGCTTCGAACAACTTGACATCTAAGTGCCTTCTTGGATGGCTTAATGAGATGACGCAAAATTACGTTTTATATTGATAATTTCCTAAGAACACACTTGCAATTCACAACTACTCAAAGCATCCACGAACTCGATGACTCATTCTGCTGCGATCCGTCAGCTTCTACGTACGTTTTTATGTAAAGGGACCTCAAAGTGGCAGAGCGTGAAATTTGATGAGCTGCTTGATGGAAGCCAGTGCAGGTCAGTAAAAAGTGATGTGACGTGACAACTGCGACGCTCACGACAGACAAGCCTAGCTGCATAGTTTTGGCCTAACTGTGTAAGCCCCTGATTGCACATGCCAGACTAGCAAGCAGTAAGTTACAAAAGTATGTGATCATGGTAGATAGCTAGTCAATATAGATAGGGAAAAGTTGTTAATGTAGAACATCGCGACAGACGAGCCTGGCTATTGAGCTTTGCACCATCTGTCAACGTTTGATTCTAATGTCATGAGGACTTTCAAGAAGGGAGCTATTGACGTCTAGACAGATCGTCACGCGTGTATGGAATAACTTGGCTGCGGTATTGAAATCTATGCATGCCTAAGTGTATACCTTGTTAAGTGTATGTACCGTGTAGCTAAAAGTAGACAGACTTGCCTGAGGAGTTAATCCACCTGCGACTCCACTTGCGGCTTCGTTCTGCAGCTAATAACTTGTCGACCAGCAACAGCCTCTGGCTTCCGTACAAGGGTATACAAATATATATATATATATATATATATATATATATATATATATATATATATATATATATATATATATATATATATATATATATATATATATATATATATATATATATATATATATTTATATACAAATATATATAAATATATATATATATATATATATATATATATATATATATATATATATATATATTCATTTGCATAGCGTTACCGTAGGTATGTCTCTAGCGTTGGCAAATTTAGCCGATACGCAGGCAGTTAGCGGCGCACCAGAGCAGCCTCATCCCTTCCTCATTCCCGGTCCTATCCAGCCTTTGTTCTGGGTTTTAGCTTAAGGCTGATGCTTTTGCCCATCACTTACTGAGTAGCTCCGACACTAGCTTCAAACAAACAATTATCTCACATACAGCGGAGACACGACTAAGCGGTTCAGAATACTGTGTTGACTCGCTAGTGCCGCCATTTTGTGGTTCGGTTGCGAGCCAGACAACCAATATTAGGGCCGTAGCTGGTAAAACGATAGCTCAGCTGTAGTTTGAGCTGTGCTATTGGGGTACAGAGTAAGTGTGAGCTGAGTAGTTTTTCGGAGCTGTATAATAATAAACCTCGCCTTAAAAGCGTAATATCTTTAAGCGCCGCCCTTAACCCATTTCGCCTATGCTTACTGATACGTGCGTGTGCGGGCTGACAAAATGAAAATGTTCTTTTGAATGGCGCACCGCCAGGCTTTCTCTCTCAACAGCTTCCTTTGAACCTCCCCGGTAGTCCCGTGACTCTTGACAGCACCTAGTGCAATTGTGGTGCCATATAACATGCCAACGCACTATTTGCTCATCGGTGATAGCGTCTAGACGCCGAAAGATGTCTTGACGAGATCGGATGCAATTTAAATGCATAATAATGATTAAGCATTCGGGCACTCATAGTAATCCGAAGAAATTTACTTATGCGATACCACGCTAGTACCATGCTATGCATCTATCAGCATGATGGATTGATCCGGTTTCAGCGGTACCAGTCAAAATGAAAAAAGAGCTAAATGAAGAAATACTTGGATTACTAACCCTAATGTATGTATTTAGTTGTTATATAAATTTCTTACCTCATTTCGTCGCCCTATTCAGGTTTTTATGTGCCGGTATTTAGCAGTTGTTATGGAAGGCAACTTCCGTAAGACTCGTTACTAACTTATAGCAGCAAAACTTTTAGCTGAATGACTTACCAAATGGCCAAAAGAGCCTGTTTTGGTCACACTGTTCCTGAATATACAGTCTGAATATCGTCAAACTAAGATGTTAAACTAGGTCGCTTAAGTAAATATCATGTTTCTCATAAGCCTTCTTTTCTCGGCTATTTCTTAACCATTCTCTAGTTCAAAATGCTCCAGCTAGAAATGAGTGGTCAAGATCAAGGTCATACACGGCTAGGGAGGTATTTACTGCTCGGTAGTATCGTGCAACTCTTTTATTGTTTGGCTATCGACATGAGAATTTAGTCCTGGGTGTCGCTGCCTCTGCAAAAGTTTCGCGAATTGGGTAGCTCTACCATGCAATAGCCTGCAAGCGGTTAAGATTGAGTAAAATATGCATCTCCTGCATTTTTGCACTGTACCAAACCACCACCGTACACCCTCAAACAAGTGCTTCAGTGATTTACGCTGGCTTAACAGTCACTCATCGCTTTATGACACTAAGGTTCTCTTTAAAATGCGCCTAATTGTTTGAAATTTGCCTATTAAACTGTGCTGGGTCCTTGTGATTTATCTTTTCTGTGCTTATGCGTGCAAACACTGCGTATGTTATCTCTAACTATGTTATTCTTGTTGTCATTTTGCATTTTACCACAAACAATGTAATCGTGCTTCGTTACGGGATATGTAAACTGTCTGTAAAGAGAATACATTCCCTGAGAGTGCTTTAAAATATATTAATTATAGATTTTCTACAGTTTGGTTAATAAAATATTAAGAGCCTCGATATTGAAGCTGCTTACTAACATGTTCTCCCATCTCGTCCTTTGTATTTAAGCGTCTCTCCGTCTTACCATCTTTAGTGGAACGCTACTACTCTACGAGCTCGACGATGCTCGGGGTGAGTTTGCTTCCATGAATGAAGACGATGTGCAGCCTCGCCAAGATTTCCAATGGAATACTTCCGGCCTTGAACTATCCAAGACTATAAAGGGCATACAGAGAAAGCGTTCAACAGATCAAGACTGGTGCCAACGACTTGGATACGACGGCTGTTTTTGATGGTTCCAAATTGCTTAAGTATACTGAAAACTTTCTCCTGGACTGCTTTCAAAGTTGCCTCATTCCTAGAAATCTTTGTACCGATCAAAAGATCGTTTTTTTGATCGTATATCAGTAAGAGAGACGTAATCAAAGAGTCAATCCCTAAGGTCAAACCCTCCCTCGAGCCTTTAACTTTAGCTCTTACACTTCCTCAATGTTCACCTTCAATCATACCTCTGCTAACCTCGTATAAAAGCTCGTCTCCTTGCAATAGAAGACTACTGCTTATGCCCTATATCTACTGCGAGTTAATCTGACAACTGCAACGTTCAAAGCAGACAAGCCTAGCTGAAGATTGTGGTGCCAGTTTCAGGCGGAGAGCTATGTTACATAGAGGAAGTGCTGAGAATATTGGGTTATGAAATCGATACGGGATGTCAGGAATATTATAACAATACTACAAATAATACACCTGCCTAGACAGGCAAAATTTTTTGAAATAGTATTAGCTAAAAATAGGCAGGCCTGACTATGAAGGGAGCTAATGCAGTTTTCGATTGAAATTTTAATTTGGAAAATGACACCTAGGTCTGGTGCATGCCGAGACATCACGGGGTCTTCTCTATTATGGTTTAGATCATGTCTTAAGGATGACTTCAGAGAGTACAGCTAGCTAGAAATGGTCATCGAGTGAGCCTTTAAAGTACTGAGCACCAGCGCTTCTTTTCATAACCTCATCCGTTCACCATTTGTTCTCTCTATCTTGCAGATGTAATTGCCAAGCGAAGTCGTGGCTCTCATTTTTATTTGGATGACCCGCAGTGTACATTTACTTAATCATCTGCCCACCAGCAACTCTAAATCTTGCCCTACTCCTTTCATGCATTGTATGCAAAGTTTATTGCTGACATTTGCACTTGAGTTTCTGAAATGTTTCTAATTAAATAGCTAAAAAACTACTTTAACACGTATGAAGAAGTGTAGTTTCACTCAGAAACAGGACAAATATTACCTCTACGTCGGTACATGCAGCATATTGCCTTTTCCTTTTTCACAAAAATTTACTATCCTGTTAATACTCCAGTAGACAACCAGCGTCTCAGTCAAGCCTGTCTATTTTCAGCTCCTAACCATTCTAAAATTTCCGACTTTCTTAGACAAGGATACGGAAGTCTAGCTTCTCCATTCATTCGAGCCATCCCTTCCAGACTTCTAGAACAAGCAACCTTTCAGTTCGCCTGCCTTTACAATTAGGTGCTTACAGTTTGTGCCAAACTCTGCATCTGGGCTTTAGGCTCCGTCATTCTCTCGATCCAACTAACAATCTAAAGTACTTTCAAATCTGGGCTCTTGACACACGACAGCTACTCTCCTTCTGCCGACTACGGCTCATCCTTTTCAGCGGTCCTGAGCTGCTACTTCAATGCTACTCACTACCTCAACTGCTCTCCTGACTCTACTATGCTTCCCACTTTCTCTTTGTTGCGTGAGACGAAGTCTGTTGGCTACCGAATGCGTACCGAAAGCCGCTTAGGCTATGAGTGGGCTATACAAAACTCTCTTGCGTAACACCCACATGGTCTTTATAACTTTGTGGAGTTACAGACGGAGATACCTCACATCACATTACATTACCACTTGCCCTTTCGACACTGGTCGATAGGATGTGCAACTGTGTAACTTCAAATCGCTTCGCGACCTTCGCCTCTTTACATTTGTGTTCATAAAGCTTGTCAGACGTTAAACACTGACATGGCATAATCTCCCGACTTAGCTCAATCAAAAGAAGCTAAAGGTCTGCGTAACTTTTGCAGTCTTTGCTCTGTCCATGTGAATCCCCCCTGTGTTCGCTTGTTCGTCTTGAAACTGAGCACTTCATGCCTAAGCCCAGCAGAGATAGGCTTTGCATAGCTCCCCAGTGACCTCGTCTTTTTCCTGAGTGCTTTGAGAGCTTGCCTAGTCATGACTGAATGCACCTAAGTGACCAGAGATTCTGCTGGCGAGTGTTCCTGCGTGCCCCACTGCGTGCTTGCACAGGCTAGTATGGGCGCGATACCAGGGCACCTGGGTGCTTTTCCGGATACAGTAGCCACTTGTGATTGACTCTTAAGTGTTGCTTCGCTTTCAGACAGCTGCGAAGTGTCTGAATGCATATTCAGCTCTCGTCTGGAGCTATATAAAAGATGTATTATTATCACGAATCCGTATAGTGTTTCTGGAAATCTCAAATGCCGCATTATTTCTCTCGATCGGCACTGGCACTCCACAAAGAAAACCTTCTACTTCAATGTCCACGGATCAGTAAGTCCCTTCATGCTCTTGCTGCAGCCTACATGTCAAATAATATTTCCAAATCGGATTGCCTTTCCAAACACCAGCTGATTAATCGTTCAGATTATTCGTTTACTTGTTCTTCTAAAAACCCTCAAATCCTTCGAAGAATGTGCCTTTTTTGTACTTTCAAGGTATAGAACTCATTACCGGCATCGCGTTACCTCTTGACTCGGCAAAATGTATTAACAAGCAAATTACCGACGTGTTCACCGTTGTCTAAGCCACTATAAATTTATCTTTGTTAGCGTGTGAGTGCAGATATTTCTAGCGTTATCAATAATAAATTGGTCGTTTCTTGTCCACCATATCTAAAGCAGGTAGAAAAGATTTTGTCCTATCTCAAATTTTTAGAAATTCCTACGTCATTATTTTCATTCTCGACTTTATGTTTGAGTTAAATAATGATGCAATAGGACACATTACGGAAAGTTGGAATGCACTTGCTGTGTGTCTGGATTGTGCTGTGATACGAAATTCTTGGGCCTTTTTTAAAAGCAAACAAGCACAACACTTTCGTAAAAAAAAATGCGTCGTTGGTTTTTTATTTCAATCACAACTTTCATCACTATTTAAAGATAAGTCACTCACGAACCTATTCGTTAACCTGCAACCGGTAAGCCTAATAGCTCAGAGCCTCTTGGCTTTCTTGAAACCGGGTTCAGGCATGTGATCAGAAAGAAATTGCAGGACTCTGAATTCGCCACTAATGAGGTTCTAAGTTTCTGAGACCATTAAGGGCGATTTCGGTTCTACTTCAACCATTTGTAGTTGTTGTGTGCCAAATTTGGAACTGATAACTCAATGTCTGCATGCCAATATGCATCTAATGGAGATGCTTACCTCGCAAATCTCATAGAGCATCATGCGTGATGGTAATTTTGGGAGTGCGTGCACTGGACATATTCATTGAAATAACTAGCGATTGCCATTGAATGAGAAATTCGGGTACTTAGAGGATATGTACAATCGCATCGGCCAGATGCATTGTCAAATCAGACAGCACAGGCAATCTTCGATACCGATGTTTAGCACGTGGCGTGAGTGTTTTGACTCTTAACTTTTCGCGTGATGGTTGCAATCTTCTCCACTAAACCGTTTAATAATTATTAATTTCGAGCGCCTGTGAGTGAGTCTGAACCGGCTAGGAGAACCAGCAGGCCTTGTTCACGCTTGTGCTTGTCTCGAAATACGGGATATTACCAGACTCAAAGAATTTCACCTTAGAATTCTGCTGGAAATATTGAGGAGTGCAAGCATTGGCAGAGAACAATTCTAAAAACTTTTCCCTCTACTACCATCATATATCAGGAATAGTGCGACCGATATTACCTACTGGTCAAGTGGCACAGAGAGCATTCTGCTTTCCATGGCATAGTATTAAAAATATGCGTACACGTGGCCATGACTTATGTTAACCCTGTGGCTATACGCTTTTTCATTGTCTGGACACTCTTTTTTAAAATATATTTTTGCTGAGCTATCGTGAACAATTTTAGGGCAGTGGGGTATTCGCTAACAGTGCTGATTTTCTTAATTCCTGCCAAAGATATCGACGAGAAAAGGAAAAGCTACTAGAGTAATTTCTGGCTCCATATTATTCTATATGATGAGACCCTGAGTTGTACGGTTAAACTTTAATAACTCAGGTCTTCCATGCTTTTCTTATAAATTTTACTCTGCAGCCTGATAGCCATTTTTCATTACTTCAGAGGAAAGAAACCTACAAACAAGGGCTCCCAGACCTCCGGCTACTGATACCTCAATGCGTTTGTCGGCAATCATCTTTGAAAGCCTCACTATTATTCTCACCGGATTGGGGTACCCAATATACTAAGAGCTGTATATATATGCGAACCCTATGATATAACTAGATTATGCAAACATACCCTTGCCACCTATATAAAACGGTCCTGCTTAACATATACACAGTCTGTGTGGCTGTGTTGAGCTACAGATGGAAATACTTTGCATTGCATTACCAGAGGAAATCTCATTTGCAAGGTCATGAACATGTAGAGCTGCCCACAATGCTTCGTCCGGGTTAACCCCCCCACAGCGCGAGTTAGTAGCAGCCAACATCAAATTACAATCAAACCGGTTGGTGCTTCATATGGCTGGGGTCGCACGGGCTCTGGCCACTGTAATAAAGTCCGTGACCCTAATCTACACGAGGTTGCCTCCGAGACCTGGATCTGAATCGAGCAGCACAGGCACTGCTTACCGGCCAAGTGACCTCTGACTCGTGTGCCGTGTTCGCAGCGAGCCAGAGGGGGTGCCTCAGGCAGTTACTTCGCGCTTCTAGGACCTCTCCTCTTTTCTCGCGGCACTCATCGATCTGGTCTCACCTTCAGCGCCTCGGATGCTATCGAACCTTGCGCTGCAAAGAAGCAGCCATCACAGTGGCTGATTTGGCTGAGAGAGAATTGTGGGAGACTTCCTGGCAGCTGGATCAATGGGGACTGTTTGCCCGAGCTTGCCTTTCAATGCCAACAATGGAGCTGACAGCCTTGATTAACCGTGAATCATGGGATATTGAAGCAGGCAACTCGGTGCAAATGCAGCCTCAGTGATACTAACTTCCGTACCATGATTAATGTATTTACCGCAACCTACAGATGACATGGTTAACTGCAATGTAACGATACGTGGTTTGCCTAGATCTTTTACTTTAGGCTGCGTCTATGGGATGCGGCAATTCTTGGGGCCTCTGGAGAATTTCCCACGACAACTCATGACGATTTAATTGAACCAAATTTTCTAATGCACCGTCGTTGCTAGAGATGCTACCAGTCTCAGAGACTGCCTTATAGTTAGGAGAAGGGTGGCACTTGTTTTTAAGGGTTCAAATCCTTATCCTTGAATCCTATATCCTTAAAGGTGTCTCGGAGATCCATTAGAAGCGGAGCTAGACCATCCTGCCGATAAGAAGTTTGAGTAATGGTCATGACCATAATGTTAATATTAAAGAGCCTTCCAAATCTATTAAAGAAGTGCAGTGTGAGTAACATAATAGCCATGATGGTAGTCCACTGCATCTCAAAAGATGGCATTGTCAAAATGCCTTGGACTGAGCTGGCTTCTGGCTAGTTTGTCGCGAGTTTCACACGAAAGCCTGCATAGCATGGGCGGTAAATCACATGGCTCTTCACAACTGCGTTTATTAAACGTGTAGATCTGATCAACCCCGACAGGATACATCAACGTCAGTGTGTCATTGTAGATGCACACCAACGCTCAAGCAAGAAAACTAAGAGAGGACGAGGAATCACTACGATTGCTTCTATGCCTTCGGGTGTAGTGTTGTTTTCTGGCAGCTTCAGAGTGCTATCACGTTTGCTTTTCAAATAGGCTAAAATTATTTTGCCGAAAACCACGCTTCTAGTAGCCAGAATCTGGATAGCGTCGGTCTGGCTTTCTTGAGTATTGCTAGGAGTACCGCCGAATCACGAATTGATCAGTGTTACATTAAAGATCCAAGCAGAGGAAGCCGTGCTGCATTAGACATTTTGGGAGCTTGTATGCTAGAATCTATAAGGGCCCTTCAAAACGTATCTGCTAGTCTGCTAATAAATTTTAATTTATCAAGGAATAATAATTAACACTTCATTAATTTAAGAAAGTAGATTACAGAAAGAAAATAATTCAAAAAGCTGGATGGTAGTTCTTGCTCTATGTCATATCAATATTCACCACTGTCGCAGGGCCCCTAAAAGATGTAGAGCTCACAAGCCGGTGCCTAATGGGCTGTGATGGCCAAGGAAGTAAGTTGCTGGCTCTTCAAGACCGAGGTCGTGGGCTAGAATCCTGCAGTGAGCGATCGTTTATTGCCAAGTGCAAGCGGTAGTGATAGCCGCTAAGGCTCTTCTGCCGCTACAAATAAGGCTGTTAAATCAGCTAATTTATTTACGTGTATATATGTGTGTGCGTGCGTGTGCGTGTGTGTGTGTGTGTGTGTGTGTGTGTGTGTGTGTGTGTGCACGTTTGTGCGTGTTCGTGTGCGTGTGAGTGTTCGTGTGTGTGTGTGTGTGTGTGTGCGTGTTGCCTATTTGGCCATCCAGAAGTGAGGAGATGGTATGTTTCCTTCTAATCCACAAGGATTTGCTTCATTGTCATTTGCATACAATCATATGTTCTCTAATGGTCCTGTTGAATCTAGGTTTCGCAGCTCTAGAAAAATTGGTACCTGCATTGCTTTTTAAATCCTGACCCGATAAGGTACACGTTCGCTTGAACATAAGCATGCAATACCCTGGTCACATTAGAGCGATTGAATTCGTATGAGCTCTTCTTGTTTTATACGGCAACACATTATTACGTTTGCCCTACGCTCAGCACTCACGGAAGGCAAATCGAAACCAAACTGAGCGAACCACTTTGGTGACGGATAGGAGCCCCAGCATGAGGTGTTGCTGTGACAGTGCTTCCTAAGCAGCTTATAACAATGCCTAGATCGAGATTCGGTTCTCTAAGGGCACTCTGCAACTGTATCATAAAGAACACAAGGAACGAATCACTGGGACTCATTAAATGCTGTCATAAATAGGTGTGTTTGTAAGTTCTTTTTAAATGTGGTCAGGTCAGGGGATGTTCTGACGCAGGTCGGGAGGGAGTTCCAGGCTTTGGGAGCATACAAACTAAATGCACGGTCTCCAAAGGATTTGAGGTTTGTACGGGGTATTTGTAGACTGTTGGATTCCAAAAAGTGGGTGGTACTATGCTTGTTACGACGCTACTCCGACATAAGTCTGACTTATTCTCCTTTAATTTATTATTTAATATTCTCCTGAGATAAGGTCAGCCATCGTGGTCTCTAGCTTCCCCGTAGCTTAATGCGTTTTGAAATAAACAGCCGTGCTGCAGATTCTGTTCTCTAACGTTCGCGACTGCCCAAACATCTTCTAAATCATAATGGTGGTGTTTATGATGAGATTACGACTGATCCATTGTGGAGTACGGTAGCAGCCAGTTCGATAGCACTGCTGGCGTTTGAGGAACAGAGCTACCCTGAATAAATTCACACTGCTCACAGGATGTCCTTGCAGAAAAACCTCACGGACTTTTCCTGACGAAAGGCAATGCTTGCAAGCATCCTCAAGGGTAAAGACGATTCTATTCTCAAGACTAAGGTCAGCACAAAACAGCGGAATATTTTAATATCTGCCTAGAATAGCTTTGCCCTTGAATCGATTATTCCTACTACTTCTGCTTCTCAGCCCGATTTGTGCTACACATATATATGCTGTAGAGATTCCTCGTTCAGGCCACGCCTGTGCGATCATTGATTCTGAATCTAGCAAGAAGACGGACTCTCAGTAATGTGACGTATGCTTACCATAGATATCGGTGGTTCCCTCAGTGATGTAACGTTAGGTAATGCAATTTATCTCTGCCTGCGACCACCAAATCACAAAGAGTAAGGGTACGTTACGCAGGTGGGGTCTCTATAGTGCACTCAAAGCTTAATGAAGCTTTCTTTACTCGTTCGGTAGCAGACTTCAGCTTCATCTCACTAAGCAAAGAGATATGTGATAAGCATAGTAGTACCCGTTGTGACAACTCAGCTATATAATAGCTGCGTCACCTGTAGTGGTGGCAGTCGCGATGATGGCTTTCTGCTTGGCAAAGGCATTGTGTCATCTGAAGCATCAATATCTCAGACACTACCTCGGCCCTCAGCGTTAGCAGGCGGCATCCTCTGTGGCTAACTGTAATTATGCGAAGATCCCTGCACTGCCCGCATCTACAAGGTCTTGAAACCTCCTGAAAGAGTCATCTGTATTCTTGAAATGACGATATGTTTCCGAGAGATGCAAGCTTTCGAAAAAAACATCCAACGGCTCCTGTTACTTTTAAGACCTCACGGGTCGGGCCGCCTTAGGCTAATGTCGAAGTGCCTCTTGAATTGTATGTATTCGTATTCACGAAAGTAGTCACACGATTTTCTGTATTTGGATTGGAGACCTACCGATCTACAACCTTTGAATCGTGCATCATTGAAACTCAACTTCCTGAGACAGGATTGAAAAATTCTCATCAAGAGCAGCAATAGCCAAAAAAGAGTTGGCATTGGCGTCTAGAATAAGATAATTGCCGTTGAGCGACGTGTGTCGAGCGCGGATCGCTCCGCCAGCGACCACTTGGGAGCCGATTGCATTTTCGGCGAGCTTATTCCTCTCCTCGACTGTGTGGCTAAGCCATACAGCAGTGGTTCGGAAATTCCGATAGGATGAAAGCTGAGACGATGGGACTCCCACGAAAGAAAAGGGACTTGACGGCATTTCCAAAGATTCCCAGAAGTTCGTCCGAATGATGAACTCTAGTCTGCAACCTGGCTTTTAAGTTGTGGGCGTTGCTGCTGCTGCGCTTTCCTCTCTGTGTCTCGACGGCCCAACTTAGTAGCTGATACTTTTGATACCATCGATCACAAAGTTCTTCTAGAGCGCCTCTCATCTCGCCTGGGCATCATTGGCACTGCTCTGCAGTGGTTCAGGTCCTATCTCAGTGGGAGACTCCAGAATATTGACGTGAATGGACAAAGATCATCTGAAGTACCTCTGAAATATGGAGTACCTCAGGGCTCAGTGCTAGGTCTGGTTCTTTTCACGGTTTATACTCTGCCTCTTGCTGATGTGATTGCCAAGCACAATCTAGGCTTTCACTTCTATGCGGATGACACTCAGTTGTACCTTTGCTTTGATCCCTCTCAGCCTTCGAGCACCTCAAATTCTCTCAACTCACTAGCTGCATGCATTGATGACATCAGCACATGGACGGCAGCAAATTTTCTAAAACTTAACGATGATAAAACTAACTTACTAGTTATGGGCAAATCCAGTGTGATCCGGAGATCGGAAAGGCTGACTCTCAAAATTGGCTCTGCCAGCATATCTCCTGTCGAATCAGCTCGAAATCTAGGTGTCATATTCTAAAGCGACCTCTCGTTAGACGACCATATCAGCTCCACAGTCAAATCTGCCTATTTTCAGCTTCATAACATTGCTAAAATTTGGGCTTGTTTAGATAAAGATACCACGTCCAAGTTAGTTCATGCATTCGTGACATCCCGTCTCGACTTCTGCAACTCACTGCTTACTGGCCTACCAGCATGTGCGATCAGACGATTGCAGCTTGTGCAAAACTCTGCAGCTAGGCTTGTCTGTCGTGAGCGTCGCAGTTGCCACATTACTCCACTTCTCGCCGACCTGCACTGGCTACCAGTCAAGCAACGGATTGACTTCGAGGTTATGTCGCTCACTGTTAGGTCCCTTCATTCTATGGCTCCAGCCTATCTGTCAGATATACTACCCCATCAGGCCAAGCATCGTACCACCCGCTTCTCGGAATCCAACAGTCTAGAAATACCTCATACAAACCTTAAATCCTTTGGAGACCGTGCATTTAGTTCATATGCTCCCAAAGCCTGGAACTCCCTCTCGACCTGCGTCAAAACATCCCCTGACCTGACCACATTTAAAAGGAACCTAAAAACACACCTATTTAGGACAGCATTTAGTGGGTCCCTGTGATTCGTCTTTGATGTGCTTATGCGTGCTGACACTGTGCATGCTGCCACTAATACTAATCACATTTGCATGCTGACCCTGTGCATGTCACCCCTAACCATATTATTCATCTCGTTTGTTTTTCAAGCATTATTTTACTTACCATTCAATTGCATTTCACTTTACAGCAAATGTAAAGCGCCTAGAGAGAGATTGAGTTCTCTGAGGGCGCTTTATCAAGTGAATTATTATTATTATTATTATTATACTAGAGATGAGCCACTCTGTGACTATGGGCGCACTGTCTATCAGCTGACTTGTGCTACTATGAGTAAATGAAACCGATGCCCAGTCGGCTTCTCACTCAAAGAAAAGGCTGTGGGTTCAATGCTCCTTTGCATCTTCTTACTCTGGCAGAAGTCGCCAAAAGAGAACAGCAGACCTGTTCATGGACTTTTCAATTCTCCACCATCGGCCATAATGGTCTCACTAGCTTCTGAATAGCATCCGGCATTTGAAATAAACGGGCCGCAATGTCAATTCGGTCCTTTGGCGTGTGCGACTGCTCACACTGTCACGACTGCCTTCCCAAATGCAACACTAAATTTTGCAAGTCTATCTGTGCATATAGGCTCAGCTATGAGATATGATGGATGTAATCAGCATTTTCTACAAACTGTCTGGCTGAATTTAAGGGAGAAAATACTCGCTTCGTGTGTCGGTGCCAGGGATGAATTTGAAAAGCTGCAGTCAAAATCTGTTCCTACTGCTGTATGCATTAATCCTGTTCTATTTGACATCTTTGCAAGGTATCTATTGAGATAGGACATATGCTTAAGTTATTTATTTTGCTCTCTGCCAAGTGAAATGCTGATGACCTGAAAACATAGAAAGCCAAGGGTTCTAGAAAAGTATTGAAGCCCGTCTGGTTACTGTTACAGAGGTCGATGATGAATATGATGTCAGAAAACCCCAAGGACGGTGACAAAGATCTCTAATAATTTTTAAAAGCAATTTATGTATGAACCTAACGAGATCATGAAGCCAAATTTTGGCATATACCAGATTTTTTAATGATGGATTTTCTTTATTCTTCTACCGATGACGGTGACGCACCTGGCTACTTGCGATTTGGGCTTTGAGGGGTTTTTTACTTTGAGCTTCGAAGGGAGTGGTTCACTGGGCTGATGCTTTACACTTGTACCTCTGTGCGGCTCTAAAATAGACTGGTTATAACTAATAATATTTTTGATTGCTCAATAAGGAGCCTGTGGTCTTGACTGCTATTTCGCTATGCTACTGTCGGCAAACCTACTTGCATCTAGGCAGCACCTGCTTCTTGCCAGTCATTCTTCTAGGCGAGAGCTTCGTTTGTTTGTAGTCAAGCGCCGGAGAGAACTAGCACCTGATACATGCACTATGTTTTTGGCCAAGTACATTGGTGCTTGAGCCACTACAGCATGATCGTCGTGCTACGCCTCTAGCTCTGGCCACTCGCTGGTGGCAAATGCTTGCTGGCCAGTCTGCTTTCGCTTTGCCTTAGGATCCACATCCTTCAGAACTCTCGGGTGGCTAGCCAGCCACTCGGCTGCCACCAACGTAAAATAGCACCGCAGGCGACACATGATTGCTAAAAGTAGGGTTTCTGCATCCGACTAGATGAGCATGCGTTTTCGGCCACGTGGATAGACCTCGCTTGAGTCCACATTTCGAAGACGTGTCGCCTGCTGCTGGTTACTGCTTCACTACACGGGTCTGGCCGATGCTGGGCGAGGGTAGGGGCGTGAGGCAGTGTTTTTAATTGAAGCCCTATTCAGCTTGGCTCCAAGTACCAAAGGAGACACTCTCAAACAATAAAACAAATGCCAAGCCACGCGTTTAGTGCCGAGCAGGAACACAGCTTCCCTTTTACTAGCAGGGGCTAATGGGCTCGCAGCTATGCGGTCAAATTGAGGTGCGAGTGTTGGTACCATTTATAGGCAGCTAATCGTGCTTTTGCAACCGAAGCTCCGCTATTTTCATGACCAAGATTTAAAGTAAAATTCCCCATTTCATAGCAGCATTTCTTAGAACAGCGCCCCCGCCCCGTATACACGCTGAGCAAACACGGATTACCTGTCTGCAAAAGGCTATAAAGGTCAAATCTGGCCTGTACGTGCATCTGTTTGAGGCATGCTCACTTCAACTGAAACAAAGAACGACTGATTTCACACCCTCACTTACCTATCGGCAGAAGGGCCTTTACAGCTTTCATCCAGCTTGTATTAGATATGCATCACCTTGCTACAACTAGGGCGAGAGGCTTCCACATCCAGACAGATCGAGGTCACAAGCACTTCACTCGAACCGGCGCTTATCTTAACCGACGACAGGCAAGTGCTGGCCAAGCCCTGATCCTTGGACGACAACGAGTAGGCATAACACAGATGGCGTGTCAAATGCAATGGAATATGGTAGCAATGAATAATGATAATAATAATGCACTTAATAAGGCGCCCTTGGAGAACTCAATCTCTTTCTAGGCACTTTACATTTGCTGCAAAGGAAAACGCGATTGAATGATGAATAATATCATGCTCGATAAACAACATGAATAACATAGTTAGGGGTGACATGCACAGGGTCAGCATGCAAGTGTGGTTAGTGGCAGCATGCACAGTGTCAGCACGCATAAGCACATCAAGGACGAATCACAGGAACCCACTAAATGCTGTCCTCAATAGGTGTTTTTAAGTTCTTCTTAAATGTGGTCAAGTCAGGGGATGTTCTGATGCAATTCGGGAGGCAGTTAGAGGCTTTGGGAGCATACGAACTAAATGCACGGTCTCCAAAGGATTTGAGGTTCGAATGCAGTATTGGTAAACTGTTGGATTCCGAAAAGCAGGTGGTATGAAGCTTGGCCATGTGGGGGAGTATATCTGAGAGATAGGCTGGATCCAAAGAATGAAGTGACCTAAAATCGAGCAAGAAAACCATGAAGTCAATCCGTTGCTTGACTGGTAGCCCGTGCAGGTTTGCGAGAAGTGGTGTGATGTGGCAACTGCGACGCTCACGACAGACAAGCCTAGCTGCACAGTTTTGCACCAGCTATAATCGCCTGATCGCACGTGCCAGTAGGCCAGCAAGCAGTGAGTTACAGAAGTCAAAACGGTATGTCACAAATGCATGAACCAACCTAGGCGTGGTATCCTTATCTAAACAAGCCCGAATTTTAGCAAAGTTATGAAGCTGAAAGTTGGCAGGCTTGATTGAGGAGCTGACTTGGTCGTCTAACGAGATGTCACTTCGGATTATGACTCCTAGATTTCGAGCTGATTCAACAGGAGATACGGAGAGCACCCACATTTTACGGCAAAAGTTCAGCAGAAGTAATTCCACTGCAACAGAGGGTGTGTATTTGTCTGAACCTGCTATAGCGAATATCAACTCTCGTTTGACTCGACGAGTGCCTCTCAACTGCTATCTGAGGTCCAGAGTGCCACTTCAGCACTACTCAAAGCCTTGAGCTCAACTTGTGGAGTATTACACGGCTTCTGCTTGTATACTGTTGAACCATGGATCAACAGGCATATTTTTCCTAGCCGTTATAATTTAGTAACCACGAATCGTTCAATCTTGGCAATCAAAATCGGGCTAATTTAACATGTCGCACTCCAGCCAATTGCAGAGCTCAAACCCATAAATGCATTCAACTTTGGAGCCGAAATTCTGGCTAGGGAAGATAAACCGTGACATGATGCCTACGTAGCCTGTTGAGTCCGTTGTATTGCGATAACTTCCTACTCCCGAGGAGGACGCTGCTGCAGTACAGTGAGAGACTTGAACAGTGAGACTTGGAATCTGCCCGCAACACAGTCTCTTCCGTAAAATCACCCTGGCACAGGATGTGCAGCAATCAATTGTAAGAGTACTGCTGAATCTTGCAAAGCAGATTCATCAGGCCACGACAAAGGCATGCAATGAACAGCCTAGCTGATTCCAAGGAAATCCCCCTGGAACAGGATGTACTGCAGGTAATGATAAGGGTACTACTGAGTCTTGCAATGCAGATTGATCATGCCACGACAAAGGCATGCAATGAACAGCCTTAGCTGACTCTTAGCCAGTATAACTCAGCAACAATGAATAACAAATATCCCGGCAGTCAAATCTGGCTAATCTAGCATGTCAAGTTTCTTCGGCGTGCAGAGCTCAAACCAGCGAAACAGAACCGCAAGCAACGCAGCAGCCGCAATTCGGGCCAAGGATACACTACGACATGATACCGAAAGTACACTACCCGCAAGAGTGTAGTAACAAGCCAGTGTTAAGTATGTTCTATAGTAGCTCCTAAGCTTAAATCCGACGCCAAAAAGAAATGACTCGAGGGAATCGAGCTCGGCGGCGAGAGGAGGACACTGATGCGACGGCAGTGCGTTTCTGATGCAGCTACCAGACTGAGAGCTCGCGTGGTCGCACTTCAGCAGCCTCCAGCCGCGATGTCTCCTGCGGGCTGACTGGTCCGGCGGCTTCGGCTCCGGTTGGAGCGGCAGCCCGGTTCCTGGTTCCAGCTGCACATACGCACACACTTGAATTGATTCCTGCACGAACTCAAATATCAATCACTTGTCATATATCTAGTTCAAAATCCATAACACCACTGGCTAGCCTCATCTAGGCCTTAGCCCAGGGCCGTGATGCTCGGATTGCAGGTCGCAGCTAGTTCTTCTACTGTACCGGGCTCTCCTAAATGCCGTGATGGCACACTAGGTAAGGCGGTTGCTTTAACGACCTCGGTTCCGAGGTCGTGGGTTCGATTCTTGTGGTGGGCGATTCTTTATCGCCACTGCAAGCGGTGGTGATAGCCGTAAAGGCTTTTCTGTCGCTATACAAAAAAGAGGCTGTTTAATCAGCTAGGATTTTTTTAAATAGCCTACAGCAAGATTGTGACCCTTCGGTATTTTAATCGCTATATTTAGGAATTGCTATTTTTCTGATACCCTCAAAATCTGGCCAATTTAGCTCCTCTATTGCACTCAGTGTGCATGCCGAATTCGCTGATGCATTGTCAGCCTCTCTAGCACCATCGACGAGAATGGCTACCCCTTCTGAAGACACCCAAGTCGTTGTCCCGAAGGCGAGCCGCCCTACAAACAAGTATGCAGAATCAATCTCAGGGGTTGATACCCTTTCTATAGCAACTAGGCGTGACGTGACTGTACCCTGTTGCACCAAATCTCAAGGGATCGTCTTGAAATTTTCGGAGGGGAGTCGCGCACGGAATGCGTACTTAGCGTATTGATTCTGATGAACTCACTCTCTAAGACAGACCGTGAGATTTACGTCCAGTGGGTACCATCTGGCATGCTTATTAGCCTCCCCACCACAAAAATAAGTAGCTTCTTTTAAAAAGAATCGGCTGTCTCTTTTACATGCATATTCTGATTCGGCTCACTGAAGGGGTACTTGGTAGAAGGGCTTTCAATCCCTCATTTTAGGCCGGGTGGCCTTTCGCAAGTCAGTGAGGACTGCGAAATGTGTGGGATTTTTCGGCACTCCGAAAACAACACTATCCTCGCGGCTGCCCAAAGATGGATTTTCTGAGCGGCTAACATGGGTCGCAATGACGAATCAGTACAGATTATTTCATCTATAAGACCAAATAAACCATTGGTGAGGTTACAACCTATGTATTACACTATTGACTGCTAATAAATTCAAGCCAAGCTTACAAACAGCGAGCTGCTTTAATGGTCAGGTCCTTCCGGTCGAAAGACTCGACAAGTCAAGCAATCTATTGCTGGATCCGCTAGCATCCGGGTCCATTCAAGAAAGCAATCGAGTTGTCTAGCCTGCGCATTTTGGTGCATCTTTAAAAAAAGTGAGCTCATTTAAGATACACGCTATAGTGAAAAACTGCAGCGCTTCTCCTTCCGTCGTCAATCGGTGGAAGAAAGTAGTGACGTAAGCCTAACTCGTGTAGCACGAGGAGACTCGATTGGCCATTGTAGCCTCTGGGTGTTGACGCAATGCGATAACTGATCACTGCCCTGAATTTCAAAGTGACGAGATTCACTTAAGTACTGGATAATGGTGGGAATACTCTCCCCTGCTTTTTCTTATCAAGTGCCAGTCAACTAATTCCCATAAAGATCGAATGAGAGCCGGCAAAGTTTTTAGTCGCAGCTTGTGCCACTTGATACGACTCGAGTAAAATCTGTCTTGACTCAGAGCGAGACCCAGATGGCCCTTTCAGCTGCTGCTTTACGGAAGACTATTCTTAAAAAATGAGGTGATGAGTCAGCCCCGGATGTGTCCTTGAGCCTTTGACTGAGGCTACCACAAACTCTGAAATGCAGCCCAGGCTCACTGGTGCGTAAAAGAGAAACATGCGACGAAAATTCAGACACCAGCTCATGTGCTAATTCGTTAAAGTCCATGCGTGATAGCCGCACGTACGCCTATAAGTACTGAGGCAGTGTTGACATCATTGCGATTTCTGCCCGGTGCTCTAAATTTCAAAGAGAAGCCATTTATACTAAAGTACGAGATAAATCGGTAGGAGTGACTAAGCCTCTGTCAACTGCTGGACCAGTGGAGTGTGTCACAACGGCAGCACTGGGCCGCAGTCACCGCTTTAGTTCTCCCAGCCCCTCTACACACGTGCATTACCTTTACAAACGGTTACCAGTAAAAAGAGATTTACAAGTTTAAGAAGTTTGAAATATATTAGTTGAAACTTTTTTTAAATATTCTTGAAAAATTAATTAGAGAAAAACATAACTTGATTTCAAATTTACTTGTATTCGGATTTGGTCAGATAATAATAATAATAATAATAATTCACTTGATAAAGCACCCTCAGAGAACTTAATCTCTCTCTAGGCGCTTTACATTTGCTGTAAAGTGATGTCTGACAGATCAAAGATGGTCTGTCAGACGTGCTTCATTTGGCTCATCACGATAACCGTTGGTAGATTATTTTAAAAAAGAAATGGTTTTCTCTCACAGAAGCATGGTCTTATTCAGTTCCCTAAAACCCATATACGCGGATGAGTTCGTTATCTCTTAGCAATAGTTCTGGGTGTGTCTCTACGGCTGAAGGTCGAAGTTCCACCGCTTGGCCTCATGAGTGGCTCCACCATTGAATATAACTAGTCTCTTTAATAGATAATGGTTATCTCGTCTAGAAGCAGACTGCCACTCAGCGTTTCAATAAAGCGCAGATTAAAAGAGATCGGGCAGCCTCAGTAATTTGCTCCACTTGGGCCAGGCAGTCCTTCATGGAGGCAGTATTTCAGCTGCGTGCCGAAAGGGCGAGGTCATTCAAGCCTCCGAGACCATTTTCTAATGCTGCGTCTACACGGTAGACTTTCCTGTAAGCAGACGCCGACTTGCCTTCTAGTGCAGGACGTTTACACGACAGGTTTAGTCCTGCTCACGACAGATCTGATAGCCGACTTGGTCCCACCCACAGCCGGTGCTCTTATCCAAGTGGCTGCCATGAAAGAGGGCTTTCCCGGAAAGACGCCATGCAGCCAACACCAGCAGAAGTTGAATTCACCGCTGCAGTCCTCATTGTAGAGTAGTATGTGTAGTATATAAATAAAAGGAAGATACGCATCTTAAAAATCGCTTTTTCGGGAAAAGGAGCAGTACCAAGTAATGTTCGCCGTTACCGGAGTGCGGGTGTATAGTGTGCTAAGTAATGTGGGCCGTTATGGGTTGGTGGTGGATGTGATAGATGCACGGGGTATTCTATGTAGTCAGGCTGAAGCATTGGCTACCACGCATAAGCAACCCATAGTCAAGGACTTGCTCCGACCGCCTCAATATGTTCGAGCCTACGAACGTCAGCCATTATATTTTATCCAAGGGTGTACGAGACGAGCACAGGGGTTTTGATTGGTCTCATTAACCAACAAGCATCAAAAACGTTAAGACAGAATCTGCTTCTGATGAGTCTGCTGACTTAGCTCCTCCCCCAAAATGTTGATATGTGATGACGTAGAAGCCAAAATCAATGGGAAATCTGTCTAAAATATGTAGGAAAGTCTGCCATGTAAACGCAGCATAAGCCTACTTGATAGCTTGATAGCTTGGTAGCCACAAGTGACCAGCCGAGGTTCGATAAGCTGAGCTAGTGTCCAGTATTCCTGCCAACAAAATAACGACTCAAACAGTTGTAGCGGCCTGACTTCACGGCACTTCAACCCGACCCTTAAGGTGAGCTGTAGGCCTATTAACCCATATCATGTCTACATAGAAACTTATCTCTACATATTAAGTGTGACTGCCATGTCATTGGCATAAGATCTGACGGAGGTTTTCCAGCACTTCTTCATCAATCGACATGCATCATCTCTGCTGACCGTGACGAACTGTCAACACCCAACTTGCCACCAAATAAGTCACAATTCTAACGAGACAGTTCTAACTTGCTATAGTAAATACGCAGAGCTGTCCAGGTTAGAGCTCGTCACGAGCTCAAATCTAATTCTAGTCACAAAGTGGCAGTAACCTGAGTGGTAGCCGCTTGCAGTGAGTCTTAGGCACCCGTCGGCAAGCTCCGCTAAATGGCAAATAGTTCTGCAATAGCAATCTGCAATCGGTATTCAGAAATAGCCTAGCTCTGCAACCTTTCAATCCACCTGGAATCACGGCTATCTCTGTTCCTATCACTATCTCAGCTTTATCGGTGCTTATTTTAACAACCCTTTATTATTTCTGCTAGTATTCGTTGTTCGTGTTTTTGCAAGCAAACAATCAAGACTGCTACTGACGTAAGTTGAAGGCGGTGCCAATTGCTGCCTCCATTGACCTGCTGGAGCGCTAAGGACAAAAAATGATACGCTTGAGGCCACATTCGCATGAACAAAGAAGGCTTCTCTTGGTTCGTTATGTCGTCTGTCTTATATATTGACCTGGCCGCGTGCAGGACCGGGAGGTTTGTGCAGCAGACCAATTAGATGCATATGGAGAAGAAATGAAGAGAATCAGCCATGCGAAGGTCAATCAAGCAAAAGTCAGTCAGTCATGCTCAAGGTCAATGTCAGAGGGCCAGTGTCAGCAAGTCACAATTAAGGCTCTACGGTCGCTGCTTAAGTGAGGCTGTTTGATCGGCTAACCTTTACTTTTTTACCTGTTAACTCAACACAGGGGTTAGTGTAACATCCAAATAAAATTTGATCTTCTCAACTACGTATTCCGGTGGCTTTGCTGTGATTTGCAGTAGATTGGGTGAAGTTTGGTGCTTACCCTAGCCATTGCAGTGCATTTCTTGAGAGCAAGTTTGCAATGGCTTCAAGTTTTCTGAGTGCACTTTTAATTGGATCTGAGTAGTACATTCAATCAAAGTTGTGCTTCCCAGAACATATTGCACTTGAATTTTTGGTGAATTAAAGTTGGTTGTGGTAATCGCCCATGTTATTTTCGTCAATTGCAGCGTATTGCTTGAGATCGGGCATGGAAAAGGGAGTAGAAATTATGTGTGTACTGTTTAAAGGCAGCTTAAAGTTTAAAGTGCACTGTATTGTGCAATCAAGATGGAAGCTTCACCAAGTCGATTTCTTGCAGATTTGCGGAGAATTATTGTGAATTGCAGTACTTGCCCTAATCATCCCAGTCATTAGATTTCAGTTAGTTGCTCGAGAATGCCGGTGCCCTCTGTTGAGGAATGTGTGAGTAAACTCTAGATGTTGTGTAGTTAATGGGCGATCGCAAGTCGAGGTTCTTGCATAAGATGTAAGCATAGTTTTATTGGATTATCGTGTATTTTAGTGTCGGCTAAGACGAAAACAATCAATTGTGGTGAAACTTAGGAGAACGGGTGAGCGCGATGGTAAGAAGTTGGTTGGCAAATTAGAAAGATAGCTTGCAGTATTATGCACTCAAAATATGTGCTTACTGCGGTCTTTTTGACGAAAGTCTGGAGGTGGAATAAAATGCGTTGCCGTTAACGGCAGTAGTGGCCAGTGCCTTTGCATCTCTGATGCATGAGAATGCGAGAGCCCAATGGCGTCAAATATCATGATATATTTGAATTATTGCTCACAATAATGTGAATTATAATTTGGTGCTTCGTCTAGCCTATCCGGTCCATTTACGTTTAATTTGAGCGAATTGCAGGGGCTCGCAGTAGTTCTTTGAAATCTGTTCCCAATAATTGCAAACGGAAATCAAGCTCGTAAGATCGCTGAATATTAAAACGGATCGGGCTACGACCTTTTAAAAGCACTTCTGATTGTCCGCTTGTGCTTGCCGTCCTGTAGGCTAACACAATAGTGAAGGCCGTCCTGTTGACCTCAGTTGTCACATCTGTACCCGCTGAGGCTATTAGTTACGCCTGATCCTAGTTACATTCTAATCGGTTTTTATCGAGCATGCCTTTTTCAGTTTATCTATTCTCGTTTGAATGCATTTCTTGATATTGATTTTTGTTGGAGGGCACGTGAATTCTATATTTTAAATAGAAAGCCTTGACAAAGCAGGAGATGAGGTAAAGAGCGGACCTTCAGCAATAATCGCCTTGCCTTTCTCTCTCTCTCTCTCTCTCTCTCTCTCTCTCTCTCTCTCTCTCTCTCTTTCTCTCTTTCTCTCTCGCTCTATCAAGTCAATCTGGCTATAATCTCGTCAATCATTCTAATTGCGTGCCAGTGGAATCCAACTCAAGGTTTAAGTAAACCCATAATAATATACTAATGATTCCCGAAGACGCCCGGGAATAGTTTGCTTAGATTGAGACATGACTGAAATCGATCAACAACACAATCTTAACTGATGCCAACCTGCTAAAGCTTCTCTATCTTCCATTCTCCGAGGTCAATAAAAATTGGCGATCTTAATTTTGTTAATATTATTGTAGAGCGTGGGCGCACGACAAACAGCCACAGCGTTGCATTGCCAATAGCCAAAACATGAATCTTCATCGGGAAGATAAAGAGTTGGCAGCAGTCAAATGACTTGCAGCAGCTAAGTTGCAAGTCGTCAATAGCAAGGTCGCACAAAACCACAGTTGCTTGCCGAGCATCAGGGCAGCAGTAAACGACCTCGAGCTAGGCTCGTCTGTCTCGAGTGTCGCAGTTGCCACATCACACCACTTCTCGCCGACCTGCACTGGTTTCTAATCAAGCAGCATATTGACTTCACGGTTCTGTCAGTTACTTTGAGTTACCTTCATTTTCAGACTCCAGCCTACCTATCAGAACTACTTCCCCCAGGCGAAGAATCGTACAATCTGCTGTTCTGACTCGCATCGCTCGGAGATACTGCCTACGAACCTCAAAACCGTTGGGGACCGTGCCTTTAGTGCCTACGCTCCCAGCACCAGAAACTCACTACCGACACACCTCACAACTTCCCCTGACACGAAAGCATTTAAAAAGAAGCTTAAACGCACCTGTTTATTACAGCAATTAATGGGTCTTTGTGATTCGTCTTTCTTATGCATTTATCTGCTCACACTGTGCCTGCTGCTTAAAGATGTTACCACCAATCAATCATTTAGTAGTACTTTCTACACATTATCTTGAAAGTGCCTAGAAATATTTTCATTTCTCTGAGGGTGCTATACAAATGTATTATCATTGCTATTCTCACAACCATTATTATCATATATATTTCAAGATGGACCTCAGCTGCAGGGCTTCACCTAGGCAATAAACAACTCGCAAAAGACGGCCATTTAGTTCATCCCATTTTCACTTTACGCTGTGGTATCGGACACTTACTAGTGACCTAAATTCATTGTCGAGCTCTTGCATGAACTCCTTTTGCTTCATTTGCTCCGACTTCCCATGCCGCATTCCGAGCTTTCTTACTTGGCCACGCGGTGCGTAAACTAATGCCTTAACATGTGCTGCATTAGTAACTGTATAATATTCTTGACATCTAGGTTACCCGTAGTAGGTTAATTCCTGAAACTATCACTTCAAAAGCAAGGTTCCTCTTTCTTTTAATCTCATTTATTCCTCGTGCTAGACTGCGGATTATCAGTACCTTTCGTTTCAATATCCATTCCAAGCAGTAACTGTTTTTTTTTAATTTACTTATATTTCCATCAAGAAAGAATCTAGATAAATTTTGATAATATTGATGAAAATCGTATAAGCGTGACCTTTGACTCTAGCCAGCTGCTCGCTCACCAGCTGTCTCACGCGAGCTCTGCGTTCGGCCTAGCTTAGATAAGGACACCACAGACAAGCTGGTCTGTGCAGTGGCGACATCCTGAGCAAACTTAAACGACTCACTACCTGTAGATCTTCTTTCCTGTGCCGTAATAAAGTTTCAGTTTAGGCTAAACTCAACAGCCATGCTTGTCTTTCGTTAATGCGAAACGTCTTACTGACCTGCAGTGGCTCCCGTGAAGCGAATATCAAGTTTAAGGTGCTGTCAGGCACCTTCAAGTTGCTTAATTTTGTTGTTCGGCCCCTATCTTTCTGTAAGACTTCTTAAACTTTCCAATCTACCTCCAGCTCTTCTTACTCGAGTCATTTAGCTGTGCCTTTAACCAAGCTAAAATCCTTTGGAGACTATGCTCTAAGCTAGTATTCTCCAAAACCTGCACCTCACAACCAACTGAGGCCACAATATTCCTTGATTTGAAGGCATTTAAAAATGCTCTTCACGGTATTTGCCTTGTCAGTAGGAATTGTTCTTTGCGTGATTACGGAAGTTGACATTGATGATCGTACCACAAAATCATTCTTTCTTTCCTAAGACATTCTTCCTTTCCATCATATTTAAAGGGCCTAGGAAGGAATTAAGGTATCTTTAGGAGCTACTCAATCGTTCAGCGATTACTATAATGCCGGTCAGTTCTGTTGCATTGGCTATTTTTCTAAAATTCCATCGGTCTACTAAGGTAGATACGGGTCCCAGCCACAGACGAGCACTGCCCGTCGTCCCTCCGAAAGTCATCTTGGGCTGAGTCAAGATCTTGACCATTTAGTCTGCCTCTTAGCTAAATCTTCGTCTCGTGCTAAATAGAACTCACCGGTGAAGCTCACTTGCGATGCAAGCTAGGGGATATTTTCAGAGGAAACCAAAGACCTGCATCTCTAGGGATCTTCCGACATCGAAGTCTTCCAGAGCCCCTGCCCCCCCCCCCGCCGAAGCACCAAAGAAAAGTCATGAGATGTCAAAGTCTAAAAGGCAAGAGGCAAGACGAAAAACTACAAGGGTTAGGACCAGCACGAAATTGTTGACTGGAAGTCTATAAAAATGCGATGTCTAATTGTTTTCTTCTGGTCCATTTGATTTTGCCTGTAATCACGACAGTCGTTTCGACGGAGGATGTCGCTATTGGTAAGCATGTCCGATATCGTGTCCTATTTGCAAGGACAAAAGGACACGTGAGGCAAGACTCACGACCAGGATCAACGAATGTGCTCTAGCCCTGGGTGCCAGTGAGCGAATGAAAAAAGAAAAGAAGTGGCCAGCTGTAACAGGTAGAGCAAACGCCGACGGCAGCCGCTGCCACGTTCGCTGATATAATTTTGTTTAGCCACAACTCTGTGACAGGCAGACACTTGAGAAGCCAGGTAGGCTTAAGCTCTATTAACAGCCGAGAAGTTGTTGTCCCACTTGGGCCCAAAGAAAGGTGTCACCCAGACAGACACCGACTCACGGGCGATAAGGCTCTGACGTCAGTCGGCCTGGCAAGCCAGCATTTCCCGAGAAATCTCAATAACCGACCTCATCTGCAACTGGTAGGGCAGGGCAGAGCCGTCCTAGCACAGCGCTCCTGTCCGACGCCGGCGGCCGACTTCCACTCTCCGCCGGAGAGGCCGGTGCAGCCAAGGCTAAGCAAGCACACACTAGTCCTACAACACACCGCCGGCTCTGGCTCCAGCACGTCAATGTCCAGCTCGCCCCAGGCAGAACAGGCGGGCAGGCCGAAGCCGTCGGAAGGTAGATCGGATGTCTCGGCCCGGCTTTCACTCAAGCTTCTTGGCAGCGTCAGCCGTCGGCGCCGCCACGTACGACTCGTAGGAGAACTTGGAGAAGAGCACGAAGTAGCTGAGGTACATCAGGCTCGAGTAGTAGAGGTTCTCTGCCGTCTGGTCGCACGCTCGCCCGCTGCCCTTGACGTAGAACACGTAGACGTTCAGTGAGCAGCCGAACACCATCTGTGTCAGCTGGAGGACGGTGAGGAGCATTTTCAGCCACTGCGGCAGCCGGTACTTGAGCTACCGGAAGGCGTAGTACGAGTACATGACGGCATGCACAAAGTAGTTGATCAAAGCAAACCAGAGGCCGGGCGCGGTGGCCTCGACGTAGCTGAACCAGACGTACACCATGACGGAGACGTGGTGGTACCAGTGGAGCAGCGTCAGCGGCTGCTTGCGAAGCACGATGAACGCTGCATCGCGGCTGCCCAGAACCCGATCACCTCGTTTTTTAGGTAGTGACTGGCGCAGATCACGTGGTAGAGACCGCGGCTGTAGACCATATGGATCAACTCGGGCCACGTGCGCCACGTGCCGATCAGGCTGAACAGGGCGAGCAGAAGGTTCCAGGCTGCCAGCGGCCGCGACAGGCCAAAGCGCTGCCGGTTCTCCATGAACCACTGCCCGGCGAATATCACTGCCATGTACCCGGCCGAGTAGGCGAAGCTGTGGTAGAGCCAGTTCGCCTTCATCCAGCGCTGGAAGTCCGCCTCGGGCCACTCCTTATCGAAAGCGTACACGTACGATCCGTTTGTCTCCATGCTGCTCTGCCGGCCGGCGAGGGACTGAGGCGTCTGCAGGCTTGGACTGGGGACCCGTTCGTGCAGTCGGTGGTGAGTGACTAATCCACCAAGCCGCCAGCCAGAAAAGGGTTGGACGAATTACAGCAACCCACTGCAACCTACCACAATCCACTCTAAATAGGCTACAGTCGACAGGACTTTGGCGCGTCCGAGTTCAAATTTTCAGTGGATAGTGTAGTAAACCTTCAATTTAATCTGCCCAACGAATTTAACGTCATTGCTTTCAGGCTCACTTATGCAAACGTGCTGAACGACAGGGTCTTGTACTGCAATCCACCTTAGTCCGCTTTAGTTTGCCTAACTTACGACACAAATTAGCTTGGCGAAACTCTAAACAGTTTTGACTATATTAATCTGCTGCACGTAAAATGTGCCCACACAATTTCACGCGATTCCGAGCATGCTTTTCCATGAAGTCCACTGAAATAGATTCCATCGGCCCGGGGCCAGTACCCCAATCCACTGCATTCCGCCGCGAAACGATGGACATCCTGTGCAAAAAGCTCCTTATTTTATTGCATGCGGAAGTACTTACTGATAAAATTGTACTTATAAAGTTAAACTTGCATTTTCACGGCCGTTCTTGTGCAATGTACTATAATCGATTGCAATAGTCAGGGCATATACTAAAGTCCACTCCAATCCACCGAAAAACGACTAAAAAGATTTTACCGAGCTTAATCTTTTACAATTTTTATTAAAACGCACAGTGTTTTGTGCACACGCACTTAAAAAAAAATAGTGCAATCGCAGACTCTGTAAATGCACGGCTACAGCCCGAAATGACCTGGGGAAATAAAGCAATCCACTCTAATCCACGGCAAATCATCCTCAAATCCCCAACGCGAAGCTCTCATTTAAATTGCAAATAAGACTAGACTCAGTTCAAATGGCACCCAAACAACCGCTCCATTTTCCATACGAGTTTTCATGCAGTGCACCACAATCGACTGCCATGGCCCGGTCCCATGCAGCAACCAGCGACAATCCGTCGAAAAACGACCAGATTTGGTACACTTCAATATCTAATTATGATTGCACTTTGCTCTAATCTTTGGTTATTGTATGAGTGAGCTATTGCCTCGACCGTCCTGCAGCATTGCACTGCTATAGACTGCAGTGGCTCGATCGAATACCGAAATCTGAATAACTCTTTTAAAGTAAGCCCCATTATTTTAACCAACTGTGCACAAAAAATTTCGGGAAATGCATTGAAACTGTGGCAATGGCTCGGCTCGAAGCAGCAATCTACCAAAATCCGTGGCAACTCGATCACAAATTTGCCGTGCGAAACTCTAATTGTCATCGCATTTGACATTTCAGTGTGAAAAGTGAAACCGTAGAACTGTCAAGCTATTTTGCCCGCTAATTGTCAGCAGTGCACGGCTATTGACAGCAATGGTCAGGGTCATAGTTCCAACCCACGGCCAATCGACGAGAAGTTGGAATCACGAAGCTCTAATTGTTATCGCATTCTTTAATCATTCACAAAGGTCTAATCCAGGGCAATGCGCCGCAATTGTCACCAATGACCCATCTTTATCACTTCGATTCGTTTCAAATAGACAGTGGCAATTGGTGACGGTCCGTCTTCTACCGTAATCCGTTTATAAATTGACTAGAGATCAGCATTCCGCAGCTCTAATTATTATGCCACATAGATTTCATGCAAATCATCCTAATAAATAACTGATTTTTCGAGTCACTAATCCGATAGGGATAGAGGTGTTTTGCTATCATCGATGCTTATCTAACTAATATTACTACGCAAGCACACAAGTTTCAAAATGTGAGCTGTGAAGATGTGGGTCGCTGGGCTTATCTATTGCATGAAGGTAAACGGCTTTGTGTTTTCGGGGTTTCAATTGCCTGGCCGCTTTTATTATCGCTATAGCATTCCAGCAGTCAGCACTCGCGTTGAGCCATGTGGCATTTGAGCAGGCTGTGCCTCCGGTAGATTGATGTATCATGGCGGCAGTCTATAATGGAATTTGTTTATTGCGAGTGCCTTAATAATTTCTCAGCGTCTTGTAGCCTGAAAGAATTCTCTTGGTCAAGAATAAGTATATTTATAGCGTCGATACTACAATACGGAGTGATGGGGATGCATATAAATCAAAGACTTAAGTCCAAGCTCTAAGAAGTATTTCTATATTATTCAAACTTTGTATAAAAAAAGTGCCTAAATTTAGACCTTTAAAGATTGCCACATGTTCCCGCCATCCATTCAGCAAAACTCCTTGGCCGGCTTTCCTTCAGGCATTTCCTTCAGCGTTTTACCACCGGATCTGGCTGTGACTTTACCTTCTCCGGGTCTTGGTAAACCCGCTATTCCCTACGATTGTGCATGCCTATTATCGGTTCGCAATTATCTTTCAAATGAATTCTTTGTTTGCTGCCACATCTGCTTGAGTTTTTTATGAATTAGCTATCTTCCAAATAAAGCCCAGCCGCAGCTACGTAGTGGGATTGAGATGCAAGTTAGTAGTTCCAGCGTTGTCTCGAGCCGTCCTGCTCGCCATCAGTCAAACAACACTATGAATCATCTTCACTTAGTGCTGGTACTGCGGCCACGTTGAAAGTTCGCGTATGGAATTTAAGCTCAGTGTTTTGTAATATATTTATAAATGTATTATTTGACTTCATTCTTGACGATACGTTTTACCGGCTTACTTTGACCGAGACCTAACTTTAATTCACAGTTCGAAAATGAGGAAGAAACGAGCGACAATGTTTGCAGGTGCCGACCATAAATAATGGCTTCTCGAAAGACATGTCTGTCTTGTATACTCAGCTAACAATTGAAACTGGTATGGGGTTCGCCATTGTCACATATTTTTTCCTCAATTTCTAACCGTTTGCAGTCCCGCAGAGCAGACTTTCCACTCTTTTAGTTCAAGTCCCTCCTATAGAAACTTGCCAATAGTCCCCAAGTTACCGATCTTTCCTTTTATTTCAGATTCCTATCACGTCATTTTGATTCAATGTGAGCATCATTACTTTGTGCTCTGGTTTACTCATGGGATTGAGGTGACCACCTTTCAAAATTGAGTAGTATGATGTACTGTATCTCCGTCAGTAGCTCCAAAACAGTCACCATGGGTAAGTGGGTACAATGCAGGAGTTTTTTCTATAGCCCACTCAAAGCCTAAGCGGTTTTTGGTATCCATTCAATAGCCAACAGACTTCATCTCAAGTAAAAAAGATACAGTCAGAAGCATAGCTGATTAGGAAAGCAGAATGGAAGCAGAAGCTTAGGACTTCTGCAAAGAATGTACCATAGTAGGCAGCAGGAGAGTAAATGGTATTACATAAGAACGGAGGAAGCGACTTATGCAGTATAAGACTTGCAGAGCGGAAGCTTCTGTCATCAACGATCTTTAAGCGGAGGAATGAAACAACTTTTTTTATTGTCTATCGAAGACCCGAGAGCACTTGGAGGCTAAAACTAGCTCAGCAGTTCATCTGGGTAGGAAAGAGCTAGACTAGCAGCGGGCCTTGCGGGTCGGCGTCAGAGCTTTAACCTATATCAGTTGATCAACAGGAAGCCATCGAAATTGATTCAGCTAATGAGACACGTGGTCAAACCTCTGGAATTTTTTAACAGGCCTTGCAGCCTCATTCTTTGCCTACTGCATTGGCCAAGTGGCTTTTTTGGTAGCCCTGCTAAAATAAAATTTCAATAATCTAGCCGAGACAGAACCGTGATGCAAGTTAAATGTTTCTACAAAATGTGCAGTCTCTAATCTTAGATAGAAATCAGACGTCGTCTCTAGCAAGGGAGGTAAAATTATTAATGAAACTTTCAAAATGTTGGCAACTTTCAAAGACATCACCTAAATTTTGAGCAGCCAGTGACAGTTGCACAACAGCTATATTACGAGCAGCGATTCCGTTTTATCACCGTTAAGTTTAAAAAATGCAGTTGACATCTATAATCAATGTCTGCAATGTAGGCATTCAGCATATCAGTCACTGTACCAGATTCCGGCCGTTTAAAAGGCAAATACTGCTCATTATCGTCAGCACAAGCGTGAAAGCCGACCCCGTAGACCCGAATAACTCTTCCCAAAGGTTTTATATATATTGAGACAAAAAAATCCTGAAGACGGATCCTTGTGGGACTTAACTGGTGACCTTTCTATTGGAATAGACCTGAACCTCACTCGACAGGGATCAAACACGACCGGAAAAGTACGATTCCAACCATACCAGTGACTCACCTGCCAGATCGATTGTTGTCCTCAGTCCCTCAAGTAATGCACTTGACTAGTCTTGATAGGCGACGTGAATAACATGGTTAGGGGTGACATGCACAGGTTCAGCGTGCAAATGTGGTTAGTGGCAGTTTGCACAAGCTATCGTGATCAAACGTGTCGAAGGCAGCTGATAGATCCAGTATCGCTAGGTTAATGACACCCCCATCTTCATTGCTGCATAGAAAATCATTGGCAACAAGAAAGAGAGAACTTTCAGTCGAGTGCTGTAGCTAGAATCCCGACTGACATCTGTCTGAAAAAATTTTCTTTTCAGTGTGTGCTAGAAGCTGCTTAGCGACCACCTTTTTAAGAATCTTTGACAAGAAGGAAGACGGGAAACGGGAAACCTGTGCGATAGTTTGCTAGGACATTTGAATCTAATCCAGGCTTTTAAAGTATTGGTCTACCAATTGGCGATTCAATTAACTTAGGTACAACTCTTTTTTTCGGATAAGCATTAAAAATCTCAGTTACAGCTGGGCAATGTTTGTCTGTTAGTGAAGACCGCAGAAATGATGGTATATGTCTTATGGTGACAACTTCTTTTTACTAGACTTTATAAAGGTAGCCACATCCCATGCAAAAACCTCGGAAAATCGATTGTGGAAGGTATTAGACTGCGATTTTTTCAAAAGTTGCTTTACTGGAAGGAGGCTTAATGGAGGCACGAATGCTAACTTTTTTCAGTCAAGATTTTTAAATTTCGGCTGTGCATTTAATATCTGGAAAGTGAAGCTTCTCAGAATTGGCCAGCAAATTGTGTGCTGTCTTTTTAAATCTGTTTTATGGTCTCACTGGTGGTTTTTCAGCTTTAAGTGAAAAGGAAGGCCTGGCTTTTCTAAGCTTCCGATTGTAGACTCTGAGGACGATTTTGAAAGTATTTAGATAGCCATCTGACCCGGACTTCTTAAAGCGGTGTTCAGGCCTGACCTTAACACTGTGCATCTTTTGACATTTTTTTAATTGAAAAGAATCCAAGTGGCTCTTTACACTGACAGAATATACGGAAGCATGCTCAGCAAGGGCACTCCAATTAGTCATGTTCAATGCATTCGTGATTGTATCGAGGCTGTCTGTTGAGTCTGGGTGCAGATCAAGAAGACCTGGCTCACAAAAATCATTCAAAGATTTCCCCGGTTAGTGCTTTCAAATTGAATCGCTCACAAACACGACTTTACTCTGCACGTACAATGGAACAAGAAAATTAAATGAGACTGAACAATGATAGGAGATTGTCAGCGGCAAACCACTAAGTGAGTGAGGCAGTCATTTTTTGTGATAACTAGATCCAGGATATGGCCACCGATGTGAGTGGTATAATTGAGGTGTTGGATCAAACCAAATTTCTCAGCCAGTAGAAAAATGAGCCGACAAGGCTGTTGCTATGTTTGTCGACGTGAATGCTGAAGTCCCCTGCAATCAAAAACGGTCTGTCATATACTAATATTTTAGTGAGGAATTCCTAAAAAACTCTTTTTACTAATGTGGTCATGGGATTGAGCCTTGTGGAATATGTAAAAGTATATAGGGATATAAGGAATAGAGACTTTGTTATCAAATGGCGAAATACAAATGAATTATCATTTGTTTTGGCTGATCTTAACATCCGGTTTTATTGCTTAATTGATTCCATAGGTGCCGAATATCGTACACAGACTGATTCATTTCTTCCCTTGACTCGTGTGCATTACTCAACTCACAATGCTGGACACGCTCGATCGCTATCAAATATTCTCCTGTGATTACGTACAGTCAGATTCTGCCATTATCAAATTCTGCACATCAAAGCGAATTTGGGTTTCATTCAGTCTCAGTTTGCATTTTTGTGGTATCCAAATTCATAATGGAATTACGAAATCTTAAGATCATCGGCATTTATTCTGTCCACAGGAAAATATCTTACTTGCTCCTGCCACCAAATCTTCCGTCCGGCTGGTCTATATTGGTGGAATGCAATAACACGACCTGCCGCGATGTTATTGGCAATTTTGGCTCCCTGATTAAGCATAAAATACACCTCACCCACATAGCCTATGGATTACTGCAGACATTAAACTATCCAGACTTGAAAAACGATACCAAAGATGAGAACTGACTTATATCTACTGGCGTGACAATATAGTCCTCCATACCTAGCTGAACTAGTGCAGCACTTTCAGCCTCCTCTTGCCCTCAGATCCTGTATTGCCAATAAAGTAGGTGTTCCATTCCTCCTTTTAAAGACAGTTAGCAACAAAAGCTTTCGCTCTGCAGGTCCTATATTGTATAACTCGCTTCCTGATTCTTACGCAACGCAACTCCCCTGCTGCCGACTATGGCACATCCTTTCCAGCGGTCCTGAGCTGATACTTTGATGCTACTCACTACCTCAACTGCTCTCCTGACTCTGCTATACTTCCCACTTTCTCTTTGTTGGGTGAGATGAATTCTGCTGTCTACGGAATGCGTATTGAAAGCCGATTAGGCTATGAGTGAGCAATGCAAACTCTCCTGTGTAACACCCACATAGTCTTTGTGGCTTTGTGGAGATACATTACATTAGTATATTCCGCACTGATTTGGCCCATTTTTTAATGTGCTGCCTCCGCCCAAGTTCTGGCCGAGGTCGTGGGCTCAAGTTCCATGACATATATGAAGCGCCTGAATCGAGATTAAGTTATCGTAGGGTGCTATGCAAATGAATTAGAGTTGTATGTTATACTGCAGTGCATTGCACAAGAACGCTCATACCAATTGTAGCAAAATTCCATGAACACTCTGTGCAGATAATGACAAGTATAATGCAATGCAAGCTGAAGATTATTGGGTACGGTTTCTGCTCGTTTTGCTTTGACAAGTAGTGGATTCTCAGTGAATTGCACCATTGGCCGGAGCTATTACAATTGATTTGCCGTGCACTGCACGAGATTATACTCACACGATGCGATGAAATAGTGCGGGCTACCTTACTGATTGCAAGCTTTAATACCAAATCTAAACTGGAGCTTCACATTCGAGGATCAATTTGCTGCGGATTTCGGATAAGTGCTGCGATGGCCTTTGTAGTCGATTTAAAAGCAGTATTTAAGAACAATAGTTCCAGATGAAATTTCCAAGTTTGTACTCAATAGAGCATACAACGGCAGGAAATCTAAACTGGTGCTTTGAACAGCCACCTTAAGTAGATTTAAAACCGGTCCAAATGAATTGGTATATTTGCCAGGGCCATTGTCGTCGCTTATCTTAAAATGTCCGACATTTTACGGGCACAAAAGGCTTAAATAATGCGATTGCCCTTTACTCATAATGGACTGTAATATTTATTCTAAACTAGAGCGTGGAGAATCCCATTCCTGGCCATTTGGTTACAGATTGCCATGGATTGCAGTGTTAGCACGAGCCATTCATGCGATTCGTGGGAGAATTAATTTTGAGGTTAAGGTTTTTCAACTTATGGCTGATGCAAGGTTCGCCTATGACTATTAAATTTGTCTTACTATCAATCTTCAAGGTTCATCAAGTTAGGAGTCATCGAAAAGCGAATGTCGTCGATGCAGGTTTTTAAAGAAAATTAAGTGAATTGGATGTGGAGCAAGGCTTCGACAGCTAAAAGAACAGGTAAAGAAGTTGGGTATTATCGGCATAGAAATGAAAGCCGAAATTATGCTTGCTGGTCAATGTGCGTCAATTGTGGTCAAAGGTGGTCAATTGGCGAGATGAGGAGAATAAATGGTAAAAAGAATGGGTCAAAGACCAAACCCTCAAACACCCCATATTGACTTTCCTGCCTAGATGACAGCTCTCCTCTCCGCATGTGTCGTGCTCTGATATCATTTCATGTAGGGCAGCTACGGCCAGAATAGCTCTGCTTCGTGGTAACTTGGCATGTGGAGAGGCCACCAGAACAATCCGATGGTCAATAGTTTCAAATACTGCCGATAGATCCGAGAGTAGTGGTATTGAGGCCCAGCCCTGATTAGTATTTTTTAAGTGGGTCATTATAAACCCAAAGCAGGACTGCCTCCGCTGGATGATTGCTTCAAAGTGACGAGTGAAAATGTCTACAAAATTCCTATAAACTGGTGAAGTCTTTTAGTTGCTTGGCCACCACTAGTTCAAGCGTTTTGAATATAAGAAGTATGGTAAAAGAAAGAAGGTAAGAATTGTTTCAATTCTCAGGATCTGTTTTGGGCTTTTTTGAGTGGTCGGAAAACAACTGTTTTAGAGGCGAAGAGACATCGCCCCGTAACCAGGGGCTTCTTTACAATGAAGACATTTTCTATTGGTATAAAGCGATATTTACTATTGGCATACAGCCGACGCACCCCATAAGGAAAGCTAGACACGATCTAAAGGAGCGGGGGTCTTTTTAGTGTGATATAGAATTTGCGAAGGGCACCAGACTAGAGAGACGGGAAGAAGGTGAGAGTGAACCAGCACAGCAATGAGGAATTGAAGTTTAGTTGGAACGGCAGTGAGTGGTAGGATTATCTAATCCGTTCTCTCGTGCCCTTAAAAATTTGGATAAACTCTCTGTGAATTAGCAATTGTAGGTTCTGGGCAGTGTGATTTATTGCGACCAGTTAATTAGATGGCCGATAGTGGACGATGACACTTTTGAGTTATGTGTATCTCCGATTCGACTGTCCCACTTTACCTTGTAGATTTGAGCTAGGCTAATCGCTGGAGAAAGTTTGATTGAGACTGTGGCCATAATAAGCAAAGAGACTTAAAAAGGATCACCGAGGCAGATAAATTCAGATGGTGAAAGCATGTTGGAACACATCAAATCAGATGGGTCATTAAAGTGAGTTTTAAAGTCACCAAAATGAGAAGAGGACAATTCCTAGTGCGATTTCTAGTGCAAAGAACATTCGATGACTGAGAGAAAACTTAAAACTGCAGTCTTGACGCTGGGACTGCTTCATTGCGGACATTAAATTATCGAAAAAATCGGTATATCACCATAGTCAGGTAAGAGAACGAGAAATTCTAACGACTTTTTAGCAGGGACGCAGAATGACTTCAAACTTAAAATCCATCGCTTACAGGTTAAATGGCTTTCAATTTGTATGTTCTAGCCAACAGTTTCCATTTCAAGCGACAGCGAGAAATTGAGAAGCCTTGCTAGGAGGGCAAGGGGAAGTGCTCAGCATGAAAGTAGCACCTCTGGACGGCTGGAATATGCAACAGTCATAAACAGGCGTGTCGCCATTGTTGCCTAAGAATGTGCGAGTGAGCTCCACTGTCTCAGGTCTCAGCATAGCAAAAGCCTCAGCCACTGACCATCTTTAGGCGTAGTAATGGGACAGCTAACTTTTTGTGCAAAGAGGACCTGCAGCAAAGAGAATGATGAAACGGTTGCTGCAAGCAATTCAGCTCGGTATGAGGAGGCCAAGCCATGGCGGGCCTTGTGGGTCAGAGTACACATTTTGGGCTGTATCTGTCGATCGACAGCGAGCCACCATACCTCCTTGAGTAAAGGTGACTCGCGGCTGAACATCTAGGATTTTTGTAAGAGCCTTGCCTCTAAATTCATCACCAGCTTCAGAGGCGTAGTGGCTTTTTTGGTAGATCAGTTAAAATGGAATCGCAGTAGACCAGCCTAAACGGAACCAGAATGCTATCTAGGTTTATAATCAAGCCCCAGTGCTTGGCCATAATCTGAGATAGGAGCTGAACATGATAGCTACCAGTGGAAGCAGTCGCATTACAGCATCAACAACTAAACAATAAAAACAATAAACAAATTAAGAATAAAATAACAAAAATAAAAGAGCAAAGTATCCTATTATTGCTGAAAACTTAGTGTCTATTATTAAGAGATCGGTTGTTGGCATTCTTTAGTTAAAAAAAATTGCCGGCAACCAGTGTGTGCAAGTTAAGCGTTCAGTTTATCGGTCACTGCTGAGAATTCCGGTAGTTTAAAGAATAAGCACAGCTGGGTATAGCCGTGATGGCACACTAGGTAAGGCGGTTGCTTTAACGACCTCGTTCCGGAGGTCGTTGGTTCGTTTCCTGTGGTGGGCAATCCTTTTGTCGCCCCTGCAAGCGGTGGTGAAAGCCGCAAAGACTCTTCTGTCGCTATACAAAAGGAGGCTGTTTAATCAGCTAGGATTTTTTTAGCCAGCATAGAATTAATAGCCGATCCCACGTGCCCGATCCACTTTTCTACTGGGGTTGGTATCAATATAGAGCGGCAAAGGACCGACAGTGGGCAATGGTGGAACTCTACATGTGACTGATTTGCTGGATGACACGTGACCATCACAACTCACAGATTGAACATAATCGGCCATGTACCATTTGACTCGCACCAGTGCCTCTTCTGTCTGACCGATCACTATTTCTAGTCATTAAAATAGGATATGACAATCAAGACTAACAAAACGCAGCTGATATATACAGCATGTGAATGACGGTTGCACAACCCTTCATCTTTGCTGCTTATGATGTCGTTTATCACACGGAAGAGATAAGTTTAGTTGAGTACTGTCGCTTAAATCTTGACTGAAATTCCTCTTACAATACATTCTTCTTAATGGTCTCTACATATATGCTTAGCGAGCATATTTCCAAAGATTTTGGACAAAATGAGTGAATGAACACTGGGAGATAGTTTGCTACGGTCTCACAATCAAATCGAGGATTTTTATGTACAAATGTTTATTTCACAAATAGTGAGCGTTCCAGAGACATAAGCGGTCACTTAGGTCAGTGGCGGCTTTATTACTATTTGGTTAGAGAATTTAGCATCAGTTCAATTGCAGATCCAGGGGTTGATTATAAAAATAAGCATTTCTTATAAGGGGTAAGCGAGTGTGCGGTTATAAACAACGGTTTGACTTATAGTTTGGATTCGGTAGTCTTCTCAGGTACCCTGCAGTATTCTACCTAACTCACGAAGCCTGGCGATGCATTATTACCACCAAAATGTTTTGGAAACAATAGCAAGCAGGCACGATTGTAGTGGAACCCTCGGGAAACCGTAGCAGGACATTTGGCGGTGGGGGCCTCAAGAAAGGCGAGGCAGGCGGCGTTGTGCAATAACCTTTCCATTTATGCCTAGTTTTTACGAGATAAAGTACGAGTTATTCCCACGATTCCAAAAACAGGTCTCTTTCACTTTTGTTTGTCGCGCTTAGTGCTCATTTGCTTTAGATTACACCAAATCCACGACGGGAGCCCATTGTGAGCCTTTGGGGAGTCCTAATCAGACACAGTGCGATTGCCGCTAAGGTGTCACGCATTGACAATCCTGCAGGTACCAGGTGAAGCGATGAGCATGCAAAGGAAGCGCCTCCGTCAGAGGTCGCCCATTAGTAAGGAAGGAGGGTACGTCAAATCTGCAGTAACTGTCACTGCAGACCTTGGGCTTCAGTAGTCCCTATCTAAACCGAGTGAACTTCATTGCCGCAGTGATCTTGTCGCTGCAGCAACGACACCCGGAGAAATCGATCAGCTATCAAACTTGTTAGCGATATAAAGCATGATTGGTGACTAAACTTCTTCTACTGTGGCCGAAAGTCAATGAGCTGAGGCTGCCAGAGATGAATGCAGTGCTTGCAGCATGAGCCGTGCCAACTTGCACGACCAAGCTTTCTAGGTGCAATCAGACCGGAATTGTGTCAAAGGAGTAATGTGGCGTGCTTGTTTCTTATGCCTGAACAAAGGAGCAGTATATTTTAAAATTGCAAGCATGACATATTCAATGCTTTTTTTCTTAGAGACACCAGGAAGCCGACAGTGGTGTACTTTATTCCACCTGTTTTATGTTGCAGCGCAGGCTTTACCATGACTCACCATAGCAGTCAGGTGCTCGCGGCTTAGGAAAAGCTGCTCGAACTATGGGATTATACAAAGTCTAGGTGTCGAGAATAAATTCTCGCAGGTGTAAGTATTCTCTCAAAAGAAGATTTCCTTGAACCCCAACATACCATATATTTTTTGTCTACTTCGGTGGTGGTATCTCTGGGACGTGCAGTCCCTTGAAAATAAATGTGCCTACTCGGCTCAACCGCCATCTCGTGGGCAGGGCAAATAACAAGGCGCTGGACGGTGTGTGGAATCAGACTCTTAATGAACTGCATCCTAAATCAGATCTTGGGCTTGCGACAACCAGCTTGCTATGCAGAAAGATAGCTTTGGCCGTGAGTTAAATGCATCTTAAACGGTTTTAAGATTTTCGCATCGATCGGAAGCACGATGTCTGCTGATCAAATCGATCGACGTATGTCGTGCTTCCATTATAATCCACATAAATTCAAGTTCATTGATTTTCTACCGTAACGTAAGCATTTGAATATGTCTAACAAACGGCTTCAATAGTTAGTCTTCAGCATTAGTGCAGCACTTATACTCGTTCATTTTGTGACTACAACCTGTTCCCATCTTTGGCTAAATAACTCGTTTTTCTTATGTTTTTGTCTACTAATTTATTCTGATAGATTCGTGCAGCTGCAATAACGTTTACTGAAAATCAAATCCTGCAGCATTATTTTTTCATCTTGATTTTTCATTGGAATAGTAAGAGTAAAAGTAATATTGACGAGACATTAGCATAGCATCCGAAGAGAATTGAACTCTTTCTAGGCACTTACGATTTGTTTGAAATGAATCATTTTAGTTGGCTAGAGATAAAGTAAATAGTGACAGCATGCTTAAGCACGCAAAGGAAAACATTAGCAACCAAATTCTGCAAGTAGCATGTGCATTTCCTGCTTCTTTCTAAATTCCGTCAATTCAGATTTTTTAATTCACAATGTCAGTTGACGTTTGCTCCATGCCTTGTAAACAAAAAAGAGGCTTTTATTTGTATGAAGATCATACGCAGCTGTACTTGTGCTTTTTCTATTCCTTGCTTTCAAAGCCGAGCTGGTTTTGTCTAGAGGTTAAGGTGCTCGCCCCGACCAAGGTCGTAGGCTCGAGAACCGAGGCATATGTGAAGCGCCTGGAGAGAGATTAAGTTCTCTTGGGGTGCTATATAAATGAATTATATTTTTAAGATTTTGAACTCAGTAGCGTTTTCCTTTCAGCACGTATCACTGACGTTCGCACTTAACTAGGGCGAGACTTCTTAAATTGAATGATTACAGCCAACTTATTAACTATGGGAACACCTAGCGCTACTCAGTAACTGGAAATTTCAACCCTTAATGAGTGCTAGGCCAGCACGTCTCCTGTAGTATCTGCACGTAAATGTAGCTTCTCTTCCAAGGTGACTTTTTAACAGCAGAGACCATAAGTTCCACTGACAATTCTGCACACATTAGCCTGCTTAAAAGTGCAAAAAATTAGGGCAAGGATACCTATAGGCTGTATACAATCGTGACATTGCGACTACATTTATGTAACTCGCTTCTTGCTGGTCTTTCTTCCATTGCAATAAGACGTTTATCCTTGCTGGAAAAACTCAGCAAATACGCTTGTCTATCGTAAATGTCACGACAGCCACAGTGCACCACTTCTCAGGGGACTGCACTGGCCCCACATCAAGCTGCCTGTGGGCTTCCATATTATGTCATACACCATGAGGTAACTTCCTTTTCTCTTTCTCGAATATATTCTTTCGCTCGAACCTGTCGAAATAGCTTACAACTATGGCAGATCCCCCACCAGCTATTTTCAATCTGGCCCTAGCTGTGCACCTAACAAATTTCAAATCCTTTGGCGACCGAGCCATCAGTTACTGTGCTCACACAGCATGGAACTTACCAACGATTAAAATCACCCATCTCCTATATTAACTAAGTTCAAAAAGAGGCTAAAACTTAAAGGTTTTGAACATAGCTTATTCTTTGCAAGGGACTTCTTTTTTTAAGCTGTACTATGAAACTGCACTCAGTGTTACTAACCAATTGACATGCATCCCTTACAGAACGTGACAAGAGCTTGCAGGAGATTATGGTATATTCGGGGTTTTATGGATATTTTGTATTCTTATTATTATTCTTAGTAGTAGAATTAGCCTCATAGCTGCCCATAATTTTCAAGCCTGATTGATACCATAAAACGTGCTATTAATGGCGATGACAAATCTTTGAGGTTTTTCTGTCTGACAAAACCGATATACAAGTAATTCAGCAACCATATTAAGGCTTGTGAATTTTACTGCTTGCGTTGTTTTGCTTCTTCTTGTTCTCAAACTGCCGCATTAGAAGTAAAACAATATTCTCTTGTAAGTCACTGCATGTGCCAGCACAATTTACAACGACGACGTCATACAACGACGTCAATAATGCAATATACAAACACCAGCTTAGGCTGCAGACACTTTTGTCTATGCCATAGCAGAGATTGGCAGCACCATAGGCTGAATCGCAATGGTTGCAATGTGTACGAACTATTTGAGTAAACTTGTCGAAGATAGTTTTCCCACCTACCGTTCCAACTACAGTTCGGCAGTGACAAATGGGTCGGACTCGAAGCTTAATCTCTCGATCATTTTAAAGCAATGCACATCCGAAAGCCACGGTCTACCACGCAAGTCGATACCAAGCACGTTATCGCCATGAGCGTGAACAATCCTGCAATCTTTCGGTTGCCATTCACGTGCTCACACCAATTGAGCTATCAGGACTAACGTGTCAACACCAGTCACACACACACACACACACACACACACACACACACACACACACACACACACGCGCGCGCGCATACTTCTGGTGCGAGAAACATGGTGCTAAACGTGTATGTTAAAACGCTTTAGCTAGGATAATCAGGTCTAGTCCAGCTTTAAGCAGGCATACTCAAAATAGTGAGCGTTCACAGCTCATAAACGATTTCAATCAATTCTGTCGTGGAATATAATCAACGTTTTCCAGCTGAAATATACCCAAGTAGCCGAAGAACACGGACCACGTGATCACTTGAAGCCGGGCATGATCTAATGTCCAGCAATAATACGTTTAAAGAATGTACGAGATTTTAGGAGAAATATATAAGCAACCTGAACCTTCAGCATTTGCATCATTTGTATGAGGGCCCGCATAGGTGTGCTTATGCGGGCTATCAGTTTGAGGCATAAAATCGGTTTATTAGTCATAGCAGGTTCAGATAAGTATATCACAAGCATATCTCAGTATTGCACGCATAGAAGAGATAGCCGACTATACGTTCCACTATCGCTTTCCAATAAACTCTATGTATACCTGCACGTACAGCACATTAAATTCAAAAAACGCATTGCAGGGAACGTACCACGGTGGAACTGCTCAGGTGAGACTAGTCTGCATAGGGGAATTTAGCAGCCACACGAATCTGTTCACAACCCTAACCATAAATTCAAAAACGAATTTGTTTTTATTCGAGACTACATATTTTTGACGTATTATGAACTGGGACGGGCTCTCTAATCAAGACGGCTGAGCGGGCGTGTGGCCGTTATTGTACCGCAAGGAGCAGCGATGCAGAAGTTTGCCTGCAGGCTTCATACGTTTGGGCTATTAAATTGTTCTCACGTATAGGTACATAAGCTAGCTCAATACCGCGTAAATATCAAATCTCATGACTAGGTCACTCAAGTGGCACGACCAAATCACTGTTTGATAAAAAAAAAACCTCCCGAGACATGTATACCAGTTCAAATTGGTCAATTTCAGCCATAAGCCCACACCAGCCTTCACCTCAGCTTGCGTTGGTGGAATAAAGAATAGGTATCGCAGTTCTAGCAAAATTTTAACCAACGCTTATTATTATTCTTGCAAGAGCAAGCACAGGTGCAAACTGAATCATTGTATTTTTAGGCGATATCCTCAGAAATTGGCCACGTAATTACAATTTGTGCTGCACTTTTCAAAAAACTTCCGGCTATTGTGGTGAGCTTAATGTCAGCAGGAGCAAACCAAAAGTCACCTCCAGCTTTGCAGCCCTTTTGCACGAGAACACACTTGTTCAGCACCCTTAAATTTAGTATGCACACTGGATTCACGGTATAATGTAATATGGCAGCAGATTCTACAGCAGAATGGATTGCTCAATCAAGAATCGACCAGCCCAGGCGTTTTCTCGTGAATTTTGGATAAATTCTGGCTTATTTTAGCGAACTTGCATTTGGATAGTGACCAAGCTCGCTGAAGTATTTTTGCGTTGGGAACTAGAATTCACGAAAACTGTTTATGGATGCATGCAATTGAATCATAATGCATTGTAAAATGCATAAAAATGTACCTTCATACGTCTGATTTCCGGTCGGCTAGCACAGGATTCTTTTGGAATATGAAAATATCCCGGGCCTTGCAATCGATTGCTATGCATTGTATGAGATTGCAGGATATGGCTTAAAAGGATCTCTGTGAACTTTAAACACCTTGCACTGCTACAATTTTTTTCAAAAATAGAGCTTTGAGCAGCCGATTTCTGGATAAATCGTGGTGGATTTAAGTCAATCGTGGTATCGGCCCTGGTTATTTCGGTTGGTCGCAGAACTTTTATGCGAACATGCCAGGTCCTCGCTCATAACCATCTGGGTCGTCCTATATTACTAATTGCAAGCAAGGTGATAGCCGTCAAGGCTCTTCGGCCATTGTATAAATAAGGCTGTTTGATCAGGTAACCCTTATCTTTTCCCTTATAGGTCAAGGTAAAGTTTGGTGCGATATACATTTAAAATTTGAGCTTCTCTACTACTGCTTTTGGTTATTTTTATGCTAATTGTAGTTGGTGAGTGGATTGTGGTGTTTCCTCTAGCCACTGCAGTCGATTGCAGTGCATTGCTTGAGAGCAAGTGTGCAATGGCTGTAAGTTTTCTAAGCGCACTTTTAATTGGACCTGAGTAGTACATGAAATCTTTATTTGCGCTTCCCAAAGCATATTGCACTTGAATTTTTTGGTGGATTATAGTGGGTTTTAGTAATCGCTAGTGTTGTTTTAGTTAGTTGCAGCGTAATGCTCGAGATCGGGCATGTAAAAGAGACTATAAATTAGGTTGGTACTGTTTAAACGCAGTGCACTGCATTGTGCAATCACAATTAGAGCTTTTCGAAGCTAATTTCTTGTGGATTTGCGGTGAAATGTGCTGCATTGCCGCACGAATCCCAACTATTGCATTCAATTGCAGTTCATTGCATGAGAACCCCCACTGTGCCCACTAAGGATTAATGTGTGAGCAAACTCTAGATTAAGTTTAGTTAATATGTGATCAGAATTTGTTGGTTGTGTATAAGATGTAGGTAGTTATGATCTGGCCGCTTGTCGTGGATTAGGTGTCGGCTAAGGCAGTTACAGTCGATTGCGGGGAAACTTCAGAAAAGGGGCGAGCGTGATGGCAAAAAAATGTTTAGAAAATTTGAAAGATGGATTAATGTAATGTGACTAACGATTTTAGCTTCACACATTCTGTTTTACGGTACACTGGTTGTGGATGGATTAAAGTGGGTTACTGTTGGCGACAGTGGAAACCTGAGCTATTTCAAGCCACGTGCACAGAATCCGAGAGCTCAATTGAGTAAAATTTGTGATAGATTTGAATTAACGCCGACTATAGTGTGAAATTTAACAGGGTACTTCGCCACAGCCGATTGGAGTGGGTTGCGTGGGATCGCAGCGAGTCATCATGTTTACCGACCATCGCAGGGAAAATTCGAGCTCGTAAGAGTGCCAAATATACAAACTGTTTAGGCTAAGATCTTTTTAAACCGAATCTGATTCACCGCTTGTGCCATTCTGCAGATACGTACACTACCGACCGCCGTCCCCTGTTTTCCTCTATTTCCACATCTAAGCAGCCGCAGCTACTAGCTTCGCCGGACCCAATGGCCATTCTAATCGATACGATCGTGTATGCTTATTGTTGATTAGCTATTCTCGTTTAAATGAACTTCTTGGTCCTGCTTCTTCTGCCAGGACATGTGAAATGGATGTTCTTAACGGGAATCCTTGAAGAAGCTGGAGATGGGGGTAAGGGCGAAACTTCGGCATTTCTTGCGTTGCATTGAGCCTCCCTCTCTCCTATCTCTCTCTCTCTCTCTCTCTCTCTCTCTCTCTCTCTCTCTCTCTCTCTCTCTCTCTCTCAATCTCCTGAGTTTTTTATCTCTTCATAGATGCTGTCTTGCAATCGATATTGGATAAGGAAGAACGTGGAAGTATGCTGATATTAATAGAATTTTTAAAACGACGGGGATTCTGCTTTACATAATCACGTTTCATGTTCAGCTGCGTGTGATTTTATTTATTTGAATGGAAAGATGATAGAATGACTCATAGGAAGGAGCAATAGTTGTGTTAAGAGATTTCTAGCTAGCTTTTTTCAGCTGTCTCGATGTTGAAATAAATATACCTGTCACTCAAATTAGTGAGCCTAGTCTAACTGCTGAACAAGAGATGGAGTTTAAGGCTTCTAAGTTATCTTCTAAGTATGTTATAGTTATCTTCTAAGTATGAGTAAGCAAGAGTTTACTGACTTAAGTATGAAGGTGAGTGATCGTTGTCGCTTTAATACTCAACATAGAGGTGCACTACATTACCGGTGTAACTTAGCTGCAGCATTTCGTGCTAAGAGATACCGTTTTTCACTTAAGTTTCACGGTTTTGGGGGATATGATTCTCACGTAATAACTAAGGGCTTGTCGCATTTTGGAGTTGTTCTTGAACAAATAGCTAATAAATTGGAGAAGTACATGATGATGAGAGTTGGAAACTTGGAATTTAAGAATGCTTTATCAGTTCATTAATACTAATTTGAGTGAGATAGTTACTTCAATCTCTAAATATGATCCTTTTCATGAGGGATTAAAGATTACTAAAATATCTTTAAAGAATGCTATCTAGCCAGCTATAATTCTGATATGTTTCAATGTTTTTCTAGGAAATTTTCTTATCTTTATGAGTGAATGGATTCTTGGGATAAGTTTAATAAAAATGCGCTACCACCTATAAAGAAATGTTCATTATCTTTGACATTTTGAAAAATCATATCTACGAAGATAATATACGTGATGATAACGCTTGAAGCTAATTGTTGAATATGAAGATTATTATTTACTTCTAGATGATACATTCTTTGTCGATGCATTGACAATTTTAGAGCTGATTTGACTAATGTGTTTTTTAAGTGAGATCTGTCTAACCACTTCTCATTGCCTCACTATTCTTGATCAGTATTTTTAATACCTACAAAAAGCAAATTATCATTGATTTAGGATCGTGAGACATAACACGTCACCGATTAAAAAATTGTATTAGAGATGGTATTATCAGACTACTATAAGATATGCTAAAGCTAATAATCTAATAGTTCCTGGCCTTGACTCGTCCAAGCCAAAGATCTGGATATTATATAAAGCAGCGTTTAGTTTGGACCCTACAGTAATTCATTGCATTCGTTAGCTAATGGTTATATTAAATCGACAAGTTCTAGCGATTGGGATGAGGATAGAAAAATTCTATAGATGAATCTAGTAAATTTAGTGCGTATTTCATTGTTGATTTGGAGCATCTGAAGGATCTTCATGATGATCATAATGACCATCTACTATGTACTACAAATAGGAAAGTTAAGGTTTCGGAACTTTCTAGATATCGCCAAATACTCAAAACTGGTTAAAATAATAGTAATAATAACAATATTGCACTTGATAAAGCGCACTCAGAGAACTCAATCTCTCTCTAGGCGCTTTACGTTTTCTGCAAAGGGAAACGCGATTGAATGGTGAGTAATATCATGCTTGATAAAAAACATGAATAACATGGTTAGGGGTGACCACACATGCACAGGGTCAGCATGCAAGTATGGTTGGTGGCAGCATGCTCAGTCTCAGCACTCATAAGTACATGAAGGACGAATTACAGGGACCCACTAAATGCTGTCCTCAATAGGTGTGTTTTCAAGTTCTTTTTAAATGTGGTCAAGTCCGGGGATGTTGAAACCCCAAGTCGGGAGTGAGTTCCAGGTTTTTGGAGCGTACGAACCAAAAGCACGGTCTCCACAGGATTAGAGGTTTGTACGAGGTATAAGCAAATAGTTTCCAAAAACCGGATGTTACAATGCTTGGCCAGGTGGGGGAGTAGATCTGAGAGATAGGCTGGAGCCAAAGAGCGACAAAACCTTGAAGTCGATCCGTTGCTTGACTGGGAGCCAGTGCAAGTCGACGAGAAGTGGTGTGACGTGGAAACTGCGATGCTAACGACAGACAAGCCTAGCGGCAGAGTTTTGCACCAGCTGTAAGCGCCTGATTGCACATGCGGTAGGCCAGCAAGCAGTGAGTTACAGAAGTCAAGACGGGATATCAAAAATGCATTGACCAACCTAGACTTGGTATCCTTATCTAAACAAACTCGAATTTTAGAAATATTATGTATCTGAAAGTAGGCAGACCTCTATGAAAGTTCCAAAGTGTGTGTGTAACTTTAATCCAAAAATAGATTAGGTGATTTATTATCTTAATTTACGGTTTTCCGTGAAAAATATATCAACTTTTTGTCTTAAGCTGTTTACGTATTCAGTCGAAGTAGATGGATGAAACTATATATATCGATACATGCACCGAGAGAAATATTTGTGCTGGCAGTGATAAGGTTGGACGGAATACCTCCAAGAATGCAATAAATCAGATATCTGGTAAAACGTAAAGATGTTGAAAAAAGAACTAAGACTCGAATGGTTAACGTTGGTTATGAAAAGGATGAAAGATTTTATAATCAGTTAATGAGAGATCCTGCTCTTGCTGATTAAAGATAGATTAGTGATACATTGAGGATAATCGAGATTTAAAAAAATGAGACGTTGCTAAGCAAGCCGACATATGTTGGTACTCCAATATTGAACTTGTCAATGTTACATATGCATATGTTCTATTGTGAATTCCTAAAGCGAAAGTACGGTGGTACGATTAGTCTACTTTATACTAATACTGATTAATTATTCATGACGATTGAGACTGACGATTAATTTAAGTTTACTATCAATTTTCAAGGATATACTAATGCCTAAGGAACGATATGATTATGATGAATTAGGTAAGTCTGTGGATTTAATGGAGGGCAATCCATTATCTGAAGCATGTGCTCTGAGGCCGAATCTTTATTTTTTAATTACGTGTGTAATATTGAGTAAACTTCATCAAAGGTGAAAGGTATTGTTCCAGCTGCAGTGATCCGTTGTAGTAGGTTTTAGCGTGATGATTACGTCAGTTGCTTGAATGATTCTAGGAAGTTGTTTGAGTCTATAGCTGAGACTAATGTAATGCAATGTAACTCCGTCGTAACTCCAAAAAGTCATAAAGACCATGTGGGTGTTACGCAGGAGAGTTTTGAATAGCCCGCTCACAGCCTGAGCGGCTTTCGGTACGCATTCGGTAGCCAACAGACTTCGCCTTACGAAACAAAGAGAAAGTGGGAAGCATAGCAGAGTCAGGAGAGCAGTTGAGGTAGTGAGTAGCATAAAAGTAGCAGCTCAGGACCGCTAAAAAGTATGAGCCATAATCGGCAGTAAGAGAGTAGTTGTCGTTGCGTAAGAATGGTGGAAGCGAGTTCCACAGTCTGGGACCTGCAGAGCTAAAGCTTCTGTCGCCAATGGTCTTTAAGCGGAGGAATGGGACAGCTAATTATTTTTCCACACAGGACCTGAGGGCGCGAACAGGCTGAAACTGATGCAGAAGTTCAGCTAGGTACGAAGGAGCCAAGCCGTGGCGGGCCTTGTGGGTCAACCTAAGAACCTTCCTCTGAATCCGTTGGTCAACCGGCATCCATCTTAGCTCTTTCAACAAAGGAGACACGTGCTCAAACTTCTGGGACTTGAAGACTAGCCTTGCAGCCATGTTCATAGTCAGCTGCAGTGGTGTAATTGCTTTTTTTGGTAGCCCAGTCAATAGGGAATTGCCATAATCAAGCCGAGACAGAACTAAAGAGCTAGTGAAATTTTTTACAAGCCACTGTGGAAGACAGCTTCTAATCTTGGATAGGGATCGGACGTGATGGCTAGCTGCAGAAGCAGTCTTCTGAATGAAGCTTTTAAAATTGAGGCAGTTGTCAAAAACGACACCTAAATTTCGAGCACGTGGTGATGCTCGCACAACAGCATCACCTATTAGAAGAGCAAAGCCTTTTAATCCAGCCACACGCTTATGGTGTCCTGTGAGCAGTAGTTCGGTTTTGTCGTCATTTAATTTCAGGAAGTTTTCCGACATCCAGGATCAAATATCGACGAGGCAAGCATTCAATTTTTCAGTTGCTGCAGCATAATCAGACGGTTTGAAGGACAAATACAGCTGAGTATCGTCAGCATAAAAGTGATTTCCTATTCAATGGGCCTGTATCCCTTTTCCCAGATGTTGCATATAAATGGAGAACGGCAAGAGACCGAGTACAGACCCTTGAGGGACTCCACAGGTGACCTTTCTCGTGTGTGAGACCTGACCCCCACACGGCACGGATTGAACACGATCAGACAAGTACGATTTAAACCACGCCAGTGCTTCGTCTGCCAGACCGATCGTTGTTTTCAATCGTTCGAGTAGAACATGGTGACCAATGGCGTCGAAGGCAGCAGGCAGATCTAGCAGAGCTAGGGCAGTGACATTCTCCTTAATAATGCTAAAATGCTATTGCTGAGCATAGTTTCTTCGGCTTCAACCTCCATTCCAGACAAATCTCCAACTGCACGCTTAGTGAAACTACTCTTTATAGAATAAAAAACAACACTGGTCGTGGTGTACTAGCATTTTTTGATATCTTAATACCATTGCTACTCTAGACTTAAATTCACGAAGGCAAAAGTTTGGAAATTTAGTGGATGCAAATTGTCGACCTAAGATTTATATAAATGACACCTTAATGCTTTAATTGCTGTGCTTGATGGAAGATTTGGAATTTTCTTAATCAGCAATGGACTACAATTCTGAATAGCAGTGGTTTTACTATCGTACAAGTGCCTACAAATAAGACTATATCTCTTCTAGATTCTACTACTGTAACCATGGCACCTATTATTTCAGACATTGCTAGTCAAATATGATCAATCACTCAAGTTTAGGGTTTTAATTATTTTACCTTAGTATAAGATAGAGAATTGCTACACGGGCTGTTACTAACGCTTCTGATGCTACTACAGCTCAGAAGCTGAAAAAATACATTAGTTATCTCGTCAAATCAAAACTTGTTTTGTCCGATTCACTAAATATTGCTTCTGAAATTTATGGTAATCTAAGTAAATAGTTATACATTACTCAGTGTGACACTGAGATCCAGATTCAGGCTGAAAACGCTACAGTTACATCTGTACTGAAAACTAGCGATAGGGCTAAGATTGATTCTAGATTAGATGAGCCTAGTGAGATTGGCGGTTATACCATTTGGGCTGGAGATCAGGTTCTCGAAATGTTTCCTATTGTTAGCGGAGTTAAACCAGATATTTAACCCATTGTTAAGGATGATTTTTACACAGTTTTTCACAGATCACAGTTCACAGGTTTGAGCACGCATCAGACAACAATATCAGCAAGATAATAACTAGGATAAATACCCATCGTGTTCGTATAAACTACACCAGCAGCAACCACTACTACTGTGGATACACAAACAGTTCCTCCAACACCAGTGCCTAATATTACATCAGCTTCATATCCAAAAGTAACGATTACTCTTCCGACTAAAAAAATTAATATAATATAGAGAATGGGTAACTTGCCTCCTCTTCCTATTCTCATAAGACCATCGGATGTGAATGCAAAAGCTCTAATGCTGCAGCCATCCAACATTCTTATATATTTCAATGGAATTGCTAAGGCTAAGTAACTTGGGTATTCTTTGCTAGAATCGTATACGCTAATGCTAGAATATTAAGCTTTGTGAAAATTCCATCGGATCCTTACACGGCAAATATTTACTCAATGATTAGAGATGGCAGCATCGTTGCGGATGTCCTTAATCTTACAAGTTGAAAAGGTTAAGGTTAAGGTGAAGCAAAGTGAAGATTACTCATAGAAAACAGATCGACTAATGCTATTGGCAAGAAAAATGTACGGATGAGTTAATTCTCTGACCTTAATTAATCTTATGGAATTGATTACCGAAGATTAGACTTGTTGGATTTAAATTGAACTTTCCAAAGTTGTCTAGCTTTCTTAATCGCTTTTCTTTCATTTAAAGTATTCTCTTTTTACAGCGATAACGCTGCTTCCCATCTTTACTTTCATCATTATTTCGTAATTAACTTTACTCCTTTCTCTTTTTTAGAATTTTTCACACGCATTTCAATGTCTTCCGTCATATTTGAAATATATTTACATTCAGTTAGATGATAGTGAATCATTCTTAGCAATTCCTTGAGTTCTACGTTATCGTTTGGGAAAACGTGACAAATCGTATCAGTCAGAGAACGGTTACTTAAGTAATCTGGGAAAAATTAATAATTTACTTATCGTTTTTTTGTCCTCTCCAAAAAATATCTATTGGATTTATTAATATAGGAAAACCACTGGCTCTATCTGTCATGACATTTTTGCTCTTGCAAACGCTTAAAGGCACCTTTCACCACTCCCAGTCTATATAGATAGGTGCGTCTACAGTTATAAAACCGGTGTTTGGACAAGTGTTCTTATGCAATTTTAGAGCATCTAAATAATCATACCCAACAATCATCCAGTTAGATGGAAATTATAATGAAAACTTCATGCTTCGTGCATCATGCTCAAATTTTAAGGAATATCTTTGGATTAGGTCCAACATAGTCATCTAACAGATCATCTGAAGTGCATACTCCCTCTTTGACGACCATATATAGACCATTGCCTAAGGCAACGTCATGAAAAATTTGAAGCTCATCGTATGTGAAATAATTTCGTGAATTAATAATGGACCTCTTACAACTTATGATAATCTTGATAAGGTGTTTTTCTTACCTATGCTATGTTTCCTTATATCTGGAGCTGTACGGTCTCTAACCATTCTTCTCGCTTGCATATTTCTAGGAGTGTCAACTATAAATTCTTGTATGCCATGGCTTATCTGTATTTTCAAAGTTACTTTATCTAGTAAATGTTGTCTTGAGTATCTTATGTTTGCAGCCTGTTTCAAAATGTCATAGATAGTAGGTGCTATACGTAAACTCTATATAGAGCAACATTCCCGCTCAGAGTAAATTTAGATATATTAGTTATATCTTTTCCTATACTGGCCAATTTCGTAGCTGCATAATATTTAGTAGCACCATCACTTCTCATTACTGGTTTGGACACTTTTATGTATCTCTTATTGAAAGCTGATAGATTATTTCTTCCAATATTATCCGAATCTTTCTTAATGAAATTGGATTCCATACTATCTCGCATCATCTGAATTATTGGGTCGGCCTATATCGATTATGCTGATATTGCCTAGATCTAAAGTGCCTAGCATTACTAGATCATATCTTTTTAATGACATCTTATGATGTCGGTCATTTGTAAACATCATTTTTTCTATTTTCTCTAAAATAAAATAGCTTTCCTTCAAATAAGAAGTATATTTATTTTCTACCAACTTGTTATCATAGTCTTGATCATATTTTCAAATATTTCACGCGTTTAAAGATCGGATCAGGTTTATTATATATGGGTATAACATTAACTGGCTTCTAAATTGCTGTCCTTGTAGCGTAAAATATGCAGCTACAACAGATCCTCGATTAAGAATGATTGTATCCGGCATTAGTCTTACCCATCCTGTTGTTCCAGTATTCACGTTTATTAAGCATATATCATAAAATTCTTTAAAACGTGTTATTTTAGCATTTCCATCTCATAGTTTCTGGATGTAACTTAATCTAACTTCATCATTAGGATTTTTAGGATCTTTTGTAAGCTCTATCATATTGTTACTGATATTTAGAGTATCAGTCATCGAGTCACCTAGCTTTTTGACAAAGTAAGTTTCAATAAATCCAAAGTTTGGCACATCTGAAGCATTCTTAGGATTACCGTTTACAGCTAGCGCACCCTCTATGTAGAAGTTAAATTTAATTCCACTATTCTTATTAATGGGAACTTTTGTATCCAGATAATTCTCTGTCGCAGCATCACCGTAATCTACTGGATTCGCGAAATTAATATCAAAAGATGATTATTCATATAAACCTCCATCAGCAATAATACCTCCGCTAACTTAGTTGCATAATTTGCAGTTACATGTCTTTGGTTTACGGCATCACCAATATCTACAGCAACACAATATCTACAGCAACACAATAGATGGGGAGGGAAAAGAAAAGAAAGTAAGATTTTCTAAAACCAAATAATTTTAATCATTTCTCTACCCTTTTTTCGTCACAAGGGTACACTTGCACTTGATCCAACTTTATTTTAAATTTTTTTTTTCTTTTCACTAAGTATTCTTAGAAGCGTAAGATCCATTAATCAAGCCCGTAATCGTAGTCATTTTCACTTTTCTCAACGACTAGTTGCGCTTTTTTAATTTCAATTTTTCCATTGTCTGAAGCTTTTTGTCTCGTTAACGCCCACAAACTTATTTAGTATAGTATATGCTTGAGTCCTATTTTCTTAGAAGCTTCATCCGCTACCAATACGCCTTTTTTCTAGCGATACCTTTATAATCCAGGAAAGTGAGTGCTCTGAGATACTGGTTGCCATTTTGAGTTTCTCTGAGCTGCAACCTAACCTTGAGAAATTCTTTAGTAATAATAATTCTTCCATTAGGAATTTTGATTGAGTTGACTTCACATGCATTGCTCAATCATTCCTTTGAAGGCATTTTTGCATACCATGAAATTCAATTTCTTTAAATGAAATTATTCATTAAAAACGTTTCCTATAACCAATCCAACGTCGTCATTAAAAGTTTGCATGGATATCAGAAACTCTATACTCTCCACAACGCCTGGCGCAATTGCTTTTATCATATTCTTGTATCTTCCACGTGGAAAGTTTTGGCAGTCCTCCAAAATATATTTCTACTTCTGGTAAAAGAGGAGCTCCAAACGAATCAAAAATCAAATTTATCTTTCTGCTTAATTTTTAGTGTGATCCAATTATATTTATTATTACACTATTATTACATATCCGAATTTTTGTGGTTTCCATTTCATTTTCGTCCATTTGTCTCTAGTAAATACACCTATAATTTTTTTAATTCTCAATTCAATAACGTGACGCATTATATCTGCAGCTTTGAAGTTCTAGAGCTTATACTTTTCAAACAGCTTCTTAATCTCATCATGTATACTACTTTCTAAACCAAATCTCCCTCTTTTGCCATATTGTATACACGAACCTGCTCTCTTCCCATGGTCCATACCTGAACTTTTTACATGTCATAGCTTTAATACCTTGTATAGCTTTTTACATCTTTTTACTATTATTCATGAATCTTGTAATGTCCCCTAAAGTTTGCAAAGATGGAGTAAATTTTTTACCAGGAGTTTTGACATCTTTCGTGATTTTCGTAAAGTTTTCAATATTTAAATTACTTATAAAGCCTGCTCCGCTACTTCTGAGACTCGTAAATTGAGTTTTCTTTTATCTACACGTAACGCGCTTACCTGTGAACATACCACGAGGTCTTCTTGGAACATTAATCTCTTCGTAACTTTCACCAACCATTATAATCTGCCTCTTATACTTGAGAAGTACATATTATCTCGTACAGTTAGTTAAACATATATAGAGCATGATTGCATAAGGTAGATATGTCAACTGTGGGCAGGATTATGAAACTGAGCACTGGGATCCTTTACCTAGCTGTTTATAAGGGATCGTTTCATATGTCGTCGTTCTGTACGTGGAAAGACGCAGCGGTTTTGCAAATCGATATTTCTTCCTAACGAATGTGGAAAGCTTCCTTTGAATTATGGTAAATGATACATCAGCGCTAGCAATCTAGATCAGGATTTCTACAAATGAATTAATCAAATGACAGATAAAAACAGATAAAGGCAGGTTTAAGTGGATTGGTGGAATCAAAAACTTTCCTATGGTAGATAGCTCTTTAAAATTTGACAAAAGTACAGTAATCTTGGATGGCTTGATGGCTAAAGATCAAATGCCTGTATCGGCAAACTTTACGAGAAAATGAGACAAGAAGGTAAACATGTTTACCTTCCTTGAGGATTTACGGGCATATTCAACAAAGAAATTTGAAACAATGCTCATCTAATTATTATGTCTAAGTTGAATGAAAAAAGATACAGAGTACATACGGGAAAGGTATGCGGGAAACGTGGAAAGTAGTAAGTTTAGAAATGGGGCTCAGAATAGCACGACTAGCAGACACGATTACTGAGTTATCGATCTCACGAAAAAAGCTTCCGACGGAAGGTTTTTGAGTGTAGGTCCGTATACCGAATATCCATTGCTTCGGAATTCCTTTGAATAGAAGATGCGTCACAGCAGAAAGTGGTTTGAAAAACAGGATGAATACTTAAACGATGCGGAGATAATGAATAACGCGAAACTTGTTTGAAGATGAACTAAAGGTCCGATCTTTGAGAGATTTAATCGACAGAAGAAGCGTCGCAGAATGTTCGCAGAAAGGAACGAGCGATTGAAATGGCTATGAATTATCGCACTTCTGATATCAGCGGTCTATCCAATTTAGAGCCACGTGGATTGATTGGGTGCAGTCAAACCTTCTCTAGCCGCTAGTCTGCTTAAGATCCGCTTAAATTGCAATCTTCTGCTGCAGACGTTAGCAACGTTCAAGAAACGTTAACGAACATTTTTTAAAGTGACCAAGGTGAGGGAACGGAATATCGATGCAGCTGTGAACCTCAGTAACACTTTGATGACGAATGAACCTAATGAAGAGGCTAGAAATATGTTGACGGAATTTAGGGACAACATAACTCTTGAAGTCATGAAGTAAATCCTAGCACAGAAGCTCCTAAAGTAAAATCTACAGCGACTATCAGAAATGTTAGGCTGGTGGATGACTTGCCTGCTAGAAAATTGAAAAGTTGATTAAAAACTCAGTAAAGAAATATGAAAGTAATGGTGATATCGCTCACCTAGAAACGCAAATTCACTTTTCGAGAAAATGCTAAAAAGGATAAAACTAGTGAAATTTTCAATATAATCGGAGAAGTAGTTAGTTATCGATCCGGTAGCGATACGATCTATGAAGAGCATTCGACATTCACACCTCATAAAAAAGGTAAACTTACTGAGGGTTTAGATGTGTAGATGTCGTGCCTATGATATTAAACAATCGTTAAGATGTAAAATATAAACTCCTTTTGTTGATAACGGAACTCGCGGCTGGAATTACACGAGTCATCAATTCCATTCCATCTGCAGTCGATTACTAGAAAGTTTTATTGAAATTACAGTGAATATAAATAAAAGAAAATGAAAGATATCACAAAGAGTATGAGTTCTACTGAAAAATTGTTGGTGATATACTCAAGACTATCACTACCAATCTAGAGGATTAGCGATACTGTTATCTAGTTAAGGATCAAGCATCACTTCTACTTTTAATTCACCTATAATGATAATTGGATCAGCAAAAATTGCTCTGAAAAATTCTCAGGATATAATTATCTTAATAAAACTATCAATGGCAACAATACTTTTATGTATACATTATCCTGAGGATCTCAGCGAGTTTTACTGTTGAGACGTGGTAACTATTCAACATTTACAGATGAAGAATAGTCAACAGGTGTTGTAAATACTATCAATAGTGGTATTACGCAGTGCGGAAGCACTGACAAGTTATAAATCGGCACTGATGCTGCAACGTTGAAAGGATGTATTGCTCCTCCACCAGGAAGTACTTATCTAGCTATTAAATAAAAGATTAATTTAATTTTAGGATTTACTGCTGACACTTATACAACGGGTGTAAAATTTTCTACTTTATATCCTGAAATCACAAATTTTGTTAGATGTACCGCAAATACTAAACTTACTCCGAAAACATTTCTCTGTAGTTTCTACAAGCATGATTATAGTACATTGCAATAAGATGCAAAACCTTACAATTTATAGCAATGGAACTCAAACTCAAATATTGGGAAAATTTAGTTTTCATTTGGTGCAGGTGAATTTATGGTTTACGAACGTCGAGTTCCTCAAGATCACGTTTTATCTATAAACTCTTTAAATCATATTAGATTGTGGTATACAGATCAGAGTAGATTAATATTAGAATTTAACGAAGAAAATCTGAATGGAGCGTAATTCTAAATCCAAAGATATGCTCTAAAGAAGGGTGATATAAGGAAATTGACCTTAGAAGAGATGAGTTAAAGAGTGCGAATACACCAGTCTCTAATATCACTCCAACGGATAACGCTATATACTACAAGCTACTGGATAAGGATGATCTATTCAGTTACCAGACCTTTACATCTGAATTTTACGAAAGTGGTTCATTAATTAATGGCACTAGTTTCGTGATATAAATAATTCCGTTGGTGATACTCTAGGTTTCGTTTCAAATGTGCAAGGATCCTACGATCCTGACATGGTATTATTACTATTATAATTATTAATTATACCTAATTATTAATATTATAACTATTAGGCAGACATTTAAAAAAATGTCTATTTTTCTGGAACGAACGTAGCGTGAAATAACAGGTAAACACCATCTGACGAAGATGTGAGTAAAGTTAGAGTAAATTGTGGTTTGCTTGATATGGCCAAGAACTATTGCAATAAAAAGCAGTGCTAAGCGTTATTAATTATGGATTTGGCATATACATATCCAGGTAGAAATGTAGACATACACATAAACAAATTATCTTTTTTAGATCTTTGTTTTGATGCATTCGAAGAATAAACAAGTTAACAATCTAGTTTAGGTGGTCAGAATGGAACAAACTTGGCCACCATTTTGAAAGTGGTAGTCATTGCCTAAATTAGATAATGATTAATATAGAGATAAAATGGGCTGTACTAGAGTACGTGGAGGTAATGGAAAAACTCTCTATAAAGCAGGAGCTATGTACCCATTACTTGTGGTGGGTAAAAAAAAAGCAGTTGAAATTGATCAAGAACATTGCCCTACCATTTACAGTAGAGTAAAAACAGCTGTTAACACTGATTCTTACAATTCCAAAAAGTTGGTGAATCTATAAATGCGAATAGGCGAAAAACACTAAAAAAAATATTAGAAGCTGCAAAATAAAAGAAAGATAGGGAAAATCAAACGCAAAAAGATAATGGGCGATAGGAAAAACAATGCACACAGATCTACAGCAGATAGATGTGGATATAAAAAACTATCTAGGGAAGAGGAAGATGCGGATTATGAACGAAGGCTAGCAAATAGTGATCCTGGAATGCATAAACAATTAGACAGATTTATGACTAGTATGGCAGAGAAAGAACCGGAATCTAGGCCGAAAAAAACGGAAAGTCAAGTTATGAAACCACCTCTCAATAAAAATTAATCTCCATTAATTGATAGAGGTGAAGCTTCCAAAACAGGAATTGGTGAAACTTTATATATTAGAATAGGAGGATAAATATTGCCAGTACTGTTAAGTAGTGATAACGGATTTTGATGTAGATAAAATATTGCACGTGATAGACCATGAAATACCTCCGGCACCCATCTTAACATTCATTAACATGAGTATCCTCCAGCTGATGGAATTCAAGAACCTGCAATCAGTCCTGGAACAAACATAGGATTTTTCGTTAAAGCTAGGGAATACGGATTACTGTGTACTATCTGACGTTAATCTATTGGTTGAGTGAAGCATGAAGCTATGGAGGGATGCTGCAGCTCACTCAATTAGTACGCTTGCTTAGTACTGATGCCGGCTATCAAGCACCTGCTGATGCTGATGTTACGTTTGATAATAACGGCGCTGCTTGGTTATTTTGATCAAATTCGGCTGAGAATTTGAGTTTTTGTTGAATCTTAAGATAGCGAGTATTAAATGGATTCAACTTCTACAATTCCAGGAATGCTGTTGTATCAAAACTATTACAATAGAGGTGAAGGGCCAACATGCGCTACTATCAGCCAGCTGCAGGATGTAATGTAGTTGCAGTAGCCGCTGATACTAATCATACATGTGCTGAGTCTACCGCAACAAATATGGGTTGATTGCAAGGAAACTAGCAATAGGAACTTAAGTTTGGCCAAATGGAACCTTTAGTGAAATTCTACCTTTTAGGTAGGATCTCTAGATTCTGCAGAGACATGCCCAAGATCATTTATAATACCAGCATTGAACTCATGCTTAAGAGAGGAGCGTTTGAACATGTCAATGCATTGCACTTTACAGCTACTCCAGTGGCTGTTCCAGCAGCTAACGTAACTAATTGTGCTAGAATATTCCTTGACAATCTTCGTCAAATTGTTCCTAAAGTTCAACCTAGCATTTTGATTCAAAGATCTCTCACAGATAAAACATGAAAGCCAAATGGTAGAATTAAACTTATCAACTTAGAGGAATAGAAAACATGAAATCTCATCTATTGGAATATATTGAAGGAGTAGCTGTCAATATTAGGGCTTGGATGAAAACGTTAAGTCACTTATCGTCGCATTTCGAACCGTTAATAAGTAAATAGTTGCACTGCAAATAACCCCGTGTTTAACCACGTAAATGTTGAGAGCATTGCCGTAACACCAGGATTTGGAAGGCAATACCCAAAATTGATGCGTGTGAACAACTTCCGAAAGCATAATGCGCTACGGCTTAAATAGATTTTACCCAGTTTAGGAAAACATTCTTAGGGGAGTAAGGGAAAGCCCGTCACTCTTCCTGACTGTGTAGCGCTATACCCATTCCACGTTATCGATCTTAAATTCAACGAGCAATTGCTTCAGAATACTAATATGCTATATCTAACAATCGAGTTTAGAACTGCTCCAGATGCTAATTTGCATGAAGTTCAAAACATCGTGATCTCTAAACTGAACTTAATCCTATCGTTAATAATAACGGTGCTGCTTTCAGAGCATTGAAACTACCATCAGTTTAAGTTTCCGTCAATAAAATTAAACTACTTTTGTATTGCACTTGAATGAAGCAGGGCAGTGACGCATGGCTCTAGTTTATGAGGTTAAACACTGGTGGATACAAAATATATTCGATATTAGAAATGATTAAATCTTCAGAAATCTAAAAGTTGATGAAATGAATCAAGAAATGACACGCAGAAATTTTTTTAAATATGTAAGCAATCAATCTTTAGAATTAGGGCTCCATTCCCAAGGAAAACGTTTGAACCTATTGTCGCAAAGTTACTAGAAATGAAATTTTGAAGTACGATAACTAACGCTGATGATTGCTTCTCTAAAGATGAACTTTGTCCTTTTAGTACCTGACGTCATAATGTGCATTGAAGTTTCTAAAATCACTTATAGAAATAAAATGTCCATGGTCTAGGCGCTTTATCGAAGGAGAAATACTTCCGAAATATGAAGTGAAATGCTTTTTAGGATTTTGCGTATTAGAAATGGATGAATGTTTATCCTGCAAATTTGAAATAAGCATATGAGGTCTAAATTTCTTTAATAGAGATAGATTGTGTAGCTGCTAAAAAAATTTAGAATACCCACAGAAGAAGACATTGACATTACTATCAAAACGTGATTTTTTTGCATCTTCTCAAAGCGGTGAGGCATTTAGATTTCGAGTTTATTTTAATATATGAAGATGGGATATTCAATAATAAGAACTGAAAAGGATATGTTATTACTTTTATGTGAACAACTTTGCATAAAAACCGTTAGAGAACCTGGTTAAGAAACATTTTCAAGATTAGTGCCACTAATCACCGAAGTAGTCAATAAAACAAAGTTGAAACTTATAATACAAAATGTTCTTAAAAGAAGACTATAACCAATATCTGCGATAGGAGTTTTACAGACTTGGGTATGAGTGGTAATAATAAAATAAATGTGAGGGATCCCGTCAATCTTGGAGGTTCAGTGAACGAAGAATATACAGATACAAACTTCCCCAGATTATCTATAACGAATACCGCATCGACAATCGATTGCTCAGGTAAAGAATTAACCAATGTTGATGCTGCTGTTAGTGCAAACTATTTTGTTCTGAAAAGTCAATCGGATGTTAAATTTAATAAAGCTAGCGATACGGCGACTGGAGATTTGAATATGGAAGGATTCTCAGTATAGTCTTGTTATTTAAACTCGGCTTCTGTTACTACTACCGCTTTGGGTTATAACTTTTGCTTTACTTACGGAGGTATGAAACAAGATACAGTATTAATGTATGTTCCAGTAGGACACGATATGAACATGATTGATAATAAGATGACAATTTAATAAATCTTACCGATTCCAAAGATGCCGCTAAAAGTTCTTATTCGGATAGCGTTAGTGGTAGTAACGGTAGAAAATTTAGAAAAGTAGTAATGATGTCATTACTTGGATCTACGCTTCATGGCAAATTATAATAATAATAACTTTGATGTAAAACTCTCACAGAACTCAGTCTCTTTCTAGGCACTTTTATTTTCTGCAAAGGAAGCACGATCAAATGGTTAGTCGCAGCATGCTCAATGAACAACAAGAATAGCATGGGCAGGGGTTGCATGCACAGGATCAGCATGCAACTTTGATTAGTGGCAGCATGCACAGTGTCAGCACGCATAAGCACATGAAGGACTAATCACAGGGACCCACTAAATGCTGTGCTAAATAGGTGTGTTTTAATTTTTTTTTAAATGTGGTCAGGTCAGGGGATGTTCTGACGCAAGTCGGGAGGGAGTTCCCGTCATTGGGAGCATACGAACAAAATGCACGGTCTCCAAAGGATTTCAGGTCTGTACGGGGTATTTTTAGACTGTTGGAATCCGAAAAGCGGGTGGTACGATGCTTGGCCTAGTGGGGGAGTTGATGTGAGAGATAGGCTGGATTCAAAGAATGAAGTGACCTAAAAGTGAGCAACAAAACCTTGAAGTCAATCCGTTGCTTGACTGGTAGCCAGTGCAGGTTGGCGAGAAGTGGTGTGATGTGGCAACTGCGACGCTCACGACGACAAGCCTAGCTGCACAGTTTTGCACCAGCTGCAATCGCCTGATCGTACATGCTGGTAGGCCAGTAAGCAGTGAGTTGCAGAAGTCGTGACGGGATGTCACGACTTCTGGGAGGGATCAAAGCAAAGGTACAACTGAGTGTCATCCGCATAGAAGTGAAAGCCTAGATTGTGCTTGGCAATCACATCAGCAAGAGGGAGAGTATAAACCGTGAAAAGAATCGGACCTAGCACAGAGCCCTGAGGTACTCCATATTTCAGAGGTACTTCAGATGATCGTTGTCCATTCACGTCAATACTCTGGAGTCTCCCACTGAGATAGGATCTGAACCATTGCAGAGCAGTGGAAGTGATGCCCATGTGAGATGAGAGGCGCTCTAGAAGAACTTTGTGATCGATAGTAACAAAAGCTGCCGAAAGATTGAGCAAAACAAGTAGAGACACTCTACCCTTATCTGCATTCCTAAGTACGTCGTTGTATAACCTAAGCAATGCTGACTGTGTGGAGTGATTAGCTCTAAAGCCAGACTGGAACTTACTAGCAAGGTTTGAAGTTTCGATATATGAGTTCAGCTGGTCCTCCATGACCCGTTCCAGTGTCTTTGATAGGATTGGTCGAAGGGAGACTGGGCGATAGCTGCTTAAGCTCTCTTGGTCTAGTGTCGCTTTCTTGAGAAGTGGCCTGACTACAGCTTTTCTGAAAGGTGCTGGGACTTTAAGAAAGTTTGCAGCGATCCATGTGCGGATATCATCCATACATGCTTCAAGGGAGTTGAGAGAATTCGACGTGCTGGAAATCTGGGAGGGATCAAAGCAAAGGTACAACTGACTGTCATCTGCACAGAAGTGAAAGCCTAGACTATGTACATTATGTAGATTAGATCAAGCAATCACATCGGCGAGAGGGAGAATATAAATCATGAAAAAAAGGACCAAGCACAGAGCCCAGAGGTACCTCACACATTGGAGAGCTCTTTGGATGATCTTCGTCCATTCACATAAATACTCTGGAGACTCCCACTAAGAAAGAACCTGAACCATTGCAATGCAGTTTCAGTGGTGCCCAGGCAAGATCAGAGATGCTCAAGAAGGACTCGTGAGCGATAGTATCAAAAGCTGCCAACATATCGAGCAAAACAAGCAGAGATACTCTACCTAAGTCTGCATTCTTAAGTACGTCGTTATACACCCGAAGCAATGCTGACTTTGTTTAGTGACCATTCTCTCCTGGCCATACTTGGCCAACTATAGACACACATCCTATCATAATTCATTCATTTCATGTTGTTGTAACTAATAACTGCGTGCCTTTACCTCGGAACTTGAATAGTGTCTTACCCTCTATTTGATTGGGATAACTAATTATAAACGATGCGTGGAGATATCAAATTGCATGTATTTACGCGAATTCCAGTTATTTTTAAAGTTATTGATAATACTTGAAGCATAAATTTAAAATGTATCTCTTAATCACCTACAAAGCTAAATAATTATATTAAGTGAAATAATATAAATTATGCTTCCCTAATCCCATCCATATTTAATTCATATCTAGCATTATCATAGATCATGGTCGTTGCTTCAACTATCTTGTAATAAAGATCAGAACACTCGTTATTGATGCAAATAGATCAATCACAGTTATTTGAAAATACCTTTTTTTAGATTTACAGTGTACGCATCTTCCAAACGATGAATGCAGGCTTTCACATTCTTTTTGATCTTTAAAAATATTTATTTGAGGTGTTTTGGAGAAGTCTTGAAAAACTAATCCGTAAAACCTGGTTCATACTTTACCAACAGTTGCAAAGTCAGTTTTATTCCCATTCTTATCGCAGAAAGAACACATAAACTTCTAATGTTTTAGGATTGGAGGCTGGAAACTAACGCAAATGAATTCTGGTTTTCTAGCGTTAATTACATGGTAAATGTCAAGATACGTTAACTCCAGGAAACAAAGATAAAAAATCAAGTACATATGTAAAATAAAAGTAATGTCTTTCAAGACATTAAATAAAAAAAATATGGGGAATATAATGAGAATGCAGCCAACAGGCAAGTGTTCAAGAGTAGAGTTATATTCAAGAGTAAACCTAGAAAAATTCTAAACAGTTTCATCAAAGTTACCTTTACCCAGTGGATCCGGATCAAGCTGATATACTCTGCCAATCTAATGATAAAGGTAGTAAGCAAGGTGCATTAAAGACGTTGCGAGTAGGCTTAAAGACGCTAGAGCTTTAAAGACCAAGACTGCTAGAGATGTGAGTAAAGCTATAAGAACCATGTATTCAAAAAGTAACCTAGAGTGACTAAGGGTAGTGACTATAAATCCTGGATCAGAGTTTAAAGGTAAATTCCAAAAGGAAAGGAAGAAGCATAATGTAATGATTATAGAAGCGGTAACTAAGAAAAGTGTAGCGATGGTTGAGAGTATGAAGAGAGCCGTTGCTGAAATATTATTCATGTATCAGTATGAAAAAGAGATGGAAGAATGAAATTGTGATAGAAATAAAGAGCGGATAAAGAACTTGCTAACAGTAATAAATACTTGGACAAAAGCGAATAAAGACTGGTTAGTAAAAAGCTAGTGGAAGCGATAAAAGATAAAAAAAAAATTAAAGATAACTAGACCAAAATGTAGTGGTGAGAAAGCTTTAGAACTCGGAACGAGCGTTATATACTTTTTAGAAGATAAAGATGGTGAAAGCGAGAAAGGAAGAAGAGCTACGGATCCAAATTATTTATTGAAAGCTCATAGAATAGTGCGGATAATGTTTACGCGAGATCAAAACATCAGATATTGGGTAAATAGTGTTTAAAGAATCTATTGGGTAGATAATTTTAAGAGAAGCTTTGTAAGAGTAGACTTAAAAGCACTCAACCATGTTTCGTCGAGCTGAATATATTCCATTAACAATTATTTCCTGCAACTCTTCTTGAGTAACCTCTTCGTCAGATAATGCGTTGATTACCTTTTCTACTGACCTATCGTTTGCAACTAGTCTAGGGTTTTTTCTTTTCTCTATTTGTGAAGTAACGCAATGCACTGATTCTGTAAGAGAACCTAAACCAGCTAAAACTATGGAAACGTGACATATTTAATTTGCTAAATTCAAACCTATCATCATGGTAAGCATGCCTTAAAGATTATCATGAATCGAAATGTGTACGAAGCTAACGTAACTTTTTTTCAAACAAGATCTAATCCTATTGCTTTCCACGGTAAGGTAGGCATACTTTTTTAGTAAACATTTTCTATTATGTCAGCCATCTTGTTAGTCATCACCTTCATTTCTAATTAAAAATAAATCGATAGAATTGGTAGAAGAATCATGAGAGCTATTAAAATTGTGTGTTGATTTGATATAGTGAACGAAATTATGATATTTGATTGAAACTAAGTTTTTTAACCTAGACAGGTATTGATCAACTGTAAGATTTGTATCGGTAGTAGAGTCGTAAGAGGTAGTTTCAATGGGTGCATCGGGTGGATTCACTTCGTAGGAACATCTGCTAACAACTATGAAGCAATTGCGTGGGGAATTTGGAGATAGTTGAATGGACGTCATGGTATTGAGAATTTTTTTGAGATAATCTTTTATGATAATGTAAGTTAATGGATAAAATCCTGCATGCGGTAAGTAATCGAAACAACGTCTTATTTGTTTGATAACACCTTGATAGCTCTATCTCTATCGAAATTAAACAAGAAATATCATCTTGTGTATGCAAAAAGAAAAGGTAGCTAGAAGAGATTAAGATTCAAGAGTATCAATTCCATCTTTAATTGTATCAATATCATCATACCATCTAGTACGTAAACGAGGAAAACCACACCTATTTCACGTGTGATGACATTGATGATTACTAAAAATATATTTAATGCGTTGGATTTCCTCCTCTCTAACTTTAATTGCTTTAAGTTTTCTTTCTGCAACTACGTTTTTGAGAGCATTTTCCTATTCTATTCTTCTCTTGTTCTTCCCTAGTTCATATTCACTTTTAAGTGTTCCGCCATCGCATCATTCAACGTGTCACTCCTCTTGTTTCCGGGTGGCAGCATAATGATACTTTGCTTAAGTTCATTTCTATGCGACTTTAGGTCCTTACCAAGATACATCATCTATCCAATATTTTCAAGTCAAAAAATGTTAACATATTCATTAATACTCTTGCCTTTTTCCGATTAGGTACAATTAGTTAAATTATTAAATATATTAAGACAATAATCAAACCATATCTTTTCCCACTATCACATAGCCACTTCACAAAACTAGCATTAGCCAAGTACCTACCCATCGACTCTTGGAGCTTCAGCAGGTTGATACATGTTTTAAATACATATAAAAAATCTTTCCTTTAATTGAAATAAGGTATATAAAACTTACCCAACTAGGACATGTCGTAAGAAGAAAATGAAATATTACTGAAGATAAAATAAATGCTCTTGAAATCGCATGAGTGGAAATTGTTATTTTAAAGACCATCATGTTCAAGCGAAGGAAGATAATTTTTCACTCACCGTGGGGTATTAGACGATAGCACGTTTCCTAAATCCATAGTCGTACTCTCCCATTAAATTATTTGCTCTTACTAGCCAAGCTGCGTGTCGGCTTTTCTTCTTTGGCCGTGTGGAGCTTAATAATAATACACTTGATAAAGCGCCCTTGGAGAACTCGATCTCTTTCTAGGCGCTTTACATTTGCTGCAAAGGAAACACGATCGAATGATGAGTGGTATCATGCTTGATAAACAACATGAATAACATGGTTAGGGGTGACATGCACAGGGTCAGCATGCAAGTATAGTTAGTGACAGCGTGCAACGGTGTCAGCACGCATTAGCACATAGGTGCGTTTTTGATTTATTTTTAACTGTGGTTAAGTGAGGGGATGTCATGAACCAAGTCGGGAGTGAGTTCCAGGCTTTGGGAGCATACGAACTAAAGGCGCGGTCTCCAAAGGATTAGAGGTTTGTACGGGGTATAGGTAAATAGTTAGGTTCCGAAGAGCGGGTGGTAAGATCCTGGTGGGGAAGTAGACCTGATAGGTAATCTGTAGCCAAAGAATGAATAGACCTAAAAGTAAGCGACGAAACATTGAAGTCGATCCGTTGCTTGGCTGGTAGCCAGTGCAGATCAGCGAGAAGTGGTGTGATAATTAAGAGCTTATACGATTGCCTGAGCTTGTACTGCCGTAGTAACTATATAACACACTGGACATCTAGGTTACCCAGAGTAGTTTCATTCTTGCAACCTTCACTTAAAATAAGATTCTCTTTCTTGTTCATATCAACTACCGCGCCAGCTAGACTGCGGACTATTAGCCGATTTTTGTTCCAATATCCCTACCATTAACCGTCGCTTTAATTATGTACTTTCATCAAGGAAAGTCTACATAAACCTTGATAAGCTTGATCTGAATAAATGCACCCGCAATCTGGCCAGATGCTCACTAGCTGCTTCGCCATTCAGTAGTACCCTCTCGTTAGACGACCTCTCGTTAGACGACCGTATCAGCTCCACATCTCCTACTTTCAGCTACATAACATTGCTAAAATTTGGGCTTGTTTAGATAAGGATACTACGTCCAAGTTGGTCCATGCATTCGTGACATCCCGTCTCGACTTCTGCAACTCACTGCTTACTGGCTTACCGGCACGTGCGATCAGGCGATTGCAGCTGGTGCAGAACTCTGCAGCTAGGCTTGTCTATCGTGAGCGTTGCAGTTGCCACATCACACCACGTCTTGCCGACCTACACTGGCTACCAGTCAAGCAACGGATTGACCAAGGTTCTGTCGCTAATTTTTTGGTCACTTCATTATTTGGCTCCAGCTTATCTCTCATATCTACTCCCCCACCAGGCCAAGCATCGTACCACCTGCTTTTTGGAATCCGACAGTCTACCAATACCTCGTACAAACCTCAAATCCTTTGGATACCGTGCCTTTAGTTCGTATGCTCCCAAAGCCTGGAACTTTCTCCCGACTTGAGTCAGAACATCCCCGACCACATTTAAAAAGAACTTAAAAACACCTATTTAGCACAGCATTTAGTGGGTCCCTGTGATTCGTCCTTCATGTGCTTATGCGTGCTGACACTGTGCATGCTGCCACGAACCACATTTGCATGCTGACCCTGTGCATGTCACCCCTAACCATGTTATTCATGTTGTTTATCAAGCATTTTACTCACCATTCAATTGCGTTTCCCTTTGCAGCAGCTGTAAAGTGCCTAGAAAGATATTGAGTTATCTGAGGGTGCTTTATCAAGTGCATCATTATTATTATTATTATTACCCGAGCTCTTCGTTCGGCCTAGTTTAGATAAGGACACCGCAGCCAAGCTGGTCCATGCATTCTCGACATTGCGACTAGACTTAAATAACTCACTACTTGTAGGTCTTTGTGCCTGTGCCGTCAGGTTTCGGTTTCCGAAAAACTCAGCAGCTAGGCTTGTCTGTCATGAACGTTGCAACTGCAACAAAGCGTAACGAAATAAGAAATAAGTGCCCCGATGTAACATGTAGAGCAAATGTCGATGGGAGACGAGGCAAATATCCGTTGGTTTAAGTTTTTTATTTACACCAGATTTACCGTGCTGACTGATCTGTAGTACGATGCTTAAACGATTGCTGTTTGCCCCCTCCCCACCCTAGCAGAATAGCTAGAGTGAGTCTAGCTCAGCCCAAAGGTCGAGCCGATGGCCTTTTTTCTAATTTATTTGCATAGCGCCCTAAGAGGACTTGGTCTCTGTTCAGGCGCTTTACATACGTCATGGGGCTCGAGCCCGCGACCTTAGCCTGCCCTTGGTTGGGATGAGCACCTAAACCACTGGGCCAAACCTGTGTTCTGACAGGCAGTGAGCTTCGAGACATGGTGACGAAGCCAGACGAATTCTTTAGTGCACGTGGCAGGGAGCACCATCAAAGCTAGTGAGACTAAATTCGGTTGGAGGTCCACAAAAGTGACGTCGCGAACGGTGTCATGCTGCCTAATCAGCAACGCAGGACTTCGTCACAAGGCACTGTCACACTTCTCAGGCTTGCTCATGGGCTGCAAGCGTGTGCATGACATGCATTGAACGACTGGAGGGCTGCAGCAGCAGCGATTGCCCGAAGATTGCTAAGCGACGCCAGCGATTGCTCAGCAACGTCACCAGAAGCTAGAGAGGCTTCGCCAGCTTCGTAGTCACCCTCTTGCCCACAGGCTGCGTTTTCAAACGAGGGAAGTCTCAACTCGAGCATTTATTAGTGGCAAACTGTCGCTGCCAGCTAACTCCAATTGCCAGCACTACCAGGAGGCGTCTTATCGGGGCTCACAGGAGCCCAGTGCTCACAAATCAGACCTGCTGTTGACTAGCACCAGTAGTGAAATTTTTCCACAGGACTCGTGCTCACCAAGCCAGGCTGCAGTCATTCTATTTGGCAGCCTCCCTCTCCCCAAACGCACAATCCCCTGCCCCTCCCCCCGGCAGACTCCATCAGCTGGTGGCTCCCTTGAGAAACCTCTTGCCACGGGTGTGGCAGCGATAGACATTGTGCCTGCAGGCTCATGCACCCACTGGCCCAAGGGCCGTTGCCCAGAGGCACTCTTCAAGACCCAGGTCAGTCCAGCTGCAGACAATCCGTCAGTTCCCACTGCAATCCGACGGTACTTACTAATTGCTCTTCAGCAGCTATATAATGAAGCTGCTGAATCTGTTGAAGATCAAATGTAAAGCGCCTAGAAAGAGATTAAGTTCTCTGAGGGCGCTTTATCAAGTGCAATATTATTATTATTATTATTAGATCTTTCAATTTAATCGGGCCCAGGCAGCTAGCTCATTGCCATTCACCAACTGGGAACCAGCACTTGCAGTGTCGCCAGCTGTCGTGGGCAGCTGGGGCCCGGCCCCTACTTCCCCCAACGCCGGGGTACCAGATCCTCGACAGCTGCGACAGGCATATCGACAGCTAGCAGTTTTGCTAGCTACAGCAATGCCAAGCTACTTTAAAGGCAACCACTTCGGTCAAGCCACAAGCAAGTGAGAGGCCAGGCAGCCAGCTCGAGAAGCAGCACTAACAGGCAGTTGGCAGGCGACTGTACCTTAAGGCCTACAGGTGCATGCGTCGACAGGGCGAAACTTTCCACAAACGAAACAGCGGAACACACGGATGCCACAGAAACAGCCCCTGTCGGCTTGAAGAGCAGCCACAGCACTGTGAGCTAGGCACAGCCCTGGGCAAGGCTGTGGCAGGCAGCAGCCACAGCACCACCACTACCGTCCTTACTGACAAAGCCATGCGAGTAGCTGGCCGAGCACTGATCGAGAGATCGCTGATTCAAGCATGGCACCTCAATGCATTGCATACTGCCACGATGCTGTTTAATGTGCCAAAAAAAGTCCTCTGACCCTGCATCCAGTCAGCCTGCTTAGGTACCGAGCAAATCAGGCTTGGTGATCATAATCAAACAGCAAGCATGCCGGCAGCTGATTTCTCGTGCCCTGGGTTACATTAGCATTAAAAGTAGGTCGCACAGTCAGAGATTCACTGCAGTCGAGTGGCTAGGGCCAAAGCTGCTGCACGAGGGGCCGGGCAGGCAGTGCAAAAACTGCAGCCGACAGAGTTGGGAGGTCTGCACTCGGCTGCACGGCCGAGCCCCTGGCACATGCAGATCGCAGGCTTACGCTCTATTGAGAGCCGAGAAGGAGTCGTCCGACTCAAGCTGATCAGACTTTGTCCGACTACTCGAGCTGAGAAGGAGTCGTCCGGCTCGACCTGAGAAGAAGTCGTGCGACTCGAGCTGAGAAGAAGTCGTGCGACTCGAGCTGAGATGAAGTCGTGCGACTTGGGCTCGACTGACCCCTGATAGGCAGAGCTTGCTAGCCTGAGTAGGCCGGGCTAGCCGGCACGTTCCGAGAAATCCCAACAACCAACCACAGCTCCACCAGCTGAAGCTGTCAGCGCAGGACAGGCCAGAGCCGTCCTAGCCCAGCGCGCCTGCCCGACGCCGGCGGCGGCCGACTTCCGCTCTCCGACGCCGGAGAGGCCGGTGCAGCCAAGGCTAAGCAAGCACGCACTAGTCCTGCAACACGTACCGCCGGCTCGAGCTCCAGCCCGTCGACGCCCAGCTCGCCCCAGGCAGAACAGGCGGGCAGGCCGAAGCCGTCGGAAGGTAGGTCGGATGTCTCGGCCCGGCTTTCACTCTAGCTTCTTGGCAGCGTCAGCCGTCGGCGCCGCCACGTACGACTCGTAGAAGAACTTGGAGAAGAGCACGAAGTAGCTGAGGTACATCAGGCTCGAGTAGTAGAGGTTCTCTGCCGTCTGGTCGCACGCTCGCCCGCTGCCCTTGACGTAGAACACGTAGACGTTCAGTGAGCAGCCGAACACCATCTGCGTCAGCTGCAGGACGGTGACGATCATTTTCAGCCACTGCGGCAGCCGGTACTTGAGCGACCGGAGGGCGTAGTACGAGTACATGACGGCATGCACGAAGTAGTTGATCCCGGCGAACCAGAGGCCGGGCGCGGTGGCCTCGACGTAGCTGAACCAGACGTACACCATGACGGAGACGTGGTGGTACCAGTGGAGCAGCGTCAGCGGCTGCTTGCGAAGCACGATGAACGCTGTATCGCCAAACTCGACCACCTTGGACAGGACGAACGCGGCTGCCCAGAACCCGATCACCTCGTTTTTCAGGTAGTGACTGGCGCAGATCGAGTGGTAGAGACCGCGGCTGTAGACCATATGGCTCACCTCGGGCCACGTGCGCCACGTGCCGATCAGGCTGAACAGGGCGAGCAGAAGGTTCCAGGCTGCCAGCGGCCGCGACAGGCCGAAGCGCTGCCGGCTCTCCATGAACCACTGCCCGGCGAATATCACTGCCACGTACCCGGCCGAGTAGGCGAAGCTGTGGTAGAGCCAGTTCGCCTTCATCCAGCGCTGGAAGTCCGCCTCGGGCCACTCCTTCTCGAAAGCGTACACGTGCGATCCGTTTTTCTCCATGCTGCTCTGCCGGCCAAGGACAGACTGGGCCGCGTGCGCACGCCGGCGGCCGGTCGAGTCGAGAGGAGGTACGCTTCCGCAAAAACGCAGCGGTCACGCCACGGCCCGTCGGGCGTGACTAATCCACCGAGCCCGCCCGCCAGCCAGCTGGTGGGCGGGCTGGGGCTGCGGTGAGGTAGGGGTGTGGCGGTGCAGTGCACGGTCCGACGTTCTCGCGAGCGATCTGCACCGGTCTGGGAATCGCCCGCGGCCGCCGGACGATTGAGCAGCGGAGCGCTGAGAGGGATCTCGCGCCAGCGAGGAGCAGGCGCAGCTCGAAGCTCGTAGGCGCCGCCGTAAGCTCGTACGAGCCGGCGGCGTCTTCGCCGAGTTCGCTTGCTGCGACTATTAGCCCCGCTGCATGCGTGAAAAAGCAGCTCCGCGCCACGCAGGCGGCTTCGACTACGGCGTGGCTGGTGGACAGTGCAGAAGCAGAGCGACCTCGAGGGACGCGACCGTGAGCAACTGGCGGTCGCAGCCTCCGCGAAATACTTTCGGCGTCCAAGGCCGCCGCCGCCCGCCTCGGCTACCTGGGCTCACGAGCGTTCCGGCTTTGCGGCGATGGCTTTGAGGCGTCTCGCTTGCAGGTGCGCCCTTTGCTGTTTGCTCAGCAACTAAAACAGTCGCACCCTCCATAAACGTAAGCTTCTAGCTCGGCAGTAGTTTAGGATGGGTCGCCTGTCCACTGATGCTCCCTAGATGAGTGTGGCAGTCTGCCCAAGAGCCTGACGCCGCCGCATTGAGTTCGTCAAACTCGGTACGATAAAGAGGGAAACGAGAGGGAAAAACGAGAGGGAAAGCTTCATCTCTCGGCTGCTTAAATTTCGTCGGTGACGTGAAGTCCTTCTTCAAAGTTTCATATCGTTTCATCGCGGGGCATCGCCGGCGCCGCTCTGCGACAGCTCTTTCACTGTTAAGCATACAACAAGCTGCTGTACCGACGCCTCGATCTCTAGCTGCTTTCAAGCACTTCAAACTCTCTCGACTCCCTTGCTGCATGTATAGCAAAAGACATTCTTTAAATACATACATAAGCAATATATCCCCTGTTTATATATATATATATATATATATATGTGTGTATATATATATATATATATTTATATACATATATAGATATATGTGTGTGTGTGTGTGTGTGTGTGTGTATTTACTGCGGCGGAGCCAAAGGGTGCGTGTTGCATATGCCAACCCTACAGGAGGGCAGTGAACTGGACTGCTCCTTTCCCTACGATTCCGATTGCCACCAAAGACGAAATTAGGTCAATTCGTAGAGCAATTGCACACGAACACACACACACAAACACATCTATATATGTGTATATGTATATATATATATATATATATATATATATATATATATATATATATATATATATCTTCATCTGTAACTTCTTCAAAATCTATAACGGCGAAGCTGTTTTAGGCTAGAGAATTCTCTTACGGGTCACTCAAAGCCTAGGCGGCCGTCGGGGGGGGGGTGGGAGCTTAAGTTAGGCCGAAGACTTCATCTCGCCCAACAATGAGTAAGTAAGAAGTACGGGCGAACCTAGTGCTACTCGGAAAGTTGAAAGCCTAACGCCAAAAAATAGGTTTGGCCAGCATATCTCGTGTGGCCGAGGCTCGCATTTCGGTTGCCCCATTCCAAAGTTAACTTTACCTCGATGGCTCATTAGCTCCACACTCAAGTCTGCCTGCTATGTAATCCATTGTAGTCCATTAGTGTAATATCGTGAAGGTTTATGCTTGCTTAGATAAGAATGAAACGGCCAAAATGGTCTCTATATTTCTTTTACTTCATCTAGACATCTGTCATTAAACGCTTTCGCAGCTCGTGCTTCCTCTGCAATGACATACTTAAATGGAGTGAAAAAGCCGTGCTCCTAGACTCGTCTGTCGCGAACGTCGACGCTTGCCATATTACACATTCAGTCACCGACCTATACTGGTCCTTCTTCTATTAGAGGCTCCGCTTCATTATCTCGTCACTCACGTTCATTCACTGCCCTGCTCCAACTCACCAAACTGAAAGATTTACTGCGTAGAAATCTCATCCTAGCATCCCTCGTTTGACCCAAGTCTGTTAGGTATGCCTCTCGGTAAATGCAAATCCATCGGAAATCGTGCCTTTAGTTTGTATGTTCCCAAAGCCTTGAAATATATGTAAGCGCTTAGCACAATCTAGGCTATAATTTTTAGCCAGATAGCGCACAGTTGTAGCTGTGCCCATCCTTCACTCCGTTCAAGCCAGACAAACTCTCAACTTCTTTGCTGTATGTATTGCTGACATTCATTCGCGAATCATAGCAAATATTTTAAAATTCGATGACAATAAACTAACTAATTACTTATGAATAAAATAGTGTTAGTCAGATAATGGAAAACCTAACTTTTAAAATGGGCTTGGCGGGCATACCTCATGTGGCCTCTGAAGTTATCTTGGTGCGCTCCAAAATGTGAATCTTTTCGCTAGATGACCACAGCTCAAGTAAATTAATGGCTCAATCAAAGACACCGGTATCCAGTGAATTTATTTCTGAAATCGGGATTCTGACAACGTTAGATTTGTGAGGCCACTGCTGCTGAGAGGCTAATGCTTGTGTCGGAAGTGATCATGAAATGGCAATAGTTTCTTAGACTTGCCAAAACATTCGGTAAATTTAAGAAATTCTTGTGCATTTTGCATTTGATAACTCTATCACGATTTTGAATCTCATTTTGGCAAGACTACGCTTCAGTTCTTCGGCAGCTCTCTCTCTCTCTCTCTCTTGCTTTGTCTTTCTCCTCTCTTTCTCTCCCCCTCCTTCTCTCTCTCTCTCTATCGCTCGCTCTCTCTCCCTCCCATTCTCTCTCTCTCTCTCTCTCTCTCTCTCTCTCTCTCTCTTTCGATCTCTCTCTCTCTCACACTTTGTCTCTCTCCTCTCTTTATCTCCCTCCCATTCTCTCTCTCTCTCTCTCTTTCGATCTCTCTCTCTCTCGCTTTGTCTCTCTCCTCTCTTTCTCTCCCTCTCATTCTCTCTCTTTCTCTCTCTCTCTCTCTCTCTCTCTCTCTCTCTCTCTCTCTCTCTCTCTCTTGCTCTCTCTCTCTCTCCCTCCCATTCTCTCTCTCTTTCGATCTCTCTCTCCCTCTTTCTCTCTCTCTGGCACGCGAGCTGCCCTTACGTCATCAATCAGAGACCTACGATCCGCTTAAACAGCTCTCACAGACTCTAGTTTCAACTCCGTTTTTATTCTTTCCATTTTTTAAATTTTTGGCTGGTTTAAAGATTAGATAATTCACATTTAATAATTATTAATTTCAGATTGCACCAAGTGTCGAGAACGTGAATAATGGGAGTAGTAAGATTTCCGAACGAACTGGCTGCACTCAACAATAACAAAAAGTGATGGATTATTGAAGAAAAGATCTTTGAAAGTCATTGACAAGGTAAGCTATTAACGTAGCTGTGGGTAAGCACTAATGTTGGTAAATATCTAAGCAAGGTTCATTTAATTCAACCTAAAGCAAATACGAAAAGAATGAAATTCGTAGTAGATACATCATTACCAGCGATTCGTAATGGGCTGGTTTTCATTGACGCTCATTGAATTTTTTACTATAGAAACACACGCCTCACACAATTTTTTATAAATTGCTATGAAATAAACCGTAAGGCTAATTTCTTGGGTGATGGCAAATGGCTTTGTTTTTTCTGGGTTTCTTTGGTTGCGATACTTTTTGATCGCCATAGCATTCCAGCAGCCTGTTTTTGCGTTGAGCATTCCATGTGGCATTCGACCAGGCTATGTCTCCTGTTGATTGATGAATCACGGCGGTAGGCTAGAATTTGATTTATCGCTTGAGATGGATTTATATTTCGTTAAGCGTTTTGCAGACTGAGTGCAAATCCTCTTAGTCAAGAAAAACTCTAGCAATAGCTTCGAAACTACAATACAGAGTGGTGGGGATTCGTATGATACAGAAACTTGAGCCAAAGCCTCCAAGGAACATGTCTGTTTGTTCTTGAAGCATTGCATAAAAGAAACTGTGTGTCTAGATATGTTTAATGCTCGCCACATGTGCCCGCTGTCTAGTTGGCATACTCGTCAGGGCCCACCTCCCTTTAGGCACAACTTTAACCACCTGAGCTGGCTACGGCTATAGCCTCGCCAGGTCTCATTAAACCTGCTATTCGTTACGATTGTGCATGCCTAGTATCGCTTCGCTGTTATCGTTCAAATGCACTCTTTGTTGCTGCCACATTTGCTTGGGTTTATTATGAATCGGGTATCTTCCGTGAAAAGCCCAGACGTAGCAAGGTAGTGGGCTTGGGATGCAAGTAAAGTAGTTCCAGCATTCTCTCGCGCCGTCCTGCTCACTTTCAGTCAAGCTATGAATTGGCCTCACTTAGCGTTCGGGAGGTCTTTTACTACAGCCCCATTTTTGGCCAAATTGAAAGTGTGCCAATGGCATTTAAGCTCACTATGCAACAAGCCCCCTAATATTAGGCAACTTTATTCTTGCCGACACAATTGAACTGCTTGCTTTGATCAAGACTTAGCTTAAATCGACTGCTTGAAATTGAGGAAGAAACGAGCGAGAATGGCGGCAGGTGCCTGATCATAAATAAGGCCTTCAAGAAAGCCATGTCTTTCTTTTATACACAGGAAACCGATCAAACCTGGTGATGGAGCCCCCACCGTCACACGTTCCGTTCTCAGTTTTCGAACGGTTCTCAGTCCCGGAAGCAGACTTTTGAATCTCTCGTTTAGGTCTGTCCTCTATAAACTTGCCAACGGTGGTTGTCGTCACCGAGGTACCAATTGTTATTCTAATTTCAGATTCTTATCAAGTCATTTAGACTTCATGTGCCATAAACCATTCCATCGTGCTCTGGTTTAGCCGAGGGGTTAAGATGATCGCCTTTGATGACCGAGTAATGTGCATGTAATTTATTTCCGTCCATTACTTCAAAAAGCCACTGAGGCTAATTGGGTGTTTGGCAAAGAGTTTTCTATAACTCATTTGCATCCTAAGCGGCTTTCGGTACGCATTTGGTAGCCAAGAAACTTTATCTCGTGCAACTAAGAGAAAGTCAGAAACATAGCTGATTTATGAGGGTGGTTGAGGTAGTGAGCAGCATGGAAGTAGCAGCTCAGGACGGCTGGAAAGGGTGTGCCATAGTCGGCAGTAGGAGAGTACTGCAGATGTCGTTGCTTAAGAATTTTAGAAGTGAGTTCCACAATCTAGGACCTGCAGCGAAAAAGCTTCTGTCGCCAACGGTCTTTAAGCTGAGAAATGGAACAGCTAATTTATTGTCTATACAGGACCTGAAGGAACAAGAAGGCTGAAACTGGTGCAGTAGTTCAGGTACGTTTGAAAGAGACAAGAAGTGGCACGCGCTATGGGTCAGCGTAAAAAATTTACTCTGTAACCGTTAATCAAATGGAAGGCATCAAAGCTTCTTCATCAAAAGAGACACGTGCTCAAACTTCTAAGATTTTTTAACTGGCCTTTCAGACATATCCATGCTCTACTGCAGTGGCCCAACGTTTTTTTTCGGTAGCCCTGCTAAAATAGAATAGCAAAACTCTAGCCGAGAAAAAACCGTGGGGCCAGCCAAATGTTGCAATCCACACTGACAGCCCTAATCTAAGATAGGGATCGGACGTGGTGGCTAGCTAAGCAATCGGTCTTTTTCATTGAACTTTCAAAATGTAGGCAGCTCTCAAAGACGGCACTAAAATACCGAGCACGCTTCGACAGTCGTACAACAGCATCACCTATTAGAAGAGCGAAGCCTTCTGGTCCAGCTATACGCTTAGGGTGTCCTTTGAGCAGCAATTCAGTTTTATCATCCTTTACTTTAACGAAATTTGCTGAAATCCCGGATTTAATATCGGCAAGATAAGCATTAGGTTTATCAGTTATAATAATAATATTAATTATAATGTAGTTGATAAAGCGCCTTCAGAGAACTTAATCTCATTCTAGGCGCTTTACATTTGCTGCAAAGGGAAATGCAATTCAATGGTAAGTAAAATCATGCTTGAAAAACAAACAAAATGAATAACATGGTTAGGGGTGACATGCACAGGGTCAGCATGCAAATGTGGTTAGTGGCAGCATGCACAGTGTCAGCACGCATAAGCACAACAAGGAAGAATCACAGGGACCCACTAAATGCTGTCCTAAATAGGTGTGTTTTAAGTTCCTTTTAAATGTGGTCAGGTCAGGGGATGTTCTGATACAGGTCGGGAGGGAGTTCCAGGTTTGGGAGCATGCGAACTAAATGCGCGGTCTCCAAAAGATTTAAGGTTTGTACGGGGTATTTCTAGACTTTTGGATTCCAAAAAGCGGGTGGTACGATGCTTAGCCTGATGGGGGAGTATGTCGGAAAGATAGGCTGGAGCCATAGAATGAAGGGATCTAAAAGTGAGCGACAAAACCTTGAAGTCAATCCGATGCTTGACTGGTAGCCAGTGCAGGATGGCGAGAAGTGGAGTAATGTGGCAACTGCGACGCTCACGACAGACAACCCTAGCTGCAGAGTTTTGCACCAGCTGCAGTCGCCTGATCGCACATGCTGGTAGGCCAGTAAGCAGTGAGTTGCAGAAGTCGAGACGAGATGTCACGAATGCATGGACCAACTTGGACGTGGTATCCTTATCTAAACAAGCCCGAAATTTAGCAATGTTATGAAGCTGAAAATAGGCGGATTTGACTGTGGAGCTGATATGGTCGTCTAACGAGAGGTCGCTTTGGAATATGACACCTAGATTTCGAGCTGATTCGACAGGAGATATGCTGGCAGAACCAATTTTGAGAGTCAGCCTTTCCAATCTCTGGATCACACTGGGTTTGCCCATAACTAGTAAATTAGTTTTGTCATCGTTTAGTTTTAGAAAATTTGCTGCCATCCATGTGCGGATGTCATCAATGCATGCAGGAAGTGAGTTTAGAGAATTTGAGGTGCTCGAAGGCTGGGAGGGATCAAAGCAAAAGTACAACTGAGTGTCATCTGCATAGAAGTGAAAGCCTAGATTGTGCTTGGCAATCACATCAGCAAGAGGCAGAGTATAAACCGTAAAAAAAACCGGACCTAGCACGGAGTCCTGAGGTACCCTATATTTCAGAGGTACCTCGGATGATCTTTGTCCATTCACGTCAATACTCTGGAGTCTCCCACTGAGATATGATCTGAACCATTGTAGAGTAGTGCTAGTGATGTCCAGACGAGACGAGAGGCGCTCTAGAAGAACTTTGTGATCGATAGTAAAATGAAATCGTCTGCTGAAGACCCTATACAATCGTCTCTGTGGTCTTCACTGGCCGACCAACGTTGCCCAGCCATGAGAAAGATTGTTAATGCTTCTCTAGAAAAGGAGTTGTACCCAAGTCATTTATTAGGCTATCGTTAGAACAACACTTGAAAGCCTTGATTAGATACAGATATCCTTGCAAACTACCGCCCAGCTTCCCGTCTTCTTTTTTGTCAAGGATTCTTGAAAAAATTGTCACTAAGCAGCGGGTGACACACATTGAAAATAATGAAATGTCAGAAAAAATCCAATCGGGGTTCAAGTGGCAGCACTCCACTAAAACTGCTCTCCTCAGCGAAAACAATGGCTTCTATGCAGCAGCGATTAATGGAATTTCACTGCCCTAGCACTGCCAGATCTATCAGCTGCCTTTGACATCACTGATCACGATGTCCTACTTGAACGATTGAGAACAATGATTGGTCTGTCGGATGAGGCACTGACATGGTTTAAATCGTACTTGTCTGATCTTGTTCAATCCCTGTCGTGTAGGGGTCAGGTCTCATTTACCAGGCCAGTCACATGTGGAGTCCCACAAGGGTCCGTTCTCGGTCCATTGTTGTTCTTCATTTATACTTAACGTTAGGGAAAAGTGATTCAGGCCTACGGAATAGGATATCACTTTTATGCTGACGATAAGCAGCTCTATGTTTCATTTAAACTGTCAGAATCTGCTGAGTACCGTTCCCAGATTAGCTCCTTACCTGATGATCCTTGTGATGATCTAACCGGTCGCTTCTCTCGATTCTTTGTGCAAAAGATAGACAAGATCAGGGAATCCATCCCTGCGATGACAACCTCTCCACTAGAATGCTGTTCCTCGGTTCCTGGCTGCACCTCAACGTCTGCATTTCAGCAGGTCACTAGTGATCTAGTCCTAAAGTTCGTATCGCAATCAAAGAAGACAGCAAGTCCTCTGGACCCTATTCCCACTGTCCTCCTCCTACGTTGCATTGATCTGCTGCTGCCATGCATAACTAACATCATTAATATGTCATTAGCCTCAGGTCATGTCCAAGCACCTTTCAAAAAAGCTGTAGTCAGGCCTCTTCTCAAGAAAGCTACACTAGACCAAGAGAACTTGAGCAACTACCGCCCAGTCTCCCTTCTACCATTCCTATCAAAGACACTGGAACGGGTCGTGACAGACCAGCTGAACTCATATATCGAAACCTCACACCTTGCTAGTAAGTTCCAGTCTGGCTTTAGAGCTAATCACTCCACAGAGTCAGCATTGCTTAGGGTATACAACGACCTACTTAGGAATGCAGACATGGGTCGAGTGTCTCTGCTTGTTTTGCTCGATCTTTCGGCAGCTTTTGACACCATCGATCACAAAGTTCTTCTAGAGCGCCTCTCATCTCGCCCGGGCATCACTGGCACTGCTCTGCAGTGGTTCAGGTCCTATCTCAGTGGGAGACTCCAGAGTATTGACGTGAATGGACAAAGATCATCTGAAGTACCTCTGAAATATAGGGTACCTCAGGGCTCCATGCTAGGTCCGGTTCTTTTCACGGTTTATACTCTGCCTCTTGCTGATGTGATTGCCAAGCACAATCTAGGCTTTCACTTCTATGCAGATGACACTCAGTTGTACCTTTGCTTTGATCCCTCCCAGCCTTCGAGCACCTCAAATTTTCTAAACTCTGCGCATAGGATAGTTTATTATACATGGGCTTCGGGAGTTCGTGCAGTTAACTCCGTCGGTCCGGTACGCGCTGTGTAAAGCGCTGTCGCCGGCGCGTAACCACTACTAACAGGCCCACAATAAACTGTTGCTTTCGGCACCCAGTTGTGGCCGCCTGTGTTTTAACCGCACTGCAGCACTGCATCACACAGTCCACCTGCAGAGTACGGGGGGAACGACTTTATCTAGGCGGTTACATTTGGTGACCCTGCTTTTGATTCGAAACACTTGCAACCTTCTTGATCGGACGCGGGATGGCGTCGTTTAACGGTTCGGGGCTATTGAATACCTCCGGCCCAGCGTTCGACATTCTGCAGGCGAGCCTAAACGATCGCGCTTTTTTTGCTTCGATCAGTCGCGATTTGACTGAGCGTTTACGCGTGCTTGAGAAAGAGAACCTGCAGCTACGCGCGGCGGTGGCTTCGCGGGTCAGCCGTCCCAGCGCCAGCACACCAGCCGGGTCGGTAACTACGCCGCCGACCCGGCACCCCGCCAGCTTCACCGCACGGTGCTCCCACCGTACTTCATTTGCCGTCACAGTACGCGGTCGGTCCCTCACCGCTCCAGGAGGGCTACGCTGCGCCCACCGCTTTGCGACCAGCTGAAGGTTACGCCCCGTACCCCGTACGTTACGACGTGCCCAGCAGGAATCGCTCCGCCACACGCTGCTGATGCTTCGCAAGACTCTGCTATGCTTCCCACTTTCTCTTTGTTACGTGAGACGAAGTCTGTTGGCTACCGAATGCGTACCGACAGGCGCCTAGGCTGTGCGTGCGCTATACAAAAATCCTGCGTAACACCCACATAGTCTTTGTGACTTTTTGAAGTTACTGAAAGAGATACATATTACAATTATAGATTGTACTAATCTTTCCTACTTAAGGCTAACTTGAGATTCTACGAAACTAAGGGATATCAGAGCTGCTCAATCTAAAAATGGTGCTGTCAACCATCAAGTATTTCCTTAATCGCTCCCAGGTGGTGTGACAAACTCCCACAACAAACCACAAGCCAATGCAATCCACTCTAATTAAACTAAGACCTATTACAATTATTGGCTGCTAGAAGCTTAAATCTCAAGTAAATATGGTTGTGTAACCGTTTTATAATGTACCCACCTAATATCATGCCATCGCGCTTCCACATTTTTATGTCAATAGGCGGCTAAAACTGTGGCCGCTACCTCAATCCTTCGCAATGAACCAAAATCCATTTAATCCAGAGTAAATTCATCAGAAATTTGATGCATTAAGTACCAAATAGGATTGCATATGATGTAATTTCGTTTTATTTCATGCAAGTGTTATAATTCAATCCACAGAAGCCAACTGGTATTACCCGGGCCAATATTCAAAAACCACCTCAATCCTAGACAATCATCTGAAATGCACTGCAATCCGCCGCAAAACGAAAGAAGTCCCATTCGGGAAGCTCTTTTTTATTGCATTTGACAGTAAACTCGAAATAGAGTACTCAGAAAACCTCATAAGAATCAGAGTGGGCGTTCTCATGCAGTTCGCTGCCATTGACTACAACGGCTCGGATAAATAGTGCTATCCGCTTCAATCTACCATAAAAATTTGCTAAAAATGCTTCTATAAGATCCAATATGTATTGCTTATTAAAGCGAACTGCGTTTCGTTCGCACCCACTTAAACTCAAGCCATTGGGCACGTGCGATCTTTGAATGCACTTCCATCGCCTGAATGGCCTGAGAAAATACCGAAATTTACGCTAATACAGTTTGAATCATCCTTAGCATTTCACAGAAAAGCTCCCATGTAGAATCAGCTTAAAGTGAACCCACCAAATTATGTGCCTTTAGGCTCTCCCGTTCTCAGACAATGCACTGCGATCGACTGAAAAAAACCGCATGCTCCAATACTGAAATCCACCAAAAAACAATCCTAAATTGATCTTTAGAAGCTTTTATTTGTGATTTCAAATTATTATAATCTACATGTATAGACTACGCATACAATATCAATGCAATTGTCTCGGTCGTTCTTACGGGATGCACTGCAATGGAGTGCGATTGCACGTGCTCATTCAGCCGTTGGATACAAAATACTCACATGTAGGATTCGCAATTCTCCAATTTTGAAAACATTCCAGCGCACTTTGTTTAAAAGTTAACGACACGATTTTGACCTATCTAGTGCTTAAAATTGCGAGCAAAGCTGTGCAATAGACAGAAATTTCTTATGCCAAAGCCGCAATCCAATACAAACCACCACAAATTGACAAAAAATCTGGTTTACCAAACTCCAATTATCATTTCTCACAAAATGTCACTGTGTTTAAAGTGCATCCATATAATTTTACATGTTTTATACGTACGAAATTGAACAGTGCATTGCAATCGATTGCAATAGTTCGGCCTAATGCTGCAATCCACTAGCATTGCACGATCCGTCGCAAATCGACAGGAGACTGGCAGTGCAAAGCCTCCGTTTTGCTGGCGTATTAAAGCACGCTGGGTTTAAAGCATGAACGCATATTTTCAGCTGATTGTGCATGCATAATCTCGGGCGATGCAACGCAATCAGCAGCAATGGCCGGCACGAAACCACAAACTATAATTAACTATCGAAAATAGAAATTTTGGTTTCGAAGCTCCAATTTCGATGTTTCCTGCTGTACACTCGACCCACGGTGCTACCGAGCGATTCCAGTGTGAACTCTAGTTCTCGGACACTGTATGGCAATCAACTTCAATCGCTAGCCCAGTACCACAATTTACTACCAAGTTCGACAATATTTCAAGGAATAGAATTCACGAAGCTTCACTCGGAATAGCATATTTCAGAGGGCTCCGTTTATAGAGCAATCACACCATTTCCAGACCTGTATCACCTTTTTGCTTCAATAATGCACAGCAACCAACTGCAGGGCCATGCAAGCACCGCTATTCACTCTTATCTGCTGCAAAATTCCCCAAAAATCCGCTAGGTGCAGCTAAAAACTTGATTGATATTGCAATACACTGCGATTTAAATAAGCTCATTTGTTTGCCATATACTGCAATAGACTACAAATAGCCCGGCCCAATGCCGTAATACACTCTGTTTCACCGCAAAAAGGCGAGAATTTACGTTCGCAACGTTCGATTGCCTATAATAATAAGTTGTGTTCACAGTTTCCGACAAAACTAAAAAATTTTAACAAGTGCATTGTCGCGGAAACTGGCAGCAAAGCCTGGGCCTTCTTCGATTATAATAATAATAATAATGCACATGATAAAGCGCCCTCAGAGAACTCAATCTCTTTCTAGGCGCTTTACATTTGCTGGAAAGGTAAACATGATTGAATGGTAAGTAATATTATGCTTGATAAACAACATGAATAACATGGTTAGGGGTGAGATGCACAGGGTCAGTATGCAAATGTGGTTAGTTGCAGCATGCACAGCGTCAGCACGCTTATCATACGAAGGACGAATCAAAGAGACCTACTAAATGTTGTCCTAAATAGGTGTGCTTTAAGTTCTATTTATATGTGGTCTAGTGAGAGAATGCTGTGTCGCAAGTCGGGAGTGATTTCCACGCCTTGGGAGCCTACGAACTAAATGCACGGTCTCCAGAGGATTTGAGGTTTGTACGAGGGATTGGTAAACTGTTGGATTCCGAAAAGCGGATGGAGCGATGCTTGACCTGGTGGGGAGTATATCTGAGAGATAGGCTGTGTAGCCAAGAAATGAAGTGACCTAAAAGTGAGCGACAAAAACCTTGAAGTCGATTCGTTGCTTGACTTGGAGCCACGGTAATTCGGCAAGAAGTGGTGTGATGTGGCAACTTCGACGCTCACGACAGATAAGCCTAGCTGCGGAGTTTTGCACCAGCTTTAATCGCCTGGTTGCACATGCCGGTAGGCCAGCAAGCAGTGAGTTATAGAAGTCAAGACTTCTGGCTTGCTCCTGCTGAAATGAAATTCATCAAAAAGGAAGACATCGCATGAGTCCGGAAAAGCAGCAAGGTAGACATCGCATGAGTCTAGCAAAGCAACCAACCAAAGAATTTTCTTTTCTGTAAATTGAAGAGGATGTCATAAAATTTCTCATGGGATTAACGCATCTCGAAGTACTACATAATGATCCACTGCCGCTTGTCTGCGATGGTACCGACCAGCAGAATATTGCCTTAAAGTTGGAGCAAAGCAGGATTGGCAGAACCGTGCAACCACTCGGTTTTACTGCATTCACCTGGTCTTTAAAAGAAGAATGTCAAACAAATACTGAGAAGATTTTTCGAACAATCGAATACTTTTTCGCGGTACCTTTCATAGGAAAACATGTTGTAAATGAAGTCAGCAGTTTCAACAATTTCTACGTATAAAAACCTTACAAAAATGTTAAGGCAAGTTGGCATCTGAGCCAGGATTGTCACCAGGACAAATTCTCCTTTGCCATCCTCCTGGTTCCTCCACTGAATCAAATCTTGTCTGACCCGAAAGTAACCCGGAAGCAACATATGTCCACAGAAAAACATCTACCGACCTCAACGTCATATACGGCTTTTGTCTCAACCCATTGATCCTTGGTACATTTAGGTAGGTGTTTGCAGCTTGTAAGGTACGGGCTTGTGACATTTAGACGGCTTCATTAATAGTTTAGCTTCGTGCCTTGTAAATTCTGCTAAATCGGCCAATACACAATCGATCGGCGTGTATTCAAATCTGCGTCCACCTCTACTTCTGAATTATACATTAGTTCATCTCTGATTTTGGTTGAATAAATTTGCTATGCGTGTCATCAAACGCCATTGATATTTATATTCTACAATCATAGACATGTATAGCAAGAGTTATCCGAACAAAATCATAAATGAATAGCAAATGCAGCGATTTAATAACAGAGCTGAACTAACAATTGAAATCTCGTGTTAATCCGTCAAGTTTTGGCCAAATGGTTTAATGATTCAAGAGGATTTCGGCTCTGGTTTTGCTTAGTGGTAAAGATGATGCCTCGAACCAATGTCAAGATGAAGGTATTTGATTACCGAGGTCGTAGGCTTCTCCACATGGCATACGTGAAGCACCTGAATAGGCACTAGGCTCTCTTATGATATATTCAAAAGAATTATTTGAATGATTGTGGTGTTTACCTGGGCTATTGCATAATATTGCAATGCACTGCACAAGAACGCCCATCCCAATTGTAGCGAAATGCTTTGAGTACTTTGTGCAGATAATGACGTGTAATACGCAATTCAACTTGAGCTCATTGCGTGCGGTTTCTGTTCGCTTTGCTGAGACATGTTTCGGAATCTTGGTAAATTGCTGTATTGGCCTGAGCCATTACAATGGATTGCTGTGCATTGCGCGAGACTATACGTACACAATGTGGTGAAGTAATACGGGTTTACTTTAAATACTGTTTAAACGCTGTAATTCTCAATCTAAACTGAAGCTTCACAGAGCCAATTTATGATTAATTTGTACCCAGGCTAGGTTCGGTTGGCTGGGACTAGACGGCTGTAATTTGGTAAGGGTCACCAGCTAGGCCGGGTCTGACCTGTGAGCAGGCCGGATGTGCACTGACGATAGGTCACGGGGCTCTTAGGGAACGGAAGTTGGCCGAGTAAGTCGTGGTGCTGGAGGCTCCCGGTCCCGCCGAACTATGCACCTGGATGGGCGCAGGCGTGCTCCGGCGATGCGGCCACGCACGCACGGCAACGAGTGCCCAATGCCCAAGCGGAGATGGATAGCACGTTCGTTGTTGTGACGTATATTCCGCGTTCCCCATGTATCGTGTTCGTGGGCCCCCCATGAGTTGGCATCTGTCGGAGGAAGCTCTCGACTGTGGTAGACCTCAACTCCGACTAGCCAAGCAGTTACTCAGCGAGCCGGATCTTGGACGGCGAACGCTTGAACTATTGAAACGCTTGTACTGCTGGAACGGAGTCTATGCAACATCGGGACTGCAGAAGCCGCCTAACTAACCGACACGTTTGTTCGTGCTTGCGGCATCATCTCACGCCCCGATAGTTTACTGTGTGTAAGATCCTCTGTAGACTTGTTTGGTTCCCCTGTTGTTGGCGAATGCGATATCATAAAGAGGTTTAACCTGACGGCCGCTCGTCTTACCCTAGCTCAGCGGCACGGTGAGCGGTGGCGTGGCCTTAGCATGGCGAGGTTTGGCAGGAAATGGCATCTGACCCCTGGATTTTGGCTACAAATTTGCTGTGGATTTCAGATTATTGCTGCAATGGCACGAGCCATCACATTCGATTGCAAAACAGTATCCGAGAAAGGTCGTTCCAAATGGCATTTCAGACTTTGCACTCTAAATAGAGCAATCAGCAACAAGAAATCTAAATTGGGGCTTCGCCCAGCCACTTTAAGTAGATTTGCCACTGATCATAATGGATTAGGGTGTTTGCCAGAGCCATTGTCGTCTATCACCGTGCATTACCCGAGATTGTGAGAGCACAAAGGGTTTTAATTATGCTGTTGCACATTACGCTAAGTGGACTGTAATATGAATTCACGATTAGAGCACTGAGAACCCTAGTTCTGGTAATATTGTCACTGATTGTCATGGATTGCAATATTGGCCGGGGTCACTGCTGTCAGTTGCAGAGCATTGCATGAAAATGGCTGAAGCAATGGTAATGAAATTGTGTGAGTTCAATATAAACGTAGATAAATGAGAGCTTCTTGTATACGATTTGTAGTCGTTTTGTGGTGGATTGCAACGGATTGCTGTGGATTTCGGCAATGGACTGGGCCGTTGCTCTAGATTGCAGAGCATTATCTAAGAGCGCATGAGGCTAAAAGGCACACAATTTTGTGGGTGCTCTGTATTTAAGTCCAATATTATACGCACGCACTCTAAATTGGAGCTCGGAGTTGACGATTTTAGGTTGATTTGGAATGGATTAGAATGAATTGTGGTATTTTTCCAGGTCATTCAGCGATTGAGTACTTAGCGAGAGATTGCATATGCTCAATGGCTTGAATTTAAATGAGTGCGAAATAAATGCAGTTCGCTTTAATATGCCATGAAATTGAAACTTGGCGAAACCATTTTTTGAGCATTTTATGGAGGATCGAAGTAGATTGCGGTATTTATTTTCCCGGGCCGATACAGTCAGTTGCTGAATATTGTATGAGAATGCGTGTGCAGATTCTTCCGACATTTGTTGAGGTTTTCAGCGTTTACTGTCATGTGCAATCAAAAAGGGAAATTGATGCATAAGATTTGAATATGCAAATTATCAGTGCACATACGCACACAACGAACCGTTTGCAAATTACCAGCAAATGTTATTAGCAAAAATTGTGCTATTAGCTTCTTTTTAAATGCCGTCAAGTTCACTTCGCCTTGACGTCTGTAGTGAGTGAGTTTCAGGTTTTGGGAGCATACGAACAAAAGACAATTTACAAAAGATATAAGGATGCTTCGATGCACAGCTGAAAGATGTAAAAAAAGAAGAGCGGGTGGTACGATGACTAGTCTGATTTGTGAAGGTGTGGGAAAAAAGACCGTTCGTGTACTTCCTACGCTCCCAAAACCAGGAAATCACTCCCGACTGACGTTAGGACATCCCCTGACTTGGCGACATTTAAAAAGAAGCTATTGGTGCATCTTTTTTCACCCGGGACTTGCTCAGCCCTTGTGAATAGTCTTTAAGTGGTTCTGTATGTTGACTCACTGCACGTTATCGCTAACCATATTAAAATGCTTAATTTACAGCATACTTTAAGTTCTAAAACGAGATGAAGTTATCTATTGGCGAAATACAACTGTATTCTTAATGTTATCTTTATTTTGACTTTGAGTTTAATATATCATTGACGAGTACCGTACATATAAGAAATTAATGAATTGACGATATCGTACGAATTATTACATGAGGAAAATTAAGGTTCAAGAAGTCAACAGAAAGTTAAAAGCTTGCTGATGCGACACCCCTATTTATGGAACTGTTGAACAGACTCAGTAGTTATGAATTACCCTCTTTCGAAGTGGATAATGAAGGATAACGTGCCGCATGACTTGAACCTTTAGTGAGCCGTGATGGCACACTAGGTAAAGTGGTTGCTTTTCACGCCCTCGGTCACGAGGCTGTGGGTTCGAATCCGGTGGTGGAAGATCCTTTATTGCTGCTGCAATCGGTGGTGATGGCTGTAACGGCTGTTCTGTCGCTATACAAAAGAGGCTGTTAAATCAGCTAGTAATTTAAAAATAATAACTTCACGCATTGAATGGAGTCGAATAAGGTTTCTTAGTTCAATTTACAAAATGCGTGGGCATAATACGGAAACCAAACCATGTGAATGTGTGTGCATGTGCATATGAGTAGGATAAGAGAAAGAAGAGGTTTAGAGTGGTAAAATTTGGTGAGCGAAGGTTTTGGCTTGGCACTGAAAAAATGTCAGTGTTATTAATCCGGTTTGTTAAGATAGGGATTTAAATACATGCTGCAGTTGAATCTTGCTAATTCATTAATGTAAGGCCTAGCCCTGCTCATTGCACGATGGTGATCGTGAGAAGTGGAAACCGGCCGCGGAGATATCTGAGGTTAGCAATGTCTCTGTTGGAACAATATTGCAGCTTTCAAATGAAAACTGCAGCAACCTATTAGTTACATCCAACCTCTGTATAACTCAAAAATTGAAAATGTAAACTCGAAATTAGCATTGTCAGCATCTTTCCGCTGCCTGTGAGCAGAATGCCATTGAGTGCCGCGCTCCAAAATGACCTTTCCCTCGTTGACCGCACCAACTCTAGTCAGGTATTCAGCTACGTCGTTGCCGTAATTTGGGCTTTTTTTTAGATGAGCAAAGAACAGTCACGTTAGTTAATCCATACATTTACGACAACCCCTCTGTACTTTTGTAACTCGATCCCAGCAGCTCTTTCTGTGCCTGCAATAAGACACATAAAGTCAATGCACAGGTCAGCAGCTTGTCGTTTGAACATTGTGAACGTCAAAACAGTCACTTCCAACTACGTCTCCGTGACCTTCGCTGGCTGTCCCATCACTTGTATCACCCGCTAGCTACTCATGGCCATTTCATTGTGACAATTAAATGGCATCCAAGCCTTCGACGAACCTGCATTCAGTTTGTACGCACTTAAAAAGTTAGAGCTCTCTGGCTATCAGCGTCTTGAAATTCTCCGACCTATCGACCAGTGTAGAGCTATAAAGGAATGCTAGAAAGCCATATATTCCTTGGCTTCGTCCGTGCAGAGCATCCTGTATATGGTCATGCAAGCTCTAATTGCTGATCTTACAGCTACACGGTAACCATATTATAAGCTGAGATGCTTCCATGTGTGCAGCCTATGTGCATTTTCTGGAAAGTGAGTTTGCTCTCTCTCTCTAAGCGCTGCACAGACGTATTATTGCAGCTGCTGTGGGCCATTTTATTTTTCATTTGGAGTCTGCTGCAGCATTAAAGCATTGCCGTCAGCAGCTAAAGGTCTGCCTGAAATGGCCCTGACAATGGCGCCTACTTAGGAGCTAAGGAGCCTGAAACCCGTAACCCCAAACTTCGGAGGCTCAGGTTACAGTAGCATCTCAGCAAGCCACATCTGCGATTGAGCGTGACGTCCCTTGACTGCCGATCGTGCGAGTAAACCGCACCTGTGTGTGTGGGCATATTGGAGGGGAGCGTATTCAATGCTCGGTAGAAGCACTTCTGTGGCTAAAGCAGGGCAACATTGTACTCATCTAGCCCGGCAGCTGCTTGCGATTCCTTGCCTCTCGAGCCGCGAGTATGGCGCCTTCGAGAATCTGAAGTCGGACCTACGGCCCGGCAAAGGAGCCAGAGCGAACTCGGGGCAGCAGGGGGGAGGTAAGACGGCTCCATGCTCGCAGGAGAGGCAGAAGCCGCTGGCTTTCGGCGTGCCGCCACGGAACGGCGGTAATGATAGGTACTCGACCAACATGTGGCAGGTCTAGCCGGCCTTTGCGACTGCGTGAGCCGAAAAGGTCCCGGGCGCTGAGCAAACAGCACCTCCGCTGGCGGTCGGCGCGGGAGCTCGCACTCCGACCTCGACGCGGCCGTCGGCCGAGTGAGATTGAAGCTCGACAGGTCGGTTGAAGCTTACGCCGCCGCGAGAGAGTCTCGTGCGTCGTGTCTCGTGGAAGGGTCTCCCAGCGGAAGTGTTGGCGGAGACTCGTTCGGACCAGGCGCCTGCCTGGCCCACCCGGTGTGGACTTCGGAAGCGAACTTCGCTCGGCGCTAAACTGTCTCGCAGCTATCGGGGCAGGCCGTATTCGAAGATAAGACATCGAGGCGAAGCACAGCTAACGTACTGGCTTAGTTACGTTTCGGCGGTGGGCTGCTTGGCGGCTCCTCCTCCTCCCCCCCCCTTGCTGAACAGTCACGGCTGCACCCAAAGCTCCCCTCGTCCTTGCGAGCAGTCCCGAATACGACACGAAGTGCCGCCCAACGGTCGTACGGCGGCCAGCTGGGCTCGAGCGCCGCCAGCTAACCCGTGAGTCGGCCGTGTGCCCTTCAGCGGTCGCGGACCGAGCGAAGCAGGTCGCCAAAGCTTCGCTGACCGAGCAGCCAGCCAGCCGACAGTCATCTGCCAGGTCGGCAGTGGGATGCCAACAATTGTCGAGTACCTATGGGGCATCGCAAGCAGGATTTCTCTTTCAAGACGCTCGAACACATCTGCTCGTTAGTCGCTTCGATACGGTGTCAGGGTCTTCATTAAGATTAGAATACATCTTTAGTCCCACACTGCTTTAAGGCTAGATATAACCCGTCCAACCTCAGCACGATTAACTTTATTGTACCGTGTTCATGCAGTATAAGAAATTGCTAGAGAAACACCGTTCAACAGTTTATATATATATAATTCATTTATATAGCGCCCCAAGAGAACTTAATCTGTATTCAGGGGCTTCACATATGCCTCGGGGCTCGAGCCCACGACTTTAGTCAGACCATGGTCGGGGGGGGGAGCACCTTAACCACTAGATTTGAATGATGCGGACCTTATACGACTACTTGGTTTGATAAACTATCAACGTCAATAGAAAATACAACATAAAAAACATTGGTGCTCCTATTGAGTGAATACTGAGCTCGAGTTCGGTCTCCTTTCGGCCCTTTCAAGTGGTTAACCCCTGCTCAAAGGGTGGCAGCCGACATTTGCTCAAAGGATGGCAGCTGATCGAAAGACCATGATAAGCTCCACTAGTTTATGCAACTTAGTTGAGGCAAAAGATTCAACAGCTACATCTGTTCGGCAATATCAACATAATGAAAAAGCAAATTGACGACGAGCATATGATTCTCTCCATGCTACCTACCGATATGCAGGAAAGCACTGCCCGAGATCTATAAAGAAGGGCAAAACGAAATATCTGATGCATACACGGCCCATGACGAGGGTCGGGGGGGGGAGGCAGCAGGGAAATTTCTGGTGCCGATCCAAGTGACTAGGAATGGATCACCATCCTTTGAACGAAGCTTGGGCCTGAAATGAACCTGTGCTCTGCATGAGCGGCTTAATAATAAGTCACCTAAGCTAATCAGTGTGGCTTAGTTCCCAAGTTAACGTTCAAAAACAGCTCGGGTTTTAACCATTAGGCAGACAGGCTTCTTAAAAACGTATAGCCTTCGACAGGCCATCTATCGCGAAACCAGCAGCCTTACGAAGCTGCCAGCAGCTGGGAAGCAGCTGGGACCGATGAGCATAGCTAGAAGGCTCAAAACCGGGTGAGAAAGTTATTACCAAGCAGGATTTGCAGGCCGAAGGGGCTGCAGCGATGCCACTCCCTATAACGGGTCGACCGAGCTGTTCGGCAAAGGACCTGCTACCAAGACAATTGAAAATGGCTGCACGGCAAGCCATCAGGTTGCTGCAACTGGCACTGTTTTTTGGCCTTTCCTCTTACTCCACCATTTAATCATAAGGGAACTGAGCATAATGGACAATCGGCTGGCACAAATGCCACACAGCAGCAGGTGTATATGCATACATCTGTGATTAGACCATCGGCTGTACCTAATATTTAACGCTGAAAGAGAAACGGCTGGCCGTGGAAGGCGGCTTTGGAGACCGGGAACCAGCATGTGCATAGTGTCTCTGCTTCACAAATACGAGCAGCTTCTCCATAAGCATATAGCAAACACCCTGGCTCAACAGGCAGCCGGCTTCCCAATGACTGTCAGGACTGCTCACTGTCTAGTTAAGTCTACCACACCTACTACCTGGTGAAGGGCGTCTGGCACATAGCAAAGATTTAAACTGAACGTACAAGGAAACTGACCATTGGATTTAGCACTTTGGCGCAGCAGGCCGTTATCTAAGCTGTGAGGACAACTGCACCTGCAACTAGACTTACGAGGTCGAGCTGTAGGTGACTGAACGGTGGCTACCGACGTGGCTATGCATTATCTGATTCAAACAGCATTATATGTTGACACGTGGTAACTGATAGTAGATCCTGTCCAAAAAAGATATCAAACCCGACAGGCAAATTAGATCAAGCTTGAACACTGGTCGTTGATCATTTCTTCTTTAATCCCACTTGTCCACAACTGACATTACATGAGCCAACATATGCAGTGCTGAGGTCAAAAACTGGTTTCATTTGCAGGAACATCTGACAAAATTAAATCATGGCAGCTTTGACACACTACCACAGGGTGATGACAGCACTCAGTGATACAGGGTGAGCTCTAGACTGACGTGCCACCCGAAACTAAGGGCAAGTCTGTCGACACTAATTTACTTGTGTAATGAAACATGAAGGGCCTTTTTGACAGAACGGTCAGCAACCGAGGTAGATGATAAGCTTGGCCACAGCCAGAACCAGAGACAGCAATCTCTGTCAGTCTGGGCGCTTATCTTGTGGATATCGAAGCACTTTGTGGAATGACAAAATTTAGTGACGGCTACGCGTAATAGCAACGGCTTTACCACCTACCCGCCTGCTTCCTGGCGACTAGGAGTAATGGCACATGAGACAGTTGACTGACTCTTCAGTCACTTTTCTTGGTCGATGACTGTGATATGTAGGTTTCATAGAAGAACTTTGCGAAGAGCACAAAATAGCTCATGTACATGGCCGTAGAGTAGTACAAGTTTGCGTACGATTGATGGCAAGATTGTCCTCGCTCCTTCGCGAGGTAGACGTACACGTTCAACACGCAGCCGATAATCATCTGCGTCAACTGCAGCAGCGTAATGAACATCTTAAGCCAGTCGGGAAGACGGAACTTGAGGGCACGCAGGGCATAGTAAGAGTACATTACCGAGTGCACTACATAGTTCATGAAGGCGAACCATCGACCGGGTGCGGTGTACTCCACGTAGCTGTACCACACGTAGATAAGAACCGTAACATGATGATACCAGTGCAGAAGAATAAGCGGCTGCTTCCGAAGCACAATGAACACGGTATCGCCGAGTTCCATAACCTTAGATAAGGTGAACAGCCCAATCCACAGAGCCGTTACCTCGTGCTTCATAAAGCTGTTGTTGCAGACGGAGTGATGGAAGCTCTTGCTTGCAACAACATAGTATATCTCGGGCCAGGTGCGTATCGTTCCTACGATGCTGAACAGCGCTAGCACCCCACTCCACACAGCCAGCGGCTTTGACAGGCTGAATCTAGGTCTCTTCTCCATAAACCACTGAATGGAGAAGATCGCTACAACATACACGGCTGCATAGGCGAAGCTTTGGTGCCAGTGCTGAGCCATCCATTCGTCAAACTCCGATCGTGGCCAGCTCTTCTCGAAGGAATATACGCTAGAATAATGAGGCTCCATATTTCGACGAAACGCGTGGAAATCCCTCACACACCAGTCGGTAGCACACCGGCGGCGGCGGAAACGATAGACCGGGCACGCGGCCTGACCTACTTGTACATAGTTACCACTGAAGCCGACCAGGAATGTAGTGCATTCTTCCATACATTTTTATGAATTTTAAGAATTAATACTGAAATAAGAGAATTTTTTTTAAGTAGAACAGCTTTGGCCCTACCTATTCACTTTAGACGCCCGCTCGTCTCCGCCGGATGTAACTGGAGTGCGCCTGTCCTGCCTGAGGCTCATTCGCCATAGATATCGGGACGGAATAGGTAGGCGTGATACGTAAGTGGCGCGCGGTTCCTCGTTCGGACAGAACTTGGCCGCAAAACACAGCGCTTGCAAAAGTGTTAGTCTCACCTAACGCACGACGAATACTCATAGCACCTGCATCTTTTATCACTGATAGAGACTTATAAATGCAGCACCAATCTACGCAGATATGCTGACATTAGTACGAACGCGGCAGTGACGAAGAGCGCTCATACCTTAACAGTCCACATCCTAAGCGCAGACAAGTATATTTGACAGCAGCGGAGGGATACAGGCGTTCAATAGCAGCCGTGGTTAAATCAATAGCGTTGTTACCTTGAGCTCAAATGAGCTCAAATGCCTAGGCCAACTCCGCAAACGCAACTGACTGCTTATCGTGATATCATGGCGTCGGCTTTTATTCGGTCTCGGCCATAAACTATCGCATAATCTGTTCGTGGCCCTCAAAATTCAGGAGCCATGAATAATGAGTACCAGTAATAATCTGGAATATTTTGCTCATCGCTGTTTCAGCAGTTGAAGCTTTGCACGGAGATTAATATCGCCGAAACCTTAGTAATAATAGTAATAATAATACGTTTGTTTTAGCACCCCCAGAAAACTCAAAGTTTTTCTAGGCATTTTTTTAATATAAGAATGATCTAAAGACTGTGTTCAACATAGGAGCGTAGAGACAGCCTTTACGAGCAGACTTATTGTCGCCCTGCGTCGACGAAGGTCGTTGCAGGCGGTCGCCGAAGCGGACATGCTCGGGAGTAGGGTGAGCGTCAGTCTTCGCGTACTAGTGCACGATTAGTTTCACTGAAAATCGTTTCGCTGAAAAATTCTTGACCTGCTATAAACCGAATTTAACAGCTTCGTCGCTAACGCCCATTGGTTGCAAACACAGTGCTAGTAACGGCTGTAGGCCTTGCCGACGCGTAACGAATACGGTAAAGTCTGAGCTTCGGGGCATGCGGTCAAGTCTGAGTTAGTGAATTTCAGGCGCAGAAACTATGCACGAAGGTATGCCGACGGAAGCAGAACACGGCCACAACAATAAACACCCGTACCTTCGGATCTTAAGTCCGTACCCGTAGCTTAGAGAAGCCTTTTGGATAGCCACGGAGGGTAGCAGATGTGCAGCATCAGCCGTACCGTAGCTTACAATAGCTCTTATGACGCTTACGAGCACTTCTACAAAGCCAGACTCGAGGTATTGTGGTATAGCTCTCGCCTGGTTCAAAGCCTCGGCTCAACAGTCTGAATATTACTTGACTTGTGGTATAAATGTCACCATACGGTAGACTACGACACAAACTGTTTTAAAGACCTATAATTCAGAACAGCGAATAATATCTCAACAGTCCTGCAATGGTCGATTCAGCGTGCTTACGTTTCAATCGACCATACGGAGCTTACAAGAATACTCTGTATTCATTCAAAGTCACATGATAGACTAGATATGATTAGATATGATGATATGATTAGACTAGATATGTTTCACTCTATAACAACACTGATATGCACAGTGCAGATACAATTTTGAAGAAAAACCGACACGCTTTAGTTGGGAAAGTGAATGTCAAAGTTTGATAGCAGACATTACGATCCCAGAACAAGGAGCCTTCCAGAGAAGACAGAGACCAGGTTTTAATAAGGTCACTCAATGCCATAGGCTAAATTCTGATCATCAAAACTCATGAAAGTTTTGCTTTTACATCGGTTGTGTGCAGATAAAACATGTCAAATAAGGAATGGTATCCAGAATAATAGGAACCATAGTATTGGATCGCTATACTTTTGATCACACCAAGAACACGAATCGAGGTCATTTTTATATGACCTATTAAAATCAGAGGGTCACATGTGGCAATCGATCATATCTGCTAATAATCAAGAGGGATACCAATAAATAAGATTACACTATCTCTATATAGTAAGAAAATGAAAATAGTGGTAGCTAGCTAACTATATGCGTATATATCAACTATTTAAATATATAATAATTATATATATGATAATTAGCTAATTCAAGATAGCTCGAGAGGGATGCCACATCCAAGTTGGTCCGTGCAGTTGTGACATTTTTACTGCTTATTTACACGCGCACACACACTCACTCACTGACACACACACACACACACACACACACACACACACATATATATATATATATACATATATACGTACATATATATGTATGCATAATTCATTTATACAGCGTCCACTTATCCCTATTCAGGGGCTTTCCATATGTCACGGGGCTCGAGCATACGACCTTAGTCATCAAATACATTCACCTTAACCTTGGTCGAGGCGAGGACCTTAACCACTGGGCCAAACCAGCGAGGCATCTAGTCTTGACTTCTGAAGTTCACTGCTTGCAGGTTTTCCGGCCGATGCAGTCAGGCAATCATTTCTAATTGTACCCGGGCTAGGTTCGGTTGGCTGGGGCGGCTGTATGTGATAAGAATCACTGGCTGGTCCGAAACCTCACCTCTGGGCTTGCCCGGATATGCCATGGCACCTAGTAACCTTGGGTTTTGGGAACCTGACGTTGCCGTACGAGTCGTGGGTATTCGGTACTCTCGGGCTCCCTCAGCAACATGGGTATCTGGCGGTCGCCGACAATGCGGCCACGCGCAGAAGGCCAATAGGACGCACAGGTTAGTATATTCCCGCTCCCCCATAACATATTGTTCGTAGCCTCCCCCGGAGACGTTCGTAGACTCGCGAGCTTAGCTGTGCCGTGCTCTCAAGTCCCTGTTACTCAGCCAATGTCTTACTAATGTCTTCTAGGCTGGACTTGTGTGGATAGCAGCCCCGTCTTCAAGATTGCTCCGGTCCGATGGTGTCATCCCACGTTGGGAAGGCTGGCTTCGTTATTTTCCCGTAGCCTAATATGCCTTGGGCCCCAGTAACTTTGTTTAGTTAACCTGTTATTGTTGGTGCATGCAGCTTTCTTTATAAAGAGGTTCAATCAAACTGTAGCTCATCTTTCCCTAGCCCGACGACGTGGCTAGCCGGCAGCGTGGCCGGAGCAGGGCGGTAGTTGGCTAGAAGAAGCCGACCCCCTACCCTGCACTAGCTAGCCGACCCCATACCCTACCTTGCACTAGCAGGGTAACCGAAGCTTCGGTTACACTGCTAGTGCAAGAAACTCTTCAGCCAGGCTCGTCTGTCGTGAGCGGCGAAATGGCCACATTACACCCCTTCTCGCCGATCTGAATTGGCTCCCAATCAAGAAGCGGATCGAATACAAAGTTTTGTTACTCGCTGTAATGTGCTTTCATTCTTTGGCTACAGCCTAGTTATCAGTTACTATTCCCCAATCAGGCCAGACATCGTACAACCCGCTGTTCTGACTCAAATTGCTTAGCTGCACTTCTAGTGAATCTGAAACCATTTGGAGACATTGCCTTCAGTTTGTGTGCTCGGAAAGCCTGGAACTCTCTACCGATTAAGGTCGCGACACCTCCGAATTGTCAATGTTCAAAAAGCCAAAGACGCACCATTTTCTCACAGAATTTGTTGGGTCCTCGCGACTTGTTCTTGGCGTACTTATGCGTGCTGATGCTGTGCATTCTAACACTAATTATATTTGCATTTGACATTCTGCATATTCCCACCTACCAAATTGACGTTGACACTGTGCAAGTTACCGCTAACCATATGACAATTGATTCCTTTACAGCACTAGGTAACGCGGTTGCTTTCATGACCTCGGTCCTGAGGTCGTGGGTTCGATTCCTGCGGTGGGCGATCCTTTATCGCCACTGCAAGCGGTGCTGATAGCCGTAAAGGCTATTCTGTCGCTACACAAAACGAGGCTGTCTAAGCAGCTAGGATTTATTAAGTGGTTAAAGTGCTCGTCTTTAATGACCCAGGTCGAGGAGAATGTATTTGAAGACTGCTTGAGCTCTGTGCTCGATATTTTACCACCGCTTGTGCATTTTTTGGACGTACTTCTGAAAACTGGACACGCGTACTGAGGATTTGTGTACCAACTATAAGCACCTTATTGCTCTAACCTAAAGGCTTACGAGAAGTGCAGTACAATAGGCTAGACAGGAAGTCACAAATGCATTGGAATGCTTGGATACGGTATCCCTCTCTAAGAAAGCCCAAATTATCAAAAACGTCTTTCGCAATCAAAAGCGTGGAACACGACAGATCTCCTAGAAAAACAGAAGCTGCAGCTGATTCACCTGCTGCCTATGGAGTTTAGAATTGGCTGCATCGCCTAATTTATGATAAAACCCAATTTCTTCTTAGGATCTTGATTTAACAATTTTCCTTTCGCTCCGAGTCAAAGTACTTGTACACGTAAGGTCAAATTGAGATTGGAGGCAGGGATCAAGCAATTAATTTTCTACCACTTTAATCCAACAGAACTTGCAGGAGTCCGCCTCAAGAATCACGATTAGGTGCGTGGCATACGAAAAGTTTATTACAAAAAGTTCGCGGAGTTTGTAGCACAACACTTGGAGGACAAGGGACGAGGTGAAGTCCATTTCTCAAGGCGAGCGAACGGCTGGCTTATGGCCTATCGCGTGGCAGGTAAATTTCGTAGCTTGCGCGTACCTATCATCGAGCAGGTTCAAATATGGTCTTGTAAGGAGCTCTAGAGAGAAGAAAGAGAGGATAGCTTTCGTTCAGGCTGACAGGCAGGCAGCAAATCCAGAGAAAGTGGCGCCGACAGTCACATGAGTAATTGTGTTATTGGCTGAAAGTGTTTGCAGCTAGACGAAATAGGCGTCTGGGCGAGGCATTCGAACCTTTTGTAGTTTGAAGTTGTATGAGAGGGAGCAGAGTCAGCCAGGGGAGCGACGGCAAGTTCGCATGTTGGCATCCCCCGTAAATGTTCTTCAAATTTAATTCATCCAGGTTTTATTCGCACGACATCTTCCATGCAAAATTGGCCTTTAGCACTACCCAGGAACTACAGGAGATGCTTCGAAAGCAGTCTCAAAAGGCTGCCAGCCGCTCATAGCAGCAATATCGAAGCAGCTAGCGTTGTATATACGAAGGTATTCTAAGCATAATCCTTTCGAGAAACATCTTTCCTGATAATACTGGCCAAAGAAACCATACCCAATCCGGAATAATCTGCAGACAATATATGCGTGCTCATTTTCTGAGGATATGTTTAATGGTGTATGCAGCTAATAGTAGAAAGCGCGGCGCAGTAGCAAATTTTGAAAACTTTTATTTTTCCTCCGCTATACTGGCTATACTGGCGCGGTGCATACATAGTCGGGTAAATAAATTGGCAGTCGGGCCGGCAGCTACCTTCACCTATTTCAAGAGCAAATTTCCGAAGACGACATTGCGATCGGCTGGTGAAAAGTACCTGGATGTCTGCATAAATCATCTGTAGGTTTAAATCTACGGTCCTCAGCTGACCGGAGGCGGAAAAACCATTTTTCATACAGCGAACCCATTCCATTGCGTAATTTCTGTGGATTCTATCAACCGGTCATATTCGTATGCGACTGAGTTGCTATCAACGATGTTTACATGACATTACGGTAGTGATGCGGAATATAGGTCTGTACAGTGAATCTAGGTCTTTACAGTGTATCTTTTTGAAGACCCCCTTTGTTTAGTGTGTTTAGTTTGTCAAGCTTTGACGTATGTCTGAAGAGGGTAGCATCTTCTGTTAGTGCGAGGCGAGTTGTCAGGTTAAAAATACGTCAAGGCGAAACCTGCGGTGCTGGCCGAAATATTGTAGAGCCATTAATTTTTTATTTAGTGCTAGTATTCTCGCTGTTGCTCTGTAGGTTTAGAATGGTTTTTACCATCTTGGTTAAGGTTGCCATTTGGCCCAATGGGTAGTTCATGGCTGGAACTCACTACCGATGCACGTCAAAACGTCCCTTGACACGACGAAATTTAAAAAGAAGCTTAAAACTCACCTTTTTATTACAGCATTTGGCGGGTCTTTGTGATTCGCCCTTTGAGTGCATATACCTGCCTAGACTATGCCTGCTGCTTGTGGATGTTACCACCACTCATTTGGTAATGCTTTATATGCAGCATCTGTAAAGTGCCTAGAGAGAGAGAGAGAGAGAGAGAGAGAGAGAGAGAGAGAGAGAGAGAGAGAGAGAGAGAGAGAGAGAGAGAGAGATTGGTTATTTGAGTGCGCTTACTTCAAGTTATTCATTGATTTGTGTGAACTGAAACTGCTTTGTGTTTTTAGCATGGTTTTTGGTTGTCGCTGCATCAGTAGCCACAGAAGCACCAGGTGGTGCCAACGAATATGACCTACAAGTGGAAGACAGAGCCTCACCCCCAGCTGGCAGCGTCAGTTTGGCTGCTTCGGATGATGCCATAACCCGCAGTTTAAATTCGGAGCCTACTGCTGAAGATGCAGTGTATTTGTTTCCTTTGTCAGACAGGCTCAAGTATACAGACAAAAGCTCAATATCCCCTTTCACGAATGATATTGACAATACTCCCGGAAACAGCATTGAGACCGGGTCTGCAGAAGCAGGTTCTGACAAAGTTTCTGAATTTCTGGTGCAGGACCATGCTGACAACAAGCTCAAACCTCTTGAAAGTAATTCATCAGTAGTGACCAAAAACGAAACTACATTGAGTGCAGATCCTGTCACCGAGCAAGTGCCAGTGCTAGCAAGGAAGCGTGTCAATTGCAGTTCGTGGTCTGTAGCAGGGTCACAGCCCATGAAGTCGGATTTCCGATCGGAAACTGATGCGCCCGAAGACGTCGGGCTTGCCATCCAATCTACTGATACTATTCTAGAGTCAGCCAGTCCTACGGTGCCACCTGCCTCAGCAGCAGAGGCACGCCTGCTCATCGTTAACAACACTCAGCTTGCGACCACTTTCAAAACTACGGCCGCCGATATTTGTACGCTTCTGATTCTGTATGCACCTTGGTGCCCGTTCTGTGCACGGTTTGCACCTCACTTGAATGCTGCATCAAGAGCATTCCCCGACCTAAGGTGCATCGCTGTAAATGGAGCTAATCTAAATAGGTAAGTCTTTCCTCTGTTGCTTCATTACTTCCTCGACGTCTGCCTTTGGGCTATTGGCATACTGAGCAGTTTATAGGAGCCTGGCTGTTCCTGCTGCCATCTCAGTTCTGCTTGCCCAGAGCAAGTAAACAATCCATTCTGTGCTTACACAATTTAGTAAAGTGCAATTTACTATTATTGATGTAAGCCTGATCAAAAGCAGTAGCTTTCGTTCAATCAACCAGCTTCTCCAAGTCCAACCACCATCAGTCTCTGCAAATAATGATATGCAATCACATTCTTTCACTGGTAATATTTTTTTCTTTAATTTGCTCACATGCATATCTAACCTAAAGCTTGGTGAAGGCTCCTGAAGTGCTCTTCAAAAGAACCGAACTGGCCAGTGTTCAACAACCCTCTGGTAGGTGTGACCTACCTGTATTGAGCTCACCCACCAAAGTGCCTGTCCATCGCTGAGGCAAAAGGAGTCACCCATCAGGCCTTGCCTCATACAGGTTCATTCGTTTCTCTCATTCCTTCAAATATCGCAAATTGCATGTAGCGTATTACCTTACTTTGTGACCAGCTTTTAGCCTTCCAGTCATGAAGAGCAGGCTTTGAGCTCCCGGTGGTCACAGAACTTGGCATGCGTGAGCTGCTGATCACAATTTCTAATCCATATCGCAGCAGAGAAAACTCATTTTCGGAAAATGAATCACGTGACAGTAAAACCCAATTTAAAAAAAAAACTTTGGTGTGATAGCAAGTATACCGCAGACTTGCTGCACACATCCGTTTAGTATCTGCCCATGGAGGAAGCTGCATAGCGTTCATAATTAACCCATGTAGGAAGCTGCATAGCGTTCATAATTAACCCATGCATGCTTGTGTGCACAAACCTATGGCATACTACCTTGAATTAGCTGTCGACCGAACTGGTTAATTGCTTACAGCACTGAGAACCCCCATGCCAGCTATGAGGAGCTACGACTGCTACATTGCCTTCAGCCATAGTGGGTGCATGTGTGGATGACTTGTTAGCCACAGTGTTTGGTCGTGTGGGCGGATGTCTGGTGCCAGTTGTTAAGGGTTGCAGAAATCAACCATGCAGACACGTGAGCCAGCGCCGACTCACGGCCTGCCTCTTGACAGCTGAGTGGCAGCCTTCAGCACAGACTCAAACATGTTGTAGTAACCTGCTTCAATTGCTCAGGAGGCTTCGGTGTTCACTAGTATGACGTCCCTTATTATCTTTTCCAGCACATCATAACTGTTTCTACTGTGATGTTGTAGCCTCAACTCCAAGTATGCAACCGTGGCCGTACCTAATGTAATTCTACTGCAAGGTCCAGGGAAGTTCGTCGCCAGGTTTAATTACACAGAGAAAAACCTGCAGTCATTAGTCTGGTTTATCCAGAACATCACAAGTACGTAACCAGGATGTTGTACTTCTTATCCCTGATCTATACGCCCTTCGACCCTCAGTGGCGGGGGGGGGGGGCAGCGTGCTGGATGCGTCCTCGGGACCTTGGAGTGTGGCTGGCATGTCGATCGTTTCATCTCACACGGCTGCTGTAGATCTTACCGCGCTCGATGGCGTCGAGCCGACATCGGCCGACTACGATGGACCTCTGCCTACCCAGCCCGTACACGAACCCGACTACTACCTGCATGCCTCGTGGTTCGTACTGGCCTTTGCTGCTGTCTACTGGGTCAGCAGCACAAGCCTCTTTGCAGCTGTCACCAACAGGGTTCAGGCTGCGACAAGGCGACAGCCGCTGCATCATCCGCACACTGACTGATACGATTAAATTAATTATTAAAGGTTAGCAATGACATTTTCGAGCTTTGAAAAGAACTTCGTAAGCAAGGCATGCACCAACGCCGATGTATAAGACAGCACGACTCCGTCCCTTGCTGTTGCATCAGCTGATGCAGCACAACCAGTGCGCGAGCAGCAGCACGATGAATATAACGCCGAGCTCAACCAATGATCGGCAAGAGGCCGATCTCGCACAAGCTAGAGCGAGACATTAGCTAGTGCCTAAGCTTGAGCAAGCCTCTAACGGCAAGCACACTTGACGACCTGCTAATATCATTAGCAGCATATGTATCGTCCATCTTGGTCGACGTCATGTGCATTAATACGATCGTGTCGTCGTTTTGCAGGCTCCATCGGTGCTGCCGTTATTCTGCTGCCTTGGTAGAGGCCGAAGGTAGCACTTTGAGTACCTTGCTAACAGGATAGAGTGCTAGTGAATTCTTGAACGCCACTGGGTCGGTGATGCTTTTGGGGTCTTGGCTGCCGTCGCGGTGTTCTTCCTGCATGTACTCGTACTCGTATGCTTTTTTTGCGTCTGCGCTGGCATTGGTGGCAGTGGAAAAGCTGCTGCGCTCCAGCGTCGGTGAGTCAGGCATTGGGGCAGGTGTCGATGGCCTTGACCGCTTGTTGGTATTCACCTCGTAAGGCGGGTGCCGCTGTGGTGACTTTTGACCTCGCTCGGTCTCACCAACACCAACCACCTGCAAGAAAAGGCTTGGCCTGGGGTTGAACTGCAAAGAGCTGGCCGATGGAATAACAATCAGGGCATTGCAAAGCCTGCCAGCTGGGCATTCCCCGACGAAAACTAGGCAAGGAGGCCCTACACCAGGCAAGGCAGCTGCACACCAGGTGAGGAAGTGCAACTGACTGGTCTGGTATGCAGATTGATTTAACTTAAGAGCTAGGACTTGGTCGGCCAACTACTTAACCCAATCAAGCTGCACGATATGGACATGCTCACTCGGAGGTAGCTATACGAGCTAAACATGAACCCCCACAAACAATAGAAGGGGCATGGGCAGTGTCTTCAATACAATTGTTTGATTAAATGCAGTTGAGTCACACCTGCTTTGCCACTCGGTAAAACTTATTGTTGCACACACCACTTTTTGTCGAGTTGAAAGGCATGTACCTATACACACGGTCTGGACCACGAGTACTCACACATCTCAGAGAGGCCGAAATCCGATGCCGTGGAGGCTAAAAGCAGCTTAGCTAGTCAGATATTGGCTGCTTAGCAATGGGACTGGTGGGTCTTAATTTGGGCAGCTTGGGCATGTTCCAATGGAGCAGTCGTATACGAACGTTAAAAAATGTACTAACTTCAAGGCACAAATAACAATTTCTAACAAACCCGGTAGGTGTTAAGAGTAATATCTATAGGAGGACTTTTCTTCGGCCATGAGTTTCCCTTTGCAGCAAATGTAAAGCATCTAGAAAGGGATTAAGTTCTCCCAGGGCACTTTATCAAGTGTATTATTATTATTATTGTTATTATGAGTGAACATATGCACATGAACTTCCCACGTCGTCTCATTTCTTTTTCCGATCTCAAAGATCGTGGAGTCACATTAGGTTAAACCTTGCTAAGAATGTTCGGAAAAGTTGCATGGTCAACTACTGCCAGCTTGGCCGCACAGCAAGACATCTATCCTAAAGGTAGGTATGCTGGAGGTGGCTGCACAACGATTTTTTAAAAGACTACTTAAACCAAGCTATCTCAGCCGTCTGCTACTATGGCAAAAGGTAGCAGGCACGTGGTGTGCTTACAGACGATGTAATGTATCTTCGTCAGTAACTCCACAAAGTCATAAAGACCATGTAGGTGTTACGCAGGAGAGTTTTGTATAGCGCACTCACAGCCTAAGCGGCTTTCGGTACACATTCGGTAGCCAACAGACTTCGTCTCACGCAACAAAGAGAAAGTGGGAAGCATATCAGAGTTACGAGAGCAGTTGAGGTAGTGAGTAGCATAGAAGTAGCAGTTCAGGACCACTGAAAAAGATGTGCCATAGTCGGCAGTTGGAGAGATGTCGTTGCGTAAGAATTGTGGAAGCGAGTTCCAGTCTAGGACCTGCAGAGCTAAAGCTTCTGTCGCCAACTGTCTTTAAGCGGAGGAATGGAACTGCTAATTTATTGTCCACACAGGACCTGAGGGCGCGAACAGGCTGAAACTGATGCAGCAGTTCAGCTAGGTACGAAACGATAACAAATACAGGAGACCAACTCCTACTAGTAATGCACTACGGTGATACAACACATTATACTAAGATTTTAATGCTATTGCACTGAGTACTCAAGTTTTTGTGCCCGCAGTAACGTAGACTTTAATGAAAAAAGTCGCACGACTAACCCAAACAGAAAATCGCATGACTGACTCAGGCAGCCACATTGGCTGCCTGAGCCAGTACCATTTGCAATGAATGAATCTACATTTTACCCAGGTGAAAGATGATATCTGAGTAGATCAATCATCAAATTCAGATGGAAATTTCGTTTTTTTTTTAATACGGCATGGCCAAATAATTCGAAAGCACCGTAGCCAAACGGCAGTGATTCAACGGCCAAGGACGGTAGATTCGGTATCATCATCCTGCACAATCAACGTTCGATGGGTGCATCCCAGGTATGGCATAAGATCGGTGAGTGGTGGTGATAATAGCTGTTTTGCCGCTATACAAAATGAGACATAAGTCAGCTAATATATCATTAGCCCCCACATTAGCGAATTTATGCGACAGCCAGAGGACCAAGTTTTTTGAGAGAAAAACAGAGGAACAAAAGAAGTCGGAGAATGCAGAAGGTGGAGGAGGAGCCAAGTATTTGTAACTTCCTAGCTCGATTAAGGGTGCAGTCATGCAATAGCCAATCAAATAGAAAATATAGCACGGCAGGAAGCCACCACCGAAGACAGCACCGGCAAGCCAAAGAATGCTGCTCAGCCAGCCCAAGACGGCTAGGCATGACTTATGTCGGAATATCTGCAGCTAGTACGATAAGTCAGTCGCGTGAATACTTCTGGAGCAGCCAAGCAAGGTCGGTGGGCTCGGCAGCTGAGCACATACAATTTCAGCGTGAGGTCTCTTTCGGCAGATAGTTACCTACCGGGAGAGACCTCATGCCCAAGCTCCATATTAGCTTATGAGTTAATAATGCGCAATGGAAACAGCAAAGGGCCACTATACGTACCTGTATGCTGAGCTTCTTGCGACCTTCGCCAAACACGGTCGCCCTGAACCACGACTGCAGCTCGCCCAACGTAAGCTTCTCAGCTTCTACTATCTGCAGAAGTGTGGCGCTTGCATGGCGACACGAGCAACAGCACTGCTTAAAGGCTCACGACACCAGGTGTGTAGGCAAACGCTGCTGCAGCCACTACCACCATCACCCCCCCCCCCCCCGGCAGCCGGGTGCAGCACCCAAGCCTGAGAGGCTGATGGTCACATGCTGTCACCTCACAGTCCAGACGGTCAAAGAGATAGGTTCGGTCCTGTATCTCGGTCCAGTAACGATCGGCTTCTTCGCCCATGTGGCTGTCGTCGCACTGCTTAATGGCGACAAGAGAGTTCACCTGATGCCTGAAGTCCTCATCCTTGAACGACGACAGTCGCTCGTCGAACTCGATCAGGAATTGTTCAATCTTCTCGTCCACTTGCCGAGCGCTATATCACAAAACAAGAGCACACGCCTTTTTTTGGGGGGGGGGGAGGAATAGAAGCTGCTTTAAGCAGGGCAGTGTCCTTGGAATCGACTGGCATGCAAACTCGGGGACACGCACCTGAACTTCGAGGCCTGCGTTGAGACGGAGATGACAAGACCGACGACGCCAAACGTGTTCTTGTTGTTGCAGTAAACAGCGTATCCCAGCTGCTCCCGCGTGCGCAGAACGTCAAAGCACGGCTCGTCCATGACTGCCTGTGATTGAATCGAGCAGAGACTTGACAGGGTCTCTCAGCCGCTCGCAAAACGGGTACTGAAGGTTGCTACTACCACAGCAGGCAAGTGGACGGACGAGAGTACTAAGTACAGCGACGGTTGTTAGAACGTGCCAAGATCAGGACTTCATGTGCCGTCTTTTCTCTTAGCAAGTGGCCGTAACGTAGCTGCAGCAGGGTAGTTGCCAACCCCCTACCCCGACGGTGGAGGACCGTGGATAGCTCCACCAGCCGGCTTCTGCCTTGACGGGTAAATGCCGAGAAAATACTGAGATGATTGGACCGACGATCGAATGTTGGTTCAGGGTACCTTTCAAAATTAACACATGTTAGGAATGGGATCCGAAGTTTTGACGAATTCCATAAGAAGAGACAGCTGATTATGCAAACAACGCCTAACCCGAAAGTAAACCTGAAGCAGCACATCGACATATACAAAAGTTAACCGATCGCAACCAAATAAGCGACACATATCCTAATTTGTCGGACCTTGGTACATCGGAGACAAGTTTGCAGCTCGTCGAGGTGCATGCTTGTGACTTTTAAACAGCTTAATTTACAGCGTAACCGTGTGCCTTATAAATTCCATAGCTCGACCAATACTCCATGCATTAACTTTAAATTACGAAGTGAGTCAAGCTCTACATGCAAATCACTGTGGTTTATTTCTAATTTCGGTAGGATAAATATTGCTATACGTGTCCAAAATTGCAGAAAATATAGCTTCAGGACATCTGATGACATATATAGCAATACTTATTAAACCGAAATAAAAAATAAACCACTGAAGTGATGTGCAAGTAGAGCTGAACTCATATCTATAATTTCATGCTAAGGTAAAAGTGCACGACGAGCACACAATCCCATCCAGCATTGCATGGGCTGCAGAGACGTCCAGGTGGTTTTGGACGAGGAACAGGCGTTTAAAGTCCTCCAGCCTCTGCAGAGGCACACCTCATAGCAGCGCCCTGTCAGTAAACGATGGGAAATACTCTGGTCTGGGCACGACAGAAGTGTTGTGCGATGAATCCGAGTCAGTCCCAGAGCTGCTGCTGCAGCAAATTTGAAATGAGAAAGGTCACTAACTCGGAGGCAGCCTACCTATAGAACTACACCTGAGTGGCAATGACTCAATCTCACGGCCTGACACACAACGCTATTAGGCAATCCGTATGGAGCAGGCATGATTCTCAATCTCGACAGATGGCTGGTCATCGGGCTTCGTAAGTAATACGTTTTTAAAAAAGGTTACGTCGGTGTTAATGTGTTGCATAAAGAAGCAACGCAATCAGTTGGAGAATATCGTCTTAAAAAGCTTTCGTGTTAAGTGCTAATCAATAATAACCCGGATCGTGCCTATCTATAAATGAAATCTTACCACGAGCGACAGCTGAAAGTAAGGATGGTGAGCTGATTTAGACTCGAAAATAGCTTGGGAGTGTACAGATTCTCAAACTAATGCCCTCAATCGTGCTCGAATGAAAAATGCTGAACACCACCATCCCATCCCCTCTGTGGTAACGACTGCTGAAGCCAGACATTAAAACGGCTTTGCCGTGATGTGTCGCCCTGTCTACTTCCTTCTGCTCCTCTCCAGCATCTTACCCTAGCTCCCCCTGCCCTTCTCTACCAAACATCTCTTGCAGTCTCTTTTTGCTTTGCTCTCTACGCTGGTCTCTGTTTCTCTCTCTGGTATTGAAATTTACCAGCAAGCCTACCGGTGGTGCATGTTCCCGTGACGCATGCAGCTTCATGCAACACAATCTCAGCACCAAAAGGAAGGCTTCGCCGTTGCAGCAGCTGAGGGTAATATCCCTGCAGCAGCTGTGGCTGATTGCGACGATGAAACTTACGTTTAACAGCTCGGTGAGGACGAACTGGTGAACATTGCACGGTCCCATCTGGTAGTAGTTGCATATGACCGAATTGACGTCGGTAACGTTGAAACTCTTGACTCGGCAATACCGAGATCCTATTGGCAGCTGCACGACTCTTTCCTGGCAACCCAACAAGTGAGGGCATTCGCATCAACAGTAAACAAGCATGTTCAAGAACAGAAGTAGCTAGTCGTCGCCATGATGGCAGAGGCAGTGGCCAGCGCCAGATAATCTGAGGCAGTCACTGCTCCCGGTGCTGCCGCTTACGCACCTCTGGTAGCATGCTGGCGGGCAGGACGCTCACGTTCAGCTTGCTACCGATGTAATGTGCCACCTCAATGGCATCCTAGATTAACAAAGAAAAATACATCCGATTCCGACCGATTGCTGCGATCTGCGCCACAGCAGAAGCATGAGCTTGCGTTCAGGTTACCAAGCATTACAGAGCTTGCTTTCTGGCTTGACTCCGGTCCCTTGCCAAGGACAGCTATGGCCGTTTGGCCTGTCATCAACAGCGCTTGAGAGCAGCGCCACACCTTCCCTCGCCTCCCCTCAGCTAGCCAGCCACCACGCACCACAAGGGAAGTGCTTTCCACAAGCTGGGTAGGATAACCGGGGCACCCGCCGACCACGGGAAGCAGAAAAAGCTAGGGTTAGCAATTACGCAATATCGTTGCGTGTCGAGGTCGCGCTCGTGGGACCCGCTTGCATGCCGTGTAACGCCCGCACTCGAGTGCAAGAACGAACTCGGGATTGGGAAGAACCAGACCCCGATATTGAACGGGGCAGCCATTAATAGTGTGGCTCAAAGGGGCATGGCAACAGTATCGACAGGGTGGAGCAGGGTGGACAGGACCAGCTGCTCTGCCACCCAGCATGCATGCAGACGAGAGGAATACAAAAGCCATGGCAATCTACACGTTTCTTGCTCGCAAGCACGAGTAGCAGGAATTTCGACTACAGAGTGTAAGCACGCCAGCAGTCCTAATCGGCTCGGTTCGCTTTGCACACCACGCTGAGAACTGTCTACCGGCAGGTGGCGGTAATTGCCTCACAAGGACATGCTCGCAAAGATACGCATGCGACAAGAAGGCTCAAGCACTGCATGGGTCGGAAAAGTGAGGCACTAGTGCTCACACAGTAAGCTGCGATAAGACTCTTAAAGAAAAAAAGTCAAGAAGCTTGGGCGCGATCTGTAAACCGATGACTACAGGTACTACTGTAGTGACATCAGCTAAGCAGGCTGCTTGTGTTTAGCACGGCACTTTGGGGTGGTGCTACGCAGCTGTGTGGCTGCCTTTTAGAGCAGCCGGGAATGTGTCCCGGATGCTCTAAAAGGCACAACTTTGAATGATACTGGGCAGCAGCAGAACGATAGGGGAGGATGGTAACATTCGTAGCTCCATAGTCTAGACACACAAAAATCGTGAAAATCGGAGCATAACACGGAATATTTTAACGACAAGTAGACATCTACTTAACTAGTACATGCTTACGGGATAGCGGAGCTTGCTTGATACGACAGCCCACGGCTCCAGAAACAAAGGAGTGGCTGCCAGTCAGTGGTTCCCTAGCTTAGGCTCTGCCCAGGCCCTTGCTCTGAATGTGTCTAGCAGATCGTTTCTCTAGCTTCACTAACAGCAAGATAATAAAGTTGCCAAGCTGGTTTGGCCCCATGGTTAAGGTGCATCCGACCAAGGTCAAGGTGAATTTAAGGTCAACGTGAATGTATTTGATGGCCGAAGTCGTCGGCTCGAGCCCCGTGGCATACGTGAAGCGCCTGAATGAAGAATAAGTTCTCTTATGGTGGTATAAAAGTGAATTACACGCACGCACGCACACACACACACACACACACACACACACACACACACACACACACACACACACACACACAAGATAATCTGCACCCATGGCAACATCCTTAATGGACTCATTACTCACCTCCCCTACACCTCCATGTCTACTTTCAAGCTGACCACTAGCGACATCATCTCAAAATTGGTCTACTAGTCTGAGATGACTACTAACCCTCAATATCTAATACCTACTATTCTCCTTCTGAGATGAGTAGATTTGTGGCTGCCTTGCATAACTAATATAATAAACATTTCCTTAGCCTGAGGTTTGTACCTGCATCGTAGAAAAAGGCTGTTGGCAGGCTACCCAACAAGACATTATAACACCACACCACGAGAACTGTAGCATCTTCCTCTGAATAACCTACTGTACCTATAGCTCGTTAGCTCCCAAAGCCTGAAACTCATTCGCAACCGACACTATGTTCTAGAAGCCATTTGCTGAGTCCATATGAATTGTCCTTTGTATGCTCATAATGCCAAAACTGTGCATGTTATCACTTATAAATTGACATGCTTCCTTTGAAGTATATGAAAAGTGCCCAGAAAGTGATTTAGTTCTCTTGGGTGCACTAAAATTTTCAAATTATGATTGTTATGTCTTCTCAGGCATCATATTGCTTACATAGCTGGAGTAAGCTAAAGTTCTGTAACACAATGCATGTGACTACACTGCACCGGAAAAGTATAGCTGACCGGAGCATATAAACTTACAAACTTGCACCTCTTCCCAGTAGTCGGCAGGAGTTCAGCTAATGCTGCTTCGGATCACCACCACAAGCTCAACCAGTGAAGGGAGCTGCAACGTTTGCACCTGTGCCTTCCCCACCCATACTGCAAGTGCCTGGAACTGGCTCTGGATGTAGGACAAGATTAAGCCAAGTGCCTTTATTACGAGGTGCATAGATGCCGAGCAGCAGAGAGTGAGTATATATATATATATATATATATATATATATATATATATATATATATATATATATATATATATATATATATATCACAGCCCTCACTTGTCTACAGATTGTCTAGCCTATTGGTCACAGCCATTACCTGCTACCATGCCAACCACAATCAGATGTATTCCTAAAACTCCACTAGCCCATCGCTCACCCCCAAGGGCACTGATCTTATTAAAAGCAGTTCTCTCCCCCCCCCTCTCTCTCTCTCTCTCTCTCTCTCTCTCTCTCTCTCTCTCTCTCTCTCTCTCTCTCTCTCTCTCTCTCTCTCTCTCTCTCTCTCTCTCTCTCTCTATTCTGTCACGTGTAAGAAGCTGCAGGATGCAAGCATGTGACCCAACACTTGCTTCTTCAAGAATGTCAATAAATGACTACTGACCGCCAGTCAACCGTGCATAAACACGCAACTGCTACGCTTGCCAGGTGCACTGGTGCCAGGTCCATTAGGCAGCAGGAGTGCCGGCCGGAGGTATACTGCATGGCAGTCAGACGAGTCACATTCCCGATCACGGGTATCAGCTTAAGTGGTGCCTCTACCTTTTCGGGTTCTCGGAGAGGCTGAAAGCAAGGCTGTAAGGACAGCGATCCAGCACAGCAAATTGGCAAGGAGATGCCGTAGTTTCACGTCAAGAGGACGAGGCCACTAGCAGCAGTACTTGCCATTACCATCACAACCGCTCTCAGCCCAAGGGTTGGCAAGCCATGGCTCTTCAATGGCAAGCGATTGAGGTAAGCAGCCGTACAAGCAACTACTTGACAAAATGTCCTTCTAACCAGGATCAGAACATAACAGCAATACATAAGACAGCAACAGAAAAAATCCACAATCACTCAAGGACAAAAACTAGGAGCTGAGATACGAATCTACTAGCGCAAGTTAAAGTCCAGATTACGGTTAACGCTGCTTAATAATTTCATACCCCTCTTTTTAAGGTGGACATCTATCTACAGCCCAGCCAAATGCAGAGAAAGAAGACAAAGAAGTCAAAGAGACAGAGCTTGCAGCATTCCAAAAGACAGAGCTTGCAGCATTCCGATGGTCGCTGCCGAGCCAGCCGACAGTTGAGCAACAGAACGTGAGCCCACAAGCAAGCACAGGCTGGCCACGCGAGCTCGGCAGTCACACACATCGGCATCACAGCATGCCCAGGCAGCAGTGGAGGAGCCGTCCGACTTAAACACCAGTAACTTTTCACTGCTCATCCAAGTGAACTGATTGTCACGGGTCACCCACCAATGTCCCCAGCCACCGGGACAAGGAATGTCAGGTAGGCAAGCAGCTGGGTCGTCGTGTGGATAGCAAAGCTAGCCTGCCTGTGGGTCCAAAAAGGCAGACCTTACGGCATCAGTGCGGCATCGGCTGAAGCTCCACAACCAAAGAGGAGTAGCTGCACACCCGGTGAAGCTAGATCGCTGCAAGCGAGCCGACTGTGACCACGTGACAACGGCTCTGCTTAGTGCTCTGTGTATGCATTATGGCGACGGCGGCAGCAGCAGGCACGCACACTACCTCGGGTGAGAAATTCCCGTGCACGTAGCCTTCGATGAAGAGCAGTTGGCGAAATTCGTCAACGAAAGCCAGCAGGTCATCCTTATGCAGCGTAATGAGCATGGTACGCTTGTCAGGCTGCGGCCACATTGTATTCTGAGTCAAGTGCAGCCGAAGATCCCTAGAAAAGAGCGGCATGTGTGTGAGTAGAGAGAACACATAACCAGATTCCTGGCAACACCTGCTATGCAATCGTTTCTCGATCGCATCGTTGTGGTGAGCCGTACAACAGTGCACGTCAGCCCCCTGCTCGAAACATGTGCAAATAAGCATTGAAATTACAGTAAGTCAAGCAGTCATTTAAAGACGGTGCATGCATGGCATTTAACCACTGACAAGCCTCGAGTAAAGCCTCCTTGACTTGCCTAGCGAGTTTCTCGGGCTTTATAAACGAATTGTAGTATTTTTTCTTCTGCTGCTCATTGACAACGTGAAACATCTCATCAGTTACGGTAAAGTCCACAATATGGTCCACAATAGTTCTGAACAAGTGCTACAAAAGATATGACATGGTTAGCAGCACATAGCACTTTACTTGAAGATTGCTTACACGTAGCAGACCCTACATGCCCCATCCATTCATGTATGCACATGCATGGACATACATGCACGCACACACGCACTCACTCTTGCACACACACACACACACACACACACACACACACACACACACACACACACACACACACACACACACACACACACACACACACACACACACACACACACACACACACACACACACACACACACACACACACACACACACACACACACACACACACACACACACACACACACACACACACACACACGCACATTCACACACACATACTCATACAAATACCATATATACACGCAACCTGCATTCACATATGCTATGATAATAAGAGTGACATCAGAATGCTTACGAGAAAGAAGGTACAAGGATGATTTGACAGCATCCCTGAATATGAATTTACGAGTACTTCCTGGAGGGGCTTCAGACCAAAACATGGAATTTTTCGTAATGCCCTGCCACCTCTACGCAAGCATGCAGTATATAGGCACATGCTTGACTGCAGCTTACGTGCAGCCCCATCTGCATTTCCACATGGTAGATTCGCAATACTTTGCATGCACACACAAATGGCTACGTATCCAAGTAGGCCACGTTGCCCGAGACTGACACTTCCAATGGGTACGTCACTGCAGTTGACAAGCCATAGGGCAGGCTTTTTGCATCACTATTCACACATTTTGCTGGTCCTGCTTAGGATGGTTCTTCGTGGGCATACAATTTAAGCCATGCAAGGAACAATAAGCTAGAGGTATGAATGGCCTTACTAAATGCATGCACATTTACCATAAGAGAAGACATTCATATTATTCAAAAAGCTAGTTTTGCTACTGGGTGCCATGCTCATATCAGTTAGCAGCATGGATGTAGCCTCAGGTACTCCTCAGAGAATATAGCGGGTGCAAGGTTGAAAGAATACAAAAACATTAAAATAGCTACCTTAATCAAAAAAGATTCAAACAGATCTTGCTAGGTCTCGGTCTGCAGCCAGCATTTAAACAAGGAGGGGACACACCTTGACCTTGCAAGAGTCAATCAATCATAAGAAGGAGAAAATGTTTGCCGTTCAGCATGTCACTGGCTTGCCGTTTGGTTCGGTCCTTGGACCGAACCAAAGGTTCTTGTTACCACCTTTAGTCCCTTTTCCCATGCCCATGCAAATGAGCACTAAAGAAATATGTCAGCTCAGAGGTTAGGTCTTCCAGTCACCAGCTTCTGTAGTCACAGGAATGCGTCAGTAGAATATACATGCAAAGCCTGCTCAACTAAACCATGATATTAGCTTAGGTTAAGCTGCTAATTAGAGCTCATGATTTTTATAAATTTGACCCAGAGATTTAGTACCACCTTCGAGACAGGCAGCGGCTGTCCAGGGCAGCTGGTTGATCACGCTGCAGCCCCCCCCCCAGGAGACGAGCACTGTAGTTAGTCAGGCAGAAACTCTATGTCTAACCTCGGTCAGCTGCTGATGACTGGACTAACAGCAGTAGTCTCCTGCTTCACGGGAGGCTTTGCTATATGAATTATACTTATTTAATAAGGGCTAAAGATTTCACTAGCACGACTCAAATTTGATCTACCATTTTCTATTGGACATCACTGCATCCTGCACCTTCAGCCAAACAAAAATCCAAAGCCCAAAGTCGAATCCTTCAGTATGACGGGTAGTAACAATAAAGTGAGTTTCATGAGTAGATAGTAGGCAGAATGCATGCCCTACTAAATGCCAATTACCTATGAATTAATTGCAAATGTACCTAATGCTTTCTATACAGCATCTGAAAAAAGTGCCTATAATGAATAAATATAATTCCTTTGTATAGCCCCCTAGAACTAAATCTCTATACAGGCGCTTCACATATGCCTTAGGTCTCGAGCCCTCGACCTTGGCCAGAACTTAGTCGGGGAGGGCACCTTAACCACTGGACCAAACCTAGAAAGAGATTCAGTTCTTTGAGTGGGCAATACAAAGGTATTATTATTATTATGAAGCTAATTCGGAAACCTTTGATAGCTATGTGCAATTACGAACAAAAAATAAGTGTCAAGTTCTCTGTCACGTCCTTTTGATTAATGAGATTGGTGCAACCACCTCCCAACAGGCCGCCAGGCAACGTATATAGAGATAGGTGGCTTGCAACAGATACTATGAACTTCGTCCTCGCACAATGACTAAAGGGCCGTCAGCCTACTAAACGATTGCAGAAGATTATTCCAGCACAAATCTCGAAATCACGAGCAGGCTGGCTCTGACAGAACAACTAGAAGAGGACTACGTTGGGACTACTCTCGGTAAAGAAAAAGCGTGGACAGAGCACTTCATCAGAAGCCTTGAAACAAACATTTCCCAGTCTGAACAACGAGCAGTACTGAACAGTTAATGATACTGCTATTACATAACCACACCCTCACAACTTACTGAGAGCTTGTCATTAAAACCACTCAACTTTATGACAAGTCCTGTGTGCTGTACCTTAAGCTCGTATCTATAATAAAAAATGTAGCAAAGAGTGTACCCTGAGCCATCAAATGCTAGCACATTCATGCCAAATGGGATAGTGCTTACAGTAGAATGCCGGCCGCAAGTGACACTTACTCGAGCTGTGCCACGTGAGCAGCATACGCCACTTCTTGCAGGTTGTGTGTGAGCAGCTCAACGAACAGATCAAAGATTGCTTGACTGCAAGAAATGAATACCAGACTTGACAGTGATCTAGAGATGATCATGAAATTATAAAGAGCCCGTTGCGCAATCTTAGCTGCATATAGGTTAGGAATACGAGATACCGACAAGCCCTGATCAACCACTGCCAGCCATACCTACGAGCGCTTGCACAGACGATCGGTGACATAAAGTGAAGGTAAATAAAACCACGGGGCACTCGAAACTTCGTGTCTTGCTTGAACCACATCCGCATCTGCTGGCTCTTCAGCAGCAAGACCGGCTGCAAGCAAAAAAGGGCGTTTGTGCAATAAGCGCAAAAAGGGAGCCGAGGATGACGACTGCAACGGTACTCTAACCGGACAGCTTTAAATCAGTGATCAGCCTCTTTAGGCCTTAGTAACACGCACCAGACCAATTAATAGATTCACACATCCCAACAGCCCCAGTGCGACTGATGCCAACCAGAAAAACAGCAGGCACACATCATCATGCTTAGCATATGAGCTAGGGCGCTCTGTCATTATAGCTGAATAGATTGATCACAGTGAAGGACTAGTAATGCATATAGCACATCAAACTTTCACATGACTAAAGAGGCATCACTACCAACTGCAGCATGGCACACACTGTCGACGGTAGAAGCTGAACCTCATGATCATTACCCCTATATTATGCAAGGGCGTGATACCTGCAGTTACCACACCTGCCATAACATTTTGGGTTTCGAAATAAAATCACATTTAGCAGACTAGTGACACAAACACTTGCGTGACGATGGATACCTGCCGAAGCAGCAAGAAAGTAGACAAGGATGGAAGTAAGATTGAAAGTAAGAATCTCAAGAAAAAATTAAGTAGACGTAACTTCAGGATAACAAGTCAAGGAAGGCCTTTCACAGTTGTAGGATTGGCAAACAAAAAAAATGTAGATGCACTTTTGGAAACACTAGCAGTATAGTGTATCACTCGGCTTGCCACTTTCAGAAATGCAAGAGATACAGGCTTTTCTCACATCTAAGAGTAATTCTCGGTTAGAACAGAAAATTAGGTTAAACAAAAATAAGCCTGAAAAGCTAGTATTTAGAGGAAGTTTTTGTACCCTAGCACTATTTCACAGGGAGGCCCCATGGATATGCCATTAGTTATACCCTCGCATGCAAAGGACCACATAATCTGCAGGCTTTTTTTGGAAAAAGTCGAGATACTTTTGAGCAAGGGTCAATAGTGCAGAGCTGTGTTTGTTTCTTCAGACTGAACGGTTTGGTAAGTTTCAGAGTGGCGATAACTTCATCTTATTCGTCACCAAACCCAGTTACACGGCATAACATAATACAACACTAGAAAATACAGTGCCATCCCTAATCTTAATAGGGTTAATTAAAATTCAAGGAAAAACTATGTTTGGCAGACGCTGAATGCCATCTGTTTAGTCATAGAATGCAAGCCGCTCAGCACATTTATGGCTTGGTTGTGTATAATGGTGAGCCTTCACAATGGCAGATCAGGGCTTGCAAGGTTCTATACCATCAACTAAAACATTAGGGGCTGCTCCTAAAATGTTCATGCAGAATGCAAATTCCATATTCTGTGTTCCAAAAAACCCTAATATTATGTGACATGATTCTTGATGATGCCTCTGCCTTGTTTGCCCGTCAAAGACCTAGCTGAAATTGACCATCTGCCCGACCAGAACTCCTTCCATCCCTACAAACTTTCTTTCATACCAGTCTATTTAAACTGGCGGTGCTGCTCCCACCTTTATCTCGAAGTACATCTCCAAGTCAGACTACTAGCCCTCTAGATCCTGTACCTATTGTTGTTCTTCAGGGATGCCTAGCTTCAAAGCTACCCCACATAGCTACCGTGGTCAATATGGTCACAGCCTCAGGTATAGTCCCAGTATCTTTCAAAGTGGCTACCGACGTGCTACTTTTTAAGAAGTCGAGCAGAAGATCAATCTCTCCACATTGCTGTTCTTATCATAGACACTGAAACGATTTAATGCAATTTCAACTCGTTTATCAAAACTACAAAACCAAACAAGCAAAGTCTGTCTGCTTTGAGGGAAAATCACATCCTGGAGTCAGAACTGCCGAGATTGCATAACGATGGCATCAAGAATAGTGACATGGGTAGAGACTTTCTGCTAATTGTGCTGGCTTTCTTGGTAGCACAGTGGCAACCGTGCCTCCAATTGCAACACTAGTAAAGCCTGGAACTCACTACCTACTGATATCAAGTGGCCTGATTGACATCAAGTGACTTGATTAGGCGACATTTAAAAAAAGGTAAACGACTCGAATGTTCTTCCTTGCAGCCTTAGCTTTTTCGGAATGAATGCCTGAATGAATTGGACTTGGCATTCTTGTGCCTGATTTAATTGTGCATATTATAACTAATCTATACACATGCTACAACTTCAGTGTATGCAACGTGCCTAGAAAGACATTTGGTGCTCTAGGGATGCATTTGGTTCTCTGGGGATGCATTTGGTTCTATATGGATGCATTTGGTTCTCTGGGGATGCTCGAAAGTAGACGTATTGGCTAGGCCACCTAAAATGACCAACAGACCGAAAACGTTCTGATTCATGTATAAAAAACATTAATTAAACCAGCTGTAATAATACACATTAGTTAAAATAAGGTTACATAACAAACTGGCCAAGTTTTATTAGAAGTATATTAATTTTAGTGCTAAAATTAAGTCGCACAAATGCGACAAACAATAACCTATCTTAGCCACGTATGGAGCAAACTAAGGCTGAAAAATCTGGTCTAACCGTTATGCAAAAGTCAGGCAAACTTGACATAAGCAAATCTTAAGATGCCATGTAATGTAACAAAAAACTATAACTGATTCAACAGCCTCTTGTTTATATCCACATAGCTTGCAGTGACAATAAAGGATTGCCCTCTACAGGATTTAAACCCAGAAAATTGAGCACAGCCGAATGCTCAGGCTATTGTCCTATCTGAAAGAAAATTATACCAGGAAGGATAATTTCGCAAGGTACTGCAACACTCTGGAGTGCTTCTACATAAATGCCTTGCATCCCGATGCCAGGTGTCAGTTACAGAAGCAGCTCTTGACCATTAACCCTTTGCTACCAAATTTCTTCTTCAAAGGCCTGTCTACAGAAGGCAATTATCATTGAAGTCTTCAGTGGAGAACCGACACATGTACAGCATTCCTTTTCAGTTACTAAAAACGGCACATTTCCTCTCATCGCCGATTTTGCTGTAGTCTTTGCGGTCCTGTATTCGCTCACCCTAGCCCACTACAAACGAGAAACTGTATGGTTGACCGGCTGAAGTGTTTTCTTTTTGCATTTCCAGCAAACATACCTTGTTTATCTAGTCGACACCTGCTCGAATCGCTACCAAGCAGTTTCTCAGCAGCTGCTTGCAGGCTTTGAGCATGAACCCTAGTAGGGGTGAAATGATGCCTAAAGATTAACTCTTGATCAGTCCGGCCCAGCAGGTACAGTAACACCTACGCGGTCGGAGTTATCGATGATACCACTCCCAACTCTCTTCAAAAAGGTTGCATTTTGCCAAAGTCTCACCAGTTCAAACTTGTATAGCGATTGCAAAGTTGCCAGGTGCCGTTTGGCCTAAAGCGCACATTTGGCCCTGCTCAAAGGCAGTCTATATAGATAAGTCAAAGACATGCCAGTTGGCGATAGCATGAGCCTAGGAAAGGAGCATAGCTCATTCATTTGCTTTCATATTACAGGGCATGTCAAAGTACTTCCAAAAAACAGATAATGCAGTCATTTTTCATGGCACTGTAAATAAGAGAATCAATTTTTAAATGAATAGCATGGGCCAAAGATGCTTTCTCTTGTTATTTTTCTGTTATACACTATGATTTACTGAAATGCTATACACTCCGGTTTAGTAAAATGCTATCGTGGAAGGCATAACGTTATAGGGGTGCATTCATTCTTTGTGCATTACTAATGTTTCAAGGTCGAATGCCCAGTACTCCTCATACACGAGGGGTCGTCAATACTTCTGAGATAGAGTGAATATCCTGTCAATGCTTTATTATTATGATTATACGCCCTCCGATTTGACGGGCAATCACACAGAAAGATAGGGCAGCAGAGACATTCAATAGTCCATCAGTAGGGATGATTCTAAATTCTGTAACAGCATTTCCCCCCTCAAAATACAGAGTTACAGGAGGCTGGTTGCCTTGGGACTTGGTGCCAAAAATGAGTTACGCCTTAAGCGGGAAAGATCCTGAAATCTCTGGAATACCGGTAGAGTGCTCTACCGATTAAGCTACTAAGCAGAGAAAGCTTGGTAGCAGAGAAAGTTTGGCTGCACAAACGTAGACAGAAAAACATGACAAACTATAAAACAATACATTCCGGCACCAAACGACAAACCAGGCTTTTTTTTATACGTATGTACCACTGATTTGAAAACCTCACGCAATTCATTCAGTTACAGCTTGTAAAGAGTACACTATTTAGTTATCCACATTACTACAAGTGAATTGCATGCAGTTACCAGTCAAAAAAGATCAACTCGGAACAGCCTTTTGGAAAGCAAAGTCCACAGGCTATGATCAAGTAACCAAGCAGTCAAACAAAGCTACCGAGTAAAAAACTTACGTGTTCAGCTTTGTTTGAGGGCACAGGTCTGACAAGAAAGTCAGTGGCAATGTAGCAATTAGGTTCAGGTAGATGCAGTTCCGGTCGTGGTGCTAAATGCTTCCAATCGGACAACCATTTGCTGTCAAAGTCTAAGAAGAATAGCACTCATTGCGAGTATTGGTCAACCCGGTATGTATTCTAACCACACAATCGTTAAATGGTCGAACGGATTAAAAAAGTTCCTTTCTGCATAATCAAGTGCAACATTTAGCAATAACAATAATAATAATGATAATAATACACCCGATATAGCACCCTCTGAGAACTGTTCTCAATCTCTATCTAGCACTTTACATTTGCTGCAAAGGAAGCACGAACGAATGGTTAGTGGTAGCATTCTCAATAAACAACAAGAATAACATGGTTAGAGGTGACATGCACAGGGTCAGTATGCAAGTATGGTTAGTGGCAGCATGCACAATGTCAGCACGCATAAGCACAACACCCAAGCCCCCCCATACACACACACACACACACGTGTAAGTGTGTGTGTGTGTGTGTGTTTGTGTGCATGCGCTCGAGTGTGTCGTGCAAGTGATTAATTAGAAGTGGTACAAGGACAGCACATCCTCTTTAGCCTTTCGTTTTAAGTGGCAATCCACTGTCTGCTACAAAAAATGACTGAAGTATGCACCTGTTAAGTTCTATTAACTACATTATAAAATAATGTTTCAAATATGCAACAGACTGCAAACAGAGCCACGGAGGGTGTCCACATAAAGCTGGTGTTATATTACAGTTTTAGTATCGAAGATCGAAGTTTTGACGAGCGTCAAACTCTGAATCTCAGACAGCTACGATCTGACTAAAGCGTATTTGCTCGTTCTGTTGATAGAGCCTAAGAAATTACACGTTTCTGTAAATAAAACGCTGCATGTGCCTGCCGTCTTGTCTGCATATGCTTACTTTACCGAGCCATCATCTACCATTATACATTTGCCGGCTCTTGGTAAACATACAGTTCGGTACTGTTATACAAGACTATACTTGTTTTGCTACTGCTATTCAAATGCATCACTGGATGCTGCTGCCTCTAACAAAGTTATGATATCTACCGTAAGAAGCCCATTCGAAGTAAGAGAGGAGATATGAGACACATCTACAGTATTTCTTCCATTGCTTCCGGCCCAGCATGCTCTAGCTCAAGCACTGCAGTGAGTTATTATAGGTAGTCATAAAGACTGCTACAACTCTAGGGCCAACTTCAAAAATTCGCCAACGACTAATGCAACAAACCCCTAACTACAAACGATTTTTTTTTTTTACTTATTTGTCACTACCGGGACCCGATTGAAATGGACCAACTGCTGAATATATCCGATGCCACCACTTCAGGCAATTAATTGTTTTATTATATTAAGAAATCTAGACAAACTAATAGTTGAGTAGCAACTGTAACTTGTTCTTAGACGATTGTAAGCTGTTTGCAGTCCCTTTGAAGCAGTCTAGTATCTCTTGTACCGAGTCGCTCCAATCGTAAGTTGCCAGTGTCAAAAGCAACTTTTTGCACCAAGGTACACAGACTAGCTTTACTTAAGATTTTTCAGGACCAATTTCGATTCTTTATTTCATATACTTGACATTAACACATAATTTTAGTATGCCTGAGTGGACAACTATTTAATACCCGAAAGAACGTACAGCCATAGCAGCTGCGGCTATATGCAAAGATTTTGTCATGCTGCAAGCATGTATCTCACTGCTTAAAAATATATCATATGCAGCTCTTGCAACTGAGGCTATATAAGTAGACCTGCAGCAAGGGACACCAAATTGTTTTGCAACAACAGACAGATCAGAAAGTAGAACGTTCAATTTTTAGAGCACACCAAATCAGCACTATGGTGTAAGCTCAGCTCATTCTCGTGGCTGTGGAATAAACCGGCTGCCTCAATCTGACCATCTATAAGGTAGTCACTGCCTAACGAGATGACCCCACTGCCTTCAGAGAAATCCATTATACATTATCAAGTGTAATAGCAACGTTCATAGAACCCTTACTATGAAGTCCCGATTTGGTTCTCTCATGGTGCTATATAAATATCTTGCTATTATTATTATCATTACTACCACCACTAAAATACTTACAAAAGTAACAAAACCACACCCAGCATTATGAGCTATGAACGTTTGCAGGTCCACAGCGCAAAAGCAAAACATACGGAAAAATGCCATACATTAATGCAAAGAAGAAACTAAGAAAAACTGCTTGTATACCTGAAACAGAGTATCTAGTCCTGTACCAGAACTCCTCGAGAAGCCCATGTCCATCGACGGTGTCATAATTCTTCGAGAGAATCATTGCATTGCACCGATCAGGAGTGAGAAGCTGTAGACACTGAGCAATCATCTACAGATAACCCATTCAACCAATCATGGTGCTGTAAACAAGCAACGTCACAGATAGCCTAGAGATGGAAATCCAACATGCTACTAGCAAACGCGATTACACGATTGAAACGGTTAACACTCATACTACTTCTCAGAGCGCTTGCTACCTAGAAGCACATATATATATATATATATATATATATATATATATATATATATATATATATATATATATATATATATATATATATCTGATTCGGTTCTCTTTACCTCAGGGTCGTATTCAAACATCAGAGAGTCACCAGTCAGGTAATCCTCTGGTGCATACAGATGCATGGCCTCCGCAAGGTGTTCAACGTACTCACTAGGATCAACCTGCACGAGCCAACAGCAAGCACTTCAGACTGCATTAACACTGCAGCAGCTGCTGCCATTGAACCTGCTTACTAGCAACTCTTTAGGACTAAACACAAAGGATCGATCGGTACCTGTTCCTTCCAACGGAATTCGTTGTCTTCAATGGTCTTTATTTCATCATAAACCCTTATCTGAGGGCCAATTTTTCTAAGCATTTCCAAATATTCGAATATCACTGTCATGATCTATCCGAGAAAGACAAGACAGCTCAGTAGCAACAAAATAGCAACACATGGAAACAGGAAGTATGTATAACGAAAGAATGATGAATGAGTGCAACAATTCATTTCAATCACATACAAACACATGCGCCACCACAGCTCGGTAGTGAGAGAAATCAGGCGACTGTAAAGATTAGCAAATTGCAACAGAAGCCCGAAGCATCGTACACGATGGTCAGGTTTAGCTCGTCTCCACTCTGCTATATTCAGGTACTTACATCGTTTATTTTTGACAGTCCATGATCGGTGAGGGTCACCATCACAACAAACGAAGAGCCAGTTGCATTCTGCTCGTAACCAGACTCGCCATTGCCACTGCTAACAGCCAGTGCCCACAACCTTAAAAAAAAGGCAGCATTCACAAAGACTTCATGGTGACCGACATTCAGGATTGCCGGCAGACGCACACATAGACAGCTGCCACATACAACAAGAGAGAGTACTCACTTCTTTTTAAGGTAAGACAAAATGCTGCCTGAGCCTTCGTGACCAGTCAGCCAGCCCAAGTAGTGCAGAGGCTTTCCCCTAGAAATCAAACATAGATTTCCTGCATAGCAAAGTTAACTACACTGTGTGCAGCCAACATTGTGTGCAGCTAACATTATATATGGTTGCCTGAGCACCTGACTTGCTTGTACTGGGCTCTGAAGACGAATTAAGGTCTAGTGTAGGACTACGTCAATAACAGTCATCAGGCCGCTAAGGTGAGGAAAAGAAACATGATCATGTGCATCATGGTCATATTAGTCGGTAACCATTTTATGCTTAGTTTTGAATTTTCTCAAGCTGTTTGAGGTTTTCAAATGGTTTAGCAAATGTCTAGAATACAAGTTTCTTTTGGCATGCTTGGCCTCAATCGTCCTCAATTTGCAGGGACCTAGCCTGGCATGCATGCTCAGTCGTCCAATTCCAAAGCACAGCAGCCTTATCAGAAAAAGGCCAGCCCCGACCCATCACGAGTTTGAAATTGCTAACCTGCTGGACCCTAAGAATAGGATGGACCTAGTTAGCTCAAAGCCTTGCACCAAACCACAAAGGTAGAAATAGTGATGACCATTGCAATATTTATGGACTGCCATGCTCATTTGGAACTTAGCCCACTGTTGAATTTGACGACAATAAAAATCTTTCAGAAACTGAAGGACTGATTCGAAATCTGTCTGCAAGCTGGAGTGCCAAGCTCTGCAAGGATTTGAAGTGATTTCGTGGGCAGCCCATCAAGGAGCAAATCGCAGTCGTAAGATTTCGATGTAACGACCAGGCATCCAATCACAGAATGCTCCCATAGATCGCCTCTGGTTAGAAAGTGAAGCCGGATAATTATGCTTTGGCCGGTGGTTCCAAAAAATGCTCGAGATCGAGGTCGAAGATGACAATGTACAGGTTGTGGGCGATTTCAAAAGGTGCAGGTACAGATTCGCCTACGCACAGTGACACTACTAATACTATAACAACTGTATGGCTACCTAAGAGAATTCATCTCTTTCTAAGCGCTTTATTAATTCTGGAAAGGAAGCCTGCCAGCAGATCAGTGATAAAGTACACAATTTCAGCACCCATAAGTACACACGGAAAATTCATACGGACGGAGCTAATGCTGTAAGGAACATGTATGCTTTAGGCTTCCTTTTAAATTTCCTCCCACCCCTGTCAGGGAATGTCGTGACTGGTGAGCGTATCCAGGCTTTAAGGGCATATCAACTAAGAGGCACGGTCGCCAAAGGATTCGGGTTGGTTTCAGGCACAGCTTAACAGCTTTCACCAGACGTTGGTGCGATGCCTAGCCTGATCGGGAAGTAGTTCGGATAGGCAGGCCGAGCAAGAGAATGAAAGGACTTAATACTGAGAGACAAAACCTTGAAGTCAATACACTGCTTCATGGGGGGCAACTGCAGGTCGGTGAGAAGTAATGTACGCAGGCGATTGCTAATTTTACAATATACCAGCTTATCTGCAGGCATCTGCACCAGCAGCAAGCACCTTAGTGCACAGGCCAAGAGACCGAACAGTCAAAAGCCACATATGCAGACTGCCGAAATTGGCCGATCTGTAAGCAAAAGCTCAGCTTTGCCATTATTTATCTTCTACAGATTTAATGGCATTATGCAATAAACCATCAACATACAGGAATTCAATCGTTGCATCTCAGTGTTAGCAGTCTTGGAATAAAAAGAGAAACAAATTTAAATTTCACCGGAATGGAAATTATATCGAATGCCGTACGGTCTAATGATCATCCCCAGGGAGGCAGCACAATTTGAAAGCAGTAGCTAACCCAGTATCCAGCCTCGAGGGCTCGCCACAAGTTGCCTGATAGTTATCACACTATGAGCCATTGCAGCCGACCCGATTTCATTCCTCTGCACGAGGTAAGATCCGAATTGGTTTGGTAAAGGACTCCAGCACAGCAACTATACAGCCAAAGGAGAGATGCAGCGGGCAACTCAAGCCCAGCAGCACGGCTAATTGTGCGCGACTTACCGATAGTGCTTACGCAGACAAGGCAAAGACCACGAAAGTTCCAGCTGGTGAGTATTCTTCACGGGAATTACTGCAAGGTTGCCCGATTATTTTGCAAGAGTTTGCACAATGAGATCGGATACATGCAAAACCTAAAGTCACTAGCGCAGCTTAAGCGCTGTATGAGGCTTCCTTCTTTGCTACTCGAAAATCAACGCAGCGAGCACCAAGCCCCATTATTCCCTAGTACCTTTGTACAGCTTGTGGAACTCAGGCGTAGCAAATCCATCCTAAAACGAGCGGTGAGCATCGCCAGCTGATGAAACTGTTGGCACTCGGTCACAATTAGATGCCATGAACATCGCACAGCAGCTGACGATTAGAATGTGTCTCACATCCATTCACGGAAAACTGTCACAATTGAATGGCAGAGTCGCTAGAGATTAGTATGCTGCATGTTTGCTCAGTGCGTGACCACAGATGTGTACCCGTGGTCGAACGCACACATACACACAATTGCTGACATGCACATATACCCTGAGAAACATGGGCACATTCGTGAGCACACACATGCAAGCACACACACACACACACACACACACACACACACACACACACACACACACACACACACACACACACACACACACACACACACACACACACACAGATCTGAGCACACGCACACTGAATGCCCACATGGTAAGCAAACACTTTAGCAAATAACATACGTACCAGGAACTCGTCGAACGTCGGCTGCGGAAGTCCACTACAAACATAACCGCCAAGTGCTGGCCCAATTCCATTCACTATTTTAGCGCATAATGTGCACTTAACGACAGCTAGCAATTTGAAAAGACCAATCATGTCTCTAGCGAAAACAGTGGTGGCTCAGGAAAATACTAACATATGGCTGCAACTTACTTATTTGGGATAGCAGAGAATATCTTCCGTACCCATTCCTCAATGGTATCCAATTTCTCTACAAGAGAAAATGAACAGAGTACCAAAAAATTCGGCTCCTCCATTGCACGGTACTTGATAAATCTAAAAACCTCTCGGGCTGATAGGCATACTAAGCACTGGATTCTGTCGCGGGTCCAAGCATAACGACTCGCAGTGCTCTTTTCGTCTACTTCACTGACTAGACATTCAAGCCCTACAGCTTGATGCACGAAGAGAGAGAGCTCAGACAGCCAATCATAGATGCATAACAGATCAGGAGCTAGCCCTCGGCTGCCCTGACATGTCAGCTGCCAGGATATGACCACATAGCTACCGAGGTGTTACCTTAGCTACCATTTAGCTAGCCTCCTCCACTTCAAGAGAACAGAATGTGGCACTAATGCCTCACCAGATAACGAACATTACTTCCTGAGCTACAAATATTGAATATGTTATTGCAGTGAATAGACAACCCTAACACAAAGAAAAAAAAACAAGAGGCCAGTACAGGCTGCAAATCTGACACCACACATGCTAACTGCAAAAAAAATACAGGCAGCCAAGGCATCTCACAGATTCTTAAACCCCCCAGAAAGATACCAAATGCCCTCATTTTGCCAGTCATCCCATCAGCTCTATCGCTTCTGCTACCACGTGTTTTATAGTCCTGGTGTTCCCCCACCCGTTGCTTCGGTACACAGCTAAGCCCACAGAGCTGCAAGCAACCCCAAGACTAGATTTTTCAAACAAGTTCCACGAGACGGCACAGAACTCGGTAAAGCACGTGGCACAGCGCATTTGAGTTGAAGAGCTGCCTAATGGCACGGCCAGACAAGCCGAGCCTATCAAGGCCAGTGTCATAGGAACTTCTGAATGTGAGTTAGTCGGTAGGAGGCTTAAACCATCACACAGGTCAAAGTCAAGGCCAGCTGGATTCGGAAGAGCATGAAGCACGCTGGTACTCGGCGCCAACAGCACACGAAAGCGCACTACTGATAAAATCAACCCCACCCCCCCCCAGATACACCTACCTACCTCTCCCCCCCCCCCGGGGGGGGGGAGGGTGGAGAGGGAGGGGCACAGCAAAACACGGCATATACAGTGCAGGCAACGATCAGCAGGGCACCCCACGTGCTTACCCCTCACTTGTACGGCCAAGGTCATGTAATGAGACGAATAGTGACGATCGTGAAATGCGCGGCACCTTTCGTAGATGGCAAGGCCACGTTCTTCAGGCTGAGTCCTCAGCGTATACTCGTTACCTGTGATTAGGCGCGTGCAGGCAGGTAGACGAGCTTCACTCTAGGACGGCAGCAACAGTGACTGCAGTAGCAATACGAGTAGGAACGGATGATTGGAGCAGCTCAAAAATTGCAAGCTGCTACTGCGACGCCGGTAGGCACATGCTTGCAGCAGCTGCTGCTGCAGCCAGAGCCACGGCCACCACTAAGCAGGGTCACGGTCTGGCTAAGAGGCCTTACCCCACATGAACTTTCCCATTGGATGCCCCTGCTTCGCCAGGCTGCCTAGCAGCTGCTGCTTGCGAGCACTATCCGACGGCTTGCTCATGTCAAACTCTACAAATGCAGACAGGCTCATTATAGCTCATTAAAGCTATCCATCAAATCACAGCATGGTGAGTGTGGGATTGTGACAGAATCACTTCAAATCGAGGGCGAATCGGTCAATGATAGTCACGTTGCTGAAGCGATGTAAGGCAAAGAGTCAGTATTAGACAGCAAGCAACATAAAAAGATCTACTGCGCTGCTGCTGCTGCAGACGCCTCCCGGTGGCAAAAGTGTAGATTCTAATACGATAAATGCAGATTTAAGTACCATTGTCCACAGCCTTGATCTCTCGGTCGACACTGTCTTTTTTCATGAGAGGACTAATGAAAAACTGTGCAAATATATCCAGAGCCTGCTCGAAGTGTCGACGTTCCACGTCGAAGTAAAACACTGTCTAAAACAAACGACACGGTGATCGACCACGACAAATAAGTCAGACATTCGGCAGGAATTGAGAGCTGGCTAAGTAAATAGCAGACCGATGACTGGCACAGGTGGCACTGGCACGAAAAGAAAAAAGAGTGAGCTTTGAAATGCAGATGCCTGGATGCAATGCAAGGAGAAAGGGATCGGAAACAACGATCTCGAAAAGCACTTGACAAGGAGTTTCTCAGAACTGGGTAAGATCAACAAAGACACCTAGTTAGCAGAACAGAAAACATGGGAGTAAACAATGAACTTTCAGCAGCAGCTTCAGGCATGGACGTTGGAGGAAGCAGCATCAGTTCACACTCAATTGCACACACACTTGCACGCAAACACACACATACACACACACAAACACACACACACACACACACACACACACACACAAAAGCATGTGGCAATTCGAACATGCAGCAGCAGCATCTAAATGGTGGCAGATAGCAGTGCACGAGAGAAGGTGGGGTACAAGAGCCACTGACTCCTGGCTCGCAGCCAAGGTGTCACTAAGGTCACACTTCACGACTCAGTTGGTGGGTGCGAAACCTGCTGCACACAATATGTATTGCCAACTGCAAGTGATGTGGGTAGACGGCTGCTAAGGCTCTTCAGCCACTTGATAAATAAAGCTGTTTAATAAGCCGACCTTTACTTTCCTAGTGGCAGTAAACAAAAGCCGCTGGACATCAGTGACACGCCGACAAATGCAGCAGCAGCTACCATTCTGCTGTGAGTAGACAATGCTACACAAATGTTCACAGTAGTTGAGCAGCTGCTGCTTTAGGTTCTTGACCTTAACAATGCCATCGTTTAGCAGCGTTCATTGTAGCTTGCTTTCGGAACTTACCCTCTCACAGTCAGTGTAGGCATTGCCACTACCACCATGCTTTTTGATGAACGAGTCAAAGGCATTTTCGTCAGGGTATTTTTCACTTCCCATAAAAACCACTGGAACAAGAATGTACAGCAATACGTAGCTCTTACCTTCTGAGTAGCAGTTCACACATGACACGCACAGAGAGCGCTCACTTTCGCAGCGATGGCGCACAGCCAGCGACATCGATGGGAGAGGGCAGTGGCCCGCACGGGCATCGATTCTGGTCTGCATGACGTCGCACTGGCTCGCCAAAGTGGCACTGCCTGCCGGCTCGACCAGCAGGCACGGCAACGCTTACGGCAGCCATCGTGCATCTCACTCACTGTGCTCGACGAAGTGTGCCAGGCCTGGGATGTCGTCGGGGTCCGAAAAGCTGCCCACACCCACGCAGAGCGCGGCTGCAGCCTACAATGAGGAGCGCCCAGTCTGAGCACACGCTCAGTCGGTCTGTTGCAGCAGCTACCGCTTGTGCATGCCGGCTGTAGAAACCGTCCCACACTCTTCGGACTGGTCGCTGCCCAACTAGAGCACGAAAGCACCACGCATGTGACTATGAGCAGGCAGGCAGTCGGCAATGAAGAGCCATACCAGTTTCTCTCCGTCGGGTGAATCGTCCTTCGGCGTGCCGGCAGTCGTGGTGTGCACAGGGACACCTGCTTTCTTGGCATGGGTCACGGCCATGATGTGGTCTCGGTGATGACTCTGGACGTCGTGATGGTGGCCCGAGTCGTGATAATGCGCCGAGTCGGACGACGACGACGTTTCGGTGGTCGCGCACGAATCGCCCTCGTCAAGCGACTCGACGGACATGGCGCTGTCTTCCACGTCGGAGGACGGGTTGCTGCTGCCTGGGCTGCCCGCGTGTCGATGATGATGGCCAGGGCTGCCCCCTGCCGCCTTGGCACCGCATGCAAAGCTGGGCTGCTTGCCCACTGAGGAAGCCGCAGAGCCGACTGGGTCCACATCCGAAATGAGAAGCACTCGGAGACCATTCGGCAGCACGATGACACTGAAAGCAGACGCATCGGGTTAAGCAGGCTCAACACAGTGGCATCAGATCCAAAAATCAGGTGGGCCCACTTTGAAGCTGAGCATGTGCCAAGGCGCAAGTGCTCTCCGGGCACGTGAAGGCTACCATAACACCGCGTGCACCAACCAAAGAACAACCAGCATTACCAAAGTAAAAGGGCCCAGCTTATAATTATCCATTCCCTCTTAAAAAAAACACCTGCAGAACCCACAGTCGCAAAGCTAAAGGGCCACACCACATTCCGATGTCAATCTCGGAGCAGCAACTACTCGAAAGCACGGTGACAAGTCTCTGAAGCAGAGACAGAAAGATGAGGTACACTGAAAACAAGGTAGGAAGATGAATGAGGTGGCCTAACAGCAAAGGCTTAGATGTGCTACCTGCTAACCACCGAGAGTTGATGGTTAAAACTCACAATTTACTGGATTATACCACCTCGGGCAAGCAAAGAGCTGGCTGCAAGATAGACGCCATGCATGCCACACGTGTGAGAGGCCGTCGGCGTATGCAATCACAGCAGCACTTTTGTCTAGGGCTAAAGTGCTTGCACTTCACGACTCGGGTCGCCGGTTCGAATTCTACAGCAGGCAATTCTTCATTGCCCAGTGCAAGCACGAGTGATAGGCACAAAGTCTCTTCTGCTGCTTTATAAATGAGGCTACCTAATTAGCTTATCTTTAATTATTTATTGCACAACTAACAAGAAAAAGCATCCACTCAGGTGGTAATAGATGCAGCCACCAGTATCCAGCACTGGTTGCAGCGTGGTCTGACAATCGCTCAACGAGATGCACTGGTTGCAGTATGATTCCAACTTAAAAAGAAGATATCCCAATGGATCACAGCCAGACTGTGTACATAAGGACGAAAGAATACCAAAGACATGACACTACAACAAAAATCGTAACTGTATTCTCCGATGCACTAAAGCAACAGTTGAAAACTAGTGGAAGTCATGGTTAACCTTACAAAGGCATGCTACAATGCAGCAACAAAGATTTCGAAAAAGAATAACCTTAAGGGGTCATGCCAAAAGTAAAATTTGCAAATTAATGCCCGGGGTACATCTTTTGATATTAGATCAATACCAAAGTGAAACCACTATGTGGGAGATCTAGCCATGCCGCTTCAGCCATACTTAGAGGATTTTCGAAGCTAATTTCATGCTATGTTTAAAACGAGATAACTCGTAAAGGCTGAAAACAGCAACGGCTCTGACTGGCAGTGGGTCTTCATTGATCTCAATAAATAAAATATATATAATTAATTTGTATAGTGCCATAAGAGTACTGAATCTCCATCCTGGCACTTCATATGTACTGCAGGGCTTGAGCCCACGACCTCGATCGTAAAAATGTGCACTTTTACTTCGGTCGTTATAGGTAAGCGCCTTAACCCCTGGGCAAAACCAGGGCAGCTAAGTAATATTTAATCTGAAAACGGTGGCTTGAACGAATACCGACATCCCAACAATGATGTCACCAATGAGGAAGACAGACAAACAGCAGCCACCATTATTGATTGCAAAAAGGACCTACTATTACTCATCAGACAATGATCCAGCAAATTGCAGAGTAATACCTCCTCAGACTTAGATCATAACATCCTATAATAGGAAGCACAAGATCCGCGAAAGTGTTTAAGTGCAGTACAATTCATCGGCCGTCCCAAATACGACAGTAAAAATGCAGCGTGTGAAGGTATATTGCCAGAGGCAATGCTAAACACTCAAGACGGGTAAACTGGAAGGACAAGGCTGATGATATTAAGCACAACATTGGTAGTCCCTGCAAAAGTAGGAAAGTAAAACGGCTCAATCTACCCACAACAGGGTGACTCACTTGAGGTGATTACAGAGCATAGACGATGCTCATGGGCCACGTAATCTAATGAATCTCTGTCGATATGTAGAACACTAATTACAAATCGAATTAGGTGGTTTTACGTGACGATACGGTCCCTACTTGAGCAATGCACAATTCTTACTACAATTCGACCAGGAGTTGGTCAGCACGACACTAGGCAGATCACCGACATTAAGGAATAAGTCGAAGATCAATCGAGCGATCTTTGACTTATAACTAAGGCTCTTGTGCCAGGCTTAAGCAGGTACCACGTTGGTTGCAGGAGGCAATAAAGCACAGCCTGCTGAATGGCTCGAGCCAACGAGCAGGCTCGAAAAGTGAGAGCATCTTACCCCTGGGCTGAATTCCAAGGGGCACCTTGTGGATTGCAATTGCCTATTCCTGGACTGGGCTTACTAGAACTAAGAATTGCACACATCCACTCTTGACAGTTACAGTTGCCTCAGCTTATTGCAAAGCCAGCTAATATCTAGTATCACTTAAAGCCATACACCGAGGTTATATAAGTAAGAACGATAGCCTTCTTTCCAAGTGCATTGAGCATAACACGGCAATTTAGGAGCAAATGGGGCTTTCTTCATAAATCTTTCGATTGACAACCAGCAAAGACGGTAGGCAAACTACAGAAGAGCGTGGATACTAACCAAACAATAAGTTGTCGGATTTCAGTGGCGTCATACATTGCAATCTTAGCTGATTTAACAGCATCATTTGCAATATAGCGGCACAAGAGCTTTATCGGCTATCACCACCGCTTGCAGTTGACAATGAAGGATCACCCAACTGCACGATTCGAGCCCACGACCTCGGTCGTAAAGAGCGAGCAACTTACCTCCGGGGATCTCACGATCCAGTACTGGGTAACTAAGTACTGATATGGTACCGGATTCAGGGTTTCGCAAAGCTCCCAAGTGTAAGCGGGTTCACGCACGATAACGACCCTGCCACTAAAATGCAAAGAAGGTGCGAAATCCCAAAGAAATGCACACACACCGAGTTTTATCAGAACCTCGGTACATCTCTACTTTGTTCCAGCCTCTAGTGCAAGTTTTACGGCTGCAAGCACGGTCGCCATCGTTGACACCGATACTAAAGAGGTCTATGCTGACGATACTCAGTTGTATTTGTCTTTTAAACCGTCGGAATCTGCTGCAGCAACTGAGAAACTGAATGCTTGCCTTGCCGATATTCGATCCTGGATGTCGGTAAACTTCCTGAAACTAAATGATTATAAAACCAAACTGCTGCTCATAGGACACCCTAAGCGTGTGGCTGGATTAAAAGGCTTTGCTGTTCTAATAGGTGATGCTATTGTGCGACCTTCGCCACGTGCTCGTAATCGAGGTGTCGTGTTCGACAGCTGCCTCAATTACAAAAGCTTCATTCAGAAGACTGCCTCTACAGCTAGCCATCACATCCGATCCCTATCCAAGATTAGAAGCTGTCTCGGCTTGATTATTGGCTTGTAAAAATATTAGTGGCTTGTAAAAAATTTAACTAGCTCTTTAGTTCTGTCTCGGCTTGATTATTGTAATTCCCTTTTGGCTGGGCTGCCAAAGAAAGCCATTATGCCACTACAGCGGACTATGAATATGGCTGCAAGGCTGGTCTTCAAGTCCCAGCGGTTTGAGCACGTGTCACCTCTGCTGAAAGAGCTAGGATGGTTGCCGGTTGAGCAATGGATACAGAGCAAAGTTCTTACGCTCACCCACAAGGCCCGCCACGGCTTGGCTCCTTCGTACCTAGCTGGGCTGCCGCATCAGTTTCAGCCTGTTCGCGCCCTCAGGTCCTGTGTGGACAATAAATTAGCGGTTCCATTCCTCCGCTTAAAGACAGTTGGCGACAGAAGCTTTAGCTCTGCAGGTCCTAGACTGTGGAACTCGCTTCCACAATTCTTATGCAACGACAACTACTCTCCTGCTGCCGACTATGGCACATCCTTTTCAGCGGTCCTGAGCTGCTACTTCCACGATACTCACTACCTCAACTGCTCTCCTGACGCAGCTATACTTCCCACTTTCTCTTTGTTGCCTGAGTCGAAGTCGGTTGGCTACCGAATGCGTACCGAAAGCCGCTTAGGCTGTGAGTGCGCTATACAAAACCTCTCCTGCGTAACACCCACATGGTCTTTATGACTTTGTGGAGTTACAGACGGAGATACATTACATTACATTTGACACGGTGCGCACGAAATCTTCGACCGAAAAACAGACCAGAGACCCAACAAACCGATCGCACAAGCTCAGCAACAGGCGACGCGACAACTCGGCGTTGTTCTCCGGCGCCAAGCCACTCTCCAGCTCCGTACCGGTACTCCCGCTTATCGTTCGGCGACTTGACGACGACGCCATTTATAATCGTGTTTGGTGCCAAAAACGGTATCTTCGCGGCAGGCATCGCAGGATGGGAGTCTTCTGGTCCCTCGTGCTGGGCGACTCTTCTCTTTTTCTGAACTTGTTCGGCACCGGTCATGTACGGCGGCAAGTAATCTCTTTGCGACGGCTTAGAAATTGACTCGCTACTCTCCTCGCTCGCCGAATATCCGGTCACTGATATCCTCCGCCAGGCGATACGCTGGAGTTAAGTTGATGTAAAACACCGCGTGAAGACTTATTCCGTATGGCCTAGAACAGTTGGATATTAGGCTGTTGTAACTGACAAACTACCCATTCGCCGCATACTTCCGTAAGCACGAAAAATGAAACTGACGCTCCTCATACCTCTGCCTACTTTCAGCTACGTAACATTGCTAAAATTCGGGATTGTTTAGATAAGGATAGCACATCTAAGTTGATCCATGCGTTTGTAACATCCCGTCTTGACTTCGCTAACTCACTGCTTGTTGGCCTACGGGCATGTGCAATCTGGCGCCTACAGCTGATGCAAAACTCTACAGCTAGGCTTGCCTGTCGTGAGCGTCGCAGTTGCCACATCACACCACTTCTCGCCGACCTGCACTGGCTACCAGTCAAGCAACGGATCGACTTCAAGGTTTTGTCGCTCACTTTTAGGCCCCTTCATTCTTTGGCTCCAGCCTACCTATCAGATCTACTCTTCCACCAGGCTAAGCATTACACCACCAGCTTTTCGGAATCTAACTGCTTACCTATACCTCGTACAAACCTCAAATCATTTGGAGACCGTGCATTTAGTTCGTATGCTCGCAAATCTTGCAATTCACTCTCGAATTTCGTCGCGACATCTCTTTACTTGATCACATTTAAAAAAGAACTTAAAAATGCACCTATTTATGACAGCATTCAGTGGGTCCCTGTGATTCGTCCTTCATGTGCTTATGCGTGCTGACACTGTTGCATGCTGCCACTAGCCACACTTGCATGCTTACCCTGTGCAAGTCACCCCTAACCATGTAATTCATGCTGTTTATCAAGCGTGATACCACCATGATACTCACCATGCGATCAAGCTTCCTTTGCAGCAAATGTAAAGCATCTAGAAAGAGAATGAGTTCTCCAAGGGCGCTTTATCCATTGTATTAATATTATTATTATTATTATACAAACCAAAAGCGTTTTATTTCTTACTATTAGCTACGTATGGATATTTGAAGCCGCCAAGCTTGAAGCAATACAAATGACCTGATAGGCATGTCGTATTTATTGAATTAAAGAGCGAACAACATGGGAAAAATAATTGACCATCAGCGTAACCAGGATTGTGTCGAGAAGTGGCCAAAACTTGACATTCCTTGCATACTATTTCCGTCCTAATAAATACTATTCCTTGCGTACTATTTCCGTTCTAATAAATTGATTACTTGAACTCATCAATGCTGTAAGAGGTTGCTGCTATCGCAAAAAAATATTGGTATTCCGGATGTGTAAAAAAAATAATGAGGATAATAATAAACCATAAATTTCCATAGCACCCTGAAAGAACTTAATCTCTTGCTAGGAGCTTAAAGATGCTGTAAGGGAAGCGTGATCGAACAGACAGTGGCAACGTGTATATTGCCAGCAGGCATAACATGGTTAGAGCTAAAAGGCACATTGTCAAGATCTAGTTAATGCGGTTAGTATCATGCAAAGCGTCACCACGCATAAGCACATAAAGGAAAAATCACAGGGACCCAGCAAATACTGTTAGAAACAAGTGCGTCTTGGCTTCTTTTTAAATTTCGTCGAGTCAGGAAATGCCGTGACGTCAGTCGGGAGTGATTTCCTGGCTTTGGGAGCAAACGAACTGAAGGCACTGTATCCAAAGGATTTTAGGTTGGTTCGAGGCAGAGCTAAGCGACTTGAGTCAGAAAAGCGGTGGTACGCTGCCTAGCCTTGTAGGAGAGTAGTTCTGCTAGGAAGGCTTGAGTCGAAGGATGAAAAGACCTAAAATTGAGTGAGTGACAGCACCTTTAAGTCACTTTATTAGGAGCCATGGCAAGTCTGTTAGAAGTGGTGTGGTGTGGTAACTGCGACGCTCGAGACAGACAAGCGTAGCCTCAGGGTTTTGCACCCACGGCAAGCTCCTGATTGCACAGGCCGGTGGACCAGCAAGTAGTGAGCTACAGAAGTCTTGACGGGATGTCCCAAATGTACGGACCAATAAAGATGTAGTATCCCTATCTAAGCAGGCCCAAATGTTTTGCAATATTACGTAGCTGAAAGTAGGCAGACTTGATTGTGGAGCTGATGCGACCGTCTAATGATAGGTCACTTCAGAGCAGGACACAGATTGAATGCAGATGCTACAGCAGATATGCTGGCAGAGCCAATTTTCTGAGTGACTTTCCAGTTTTTGAGTCACACTCGGTTTGCGCTTAACTAGTAAGTTAGTTTGATCACCATTCAATTTGAGGACGTTTGCTGCCATCCATGTGGGGATGTCAGATATGCAAGCAGCAAGGTAGTTGATAGAATTTAGCATGATGGAGGACTGAGAGAGATCAAAGCATAGGTACCGCTGTACATCATCTGCATAGAAGTAAAAGCCTAGGCTGTGCTTTGCCTCAACATCGGCAAGAAACAGAGTAGAAATTCAAGCCCACAAATTCATAGCTTGTCAGAGACCCGCAATAGCCACGTTATGTATATTGGTTCAACACCAAACAGCACCTCAACTTCAGGGTACTGTCACTCATAGGTCCCATCATTACCTTCCTACCTGACTGCAGTGTGCTTTTCTCTCAGGTTTCCCCGCTTTACCCATTCTTTTGACTTCTGTCATTTAGCTGCGCCTTTGACCACCCTCGGATCCTTTGGTGACTTTGCTTTTAGTTACTATGCTCCGAAAACCTGGAACTCGCTACCGACTGACATCACAACACACCAGACATGCCATTTGAGAGGAATCTACAGCCGGTTGTCTCTTCACATATCGTGTGCGTCCATTTAAGTTTATAAAAATAACAATGCCTTTTCTAGAGCACCCTAAAGAGCCTTAATATCTCTATTCCTTCGCTTTGCAGCTCACTTAAAGAAAAGCAATAACCAATATCTAATGAAGAGGATAGTAGCCTGCTTAAACAAGCATACAAAACACACAAAATTGTAATTCTAAGACAAGTAAGCTAAAGTACACAACAGATTCATGAGCGCTGGTTAGTCGGACCTCCAGCTACAAAAACTCACTCAATCGTGCACGGCAAACAAAGCCCTCGGACAAATGACAGGTCTGCTTGGGTGCAAGACAAAAGCGTGTCGCTGCTGCTGCTCTTAGTCACGATCGTTACATGCTTATGCTAGCCGAAACTGTGCACGTGATTCAATTTGTGATCTAATTACTTTATATGTTCCGTTTCCAGAATATATGAAGTTCTTTGGCATTTTTTAGTTTTCTTATAGAGCATTGCAATCAGTTGTGTTAATATAATTATTATTATTATCTATAATGGGGAATGTACTATCACCTTTCACTTAAAATGTAATCAAAAGTTCTCTACAGCCCATTTTCGAAAACGGAAGTGGACCGTTGCATGCTCAGTTGGTGTCCAGTAAGCTTTAAATGACTGTTGACTACAGCATGTTGATTTAACTTTACAATTACATGACTACTAATTTCAACATCAGCTAGTCGGACTTGCAAGTAAAAATGATAAAGGATATGAACTGCTAGGGTCTGAGGGTAGATAAGACAATCGGGCGAGCACCTGGCGAGATGGAGGAGCCACCGGTGAAAACTTCCTCGCTCAATTGATGGTAGGTCGTGGCGGTGCAATAGGAAACTTTCGCCTTGCTTACTACCAAGGTCGGATGAGCATTTACGAGTTAGCAAGCTGAGCATTCTGTAGTATCATCCAGCTCCTCATATATTGTTAGTAATGCTTTCGAGGTACTCAGTGCTTACTTTGTAGGATCTATTTATGAACATGATCAACCTATATAACTGAATGTGACATGTACAAGCCATGCACGCCAAGCAAGAAGGTACACGGTGAGTCCGCAGAGCAGTGATTATGTAACTGCATTTTTCTGACGTCACGCTTACACTGTAACCTAGGGATACTTACAGCAGTAGTGGGATAGTGCAGCTATTGCCAGCGTCATGTCAAAACCAAAGCACGCAGTTCCGTAACTTGTATATATAGCTACATCCTACACTCCAGTAGTTGAAAATAAGTACTGAATTGTGCAGTTGAATTACAGAATATAGATGAGCAGGCTTTTGATCGGTGCGTTTTTTAATTAGATACATATACAATGATTAGGTTATATCTAAGTGATACGAATAAAAAAAACGGCCTGACCAGGACAATAAGTGTTTTAGCGAAGGTCACCATGCGGGTGAGTTCTTGAGGTTGTGCCTTTGCACAGCTGTGTGCTTAATTGAAGACTCATTAACTTATTTTAAAATTGAATTCATACCTGGCTTTTCCTAATGTGATGCCTTTTCGAAATGTTTCGTGGATAGACAATCTTTCCTCCCTTTAATTAAATCAGGGGAGGAATTGGTGGCCGAGGTTACTCTGCCAGTTAAGAATCTGGCCTAAAATCATCAAATGACTTTTTGCCTAAATAGGAGAAGCAAGCTCGAGCAAGTAAGCTGCTCATTCAATGCTATGGTTATGCTAATCACTAGCTAGTAATTAAAATCATAATTATATTTATAGGTCATGATATGGCACCCTAAACTTAATCTCTATACAGACGCCATACAATTCGCGACAAGATGCAAAGTGCCCAAGGGTTAGTGGAATGTAATGTATCTCTGTCTGTAACTCCACAAAGTCATAAAGACCATTCGGGTGTTACGCTGGAGAGGTTTTATATAGCGCACTCACAGCCTAAGCGGCTTTCGGTACGCATTCGGTAGCCAACCGACTTCGACTCAGGCAACAAAGAGAAAGTGGGAAGTATAGCAGAGTCAGGAGAGCAGTTGAGGTAGTGAGTATCGTGGAAGTAGCAGCTCAGGACCGCTGAAAAGGATGTGCTATAGTCGACAGTAGGAGAGTAGTTGTCGTTGCGTAAGAATTGTGGAAGTGAGTTCCACAGTCTAGGACCTGCAGAGCTAAAGCTTCTGTCGCCAACTGTCTTTAAGCGGAGGAATGGAACCGCTAATTTATTGTCCACACAGGACCTGAGGGCGCGAACAGGCTGAAACTGATGCGGCAGCTCAGCTAGGTACGAAGGAGCCAAGCCGTGGCGGGCCTTGTGGGTCAGCATAAGAACTTTGCTCTGTATCCATTGCTCAACCGGCAACCACCGTAGCTCTTTTAGCAAAGGAGACACGTGCTCAAACCACTGGGACTTTAAGACCAGCCTGGCAGCCATATTCATCGTCCGCTGCAGTGGCCTAATAGCTTTCTTCGGCAGCCCAGCCAAAAGGGAATTACAATAATCAAGCCGAGACAGAACTAAAGAGCTAGTTATTTTTTTCCAAGCCACTGTGGGAGACAGCTCCTAATCTTGGATAGGGATCGGATGTGATGGCTAGCTGTAGGGGCAGACTTCTGAATGAAGCTTTTGAAATTAAGACAGCTGTCGAAAACGACACCTAACTTTCGAGCACGTGGCGATGGTCGCACAATAGCATCACCTAGTAGAACAGCAAAGCCTTTTAATCCAGCCGCAGGCTTAGGGTGTCCTATGAGCAGCAGTTCGGTTTTATCATCATTTAATTTCAGGAAGTTTTCTGACATCCAGGATTGAATATCGGCAAGGCAGGCATTCAGTTTCTCAGTTGCAGCAGCAGATTCCGACGGTTTGAATGACAGATACAACTGAGTTACGTCAGCATAGAAGTGATATCCTATTCCATGGGCCTCAATCACTTGACCCAGAGGTTGCACGGTATCTCGCGAGCAAAAGCAATACAAGTAATGTTTAGGCTAGCATGCTAAAGCAATCAGGAAAACACGTGTCTAACGCTATTTAAGACCTCTGGCTAATAGCATGCATTGCATCGTGCACAGGGACGCACAGTAAAGTACAGCGGAACAAGAAGACAAGTTCAATCGAGCGAAAGGAAAGCTAGCCGGGGACAGGTTGCATGTTTAGCTAAGACTTACACGATACAAGGCCATTGCAGGTTATGACGTACCCGTTTGCGAGTTCCAGAGTTTTGGTTTATACGAGCCGAAGGCTTGAACACCAGCAGATTTCAATTAAGTGCCAGAGACGTTTAGACGGATAGATTCTGGCAACGCACGTAATCCAAATGCGATGTCACAAATGCGTTATTGAGTTCAACTGTGGTATTCTTAATGATACTAAAAATAATAATGCGAAATTGTATAGTACTGTTAGAGAACTTAATCTCTTTACAGGCATTTACATATACTGTAAGGGGAGCATGTCAATAGTTAGTAATAACGTATAAAGTGCCAGCAAGCATAAAAACACTAAGAAATATTCAGACAGACCCATCACACGTTGGTAGGAGCTGGCAAGTTTTTAGCTCCTTTTAACATGTCGTCATGCCAGGGAATGTAATGACGTCAGTCGCGAATGAATTCACGGCTCCGGGGAGCGCACGAACAAAAGGCAAGGTCTCCATAGGATTTGAAGTGGGTTCAAGGTACAGCTAAATAGTTTCTGTCGGGCGAGCGGCTGGAGCGGTGGCCCGCCTGATTGGAGAATTGTCTTCGCAGAAAGGAAAGCGTCAATTGCGATGTCCTGGTAGGCCCTTTAGTTTGGTGATGTTGCTTAACTGAAAGTGGGTCTACTTGACAGTGGAGAAAGTAAGCTCACGTCGCTTTGGAATAGTGCGCCTAGATTACGGGCAGGCGTCACTAGAATGATGCCACCTGGACTAATCTGGAGGGTATGGTCATCCAACTTTTGGATGACACCAGTTTTTTCCATAACTACTAGGTTAGTCCGATCAACGCTGAGCTGCAGGAAGTTAATAGCCGTACAAATGCGAACGCCGCAGATGCAGGAATTACGGGAATCATGTGTCGGATGAAGAGCAAGGCTTAGATGAGTCGAAAGATAGGTAAAGCTTGGTGTCATAGGCATGGAAATGAAAGCCAAGATTGCGTTTGACGTTTACGTCGGTGAGAGGAAGATTATAGATAGGAAAAATAAGGGGTCTACTACCGAGCCCCGAGGTACCCTGTACTTCAAGGGCTCCCTGGATAACTTAACAACCCTTCACATCTACACTCGGACATCTGTCACTGAGATAGTATCTAACCCATGTTAGCATTGTGCCGATGATACCTAGACGTTTTGAGGGGCACGCCAGAATGATTTGGTCGTCGATAGTTTCGAATGATGCTGATAGACTCCAGGAGTGCTAGCAGAGAGCCTCTATCATGGTCTGCAACAGTCAAAAGACCGTCGTAAACTCGAATCAGAACAGTTTTCGTGTAATTTAGCTCTAAATGATGATTGAAACGTAGTAGTAACATGTGATGAATTGGCGTAATTATTCAGTTATTGGGCTGTCTCTCGATCTAGTGTCGTGAATAGGAATGGCAGAAAGGCGGGGAGACGACAGCTATTTAAGCTACCATGATCTATGGTAGACTTGTGATTGCCAAGCACAATCTAGGCTTTCACTTCTATGCGGATGACACTCAGTTGTACCTTTGCTTTGATCCCTCCCAGCCTTCGAGCACCTCAAATTCTCTCAACTCACTTGCTGCATGCATTGATGACATTCGATCATGGATGGCAGCAAATTTTCTAAAACTAAACGATGATAAAACTAACTTACTAGTTATGGGCAAACCTAGTGTTATTCAGAAATTGGAAAGGCTGACTTTCAAAATTGGCTCTGCCAGCATATCTCCAGTTGCATCAGCTCGAAATCTAGGTGTCATATTCCAAAGCGACCTCTTTTTAGACGACCACATCAGCTCCACAGTCAAATCAGCCTATTTTCAGCTTCATAACATTGCTAAAATTAGGGCTTGTTTAGATAAGGATACCACGTCCAAGTTGGTCCATGCATTCGTGACATCTCGTCTCGACTTCTGCAACTCACTGCTTACTGGCCTACCAGCATGTGCGATCAGGCGATTGCAGCTGGTGCAAAACTCTGCAGCTAGGCTTGTCTGTCGTGAGCGTCGCAGTTGCCACATTACTCCACTTCTCGCCGACCTGCACTGGTTACCAGTCAAGCAACGGATTGACTTCAAGGTTTTGTCGCTCACTTTTAGGTCTCTTCATTCTATGGCTCCAGCCTATCTTTCAGATATACTACCCCATCAGGCAAAGCATCGTACCACTCGCTTTTCGGAATCCAACAGTCTAGAAATACCTCGTACAAACCTTAAATCCTTTGGAGACCGTGCATTTAGCTCGTATGCTCCCACAGCCTGGAACTCCCTCCCGACCTGCATCAGAACATCCCCCGACCTGACCACATTTAAAAGAAACTTAAAAACATACCTATTTAGGACAGCATTTAGTGGGTCCTTGTGATTCGTCCTCGATGTGCTTATGTGTGCTGACACTGTTCATGCTGCCACTAACCACATTTGCATGCTGACCCAGTGCATGTAACCCCTAACCATGTTATTCATTTTGTTTGTTTTTCAAGCATGATTTTACTTACTATTCTATTGCGTATCACTTTGCAGCAAATGTAAAGCGCCTAGAAAGAGATTAAGTTCTCTGAGGGCGCTTTATCAAGTGCAATATTGTTATTATTATTATTACTTGTTAATGCTGATTTCTATTTATCGCAGCATCTAGTGGGTCCGTACGATTCGTCCTCTGTCTGCTTATGCGTACTAACACTGTCCATGCTGCCACTAACCATATATACATGGTGACCCTGTGCATGCCACCTCTAACAATGTTACGCTTGTTGTCATTGAGTATGTTACCACTAACCATAAGATTATACTTCCTTTACTGCAATTGTAAAGTGCCTAGAAAAACATTGAGTTCTCTGTGACTCAATTGCGATTTTTTATTTCGAAAAAGAACCGCTTTCCACATAGAGTGAAATCTGCACGCGATCAGGCTCACACGTAGATGTGACATTAAGGGTTGATAGTGTGCAACTGTGGAAGAAATTCCGATTAAGGGTGTGGCTTTTTACATCCGATGGAGCTTGAACGTGAGTGAGGAGGCAGAAAGACAGCTAAAGTTGTTAGGAACGGTGCAAAGGTCGCTTAGTAATTGCTGCTGAGCCTGCAAAGCTATGCACTTATGTGCACGGTCTTTAGTTTTCAAATATAGTATCTCTTACCCTTCATTTTTCTTGGGTACATGCTAGTAATAATATTAATTAACTGTTTACTTGCTACCCTAAGTCTAAATCTCATTTAGGAGTTCCTGGAAAGGTAGTGTATCTTAGCACACAATTTGCACTGAACGAATAATTGCGAAAGCTAGGCAAATACTTTGATGCACGGAGGAGTTTTTAGTTCTTCTTTTTATGTCACCTGGTACTGGGTATCGTAATTTGAGTTAATAATAATAATAATAATACAATTGATAAAGCGCCCTCAGATAACTCAATCTCTTTCTAGGTGCTTTACATTTGCTGCAAAGGAAACACGATCGAAGGGTGAGTGGTATCATGCTTGATAAACAAAATGAATAACATGGTTCGGGGTGACATGCACAGGGTCAGCATGCACGTGTGGTTAGTAGCAGCATGCACAGTGTCAGCACGCATAAGCATGGCCACATAAGGGACGAATCGCAAGGACCCAGTAAATGCTGTCACAAATAGGGTCAGTTGTTGGGAGTGAGTTACTTGCTGTGGAAGCGCACGAAGTGAAAGCAAGGTCTCCAAAGGATTTCAAGCTCGCGAGAGGCACATCCAAGTGACCGCAGTCAAAGGAAAGGATCTTACGACGAAAATAACGTAAGCGGAGTATTTTAGATAGCTAAGCCGAAGCAAGAGAATGAAAGGAAATCGCCGTGAGAGAGAAAACCTTGAATTCGACGAGCTTCTCGTCGGTGCTGTCCTCGTTCTTGTTCAGACCGAAAGAGAGGTAACGCAATATAGCGATTGCCCAGTTCAAGACCGGAAGAAAGAACACAATAAGCCGAGCTGCTGACATATGTTAGCGCTTCTTCGCGAACTCACATTCTCAGTGGTCGTCTCTAATTCCCTACCGACGTTTGCCACGCTTCCTTGCTTGCGGTTGGTAGTTTACGTGCTCTGGCAGTTTACGTGTCGCCTCTTACTGGCTGATTAAGCGCACCCATAGAGAAATGATGTTTTCTCATCGAAACGTGCTGCAATGCATTTTTTACGCTTTTTCAAGTATTAGGGGGTTGCCCTGTGCTTCGTTTGATGATGGTCGCTAATGTGTGCGAACTGTTTACGCGAAATTTTGTAGCTAGTGGTTACTGAAGCGTCTGAGTTCGCGGTTGTTCTCGTTGCCGATGAGCGCTCGCTGAATTGCTGCAGGCAGAAAGTAGCTGCACCTAGTTGAGGAAGCGAATTTTTTGCTTAATTTGTTAGCTAAGGAATTCCATGGAATTGCAGCAATTTTTTCAAAGGAATCAGTACAACATAAAAACTTCTCGGAGGCGGATGGAGATTCGGAGAGCATAAGGGCGGAGGATACTGAAAAGCTGGCCATGCCCGTCATGTTCTAACAGTTGTGTTTAAGCGGTTTCTGAATTAAAGCCGCTGGGATCGAAAATTTCATAAGCTGCTATCATTCGTCAATTAACTACCTGCCATCATTCTGCATAGATGTTAACCTATTCACACGGGGAATGTAGAGCTCAGGGTTCACAACCAGAGACGTTTTATTTGTCTAAGGGTGTTCTCGGTTTCTGTCGCACTCTGTTATCGCGGCCCAAATTGGTGTGCACTACCAGTAACGATGACCGCACTCTTTTACTCCAGCGGCCAAAGGAGCGAGGAAAGGGTATTTTATTTGCCAACGGTAAAGGTTTGAATGCGAACCGAAGATTTTGAACACTGTGTCTATTCGCAATTTCCGACGGTCAATCTGGCTGCGGGTTGGAGCGCTCAAAGCTGCAATCACAGACCGAGTGACTACATCTGGAGCAACCTCTCCCGCTTATCAAGGACGTGCAGTTTCATCCTTAAAATTGAAGCCAACCAGCTTCAACTACCTACGAGCTGGCACTTTCTATTCGGCTAGATAGTCTTCACTAGAAACTTAGATCCGTGAAAGTAATAGCGTCAACTGTAAGCTTCGATTAGAACGTTCAGCGTTTAAAGTTTGACTATGACCGAAATTAGTCCTTCAGCTGTCAGCTGGAGTGTGCAGTACCTCACATTGACGGCAGTCTACACTGTGCCAGCCAAAGGTGGCCGCTCTCCGTCAAATCTCGGCAAGCCGCCCCCGTCCGCTCCTTCTGCTCCCACTCTTCGTACTTCCTCCAGCAGTCTTTGCAGTGAGACCTCTGCAGCCAGTGTTAGCCAGGGTCGGTCGTTCATTTGCTAGCATCCTGCTTTGTCCTCCTGGCCGGAGTCCTTTATCCAGCATTGGAATTTCATCGCAGGTTTGCATTTCGTAGTCACATACAATGCTTGCCGGAGACCGCAGCGATAACAAATGGAGCCGGAGTAAGAGAGATGGAGAGAGAAAGACCGAGACCTAGACCGAGATCGAGACAGACAGACAACCAGACAGACAGAGAGAAACCAAGACAGAGATAGAGAGAGAGAGAGAGAGAGAGAGAGAGAGAGAGAGAGAGAGAGAGAGAGAGAGAGAGAGAGAGAGAGAGAGAGAAGAGGAGAGAGAGAGAGAGAGAGAGAGAGAGAGAGAGAGAGAGAGAGAGAGAGAGAGAGAGAGAGAGAGAGAGAGAAGGAGAGAAGAGAGAGAGAGAGAGAGAGAGAGAGAGAGAGAGAGAGAGAGAGAGAGAGAGAGAGAGAGAGAGAGAGGGGAGGGAGAGACAGAGGGAGACATAGAGAACTTGGGTGACAATGAGTGAGACCTGTACTTGAATGCAGCTGCTGACGAGATCTGGGCAAAGACATGCAGCTCGACAAGCGACGACTAATCTAGCAGAGAAAAGCTGGGTACATGTGCTACCAGCCTTATGCTGCTGCTGCCCCACCAGCCCCTCGAGATGCACGGGTCGCACCCCATCCGCAATGCCCAAGTGGCGTTAAGGCTGAAGAGCACGCTGCTGTGCAAGGTGATGCAGCGGGTCTCCGCGGTCATTTCACTTTCGTTTTCGCTGCCTTAGAGTCGTGGTCGCAGCAGGTTACTAAGGCGACCCAAGCCCGTAGCCTCCTGCGACCTGGCTGAATTCGGGTGCACCGCGATTTGTCATGCTAATGGCACACGGGAGATCAGCGCCTCGCTCAATGCAGAGTAGCGGTTGTCAGTATAAGAAAGCTAGGGGTACAAGGTGCAGCTTGTAGAGGCCAATAAATTGTGATTAGGCTTCTGGGCGTTCCGCTGTATTTGCACCTGCGGATTGCTGCACCGCTGTCCAGCCAATCCCTCGCCTACTGCGGTCGACGGCTAGTATAGTCAGCAGGTTTACGCTGTCGGATCTTGCAGTCTTTAATGCTTTCGTCAAAAAACTGCATGACGAATGTGTCTGCTTGAACATTGTAGCTGCTCCGATTGGCCCTAAAGCGGTATTAAGTGTCGATGGCTGTGACAAGGCAGAGGCTTGCGACTCACCATCGTCGGTACTGTTTCCCTTTTACCGCCTGGAGAGCACTGAGAAAGCCGTTGTTGCAGGGAAGACAGACTAGAACGAGCTGTACTTATCGATTTAATTCCAGCATTGTTTCGTCTACGTCCGTGCTCCATCGCTGTGCTTGCACACTGAAGAGTTTTGGAAGTCGTATTCTGCTCAGCGCTGCAAAGAAGAGCCACGACTTCTCACCACTGTCGTCAGACAAGCAAACGTCAGGCAAAGCGATCTGCTGTTGCCGGAACTGTGCTATGCAAGAGCTTGCGTATTCATAACTAGCTGCAGAGGTCAGGATTTTGACAGCCAATGAAAGTATTTGCCGACTACGCAATAGCCGTTGTTGTCGCTACACTTCAGAAACACTCGGCTTGAGCAACAACCGGTTCCGCAAGTACAAAAACATGTAGCGGGCGATACGTGCGATACATTGAAGAGCACCGGATGAGCATGCAGGCATGGCCTACGTGAAGCTGAACGGTGAAATAATGTATGCGTTCGATAATTTATGGGCGGTGTGCTCCCTCTTAACGACCGAGGTCGTGGAGTCGAATCCTGCAGTGTACGATCCTGCAGTGGCTGCCGAAAAATTAAAAGTGCAGGCAGCAGTATCAGAAAGCAGCAAACGAAGGAAACGACCGCGGCCAAAGCCGTGCGCTCGAGCCTGCGTTTGTGTGTATGTTGTAGGTGCCTGTGTGCACGTGCCAATGCGCATAAGCCGGCACTGCTGCCGAAGCAACATCGCATCTTGACGGGCATGTCGCCGGAGAGGAGGCAGTGGTCTTAAGAGAAAGCCGTGAAGACCAAGAAGATGACAAACGAGTCAGTAAGATGCAGAAACACAGAACTTTACTGCGGAGGAGGAGCACCGACATTTTCGAGGTGATCATCAGGTGGAAGGCAATATTAAAACAAATGCCTAACGATTGAGCAGCTTACTCTTTTTTACTCGTTTCTTCAGTAGCATTACACCGATTTAGCTATTTTCGATGAATAACCGCTTGAGAGAGCTACTACGCTCCGTGAGTGGTGGAAACATTCGTTTATGCAGCACTTCGTGTTTACTATTTGGAAGTTGGCTGACAATCGCCTAGGTAAAGAGTACTAACCGGCCGAAAGGAGTAAAATGAGTTCGGTTAAGGGCCAAACATTAAGTGATAATTCCAAGCCAACGCTTTTTCAGTCGCTCTTTTTCAAGTAGTGGGGGCTCGCATTTCGGCCAACTTTCTTACTGAAATTTAGTTTAAAACTGAACTTCTCATAGGAAGCACAATGGCACACCACTGAAGTCTGTGCCTTGGCCCTTTCGATCGAAGGAGCTTGAATAAGTCGATTGCAGAATGCTCCTAATGTCAGACTTCGGTAATGGGCCCCCTTCTTTTCACTATCTGTACTCTCCTTGTGGCCGATTCCCTAACAAACGCAATCTCGGCTTCAATTTCTAATAAATAAATAATTAAATCCTAGCTGATTAAACAGCCTTTTTTTGTATAGCGACAGAAGAGCCTTTACGGTTGTCACCACCGCTTGCAGTGGCGATAAAGGATCGCCCAACACAGGAATCGAACCCACGACCTCGGGACCAAGGTCGTGAAAGCAACCGCCTTACCCAAGTGTGCCATCACGGCTCAACAATTTCTACGGCGATAGTACCGAGCTGTGCCTATCCTTCTTATCTTGTATAATTTCCTCCTCATCTGACGAAGTTAGGACTAGCCTAATAATTATGGGCAAAGACAGTGCCATCCGAAAATTGAAAGACCAAACCGTCTAGATTAGTTCGGCTAGCGTCAATCCCGTGACTTCGGCTCATTTTCTATGGGCAACATCCCAAAAAGAATGGTCGTCGGATGAGCGCATTTCCTACGCAGTCAAGTTGACTTACTTTCGGCATTTTACTTACTAAGGATCATTGCCAAAATCAGGTCCTGCTTAGACAAGAGTGGTAGCGTTAGCCAAAACAATTCACGCGTTTGTGACTTCGGTGGTTGATCGCTGCAATTCCCTTTATTCAGGACTCCAGGCCAGTGCCGTTAATGGTCTGCAACTGGTGCAAAACTCAACAGCCCTCAGGCCTGCCGTCAGTGGCGCTACTGACACATCATACTGCTGGCTGAGCTTCACTCGATCCTTAAAAAGCATATTATTGATTTAAAGACTCTTTAGTTGGCTTACAGTTCGCTTAAATTGCTTGCAACAGCCTACCTATTCAATCCAGTTGCTCCTCCAGTATTTCCTTGCAACACCCGCTCCTAAGCATCTAGTCGTCTCACCGTCCTTCAAGTTAAATTGAAATAATTTTGGTGATCGAGCCTTCAGTTGGTATGCATCGAGAGTCTGGAACTTGCTTTCAGCTACGGTCACTTCCTGCAATGCCCTTATTTAAGAACATGTTAAAAACGAATTTGCTTGGGTAGGTATCTCCTCGAGCCAGAAAACTAGTCAAGTTTGTTCCCGAGAGCTTTGCGTGCTTACCGGTGCATGATTCATTGCATAACTGCATTGCATACTGCCTGCTAATAGACTAATTCTCCCACGCCGCAATTAAAACGATCAGTCAAAATTACTATCATTATTATTAGACATTGCACGTAATTAACCACTTTTCATCGCTTTTCTTACAGCAATTTGCAAAGCGGCTGAGCTCTGTACTCTTAAGGCCCTATACCAAAGACCTACTATTATTATTATTATTCCTTGTGCTACATAACCCCATTTAGCTGCAATTTGACTAAATTGACCATTCAACATAAGATCCGTTTTTGTTCGGGGTTTTGAAGTACTTAAGACATACAGCTAGCTTGCCTGTGTATCCCTGCTTAGAGTTGCCCTTGACTTGCCCTAACTCGTTAGAACATTCGACCTTGAATATAGTAGTCAGCAATCCGAAAGTATTAACTGGATCTCATCAAATTACTCGAGTTAAGTAGCTCAAGAATGGATAAAATGTCACATGTCTTTTTGTAAGTTTATTCAGTCGTGCAGTTTCGCCGCCCCACAGCCTTCACATCTTGAACTGCTGACACTTCATAAACGAGGACCGAAGCTCAAACTTTCTCTACCAACTGCAGCGATGGCATTATAATGGCGATACCCGAGCGTAAAAACAAAGTTCGGCAAGAATATTTGAAATTCATCGCATGTCTCGGCCACTTAGCTAGGCGTGTTAGAGTGGCACCATAAGTTTTAGCTGCTGCACGTATTCAGATGAAAATATTAAAACGATTCAAACCACCTGAGATTCAGAGTCTGCTTGAGGGTGTGCACAATGGTGGGAGACGGTCAGAATTGGTCGACAGCTCAATTGATGCAAAGCGTTTTATATTTGTGGGAGATATCGTTAAATGCCACTAGAAAAAGACATTTAAATTTCCTCATGCTGAAGAAAATGTTAGCAACTCAAAGAGTACTTTAATCAACTTGGTGTAACATGAAAAGCAAAGTTAACAATAATTTACGTTCTCTATGTACGACCAAAAGGGAGGTGTGTGACACATGTATATTATATATATTTGTTAAACTGCAGGGCATTCTGTGCTCGGACGTGGAGTTTCCAGTAGAGAAGCACAAGTCTAATCTACGAATATGAAGATATCAATACTTCAGCAGTTAAGGTGCTCGCCCCGACCAAGGTCTGGCTGAGGTCGTGGGCTCGAGCCCCGGGGCATATGTGAAGTGCCTGAATAGAGATCAAGTTCTCTTGCTGTGTTATACAAATGAATTACATTTGTGTATAAATGAATACTGAATCAGCATTAATGCCTTTTAATAGCTAAGGTGGAGCGCTTGACAAAAGAAACTTTAATGCAACGTCAACGCTTAAGCCAAATTTCAGGATGGATTCGGACAGGAAAGACAGGACAGTTGCAAAAAGTTCAATGAAATATCGTCAAAGATTCATCGAAATCTATTACCTACTGCCGACGTAAGTCTTAGAGTTGTATGATTCTAGCCAAGTTCAGGGGTAGGAGCAAGGTAATATAGACTGTCTCACTGCTTAATACCGTTGTGTCATTGACTCCATGAAAGTTCGCAGGCTTTGATTCAATGAGCCTACTTAGGGCAAATACGTTTAGAAATTCTGTTATATGCTCGTATTTGACATTCGACCCATCATCGCTCTTGGAAATACTGATGTCATTGCCCTTGAGCCAGGTCAGCGAGATGAGATTTTTAGGATGTAAATACCGTAAGCAATTGTCAATAGGCACGTGCTTCCTAACCCCCAAATTCTGTCTCTCCGAAACTTCTGTGTGAAGCCTGAACTCAGTATGCATGCCTCCTGGATATATTCCAGCACTGCTGACACGTGATGCTCCGTGAGTGTGAAACATAATGAACGTAAATGCTACAAATTTCACCATCAGCTTCACACGTCGCTTGAGTTCTTTTGCTCACTGTTTCAGGAGTACTGCCCGATATGGAGAGAATGATTGACTTGTCATTCAAAATAAGTGGCTCGGAATAATTACACTTAGATTTGTTCCCAAGACGGAACAGAACCCAAGAGAATGCTGAGAAGAGTTAGCCAACGATGCAGATGAGACTTTTCAACGACGTCGAAAGCATTCTAAAAATAAAAAATCACAGCAAACATGTTTCTTCAGAGCAGCACATTCTACCTGCGGTGAACTTGAGTCACAGCAGGCATCGCGATTGCCAGGTTGAGCCTCCTCCTGCGTCAGAGGAATTGTTAATTGCTCCGACTGGCAGACTCATTAGCAAAGCTGCTGTTGGACTACTGAAGGTATTCAAACACTGCCATACAACAAGACACGGCGTACGACGGGGACAGCACCTTGGGGCTGCTCCCACCATTACAACTTTTTTGCATTTTCGCGGTATCGATCAACAAGCGAACATTGAATGAAGATAAAATACTGGATATAAGCGCTGACCACAAGATCGGCTGAGCAGAGTACGTACTACGTAGCTGCGAAACTCAAAGAGCAGTAAATCCGCTCAGAATCTAGCGCCTTGCTCTGCAGATTCAACCTTCATATCTCCTAGAATTTACCACAATGGGTATCAATGGTGTGGCCTTCTTTGAATGACATTCTCCAGCCCACCATGATTATGCTCTTAACCAGCGTCTCAACCAACGTAGTTTGTCTAACACAGTTCTTCTTTGCCTCGCGATTGCCTGGGAAGCCCCACAAAACTGCAAAGAAAAGCATTTCAAAGCTGATTTCTGCTGTCAAGTGAGCTCCCTGGGAGAATTCGCGGCCCTAAATGACCTTTATCTGCGGTTCGACAAAAATTCCCGCTTTGGCCTTTGACTCAGGCAGCTTAGGCCAGAAGCTTCGAAGGGGCTGGAAGGTTGCCAAGTGCTTGTACACATTGCCTCCGAAAAATGCCCAATGTCACATGCAGTGGTGGCATCAGCATCTTCCAAGTAGTCTGACAGTGGCTATTACTTGACAATCTTTCGCACCACGGAAAACTCGGTCCGGTATGACCAGTCCTGCCAAAGGGTGGTGTGCACTGCGTTCCGTGCTGTTTCAAATGCAAAACTAGCAAGGATGTACACGTGCCGCAGGTAAAGCAGCCTCGTACGCCGATAAGGAATACCGCCACCATTGAAGTCTCCAATGACCTTCCAGCCGGACTCGTCATTTCTTAATAAAATGTAACGTAAGATGTTGATACAATTTTGATCCATTTATAATGTGCCCGTGTTTCCACCATGGAGAATCACGGCTTTGAGGATCCTGGATGTGCTGTCAGTGAAGTGAAGAGGCGTCACTCGTTCTGCTTACAAGCGATTCCTATTGCCTCGAACAAACTAATTCACGTTGTGGTAGAGGTAGATCCGATCCTGACGGGTAAGAAAGCCGAAGAAAGTCTAGTGAATCTTCTTCTTATCTTCGATTTACAGCTTCATTTCAGTCCAAATGCTTCAGCTTAGATGTCAGGATGTCTGCATTGGACTTGGCGAGATGGAGATCTATGCTCAATGCATTGTGGTCTTTTGGTTGGGTCAGTTTGAATTTCTATCCTCAGCTCCACAGCTGAAACTGTCGTCAAGAACTAAAAAGTCTTCCTAGACTTGCTGATATTTTCGGAAGACAGCTGGTCTCACTTCTGAGAAGTGGGTACGGGGCTATCAGGAGCAGATGATCGGGAGCCAATAGGCTATGGCCAGCGTGGCATCGGGCAAAGGATGAAAGAAGGTCTGGATGTGTGATAGCTGTACATTCTTTTTCAAGTCCGACGCTTGGTAGGTTTCGCCCATTCAGAAGTAGCTGCTGCGCTAATGGTCGGCAGACTTAATGTTCACGTGTTTGTGCTATGATTGATGCTACTGGAAATTGCTTGTTGAGAAGTTATTTATAAATGTGAGACATTAATGCATAGAACAACTGATAAATACCATTCCTTAACGACTTTGTCTCGCAATCAACGATAAAGATAACCATATCCAATACTGAACCATTTTATATTTGTGTTTCTGATACAATTTTAATTGATTTTGATTACAGTATAATTTTCAAATGTGATTTAGCGCAAAAAATGCATTTTATAAAATGAACTTTTTTAATAGAACTTTAGCCATAGCATTGGAAATGCCAGAGAAAATAAGAAAATTTCAAAATTATCAGTGTAGTGCTCACAAAATAAAAGTTGGAGTGAATAATGATCAATTTTTAATTTTAAGTTAAACGTAATTTTTAAATGGCATTGATTACGCTGGAACCAAGATAAACTAAAAATTTTTTTCAAGCCTCATGAGTTATTCATCAAGCAGCTGCGTATGCTAGTATGCACACAAATGAAGAACTGCCAGCTGAATGTGTAGGTCTGTAGGTAATGTCTGTGAGTGACTGGGGTTACTTGAGCGCATACGATAGCACGTCACCATCTGAGAAATCCATCAACTACCCCACGCCTGAAATCGGCTAATATGGGTAATGGCCAAACTTTAAGTTGTGCAATTGAGCAGTCAGTATCATTGACTTGTACCCCAAAGGGGACCATAGTGCTAGAAAGAAATGAAATTATACGTTGTCAGCCATTGGAGCTCTACTCAAAATCTCCAAAAACCAGAGTCGAGAATCTTATTGACTTTACCATTTCAACAGAGGAACTACTGGTGGCCTTCTTAATAGATGCCACTTTCATTAAACACCGAGGTTAGACTTTCTGCTTTTTAACCAAATCCATAATTTATTGTATGCTAATAATATTAATAATAATGCACTTGATAAAGTGCCCTCAGACAACTCAATCTTGACGCTTTACATTTGCTGCAAAGGAAACATGGTGGAATGGTGAGGGGTATCATCCTTGATAAACAACATGAATAACATGGTTAGGGGTGACTTGCACAGGGTCAGCAAGCAAGCGTGGTTAGTGGCAGCATGCACAGTGTCAGCACGCATAAGCAAACAAAGGATGAGTCGCGGGGACCCACTAAATGCAGTCATAAAGAAATGCGTTTTAAGCTCTTTTTAAATGTGGTCAAGTCAGGGGATGTCGTGACGAAAGTCGGAATTGAGTTCCAGGCTTTGGGAGCATACGAGCTAAACGTACGGTCTCCAAAGTATTTGAGGCTTTTGTACGAGGTATAGGTAAACAGTTAGATTTCGAAAAACGGGGGTGCGATGCTTGGCCTGGTGGGGAGTAGATCTGATAGGTAGGCTGGAGCCAAAGAAAGAAGGGACCTAAAAGTGGGTGACACCTTGAAGTTGATCCGTTGCTTGACTGGTAGCCAGTGCAGGTCGGCGAGAAATGGTGTGATGTGGCAACTGCGACGCTCACGACAGACAAACCTAGCTGCAGAGTTTTGCATCAGCTGTAGGCACCAGATTGCACATGCCGGTAGGCCAACAAGCAGTGAGTTGCAGAAGTCGAGACGGGATGTCACAAATGCATGGACCAGCTTAGACGTGGTATCCTTATCTAAACAAGCCCGAATTTTAGCAATGTTGTGTAGCTGAAAGTAGGCAGATTTGACTGTGGAGCTGATGTGGTCGTCTAAGCAAAGGTCACTTTAGAAAGTAGCACCAAGATTTTGTTTAGATTCAAAAGAAGATATGCTGGCAGAGCCGATTGCGAGCGGTAACCTTTCGAATTTCTGAAATCACACTTAGTTTGTCCATAACTATTAAGTTAGTTTTATCATAAATTTATTTAAGAAAATTTGCTGCCATCCATGTGCGGATGTCATCAATACATGCAGCAAGGAAGTTGAGAGGTGCTTGAAGGTTTGGAGGGATTAAAGCAAAGGTACAACTGAGTATTATCCGCGTAAAAGTGAAAGCCTAGGCTGTACTTGACAATCACGTTGGCAAGAGGGAGGGTATAAACCATGAAAAGGACCGGACCTAGCACGGATCCCAGAGTGTTCGTTCCTTTTATTTCTGTTCACTTTTCGCTCTCTGATTTTGCATCATGATAGTGCTAGCAGGGCATTGGTTAATTGATCCATCAGATACGAGCTTTAAAAAACTAAATTTGAGACTAGAGACGTGCCACCATCAGTGCAAGGCATGCAGGATCACAGCTGGTGGACACAATCAAGTGACAATAGTTCAAGCGTTGGCAAACTAATAAGGTTTGCAAACACTGGTCAAGTTGGACTAAGGGATCTTAATCAATTCCTGCCATGCGCTAGTACGGCACCAATTCCGATAAGCTCTCTTAAATTAAATTTTGTGTGCTAAAGCGTAGTCAATCCTGGGCATAAAACGGCAGCCCTCCACCACATGGCTCTGGTGGAGGCAAGTAATTACTATCCTTTCTGGAGCCCTGTGGTCTTTTGAGCAACTGTGGTTGCTAAGCTCAGTAGGTGATTATAGCGGGATCCTTTTGCAGCATTAATGAATGAATTGAGAACACCCATAAACTTATAAGCACGATGGGTCGCCGTGACACCGTGCCAGATATGGATTATTGCTCCTAACAGATGAGATGGGGGATCGCCGTGCTAGAAGACGGTCTCCCTTGCAAACGTTATGTCACTTTTGCCTACATGCTTTTGCTTTTACTCAAGGCTCTTATTTCCAAAGGATAGATTTGATGATGAAAATGGATGAATTATTTTAAAAGTGCACTGGGTCTGGTCGCAGCACTGGGTCAACTATCAAGCTCCAGTGAATCTCTGGAGGATTTAATATATCAGACCGGAATTGTTCGTTCGTTTGAGGCTGCAGATCATAGAGACGGAGCTGAAAATAGCCTCCTGTTTTGACGCCATGCTTAGCCGAAGCACTTGCATAGAAACTTTTAGAAATGCTAAATGAGTAGAAAATTGACGTCTCTGCAGATAGATTATTTAAAAATTCTCAGGAGTGTGCTCTACGCTCAAATCCGGCTACTATATGCGAATCAGTCACTTTGCCAAGATCAAACTTATATATGTGCTGCATGCTTATTTCTGTAAAGGAGGTTTGTGGCATAGCCAGTTATTTCATTAAAGTAAAGGATCATTAAAATGCAGAGATATTGTCCACAAAGCAGGCATAATATGTTTTAGCTGTGCATTCCATACCATTAATAAGCTTTCATGTTTCCATGCAAGCAAACACAATATCACAACTTTGTAGCATCCGACCAGCAAGACATCTATTTCTTCTAAAGGAAATAGCTCAAAAAATTACCATACCTTCAATTGCAAAATAAGACTCGTACCTTAATTGCTAGCTGAGAATTACGTCTGATCCTTAGTGATGATGCAGCAGTCAGGTGTCTGCTGATGCTTTCACAAAATTTGTTATTGAAGAAGATTTCTATTTAGGCACACAGCACGCCTGCCCTCTCATGGACTCAAGCTGCTCGTGAGACGTATTAATTTTAAAAAGAGAAGCGTGAAGAAGACAAGTGCTAAAGTTTATCCGAGCGCCAGGCGCTTCCAGGAAAAGAAACTGTAGCCATTTGCTTTCGGGCGTTTGCATCTTGGCTGTGAAAGATTCGTTGATAAATGGCAAAGAAACAATTATGTTGCTCCAATAGTCCCCACCACTTCTCTACGTTTCACGATGATCTGTTCATACTTGAGGTAAGCTCATTTATGGGACTACAAAAAGTTCTGCAGCAGGCTTTTTTGAACACGTTAAGTCATTTATTTGGGACGATGTACCTTGATAGTTCAATAGACTTCAGTTTACAGAATATGTGGCTCTTCGTAATTATGGCTACCTAGCAACTAAGATCAAAGCGGTACTCCTGAAATCAATAATCTTTGACTGTGGCGATGGCCACGTGGCCATTGCCGGATGTATTGAAAGCAAGCTTAGAATGCTATACTAACTCACTTGCACATTCAAGACCACCTTATTTTACTTGCATCCAGGGTCATTTGGTCTTTGGCATTTAACTTGCGATTTCCAAATAAGCGTGCAGAATGCCCGCACAAACGAACCCCAGAATAACGACGGGGGAGAGAGAGAGAGAGAGAGAGAGAGAGAGAGAGAGAGTCACGTCAGCCTGCAACGAGAGCTGCAATAGAGGGTGGAGCTGCTCGGGTAGATGAGCAGCCAAGGAATGCCGGATAGCAGCACTGACTGCAAGGTACCGTTTATCTCAAAGGATTAATGCAAGACTTAGCAGAATTTTTTCTGCAGAGGCACCGCCTGGTGCAGCTCTTAGGTAAAATACTTCTTACCATTCCCAGAGCTCCCTCTAGGCAGCCTGCTTAGTGCTCACTGCTAAGTTTTTCAACCGTGTCTAATTTGGGATAATGGAAAACTAGCCGAAGCATTAGGTGAAACCAATCGAGCACAGCTTAAACGAAATGCAGTGACAGAGGCAGCAGGGTGGATAATAAAGTGCAATTTAAAGCTCGTGGCGCCACAGTTTACGATGGAACCTGCGATCTAGCAGCTTACAGCTCAAGTCAATCCGCTCATTCGCATAGCAGCCAGCGCGATCTCACCATGTGACCGAACTGTTGCAGCATACATAACACTGGGCGAACAGAAAGTCCATTTGGCTAATATCTGGTGAGTATTGCTACCACCGACACTGCAGCCACAGTGTGGTGTCTGCAGTAATAGGGGCATACTTGCACATATTGGCTGCCATCTGCGAAATCACTTTGATCGAGTTCCCATCTCCTATCGGCTTCCCTGCAATTCCAGTGAGAATGCTAGAAATATTGCAGGAACTGCACAGCAAATCAGATAAAGGGCCTAATGACCCTGCCACCTTTTTTTAAGAGAAAAGAAGCAGTGGACAAACAAGTTTGACTAATCTAGGACAGTGCAGCTTGTTACTCCATGTGATAGCAGGATTACAGCCGTCTGTACCCAGAGTAATGCCGTAGTGTCAGCACTCTATCGTCAGCATTTTATCACCAGCCCACATTGTCAAATCGGATGCCTGAGAAATTAGGAAAACCTTCCGATACATTTTAAATCGCAGCTCGGTGTTCTTATCACAGACCTCTCGGTGCCCCTAAGTCTAAGCTCATTGTAATGAAAAAAATGCTAGCTGATTTAACAGCCTCTTTTGTATAGCGACAGAAGAGCCTTTACGGCTATCACCACCGCTTGCAGTGGCGATAAAGGATCGCCCACTGCAGGATTCGAGCCCACGACCTCGGGGCCAGGTCGTGAAAAGCAACCGTCTTACCTAGTGAGCCATTACGGCTCATGTAATGTATCTCCATCAATAACTCCACAAAACCACACAGACTATGTGGGTGTTATGCAGCAGAGTTTTGTATAGCAAACTCACAGGCTAGACGGCTTTCGGTGCGTATTCGGTAGCCAACAGACTCCATCTCAGGCAAAAAAAAGAAAGTGGGAAGCGTAGCAGAGTCAGGAGAGCAGTTGAGGTAGTAAGTAATATGGAAGTATCAGCTCAGGACAGCTGGAAAGGATGTGTCATGGTTGGCAGTAGGAGAGTAGTTGTAATTGCATAAGAATCGTGGAAGTGAGTTTCACAGTCTAGGACATGCAGAGCAAAAGCTTCTATCGCCAACGGTCTGTAAGTAGAGGAATAAAACCGCTAATGGATTGTCTATACAGGACCTGAGGGCACGAAGAGGCTGAAACTGATGCAGCAGTTCTGCTAAGTATGGGGGAGCTAAACCATGGCTGGCCTTGTGGGTCAGCGTAAGAACTTTGCTCTGTATCGTGGTAAGATGCTTGCTCTTCACAAACCAGTTGGTGGATTCGAGCCTTGCTGCAGGCAATTTTTTATTACACACTGCACGTGGGCGATGCTAGCAGCTAAGGGTCCTAAGTAAATAGCTATTTATTTAGAAAGTTACTAAATAAAATGAGGCTCTTAAATCAGACAGCCTTTATTTTATTGATCCCTGACTAATCCTAACATATAGTGTATCGGAGCTGCCCTTGTGTATAGGTATGCATCCAGCTGAGAGCCGTATGGGCCGCCTGGCTCTGGGGGATGACGTGTAACATGGAGCATGTCGGATACCTTGACACCCGACTTGCCCCACACCCCCACGTGTCATCGCAAGAAAGGCTTTAACCAGGTTTCACCACTTCGGTACCACTACGGAGCTATGCATTCAGCTATCACGTTATCTTGATCATTCCGTGAGCAGTGTCACACTGCGTGCTGGTCAAGCAGGAAGACTGGTGTATAGCAGCACATTAAACCTAACGGCATACAATAATTCAATACCATGCTGGCTTTGGCCCAATGGTTAAGGTGGTCGCCTCGACCAAGGTCAAAGTGAATGTATTTGATAGCCGAAATCGTGGGGTCGAACTCGGTGACGTATGTGAAGTGCCAGCGTACAGATTAAGTTCTCTTATTTTTGTGCTATACAAATGAATTATACTTTTTTTTTTATAAAAGTGAGCTGGTACAAAAATTGGCTATAGGCAGGCCTACACTTCGAATGCTTGCTATAACCATATGCATATACTAGTATTTTTCAAGCTTCTGTCAGCAAAATTGACAACATCATAGAGTCCATCCACAAGGGGACATCTTTGCTGGAGATTTCCTCCTTGAGTTTTTGCTCTTCCTCAATGTCCATCCGCAGGCCTGTCCCTGCTACTGCACTGATCTTTAAGTTCATCTTCCAGTCTATGAATACTACTAGCCCTCTTGAACTCCTACCTACAGGGCACGTTCTAAGATGCCAAGATTTAATGTTGCCCTGCATACATAGCATACTAAATCTGTTATCAGCCTAAGGCTTTCATTCAAAGAGGCTGCTGTCAGTCCACCATTAAGAAGTCCAGGCTAGGAGAACTTGAGTAGCGGCTTTAACCCATTCTTACTGCCAAAGATCCTCTCAAAGAAACTCCAACGAGTTGTGGCAATCCGTTTAAACTCTTATGTCCAGATTTCAAATTTTGCAAGTTCCAATCAGGCTTTCGACTGAGTCACTGTAGTGAGTCATCATTTTGTCGAGTGTAGAATGAACTTTTCATGAACGCTGTCTTAGGTGGAAGTTTCTGCTAGTTCTGCTGGATTTCTCGGCAGTTTTAGTTACTATTGATTAACAAATCCGTCTTGAGCACCGGTCGTCTCAGCAAGGTATCACAGGCAATGTGCTACAAGGGCTTGGGGTTTTTCTCATTGTCATATGTCAATTGAAAGCGATCGTTCACTGAGCCTTTGACGTATGGGATGCCTTAGGAATCCATTGTAGGCACACCCATTTTCATAGTTTATATGCTCTCTCTTGCCAACGTAATCACCATGCTCAATTTAGGTTTTACTTTGTATGCAGACGACAGGCTGCTGTACTTGAAATCTGATCGTTTCCTGCCTTCCAGCATCTCAAAATCCCTCAGTTCCCTAGCAACATGCATTGCTGGCATTTGGACGTGAATGGCAGCAACCCTTCTGAAATTGAATGACGACAAAACCAACCAACTAATTACTGAAAACGGGGTTTTACTCCGAAACTGGAAAGCCTAACTTTCCAAATCAACTCCACCAGCACATCTCCTATAGCCTCCACCTGGAGTCTGGGTGTCCTGTCGATTACTTGAGTGCCCCGAAATATGTTCAAATCCCTCTGAAACAGTGCCTTCAGTTGCAATGATCCCACATCTTGGAACTGACTAGTGACAGACATTGCGTCATAAAAACTGAAAACCCGGCTGTTCCACATAACCCTTTTCCCAATTGAATTGTTCTTGGGTGTAGTTGTGCGTTCAGGTCTCTACATGTTGTGACTAAGTGCAGCAGGGACATATTTTCGTTAGCATCCTAGTGGAGCTGTCTTTTTCCTGAGCACTTCTTTGCATGTGAACGATTAAGTGAGTGTTACTAGTCGGAATCCTACAAATCAGCGGTCGTGAGTCTTCCGTAATTCTTTGCATGCTTGTCTTAAGATGATAATGACTCGCATGCTTGCCTGACCTAGATACATTGCTTTTCATTAACTGCTGGTTATTGCTTCTCTACCAGTGATTTACTAGGCATCTGAATAGAGATTAAGTTATCTAAAGACTCTAAAGAAAAAATGCATTATTACTGTTATTATTACTACGAAACCGAGAAAAATCACGGCTTTCTCTAGCTTTGATATGGAATCGGGGCCTGAGTGTCTGCTTACCTAGCTGGTCAGCCTTCCCTATTGAGGTAAATCATGCAGTTCTTTCTTAGTGTAGAACAATCTTTTTAGTCTGAGAGGAGGACGTGTGGCGGCCTCATCAGGTGTCGAACCAGCTAGCTACCTCCAGCAGATGAAGAGTGAGGGCTTAGCAAACCCCACCGTATTGCCAGCGGGGCCAAATTCCACTGGACCAATCTGAAAACTCAAACCCCTCACATCTCCATTATTGATAGCCTCTCGAGGAGACGTTTATTTCTGACCATCCTTGGCTTAATCCTGACTGTTTCCACAGATTTTCGCCCGGTCATCACATTCAGCCAGAGATAAGGTGAAAGATTCATTTTCCATATGAATAAATCATTAATAGTGGATGCTTAGGATGGCAACTGCTTGCATGAAAATTGCTGAGATGCCAAGAATTTATTTTGAAGATCAGTAAGAGTCAGATATGTTCATGTAGGCAGGAAAACATTACAATTATTTATAAGCAGACCCGTTAAGAAAATAGCCTTGGACAAAACAGCCCGTACATAATAGCCTACCCACAAAATAGCCTTAGACTAAATAACTACGTCAAATGAGCTCAGTCACTCTAAACGTTTTGATAATAAGTAATGATTAAATGACGGTGCCAATTTTATTAATTGTTATGAGAATTAAAAGTTGACTATTTTTATGATTTGCAACTAATATAATCAATGCTCTCACTAAATATGACTTCATTATAACTTAAAAAAATATTTGCACTGTAATATCTACTATTGGTTTAGGTCCGTTTAAAATTAATGAAACAGTTTTTGTTCAAAAAAATATTTTAAAATAACCTGAAACTAGTACCGCATCTAAGATATATTTTTAAGCTAATAAAAAAATTACATCTTGAAGAAACTAACATTTTTTTCAGATTGTTGAAAAATCATGAAGATAATCGAAATGTTCTGCATCGTTTTTAATCAGAACGTGAGTATGGGGGGCTTCCATACAGTTGCATGTATTTCACTTTTGATACTTCTGGTTATCAGGTGTAAGGTTATCAGGTTATGTGCCTGGAAACGAGCGATATCAAAATCTACTAACTTTTGTTCATTTTATCATTGTTGCCCAATGAGTTTAAAAAATGATGGATGATAACGATTGATTTTTTGCTGGAAACTTCGCTGCCTTGCTTTCCCCCAGTAATTTGTTTTAGGTAGACGGTCTGTGGTATGTTCCGATAGTTGAATGTCGCAAAGAAGTGGATCTCTACGGTTTCACTTTGGTCGTTCCATTTAGCTGTCTTCCCAATAGTCAAGGAAGGGCTGGATATGATTTTATCGGATAACCTCCTGCCAGAATTTTAAGTGAATCTTTGACGTCAGCACTTGGAACTCGACTGAATGCAGACATAATCTTCGCTTGTAAACGGAAAATGTCGCTGCCACGATAGCGATCTGCCAGATGAAGCTCCTGAATTTTCCTCTTTAAGAATTTATCAAGATTAAAAAACATCCAACGAGTTAAACAACTTGGTAAACATACCCGTACCATTCTCACTCGCTTTTTTGAAGTCAAACATCAGCATTGGTTTTAACTGTCAAATCTTCTCCAAAAGTCAGGTTTATGACGTCTCTTATCTTGTAGAAAGACATAGATCAGAAGATTGGCTGAGATATTGACCACTGTAAGAATGTTGAAGGGCAGGAAGAAAATCTCTGGAGCCACTTTAAAAGAACCATCCATAAATCAATGTAGTAGCTGCTTTAGAAAATCCGCATTTTCCTAATTTTGAGAGCATCCGGATGAATATTTCTGCGATTTTCTTCGGAGTTTGATGCGGCTATCGGATTGTCTTCTGTATTAATTCAATTTCCCATTGATATGCTGCGTATGTTAGTAGTTGTCTGGCTGCTTCCAGGTAAATGCTTCCATTGCTGCGTTGGATTATTTGGTGAGATTTTTCCAGTCTCTGCATATCTGTTACTGACGTGGCATCTTCGTTCTTAGCAAGGTCAGCCCTATGTTCGGTTATTATTTCTGCAATACCATCAAGTACTTTCAGCCTTGCTTGACAGTTGGCCTCTACGCACATCCAGTTAATTCATTAAATTGACTCTTCTTTCGATGAAAAAAATAATCGTATGATGACAGATACTGTCCTTTCCAATATTCTATTTTCTCCATAACTAAGCATAAATATTCGCTTTTTAAACATTTTTAAGTATGAGAACCAAAAATGCTCTCTTTATTTAATCATTCTAAACCGTAGTAATGGATTTTTTCTAATAATTGATTTCGTCAACTGATTGATTTTGTCTACTGATCGATTCTGTCAAATGACCAACTTTAAAAAGAGTCGACGTTAGACATTTTCGGATGTAATTCCTTAGTCCAAATAGCGTTTATTGAGTTGTGTTGTCGGGACTCATTTGACGGGGCTGTTTTGTTGGGGCTATTTGGTAACGGGCTTTTTTTTAGGGGGTATCAACTTTTAGCCTCAAACATTCAATTTCTTCTGGAAGCTGCAGCTGGTGTACATATGACAGAGTTCTTCCATCCATCCATCAATAAATTCTGCATATATACTATCAGAATATTAGACTTTCTGTGGTAACTTTATTCACAGAAATGGCCATAATTAACTGTAAAGAGGCAACAATTTCAAGTGAACATGTCACAGATGTTGCATTTCAGCCAGTGGCGGAGCCAGGGTTTTTACGTGGGGAAGTGCAAGACCAGCAAACGACGTGGGTCCTGAAGAGTGAGCACCTTACCCCTGGGCTAAGTCTAGTGTGCGGTCACGCGGTAAAAGTCATATTACCCTAAATACCTGATCCTGTCTGAAAATTCCCTTGCTACTCTCCTATTTTAAGAAAACGCTAACTTCATCATTTTTTGTTATCCAAACTTCAAGGCAGAATTATTCCTCGGCTATTCCTCTGCTCCCAGATCTGCATAGCTTACCGTCACCAGCAGCTGCGGAGCCCGGATTTTTATTTAGAAGAGAAAAGGCCCTGCACACATTTTTATGAGTGCACAAGATGCACCAAGTTGTTAGGTAGGAGGGTTTTATATGCAATTAATGAATAAGTTAAAGCACGAAATCACTCGATGAGAACTGTGTTGCTCTTCGAGTAGGAATTAAGGCAAAATTTCGTCGTTGGTAACGTCCGGGGTATGAAAGAGTTGGAGGTGCTCCAGGTCTCTGTCCCTCTGTCAGGGGAAGCCTTGACGGCTTTCATCCAGCTTGCAGTGAGCCATAAAGAAGCTGAAGAACCCGCACCTCGCACCTCGGAGCAAGAAAACTAGGCCATAGCTGCCGCTGGGCAATGACCCTGTGTGTGCTTGTGTGCACGTGCACGCACGCATGGGTGTGTGTGCGTGCGCGTGTGTGTGTGTGCGCGTGTGCGCGCGTGCTCCTCGATCTAATCGCTCTGAAATGGGTAGCTGAAAAGTACAAGAACCGTTTGACCATGAGCTCTAGATCTCACGTAGACACGAGAGAGACATCGTAACAAGCAGTGCATGGTGTCGAGAACTCATCATCAGAAGACTGGACAGTCTTGCCGTATCTGCTTCCGTATTCAAAGTCTAGCACGAAATCGTGTTTGTTCACGACTTTCCTTAATTTAATGATGTGCTGTGGCGGTATGCACACTTAGCCTATTTTTTTTTACTACCAATGCACACGGAGTAAATCTCGGGACTTTTTACCTCAATAAAGAAAGCAATTTTAGAAATGCAATAAATTCCATCACTGAAATCTGTACTCCACCAAACTTTCCTCTTGTTCCATCAAATCATATCTTTTGTTTCAAAGTGCTCATTCATACATGTCTTTGACCAGAGGAATTTATTTTTTATAGGATTTCAATCTTGATATAAGATTTAGAGATAGCATATTGAAATTTTTGAGCTAATAGGTTTCATAACGTTGACCCTGGCTGCAGCGTATGTAGTTCGAAATCTACCTCCAAAAGCCAACAAAGTGAGCATAAATTACTACTGTCGCAGGTTATGCATTTGACTACGCGACGTCAAATCTGATCAACTAGCTCACTACAGGCAACATGCCCTGAGTGGCATCAAGCGTAGAACAAAAATCACCATAAATGTTCGTACAGTTGTATGGTTGCCGTAATTTTGGGAAATGTTTATGTAAGCATGGTGTACTCTTTAGGCATTGGTTTCACGTTCATCTAGAGTCATCGGTCATAGCTAACAAACCGTGGAGCACTTTCTTCTAGACATGCCGCTTGATAACTTTTTGGGGCCATGTTTATTCCATGTCATGTCATTTCTGTTGTTCTGGAAGCCAGCAAATGGCATCAGAGGTGAATGACGATTTGTAACTCTTTTTGGGGTTGCCATACCAGCAGCTTGAGCTTAGCATACCATGCTTAACCCTAGACAGCTATGATTCGGCTTTAAGTGCCGGCTGCTTGAGGCCCCTGAAATCCTATGATTCAGTCTCAGCGGCTTATCACAACTCATCTTGTCATTGTTAGCCTACTTGCAAAGCAGGAACATAAGGTTAGAACAGACATTGCGAGAGAGGAGACTAGATTGAGCTCCAAGCAAGCAAGAGAGAATGAAAAGAAAATGAGAGCGAGAGTGAGATTCAGCAAGAGAGAGATATGTAGAGAGAGCGAGAGAGAGAGAGAGAGAAAGAGAGAGAGAGAGAGAGAGAGAGAGAGAAAGAGAGAGAGAGAGAGAGATTGACAGACACAAGGATGGGTTGCGATAGCTGACTGATCGAGAGAACGTCAAGAAAATGTGTCTGGGCACTCATGTAAGGTGGATTTCAGATATTTTTGAAATTCTACCAGCACTCACATGAACTTTGGGGGAACAGTTTATTCGTTATCGTCGATCCTGTACGAGCCACTCACTCCTCAACTGCACGATCACCATCGTGCTAACTCATCAGCACTGACCAGTCCCAATTCGTGAGATGCTGCTGATCTCTAGGCATGTATGGCTGAAGGTAACAATCACTGGCTTGCCCTCCGAGCATATCTGCTAACACAGGAGCCAGCCTCTGCTGCAACAGCTGCTGTGGCTTTGCTTCATACTCTAAAGATGACAGCATCAATCGTAGCAGTTGCAACAGGATTGACAGCAAGCTCGATTGTAAGCCTCATTGCTGTGGCAATAAGCTATTTACAGCCCTTGCAACCTAAAAGCAGACGTCAGCATGACAGCCTCAAGTGACATGACTGTCAGGGCAGCTGATCTAAGCAGCCCAGTAATGCTAGCTGCTTAAGCCCACAAGCACAGCACGGATGAGAAGGCAAGTTCCATCTGCCGGCTTCTAAAGTGGACCCCACGGGCATCAGTAATGCTGCAGAGAAATCTAGCAGCATTCATGTCAGTGCAAGGGCAGCAGGAGCCATTTCCTATTTGTGTCCCTGAGAAACCAGTAGAAATAACCAATAGTCCAATAAGAGCCAGCCAACATCCGTATGCCTTGAACTGCCGTGGTGAACAACTGTTGTGGGTTGACAATTAATCCATGCAGACTCCCGTGTGGGCAAAGTAGGTCATGACATCACAACTCTGTCATAACGCACGAAGTCGTCGTGTGCATTATCTAGAATTCGAGGAGGCGTACTAGCGTAGCACAGCGACGAGCTTCAATTCTTTGAGTACAGTGGCATGGCCCTCAGGCTAGTGCTCTCAGCCGATCCGAAGCTCTCCGAAGGCTGGTGACAGCCGCCACGTTGCATTAAGGCTGGCTCCTTAGCAGGGCACACCCAAGGAAAATCGCTCAAAACTTCCAGCAATGAGCATTACCTCCGTGTAGTGGTGAGCCCTTGGTGTCCAAACAAGGAGAACGTCGACAGAGCTGAGCACAGAAAATTGCATATACGACAGTGTTGTGTTTTTATAGATAGTATTTTAGGTGTTATATCTATTATATCTTATTAACTTACCTTAACGTAAAGCATCAGTGCTTGTCTGCGGATTACACCATCGGGGAATTCCTGTGGCCCAATAATGGCAATAATCGTGTTGAAGGCTAGCACGAGTCTTAAGTGATTTAGGTGGTGCATTGCATAGACTGCTGGTGCCCTCCACCCGAAAACATAGCACACAGGAGAGCACCGAGCGTAAGAAGATGAAGTCAGTGGGACTACCCTGAGATTAACGGTAGTTATTGCTGTCCATCAGCACCTATTACGAGGCTACTGGCAGCAGTTGTCCGAAATTCTGAGTAAGCAGTCGTCAGTGCTGTCTCTGCAGGTACTGCCTCTTACAGGAGCAGCTGCTGGCTGGCTGAGTAGATTCCATGCAAGTGGCCCCGGTGGCTCAATTCCATCGGACCTGTCCACTTACCGAACTCCAGTAGTTCAAAGCACATCAAATGTACTTCGCAATGGAGGTATGCCGCTGAGTGACAACGCCTGTTGACAGGTTGGCAGCATATTTACCACAAATTCCCCAGCTCCCTCGGCACTGATGACTATATGCAAAAAAGCTTACTGGGCTGAACAGAATCGCTCTTCGTCGATATCCGAATGAGCTGCTACATCAATTTCCGACCAGCAGGAGAAGGCAAATAGTACTTAATGCATCTGGTCTTAAGCATGCGTCGTGGTAATCTGGTCACAACCATGAACCCGTTGTATTACAAAACTCACGGTAGCCGTGGAGCATCTAGCCGACCGGTTTGCTGGGCGGCTTACAACTTGTAACGATTGATTCGCCGAGCCCCTCCCCCTGCCATAACCACTGCCCCCAGCATAACGCATCGCAAAGATGTCCCTGGAGAATGAGCTTTCTTTCGGCAAGCTTAGAAATAGAACACAGCCCAATGACGCGTTCGCAGAAGCACTGCTCAGGCTGCATATTGCTTTAACTTCAACCGTTCAGGAGCAAGAACCCATTAGAGCTTATTGCATAGACAACTAATTCATTGACAGCATTCCCGGAAGAGGAAGGAGGGGTTGTTATTGCTCAATACAATTGCGGTGCTGAGACTCGGCTTCAAATTAGAAACCTGTGAAAACTGGCGAATCTAGAGAAAAGTGAGGATTGGGTTGTTAGTCTTTTACAGCATAACGCCTTGTGCCATAAAAAGGATTATCTTGTCAATAAGTTAAATGGAGGAAGTTAAAAAGTCATACATTTTCGAGAAGATGTCTGAACTGATCTCCGAGCCTTCGAAGGTTCGAAAGCTTCTCGAAGCTTTGAAACTTCTCGAAGCTTCGAGCTCCTAGTTCCACCGATATCAGTAACGCAGCAGCGAGGTTTTTGCAGCTGTTCTTCTTTACGGCGACTTTGTGCCAAAGAGGTTGCTCGGAGCCGTGTCAACGTTTGCAAAAGTAACAATGGAACTCCTCCTTCGTAGTTAGGATGCACACCGAAAGTCACTTGGGATTTGACTGCACTGCAGAAAAATAGCCAGCTTGTAACTAGCTCTGCCACTGTGGCTGTACGGAGCTACAGCTAGAAATGGGTCAACTGCATGCAAAGATCGAATGCACGCTCATTTGTCTCGCAAAAAGGAGTACCTGCATTGAACGCATTGAACTACTAGATGCAAATTGTTTGAAGAGCTTCGCGCGACAATTAAAGTCATGTTAAGTTATCCAGATTAATGGTCAAAGTGTTAATCAGCTAAGCTTAATCCACGATTGTGGTTACGGTTTTTGTAAAGTTAAAGAGATAATTTAAGGGGTGGAATCAGCTATGGGCCGAGGAGGCGCCACTAAGGAGGGCGGTTGCCGAAGGAGGCGAAGACGCTGTTGGCACTTCGCTGAGACGGTTGTAGATGCTTGGAAGAAGCTATATTATAAGGCTCATGCCTGTCATTCCTGGATGGCTCAAAGTGCCAATACGTGAATGCACAAAAAAAGTACGTTCATGCTCATTGTTATTTAATTACCAACAAATTAGCGATTTCCTGTGAACTAATACGTAGCCAAAAGTTAAAAGGAACGTTGTATTACTTGAGATTACTCAGCACTGCAGCCGCACAGCTTTCAGGCTATGTGGCCTCGTCGACATAACAGTGGCAGAGTAGACGGGTGAGAATTACTTCAGGAGCTTAAGCAATGCAAAGAATTGAATGATTTTCACAAAGAAATATATTGACATGACGTATCCGTACTCAAGTTATCCGGACAGTTGAAAGTGTTTGAGCAAATATTGGAACGCGTAAGGCATAGCAAAATTTGCGATAACAGTAAAAATTAACCAGGATTACAATTTCCGTAATTTCTCCTATAGCCGTAGGATGACACCAGCGACTATTCTCTACAGGACAGGAAACTACATCTGCAGTCCCTCTCAAAAAAACGCGTCACATACGGACAGTCAACTCATTTATAATAACCCACTTTATGCGATGTCTGTTTTAGGGTTGGGCGTCAAAAATAGAGCAAAACTGGCGTGTTTTGCTGGGTTAATGTTTATGAAGATTAAAAATCTGTCATGTTCATTTATTTTTGCATTGTTTTGAAAAAAGTTCTCGATTGTCATTTACGGATTTTAGAAGACATATTTAACTTGGCAAAATTCTTAGGAAAGTGTGATTCCAGAGCTTCTTTGCTTCTCCGGATAGGACTAATATAGAAAATGTGCACAAAATACCGTCTGATTGTAAAAGAATAAGTCATCAAGCTGCATGGGATGGTGGCTACGAAGCCCCTTTTTTTAATCGCAAACTCCAGATCCGTGAAATATCGACTGCTTATGCAGTGGAGTTTTTGTTGCGAATGCACAAAAAAGCTGAGATATGATGTAAGGCGAGAGGAGCTTCAACTAGAGAGTAGAAACGAGGCTGGAAGACGAAAGCTATGCAGTTCTCTTTCAAAGATGCTAAAGCTCAGAAATAGACTGCGTGTTAAAAACTAGACTAATTAACGGGGTAGCCTACGAACATTTTTAAGAATTGTTAATTTATTTGAAGTTTGCATATTGCATATTTTCTTATTTTACATATTAAAATAATATTAATAATATTAAAATAATTAAATTAACATAATATTGGTACATTTTAAGTTGGTTATTGAATGTGTGCAATAGATATACTAAAGCATATTTCTGGGATGAGGTAGCTGCTTGCTGAATGAAGTTTCAACATAAAATGGCTTCTCGATGGCTATATTTTTCTGCAGACTGTAACAGAATACTCACTGAAAGGTTCTAATAGGCCTACTTCTGATTTCCAGATAAAGTAAGAAATGGACACTATTGGCTGTTTACACACAGCTCCTGAGGTATTCCTGCTGCACTACTATGTATCAGTGTTGCAGTTATTACCAGGGTCTGAGCTGGAAGTTAAAAAGTCTGTTGCTTATCCAAATGTTTTTTCCCTAGCAAACTATTTTGAGCATGTTTTTATATGCATTGTCAGAGGGTTCATAATTTGAATTATTTGTTCTTCTGGTGGATGTGATGTTACTAACCTATTTTCGCACGAAAACGACGAGGATTGTGGGTTTGGTAGAGTTCTTGGGGCAAAGGCATTAGTTCACCGACGGTGACGTGAAATGATGAGAAAATAGAAAGTAGAAAGCGTCCTAATGCAGGGCTATATGACAAGTAACCTTGAGCAATACTACGAGCATACGACAAGCTACTATCAGCAAATGTAAAACACCTAGAAAGAGATTGAGTTCTCTGAGGGCACTTTATCTAGTGCATTATTAATATTATTATTACTAGTATCTTCAACATTACAAGCATTGTTTTATTTGACACAGTGGCTTGGCGATTTTGCAATTGCTTGGCACGGTTGAGGAACCAGGTTCAGTCGCGAAACCTCAAGACCCTTGAAATCGATGCTGTCCGTGCGAGAATATCTGCTTCACCTCTGCTGCTCAGTCCTCCCTCCGATCTGTCATCATCGGTAGATAGCTACAACACAACACTAGCTGACACGCTCGACGAGTTTGCACCTCTGACAAAGCGAACTGTGCTGGGAAGGGGGAGGGCCAGACGGCCTATGGTTTACCACAGACATTAAATTAGCCATGTCTACTAAGCAAAAGCTTGAAAAAAAGCACACTAAAGATCTGGACTGACTGTCAATCGACAGGCATGTGAAGTCGTACCAATCGATCCTAGCAAAGGCCAAGTCTAGCTTCTATAGAAAATTGTTGAATCACAGATGCACAATCCAAACCTGCTGATGTCGACGATCAACCATCTCCTCAACCGTTTCCAGATTAGCTCCTTACCTGATGATCTTTGTAATGATCTAGCCGATCGCTTCTCTCGATTCTTTGTGCAGAAGATAGACAAGATGAGGGAATACATCCCTGCGATGACAACCCCACTACGATGCAGTTCCCCGATTCCTAGCTGCACCTCAATGTCTACATTTAAGCAGGTCACTAGTGATCTAGTCCTGAAGTTCGTATCCCAATCAAAGAAGACAACAAGTCCTCTGGACCCAATTCCCACTGTCCTGCTCCTACATTGCATTGATCTGCTGCTGCCATGTGTAACTAACATCATTAATATGTCATTAGCCTCATGTCATGTCCCAGCACCTTTCAAAACGCTTTAGTCAGGCCACTTCTCAAGAAAGCGACTCTAGACCAAGAGAACTTTAGCAACTACCACCCAGTCTCCCTTCTACCATTCCAATCGAAGACACTTGAACGGGTCGTGGCGGATCAGCTGTACTCATACATCGAAACCTCACACCTTGCTAGTAAGTTCCAGTCTGGCTTTAGATCTAATCACTCCACAGAGTCAGCATTGCTTCGGGTATACAATTACCTACTTAGGAATGCAGACATGAGTAGAGTGTCTCTGCTTGTTTTGCTCGATCTTTCGGCAGCTTTTGATACTATCGATTATCAAGTTCTTCTAAAGCGCCTCTAATCTCACCTGGGCATCACTGGCACTGCTCTGCATTGGTTTAGGTATGTCTCAGTGGGAGACACCAGATTATTGACGTGAACGGACAAAGATCATCTGAGGTACCTCTGAAATATGGGGTACCTCAGGACTCGGTGCTAGGTCCGGTTCTTTTCACGGTTTATACTCTGCCTCTTGCTGATGTGAATGCCAAGCACAATCTAGGCTGTCACTTCTATGCGGATGACACTCAATTGTACCTTTGTGTTGATCCCTCCCAGCATTCGAGCACCTCAAACTCTCTCAACTCACTTGCTGAATGTATTGATGACACCCACACATGGATGGCAGCAAATTTTCTACAACTAAACGATGATAAAACTAACTTACTAGTTATGGGCAAACCCAGTGTAATTCAGAAATAGGAAAGGCTGACGCTCAAAATTGGCTCTGCCAGCATATCTCCTGTTGAATCAGCTCGAAATCTAGGTGTCTTGTTCCAAGGTGACCTCTCATTAGATGACCACATCAGCTCCACTCAAATCTGCCTATTTTCAGCTTGATAACATTGCTAAAATTCGGTCTTGTTTAGATAAGGATATCACGTCCAAGTTAGTCCATGCATTCGTGACATCCTGTCTCGACCTCTGCAACTCCCTGCTTACTGGCCTACCAGCAAGTGCGATCAGGCGATTGCAGCTGGTGCAAAATTCTGCAGCTAGGCTTGTCTGTCGTGAGCTTCGCTGTTGCCACATTATACCACTTCTCGCCGACCTGCACTGGCTGCCAGTCAAGCAGCGGATTGACTTCAAGGTTCTGTCGCTCACTTTTAGGTGACTTCATTCTTTGGCTCCAGCTTATCTCTCAGATCTATTCCCCCACCAGGCCAAGCATCGTACCACCTGCTTTTCGGAATCCAACAGTCTACAATTAATAATAATAATAATAATAATAATATTGCACTTGATAGAGCGCCCTCAGAGAACTCAATCTCTTTCTAGGCGTTTTACATTTGCTGCAAAGTGATATGCAATTGAATAGTAAGTAAAATCATGCTTGAAAAACAAACAAAATGAATAATATGGTTAGGGGTGACATGCACAGGGTCAGCATGCAAATGTGGTTCGTGGCAGTATGCACAGTGTCAGCACGCATAAGCACATCAAGGACGAATCACAGGGACCCACTAAATGCTGTCCTAAATAGGTGTGTTTTTAAGTTACCTTGTACAAATCTCAAATCCTTTATTTCTATCTTAAATCCTATATATTTAGTTCGTATGCTCCCAAAGCCTGGAACTCCCTCCCGACTTGCGTCAGAACATCCCCTGACCTGACCACATTTAAAAAGAACTTAAAAACACACCAATTTAGGACAGCCTTTAGTGGGTCCCTGTGATTCGTCCTTGATGTGCTTATGTGTGCTGACACTGTGCATACTGCCACGAACCACATTTGCATGCTGACCCTGTGCATGTCACCCCTAACCATGTTATTAATTTTGTTTGTTTATCAAGCATGATATCACTCACCATTCAATTGCATTTCCCTTTGCAGCAAATGTAAAGCACCTAGACGGAGATTGAGTTATCTGAGGGTGCTTTATCAAGTGCATTATTATTATTATTATTATTATAGTCCCTAGAGCATTCAGTATTTTTTACTGCAATAAAGCTAAATACATGAGCTTGCTTAGTTTATTTAAGCTTACACGCGATGAATCGCATCCTTAAAGGTGTACACATGCTCTCTCCCACACCTAACAACTTCACTGCACTTTGTACTAGGGTACTTCAGGAGACCCTCATTGCACCTAAATAGCACCAGGTGGCACAGACTGATCTGACGTGGCATATCTGTTGGGCTGTACTACTGGACTGTATCTCTAGCACAAGCTACCTGGGCTTGTGGTAGTCAGTCAGAGCCACTCAGACCCCACGTGCCACCAGCTTTAGGTGGAAGACCACACTACGTTCTTGAGTACAGAACGGCCATAGTCGCACAAAAATTGAAGGGGCTTGGATGGCCCACCTGCCTACCTAACTAGCTGCTTTGCTGTTCAGCTGCTTAGCTGCATGCATGCCTTTTCCTAACCATCCCCATGCTTTCCCTTTCCCACCTGCCAGCCTGCAGCCGGCCAGCCTACCCTCCTTTCAGCTGCTGCTGCTGCTGATCTGATGGCTTTGTCCAAGTATCCCATCGAGGCTTATTTTATTATACATGCGTTTACATAAGACTCCTTCAATTATCGTACACTGTAGAAGAAAACGTCCAATATTGTGCAGTGCTGCAATCAAGTATCGAATTACTTGAGTAGTACAGCTGTCTCAGAATGGCAAAATGTGCTTACATAGTGGGCCAGCTGCTTTCGGGCAACTGTCGGAGGCTTTGGCGCCTGCATCAACCTGCCGGCATACGTGGGCCTTGCCTGACGATTGCCCGAACTTAAAGGAGGAAGGTTAATTGTTTGAGGGTTAGCACATGTGCTCTGCCAGATGAAGCTGTCGGACCAAATCTGATGGTCTTTAATGTCGAAAGGCTGGGCCTTCTGTAGTCACTAAGTAGGTACCTTTGGAATAAACACCACGAAGCATTTGGTAGCCCATGTAAAATTAGGTCAGCCTTGGCTGCTATCCTCCCAGTGGTAAAAGCCTCGGCAGGAACAGAAACCAAGTTATTTTCTCCAGCAATCTCTCATTACCGACTTTTACCTAATGATTAGTGTTCTACTAACTAGCAACACCAGCCCGGTCTAGTTTTTTAGGACCTTGCATGCCGTTAGAAATCTATCAGGGAGATGGCCATGGTGCCATCGTGCCGATTAGTGGCCAGCTGGCATGATAGCACCCTGCTGCCACTGCTACTGCTGCTGTGTCTAAGGGGTTAGTAGTAAAAGGAAAAGCAGCTCAAGCAAAAATTTGTAGACCAGCGTAATTGTTTCGTGATGTGCTGTTGTTGATAAAGATTTGTTTGGCTATCTGCCTGTAGAGAGCTTACCAGCCGGTGCTTGCTTGCCAGCCATCGTTAATTGTATGCAATGGTAATTTACTGCAATGGCTGATGCTGCTACTAAGACATGACCCAAAACCTACTTTCACCCCCTAGACACTGAGAAGATAGAGCTGATGGGGCATACACGTCTGGCCTGTAAGTTATCAGCAATCGTCCGTCCGTCAGTCAGTCCTTCCGTCCGTCAGTCCGACAGTCCGTATGTATGTTCAACTATCAATCCATCATGAACAGCCTGCTTTGGCAGCACATGTTTGCTAGAAGGATCAAATCTAGAAACTTCTATGGTCACCGAGACAGACACCGGCAAAGAACACGGTTCTTGCCTGGCCGCAGCAGGTATATTTGGTCAGCACTGCCAGTGGCAAGATTTAACGATGACAGTGATATATGGCTTGCTAAATGTTGCAGACTAAAGTTATAATGCTGGAGGAAGATTATTAGCTGGTTGATGGGGTCCATCACCTACGTACATAAATACTTACAGTGTAAATGAAGCAAGCAATATCCAGCCCAGCATCGGGGCTTGCTATAAATTAGGTATACCATATTTAGGGTGACTTTATTCAGCACGTAGGGACAACATAAATAATAATAATAGTAAGGCACACAAACACACACACATATATATACACACACATATATATATATAGCATATATATATATGTATATATATATATATATATGTTAGTTATATATGTAATGTAATGTATCTTCGTCTGTAACTCCACAAAGTCATAAAGACCATGTGGGTTTTACGCAGGAGAGTTTTTTAAAGCACACTCACAGCCCAAGCAGCTTTCGGTACGTATTCGGTAGCCAACAGACTTCGTCTCACGCAACAAAGAGAAAGTGGGAAGCATAGCAGAGTCAGGAGAGCAGTTGAGGTAGTGAGTATCATGGAAGTAGCAGCTCAGAACCGCTGAAAAGGATGAGCCATAGTCGGCAGTAGTAGAGTAGTTGTCGTTGCCTATGAATTGTGGAAGCGAGTTCTACAGTCTAGGGCCTGCAGAGCTAAAGTGGATATATATATATATATATATATATATATATATATATATATATATATATATATATATATATATATATATATATATATATATATATATATATATATATATATATATATATATATATATATATATATATATATATATATATATATATATATATATATATATATATATATATATATATATATATATATATATATATATATATATATATATATATATATATATATATATATATATATATATATATATATATTGCACCATTATAGAGCTAAATAACACTCTAGCAACTTTAAATATGCTGTCAGGGAAGGATCATCAATATGGTTAGTGATAGCATGCACACTGTCAGTAAGCATAAAGATGGCTTCACCATAACCAGAATCATTGTGCTTGCTGCTGTATTGGTCTGACTGCATTAACGTTACGTAGCTGCATATACGCATATGCAACAGCCTTCCTTTAGTCTTTAAAAGATGAATGACACAACAGAAAGATGCACGACCTTCACGACCTGGATGGGTGCTTTTGAGTGCTGCCTCGGGTAGTCCTTTCACTGCAAGCTACAAGTGTAGTAAAGGCCAAAGAGTCTAGTTTGCTTTTGTATCATTGAGGTTGTTAAGTCGTAGCTTCCAACTTGTCCTAGTGGTAATCGATGCCATCAGGTGATGCCATGCCAATCCATCATCGTCTGTAGCCCAGGTGCTAGCATGCCTGTAGGTACACAGCTGGGGACCATCCCTGCATTACTGGCTCCAGCCCATAGCAACGGCGCCGTGCTTCACTACACCAATCGTAGGTTCGAGTCTTGCAGCAGGCAATTCTTTATTTGCACTTCAGGTGGAATGATAGCAGCTAAGGCTATTCTGCTGCTGTACGTAAATGGGACTGTTGAATCAGCCGAACTTTACAAGTAACCTTGCGACTTCAATGTAGACCACTTTGGTGAACAGCACACAGCCCATCACCAGTACCACACCGGTAGTACAGAGCCCATTGTCGGATATACGGCTGCCATAGCAACTACGGTCGGGCCACCGGCCTCCCGAACGTTCGAAGGCCGCAAGGCTTGTGACAGCACTTCGAATTATCTTGTTGCTCCTGTTGCAGCCACATTTCCTTCCACTGTGGCAACAGGTCATTTCAATCCTGCCACTCTTGCAGTCGCCACTGCTCCTGGGCATGCTCTTGCAGTGGCTAATCGACCTTCGAGGCAGCTCTGTAGACATCGATGGTCTGCCGAGCCGCAGCTGCAGTTCAGCCAGAGCAGCAGTCTCTGAAGTGGTGGCATCATGGATCCATCGGTTCAGTTATGCTACTGCTTGCTGGTCCAGCCATCGAGGCTGTCATTCCCTCCTGCCGTAAAGTCGTTGAAGCAGCTGGTTTCACTGCCACTGCGGCCACTGGCTGCGCAGTCCAAGCTAGCACCGGTCTCTCTACACCAGGAGAGTCCTATAAGAGCAGCTGCCAGTCCTGACGTCGGCTGCTGCTGATGTCAGCCATCGGTGCTCCCCATACAGCTGAAACCCTGACCGGCACAGTCGCAGCCTGGAAATCCTCTGTGATCGATAAAGGCTTGTCATCCCGTCGTGTACTAGTGTAAGTCTATGCTTAGAGATTCCACCATCACTTCTTTATACTACAGACCACTTTGGCTTCTATGCAAAATTAAACTGAGAAGCCTAATCCTCACGACCAATAGTATGCTTGCTTGCTTGCCTCTGGTCATTGTGGGTCTTGAGGGAGGCAATAATGATAATAATAGTAATAGGTCTTTTATGCAGCACCCTAAGAAAACTTAATCTTCATTCTGATGCTTTAAAAATCACTCCGAGATAAAGCAATAACTAATAGTTAAAGAAAAGCAAGGTGTCCAGCTTAAACAAGCATGCAAAAGCATGCAGTTAACCTAGCAAGACAAGCATGCTGACTCACACAAGACTCGCAAGTTCTGGCTATGTGGACCCCTGCGGTTAGTAACACTTAATCAAGCATGCACAGGTAGGTAATGCACACAAGGAAAAAACGAAATGCAATGTTTTGCTCAGCTCGTTTCACCAAAGCCAAGCAAGATTATCTCTTCACCGCATCGAATTGATCGATGTTCTCTATTACTTTAAGTTTTCTTGGCACCTGGATGAAAATTCGTAGCCAGAAAGCACAATTTCGAGCTGGCACAAGCAATTTGTGCTGCAGCAGACATCTCAGCTCATTAGCAGTGCCCTTACACACGGGCTGACATTTATGCCCAGCTTCTTTGGAGACAGATTGTAGGCACAAAATTGAAGAACGAACTTGACTGAATATGCTGAGTACTCATGCACCTTGCAACCGTTTGGTAGCCAGCCCCATTTATTCGTGGGATAATAAAAATAGTCATTAGGCTTGCCCGTGCTCTTTTTTAAAAAGAACAACTTGTCAGGCGTTGGCCCATGCAGTCAGCTAGCAGCATGCTGTAGCCCTTTCTAAGAGACCTTAAAGTGCTACCGGAAACTGGCATTGCCTTGATATTGCTATGGCCAATGCTACCACTCTGTATAGAATGCTAGGGGTCAGAAGTCGAAGGTTTAGGCTAAAAGTCATCGAGAGTCAAGAGCTGGTTTGGTGCAGCGGTTAAGGGTGCTCGCCCCGACCAAGGTCTGTGTGAGACCACGGGCTCGAGCCCCGAGGCATATGCGAAGCGCCTGAGTAGTGATTAAGTTCTCTTAGGGCGCTATGCAAATGAATTGTATACATGAGCCACTGTAAGTCACCTTGTCAATGCCTCGAGGACGGTGGTTGAACCAGCTTGAGGGAACTGTTTTCAAAGGGCTGTATGTTCCCGGGGAGCTAGCAACAAAGTTGATAAACACCAAGGAATATACTGTAATAGAGGGATACTTTGTCGAGAAACTGCTGAGCATAGAGGATGTACCTTTCGACAACCAGACTCGGTGTGGTCTCACGGTTTCTGCACTTGCACGTGAAGCAGCCCCCTAAATTGTATGACTAAAGCAAGCACAATTAAGCTCAGTCAGAGTGCATGGAGCAGACAGATGCAAAGTCAACAGCTGCATCTGCAAGCACAAACACCGAGTAGACATTAAAAACAAATTGCTACGCTTTGTAGAAAAACCGAGCACCAAAAACCAAGCATCTTACGCCACGGTGCTTTGGAGTTTGCTGCACCAGGCCTAAGCCTAGCCACCCCCTGATGGGGATTCATGCTGATGCGAGAAGTGGAGATTTGCTGTAAACTCCGGCCCATCGACTTTCGCCAGAGCTGCTGGCACCTGACAGTCAACCGTATCCACTGTCCCTAAACATATGGTAGCCACTTTGCTCCTCCCAGCTGCTTTTGCTGCAGCTTTGATTGGGATAACTGCTTTCTTGCACGCTCACCTACTGCTAACTTAATAACTTTCGGTTTCCCTATGTAACGTTTGGAAATATTGAACATAAAACCTATTAGTGACAATTCAGGCAACCAGATCAAGTGCTGTGATCAACCGGTGGGTTTCTAAGTTCCCTTTTAAACTGTGTCAACTCAAGGGAAGTCACAATATCAGTCCAGTAGGAAGTTCTAATCTGTGAGGCCACATGAACCGACATCTCGGTCTTCAGAGGATTTCGGTTGGTCAGAAACACAGCTAGAAGCCGCTTGAATCAGACGAGAGAATTGCATTATGGACAGCCAGAGTTAGAGAATGATGGGATCTAAAAGTGAGTGACATGCCCTTGAAGTTCATACACGGTAGTATTGAGCAACGGTGCTGATTGGTGAGAAGTCGTGTAATGTGGAAGTTGTGACATTCCCGACAGATAAGGTTAGGTGCAAAATTTTGCACCTACCATTGGCAACTTATTGGTGAGGCAGGAAGACCTGCAATTAGCCAATTACACAATTCTAGAAAGGATTTAAACATGCATGGACCATCATGGATGTGGTATCCTTATGCCAACAACCGAGAGCATTTGCATATTATGAAGCTGAGAGTAGGTAGATCAAACTAGAGCTGAAGTGATCATCTATTGAAAGGCGACTCTGGAACAGACCACCCACATCTAGGCAAATGTCGGGATCCACTATTACTTAAATGACTCTGTACAATTGATCTTGAAATAATAGAGCAGTAAAGGGAATTTGTAATATTAAACTCCATTTAAGTTCGCAAAAAATAAAGGTCAGCTGATCCAACTAGGTCATTTACATAGCAGCTGAAGAGCCTTAGTGGCTGTTGTCCCGATTGCTACAGATTGTCTCCTTCAGGACTCAAACCCACGACACGGGTTATAAAGAGCAAGCACATTACCCCTCAGCTAAATTGGATGCCTAGAGTACAACCGATTTCTGTTTTTAAAAGTTATCTCAATACTGTTTAACTTCCCGGATTCTGGGACAGCTAGTGTGAATATAAATGCATATACCCATATGTACTTCATTTGTATAGCTCATAAGAGAACTTGATGTCATGGGTTTTACGTTTGCCGAAAGGCTCGAGCCCACGACCTTGGTCATTAAAGACAAGTAAGTACCTTTCCACGGGACTGTACCAGGTATACATTTTACAGATCGTATTTATTTGGGGTAAATTAGAGATCGAATTGCCATTTATACCAAAAGCAGCTTGGGCTTTAAGTGTGCTGTAGCAAGTTCTCCGGTGTGCTACCTTGTTAGTCTTATGTATTGTGGAGTTATAGATGGACACACATTACATTACATTCACAATACACGGTACATTCACAATACACTTCACAACAACCTCGCAGCATTATTTTTAGTGCTTAACGTGCTGAATTGCTGAAGAAGCCATGCGAAGCTGCTTAGAGTATTCATTGCTAATTTAAACACGGAGTGCAAAATACGTTTCAGGGTCGTGCTTGTTATTGCATTGAAATTTACTCAGCTGCAGCAACTAACTGTGAATCAGAAACATAGAATGACGAACGGCTAAGACCTACCGCCACATACTCGCGGATGAGGCATTAAGATCATGCTGCACACTGCTAGCCACACAGAATGACTGCAGTTTGTATCCATATGGTTGGTTGCAACGATCGTCGAAAACCTTCAGCATCACCTTATTTTGAAAAAGCAAGCAAGCCGATCTCTTGCTTATCAGCCTTGCAATGTCAGCGCAGAGAAAATGCTGGGCCTGCATTTTAGAGCAGTGTGTCCCAAGCAAGCCAGCTTTACAAGGTCAAAGCTGCTCGAGATAAAAGCGCTACCGGCAAAACCAGGCAGCCAGCTGCACTGAAGACGAGCAACAAAAGCACCATGACAAGGAAAGCTTCTGCTAGTGAACCAAGAGTAACATGGCAGCCAAGTCAATCTCTATAGTGAGATCTTTGTAGGTTAGGCAAGGATGAAAGGATAATAGCTGGGCAATCATCCAGATAGGTGAGGCAACGGTGGCCTCGAAGTGTTCGTTAAGCAATCAGCCTGTCTGTAGCATGTCAATACGGGCTGTCAGAAAGGTCATTCTGGTCTGCAGTACAATCGGCTCCGAGCAAGGCCTGCTTGATGAATCAAGAAGACATTTGCAGCCACTGGCTTGATAATTTCCCTACGGGCTGCCTGGGCATCAGCTGTAGCCGTTTATCATTTACAGTGTGCATGATGTTATGGTAACAGGCCATCTCTGATCCCCTTCATCATTCGCGTTCAAATAGCCCCAGCAAATTCAGAAAGAAGGGCCGGCTGAGGCAAGCACAATCCTGCTTGCTATTCTTATCTATCAATCACTGTCGTTTGATTGTTTTTACTAGGTTGATTGTTTCCAAGCTCCCTACGAGAGAGAGAGAGAGAGAGAGAGAGAGAGAGAGAGAGAGAGAGAGAGAGAGAGAGAGAGAGAGAGAGAGAGAGAGAGAGAGAGAGAGAGAGAGAGAGAGAGAGAGAGAGAGAGCTCACTATTGCATAGTTGGCTCAGCTCGGCAGGGTACAGCTGATGATATGCACCAATAGAGACGACCATGCAAATAGCCCACGATTGATCAATTGAGGCAAATGGGCTGGAGTTTGAAAACCTTCTAACCGAGTCGGTGGAGCATCTGCCCTGCAGCATGTCGTTTGATGCCTGCCTAGGGTGGGCTTGTCTGGTGTAATGCCTGCTGTCGATCCTAATGAGCATCTTCAAATTTGTCTTTTAAGGTAATTTTTTCTAGGTTAATATATGATTTATTTTAGCAATGTTTCTTTAATTTTCTCCTGTTTCATGTTTCAGCACCAAACCTGGCTCCATTTAAGTGCTGGCTTCAAAGTAACAGCAGCGTTTTTCGTAGTCGAGGAGCGATCTAATACTATTGGCAGAAAAAATGTAATCGCCTTTTATAGAAAACTCGTTCATATCTCATGTTGCTTCCAGCTTAATGGTTCTGATCAAGCTTGATTAAAGAAACAGTGGCTAGCTCGTAAGCCGTAGCAGTCAAGTTCATAACTGCTAGGAGCCAAGTGCCACTTCACATATCCAAGAACTACTTCGGCAAATAGTCTCCTGCCTTTTTACCACAAGCACCATATACTCGTATTCTTGGGTGTTCCCATTGCCTGAGATGTGCCTAGCTGCACAGGGCCGGAGAATTGAGACGACCAGTAACACTGCCACCACTATACTTGATCTGATTACTATTCAGTGCACTCTCTCACTAACAGTTTCCAGGTTAGCTCCTTACTTAATGGTCCTCGTGGTAAACTAGCCGATTGCTTCTCTAGCTTCTTTAATGAAATATATCTCCGTCTGCAACTCCACAAAGCCACAAAGACTATCTGGGTGTATGCAGGAGAGTTTTGTATAGCACACTCACAGCTTAAGTGGCTTCCGGTAGCATTCGATAGCCGACAGACTTCACTCACACAAAGAAGTATAGCAGAGAAGTATAGCAGAGTCGGGAGAGCAGTTGAGGTAGTAAGTAATATAGAAGTAGCAGCTCAGGACGGCTGGAAAGGATGTGCCATAGTCGGCAGCCGGAGAGTAGTTGTCATTTCGTAAGAGTCGTGAAGGTGAGTTCCACAGTCTAGGACCTGCAGAGCTAAAGCTTCTATCGCCAACGGTCTTTAAGCAAAGGAATGGAATAGCTAACTTATTGTCCACACGGGACCCAAGGGCATGGAGAGGCTGAAACTGGTGCAACAGTTCAGCTATTATGGAGGAGCCAAGCTGTGGCTGGCCTTGTGGATCAGCATTAGAACTTGGCGCTGTATCTGTTGATTAACCGGCAACCATCCTAGCTCTTTTAGCAAAGGAAACACGTGGTCAAACCTCTGGTACTTGAAAACTAGCCTTGCAGCCATATTCATAGCTGTTTGCCGTAGCCTAGTTGCTCTTTTGGGTAGCCTAACCTTAAGGGAATTTACAATACTCTATCCGAGACAAAACCAAGGAGCTACTTAAAGTTTTTTCAAGCCACCTTGGAAGACAGTTCCTAATCTTAGATAGGGATCGGACGTGATAGCTAGCTGTGAAAACAGTCTTCTTAACGATACTATCAAAGTTTATGCAGTTGTCAAAGACAGCACCTAAATTCCAAGCACACGGTGATGGTCATGCAACAACATCAGCTATTGGAAGAGCAGAGCCTTCCAGCCACACACTTCAGGTGTCCTATGAGCAACAGTTCAGTTTTATAGTCATTTAGTTTAAGTAAATTTTCTTGACATGCAGAATCGAATGTCAGTAAGGCAAGCATTGAGCTTATATTCTTTGTCAACAAGATAGACAAGATCAGTGAGTCCATGCTTAGAGTGGTAGCTTCCTCTTCAGACTCTCGTCCCTCAATACCACCACATCAATGCGCAGCACATCAACGTCTAAATTCAATGAGCCACTACTGACCTCATCCTGAAGTTCATCTTCCAGTCAAAAAAGACTACAAGTCCTCCAGACTCTACTCCCACTGTCCTACTTCTAAGGTGCTCAGATCTGCTGCTGCCATGCATAACCAACATCATTAATATGTCATTAGCCTCAGGTCATGTCCCAGCACCTTTCGAAAAGGCTGAAGTTAGGCAGCTAATTAAGAAAGCAACACGAGACCAAGAGAATGTGAGCAACTCCCGCCCAGCCTCCCTTCTACTGCTCCTATCGAAGACACTGGAACGAGTTGTGGCAGACCAGCTATTATTGAAATATTATTGATTATCTATTATTGAATCTTCAAACCTAGTAAGTTCAAGTCTGGATTTAGAGCTAATCACTCCTCAGAGTCAGCATTGCTTAGGATATATAACAACCTTATTAGAATGCAGACTTTGGTAAAGTTCCTCTGTTTGCTTTGCTAGATTTTTCTGCAGCATTTGATGCAATTCGTCACAAAGTCTTTCTTAAGCACCTGTCATATCACGAGGACATCGCTGGCACTGCACTACAATAGTTCGGTTCAAAGTTCAGTGGGAGCCTCCGGAGTATTGACATGAACGAACAAAGGTTATCCGAAGAACCACTGAAACACAGGAACCTCAGTGCTCGGTGTGCAGTCTGCTTCTTTTCGTAGTTTGTACCACCCGTCTTGGCCATGCGACTGCTATGCACAATCTGGGTTTGCTTTAATGCGATAACACGGAACTGCTGCTCATAGGACACCCTAAACGTGCGGCTGGATTACAAGGCTTTGCTCTTCTAATAGCTGACGCTGTTGTGCGACCATCCCTACGTGCTGAAAATTTAGGTGTCGTCTTCGACAGCTGCCTGAATTTTAAAAGCTTCGCTTACAGCTTTCCAACACGTCCGGTCCCTATCTAAGGTAAGGAGCTGTCTTCCATGGTGGCTTGCAAAAGATTTTACTAGCTCCACAGTTCTGTCTCGGTTTGATTATTGCAAATTCTCTTTTGGCTGGGCTACCAAAAAAAGCAACTAGGCCACTGCAGATGGCTATTAATATGGCTGCAAGGCTAGTTTTCAAGTACCAGAGGTTTGACCACGTATCTCCTTTGCTAAAGAGCTAGGATGGCTGCCGGTTGATCGACAGATACAGAGCTAAGTTCTTACGCTGACCCACAAGGCACACCACAACTTCGCTCCTCCACACCTAGCTGAACTGGTGCACCAGTTTCAGCCTCCTCGTGCCCTCGGGTCATGCATGGACAATAAATTAGCTGTTCTATTCCTCTGCTTTAAGACCGTTGGCATAGAAGCTTTAGCTCTGCAGGTCCTAGGCTGTGGAACTCAACTTCCACGATTCTTACGTAATGACAGCTACTCTCCTGCTGCCGACTATGGCTCATCTTTTTCCAGCGGTCCTGAGCTGCTACTTCCATGCTACTCACTACCTCAACTGCTCTCCTGACTCTGCTCTGCTTCCCAATTTTTCTTTGTTGCATGAGATAAAGTCTGTTGGCTAGCGATTAGGCTGCGAGTGGGCTATATAAAAATCTCCTGCGTAGACCCACACAGTCATTATGGAGTTACATATGGAGATACATTACACATGGCAGGAAATTACATTCCTCCCAGCCCTCTAGCACGCCGAATCCTCTACACACCCTTGCTGAGTGTATTAATAATAATAATAATAATAATTCACTTGATAAAGCGCCCTCAGAGAACTTAATCTCTCTCTAGGCGCTTTACATTTGCTGTAAAGTAAAATGCAATTGAATCGTAAGTAAAATCATGCTTGAAAAACAAACGAGATGAATAATATGGTTAGGGGTGACATGCACAGGGTCAGCATGCAAATGTGGTTAGTGGCAGCATGCACAGTGTCAGCACGCATAAGCACACCAAAGACGAATCACAGGGACCCACTAAATGCTGTCCTAAATAGGTGTGTTTTTAAGTTCCTTTTAAATGTGGTCAGGTCAGGGGATGTTTTGACGCAGGTCGGGAGGAAGTTCCAGGCTTTGAGAGCATATGAACTAAATGCACGGTCTCCAAAGGATTTAAGGCTTGTATGAGGTATTTCTAGACTGTTGGATTCCGAGAAGCGGGTGGTACGATGCTTGGCCTGATGGGGTAGTATATCTGACAGATAGGCTGGAGCCATAGAATGAAGGGACCTAAAAGTGAGCGACAAAATCTTGAAGTCAATCCGTTGCTTGACTGGTAGCCAGTGCAGGTCGGCGAGAAGTGGAGTAATGTGGCAACTGCGACGCTCACGACAGACAAGCCTAGCTGCAGAGTCTTGCACAAGCTGTATTGATGACATCCGCACGTGGATGGCAACAAACTTTTTCAAATTAAAGGATGATAAAACCAACTTACTAGTTAAGGGTAAACCAAGTGTTATTCAGAAATCGGAAAGGTTACCACTCATAATCAGCTCTGCCGCCAGCATATCTCTTGTTGAATATGCACGAAGTCTAGGTATCCTGTTTCAAAGTGACCTTTCACTAGATGTACACACCAACTCTGCAGTCAAGCCTGCCCACTTAAAAGCTGCATAATGTTGCCAAAATTTGGCCTTGCTTAGACAGGGATACACCATCTAAATTATTTCACGCTTATATAACATCCCATCTCCAGTTGTGTAACACACTGCTTGCTGGTCTCCCAGTGTCTGCAATCAGGCGCTTACAGTTGGTGCAAAACTTTGCAGCTAGGCTTGTCTATCGTGAGTGCAGTTGCCACATCTTACTCCTCCTTGCCGACTTGCACTGGCTAAAAATCAAGCACCGTATCGATTTCAAGATACCGGCACTTACTTTTAGTTCCCTCCGTTCTATGGCTCCAGCCTACCTATCAGAACTACTCATTACTAGGCCAAGCATCGTCCCACCCACCGTTCTGACATAAATCGTATAGCTATACCTCGTGCAAACTTTAATATCTCTGGAAACTTAGCCTTTAATTCATATGCTCACAAAGTCTGGAACTCACTCCGACTGATGTAACGACATTCCCTGACATGAAATTAAAAAAGAAGCTTAAAACACACATGTTTATTGCAGAATCTAATGGGTTCTTGTGATTCGTCCGTTGTGTGCTTATGCTTGCTGACGCCGTGCTTGCTGCTATTAACCGTAGTTGTACGTTGACCCTGAGCAAGTCACATTAAACAATTGTATGCTTGATGACATTGCGAATTTTACCACTAATCATGTAGTCATCCTTTCTTTACAACATCTTTAAAGTGAGAGATTTAGTTCTCTGGGGACGTTATACCAATGCATTATTATAATTATAAGTGTTATTATTACTTTACATAGCAAGGGATTAGTTGGCAACGTCCGTTGTTGACTTCAGAATGGCTTATCTAGTTGACTTTGCGGAAAAAATCCGAGGGTTGATCAGATAGCAGAGCGAATTGACCATGACATGCTTTGTTTGGTGTTTGCATCATTTTAGATCTGGCTGCAGCATCCTTACGGTAGCCAAGGACGGTGACCTATATCCACTAAAAGGTTTTAACCTAAGATGAAATGAATGGATGAGGCTTTGCTAATTTTTGGCGGAGGTGTACATATCAACGCCGTGCAGAGTCTCTAAATCATTCATTTATAGTAAACGTACTCTCCTTAGTGAGACAATAGTCTGCGGGATACAAAGTCAGCGTAAAATTGCATTAGGCTACCAGAGAACCAGAGCTATGTTATGCTGACCTATCCCGCAAGTTGACCAGATATTCTACTAGCAAATGCCTATAATACTACTTTCGATCAATTGTTTATTATGTGATGCTGAAGTTCCAACACTTGCAATATACTAGTAATGCCCACCCTTCTTTAAACGGCAGTTTTCTGGCTTCAATCAGGCAAGAACCTTCTTCAAATATATATATATATATATATATATATATATATATATATATATATATATATATTTATATTTGTTGATCAAGCATGATTTTACTCACCATTCAATTGCATTTCCCTTTGCAGCAAATGTAAAGCGCCTAGAGAGAGATTAAGTTCTCTGAGGTACATATATATATATATATATATGACTGGGTTAATGAAGAAGCTGCTAACTTGGTTGACGATCATAGAAGTCTCCTGAACGCGCGCGACTTTCGCTGGCAGCCCTGCACTGAAAGTCCGGTATCCATCCCGTAGATGCTATGTGGGCTTCCATAGGAGCTAGCCGTGACAGTCCTGGAGGTAAGGTGCTGGCTCTTCAAAACCGAGGTTGTGGGTTCAAATCTTGCAGTTGGGTTATTTTTTCTACTGCCACCTGCAAGCAATCATGATAGCCGATAAGGCTCTTCTGTCGCTATGCAAATGAAGCTGTTAAATCGGCTAAGATTATTTTTCTTGACAACTGGGGAGGGGCTTGAGCGGCAGGTGCAGCCCTACCCCGCCCCTTCAGCTTTGGCTCTCATCTCCCTGTGCACTTGCAGCCAAGCGGGCTCTAAAATAAGCAAAGTACGGAGAACTAAAAGCCCACTCGGCGAATAATGGACTGAACAGTACTGGACTGACATTTTGCTCAACTCCATCTACATATTTCCTACTCATGTGGTGGCCGAAAGGTTGCCAAAACCAAGACTTTTTCCTCGGCTTTTTTAAATCTTCGGCCGACATCTAGAGACGGCAGTAACAAGTGATTTCAATGTAAGCTTCCAGATTACCAGCATATCACTGTCTTAATGTAAGCTTTGTGGTAAGCATTACTGCTTCGGGTTCGTTTTTCTTAAAGATCGCTGTACTGCCTGCAGTAAAAACAGCTGCTCATTCGTACACTTGCTAAAAACACCAACTGTGTGTGATCTGGGAGCAATAGCAAAAGAAGATAAGTAAGAATAGATATTCTTAATGGATTACTTAAAGACGCCAAGAAGTTTTTTAATTTCCCAGTCTGAAGAAAGTTACTAATACCGAAATGCTCCCGTTTTCTGTAAAACATGCCTGGGGGTCCTAGACTGAGACATGTTGTGTAATGTACTTCTTAATAAAAGCTGGGTCGTGGATGGTTGAGTTTTACAGCGAGCTATCCTTTATATTCTACTACAGCCGGAATGACAGCTGCTAACGTTAAGGCTCGTCTGCTGCCATATGAATGAATCTGATGGTCAATCTTAAAGTTTTAATGTTTGCTCTCTTGACCTGTCGAGCTTTGACCTGCAGAGTTTCTGTTTCACTGTCACTAGTATAAGTGTTTCACTACGACTTGTTATATGCTACCGGTTGAAGCGCTGGTTACACCACGCAGTTTCTTCGTAGTTTTAACATCCTTATAAAATTCCAGCTGGCTAAAACTCAAGATGGCAAAAGTAACAATGCCAACTAAATGCACAGTGTTCTTGAAAGAAGAGTACAAATTTCTTGGATGAAACCATCTTTGCTTGTTTCTTGAAAAGTAATTCAAATCTTGTGACAATGACGCAAGAATCCCGAAAAATCTCTTTACCCTTCCCAATCGTCGACAAACAGTCCAGGCTTGATAACTCTTTCCTATCGCAGTATTTTTTATCCTGAACACAAGATTTCGCGAGGGACTTCAGTCGTCCGTGGGTGTCTGTGAACTTTAGCCTAATTTTGGCTTTCATGACTTTTTGAAAGCTCGCGGTTGTATAATAATTTCACCGCTATAAATAACGACGGCCTTTCTGTGAGTTCCGCACGTACGCCCACTAAATGAGCTATAAACTGCTTATTAAACCTTGTGTTTATATAGTTCATTCGTATAGCACCAAAAGAGAACTTAATCTCCATTCACGCGCTTCACGTGTGCCATGGTGCTCGAGCTCACGAACTCGGCCCGACTTTGGTGGGGGCGAGCACCTTAACCACTGGGCCAAACGTGTACTCAGTCAGGCCTCCGTGTACCTTAACTAGTTACGCCAATGTCCCAAACACTATAACTTAAACTACCTCAGCTGCAGCTGTTACTCACAGGTCACACAAAATCTGGAGCATTTCATAGCCTTGGCGTCGACGCCGAGGTTGGGGTGATAGAGAAGCAGTCTGGACTGGAAAGGAAGTTCGCAAGTACGAGCACCACGTATGCTGCGATTAAAGGCACCTGCAAGCAAGACAGAGTAAAAATCAGACGGCAGGTCTTTGGGCGTCAGCCGCACCTGCTGAAAACATTCTTGGGTCGCCCATACTGTTTATACCTGTTCCTATCCGATCGAAAATGGTCGTTTAATATTAGTTTTGCAGGACTTCTTTTTGAGGAACAACGGTCGATGTTCACCAGAGTCCCGCAGTGAGTTAACGCTTTAAAAAGTCAGAAGCCATGCTATGCTTGTTTAAGTAATTGTGTCTGTGACGATAATCGTGCTCATGTAAAGCGAAATTAAATGAAGGCCCGTGAAAAAGTCTTACATAGAGCATTATTTCTAAGAGAGACTTTCAAGCAAATGCCTGATTGGTCATTGTAGCTACAATTAAACCTAAAAACTCCTGTTGCAGGCAAGCGTTTTGATCGGGATCCAACCATTGGCTCTAGTCCTTTGCCGAGTCACTTCTTTGGAACCTTACCTTTTGCAATGCTCCTAGTCAAGCAGCACAGAATATTGAAGACTATCACGGGACTATGGGACAACAGACCGGAGTGAGGATAAACTATGGTAATTTTGAATCAATCGCCTAATCTCCTAATCGGCATGGCACTCCCGCTTGGAGTTAAAACTGTTATGGCTGACTTAGCAGTCAATGGGGTGCAGCGTGGTCGAAAAAGATTCGATCACGCCTTAGATGGAGGAAAAAGGAAGGCAACTGCTAAAGGCACGATCCAGCCGTTCCTGAATTCCTATAGGAGACCGTTTACCTGCAACAGCTACGCACCGCGCCCTTAAGCTCCACCCACTTGTCCAACAGTACGGATGTTTTTTCGGAATTACAGCCGGGCTGAGTGTGAATTAAGCACCTGCTCATGCAGGTAACAGCGAGATGAGGACTAAGAATGAAACTAAAACATTGGACTTAAGAAGAAAGAGAAAGTGTAGAGATGATGAAGTAATAGGAGAAAGAGGGAATGAGACTGAGATGCAGAGAGAGAGGGACACAGAGCTATGATTGATGGGTAAGGGGTGAAGAGAGAGAGAGAGATAAAGAGAGAGAGAGAGAGAGAGAGAGAGAGAGAGAGAGAGAGAGAGAGAGAGAGAGAGAGAGAGAGAGAGAGAGATATATTTATAGAGACAAAGGAGCTTTGCCCCAAGCAGGCAATAATTACATGCAGCCGACAGCAGGGGTGTTCCCTTACGAAGGCTGATAATTAATAATAATAATAACAATAAGAATTCACTTGATAAAGCGCCCTCAGAGAATTTAATCTCTCTCTCTAGGCGCTTTACATTTGCTGTAAAGTGAAATACCATTGAATGGTAAGTAAAATCATGCTTGGAAAAACAAACGAAATGAATAATGTGGTTAGGGGTGACATGCACAGGGTCAGCATGCAAATTAGCTTAAATGTGCAACCAAAGGATGCGTGCTGTTACACGCCTGTTACATCCAAAAGTTTCTTCGCTTCCGAATCCGCTTCTGGGCCTCCAAGCCCACAATTTTCAGGGGTATGATGGACTTGTCATTACTGCTGGAAATCCACGGCCCAGCTGAATGCATAGCACTGGCCGTCTATTTTGAAAGTCAGGCCGATTATATGACTCAGACACCTCGACCTTGGTCGAGGTGAGTGCCGCAGGACAAAACTAGCTGGAGATCCCAGCAATACATATCTTCTACTAATTTTCTTTTATACCTCCATGCAAACTCGGGTTCGTCTCTATCAGTGATACCTTCAGTTCAACTCCGTGAACCTCACCCATCCACGACTGATGGGCTGTGCAGCTTCGAATGAGGCTTCGCCTTCGAACAAAACTTTGTCAATAACTCTTGGAGTATAAACTCCCAACTGAAATGCAATTGTTAAGCGAGTATGCTTATTTCAAGAAAGCAGGTATACATGCTTGAATGCCGGCATTTATAAACAATTGTAACCGAATTTTCACCTGTAAATTGCAGTCTTGTGACTGGATATCGTAAAGCAGGACTTCTGGGGGGGGGGCGAGGTCAGATTTTGCATTTATGCTCAATTTTCGAACGTATCTCTCGGAGTAAAAATTTATAAAGATAATAAATAGGCACAGTATCGATGCAGGAGGACACGAGTTGCAGAATATTTTTGTCGTTCTACTACCACTGACACTTCTTTTCAATGCAACCCGTTTTCTGTATCAGATGGCTATAACAATAGCTATATATAACAAGGGTATAACACCTACTCTTTCTCTGCACATGCTGAGAGGTCGCCTGTGACAAGTCGCTAACTATTTTGCCAGCCCTGCTCTTTGCATAAACTTGCATGCTAAATGTTTCTAGATGTCCTTCACCTGACTATGCGGCAATAGTATCCTTTACCGACTTCAACTATTTTGCACCCATTGGCTGACAATCGCTAGCTATATTATTATTATATAGCTACCTCACGAATGGTGCCAAGTGTCAGCTCAATTGACACGTGCTTCTCTTCATGTTCTTTTTACTCAACAGTAAAGCTACCAAGCGATACGCATGGATGACCGAGAACATGGAACAGTGATTTATTTATACACGACACATAAAAGATAATATGCCAAGGTTGTTTTATGGTAGCATTAATAGCTTAACTATCTATGCAAGCACAAAACAGCAGGAATCAAAAGTTTAATTTACGGAATACTATCTAAAATAAAACTCAGCTATTCAAGATCTAAGAGCCTTCGGTGATTACTAGAACCACAATTATTAGAGAATACAACAGAAATTTCATATCCTGCGAACTGTAAAGCCGGCGAAGAAAACCGTCTTGAGCTTGCCACCATGTCTCGAGCCAAACTAAACAAGTCTGAATAATCATCGATAATTTCATTTTCAGTATAGAAGAGTGGATTCTTCGTTTCAAAAACAGTTTTAGTATACTCTGCAGATGTCATCTAGAAAAAATGGTCTAAGCTTATTAAATCTGGAGCACAGCAGCATGTCCATAACAGCCGACATCCGTAACATCGGCTGAGGTTTTAGCTAGCAGGTGAGCTTTGTAGATATTGAAAAAAAATTTCTAGGTAGCTGCTACGATAGCTCTGACAGATCGTGCATTTACATACCAAAAAGAATAAAGAATAGAAGGAAACGTCCAAGATAAAATTACATCGCAAACATAATTGGACGTCGTTTTTAAAGTAAATTAATATCTTTGATGTGTTTGCATGTGTGAGCAGTGGAGGAGCCGATAGAGCAGGGGACATTACTATAGCCTCTATAGCAGGGGGGGGGGCATTATTATACCCTCTATAGCAGGCCACCGACATGGGCCCCATTATTCCGATGACCCGACCGTCACCGACGACGAATTATGTTTTACTTCCTACTGATGAGCAACGACTAAGTTCGTGTGGACTGTGATTTTTGCACTATAATTGTTCGCTAGTCGTATGTCTAGCACTGCCTGCATGCAAATCTTATTCCTGCCTAAACATTTTGCAGATATTTTCCCGCAAATGAAAATTGTGACTCTGCCACTGACGGCAAAAGACATTTCCCATCAGGATTTTTCAAAAGAGCAGAGGTCCAGACACAGAATCGAGTGGATCTTTAGTCAAATGTACACATAGTCACTTCAATAGCTTCATGGATAGTGATGACACAGAGGGTACACAGGTAATTGCTTTTATCAAGGTGCATGATCTAATATGCTTTCATTAATAGAATGACGCCCCTTTCTGTGCATATCCATTGAAATGTTTAATTGATTCCATGTTTATTGACCGATAAGGTTCCATCCATCAAGTAGGTTAACAAGAGGTTTTTTGCTCGGTCTAAATGCTAACTAGGCTGCATTGCACCCACCCTTCTGCCTTGTGACAAGACTTTCAGAGCATCATCAAGCTGTGGATGCCTGCTTGTTAGGGGTGCTACGTAGGCATTGCGGACCACCTGGTTAAACAATGCTCGTTAACTGATGAAATATCTTAATATTAATATAATAGTAATAATGCACTTGACAAAGCGCCCTCAGAGAAGTTAATCTCTTTCTAGGCGCTTTACATTTGCTGCAAAGGGAAATGCAATTGAACGGTGAGTAAAATCATGCTTGAAAAACAAACAAAATGAATAACATGGTTAAGGGTGACATGCACAGGATCAGCATGCAAATGTGGTTAGTGGCAGCATGCACAGTGTCAGCACGCATAAGCACATCAAGGACGAATCACAGGGACCCACTAAATGCTGTCCTAAATAGGTGTGTTTTCAAGTTCCTTTTAAATGTGGTCAGGTCAGGGGATGCTCTGACGCAGGTCGGGAGGGAGTTCCAGGCTTTGGGAGCATACGAACTAAAGGCATGGTCTCTAAAAAAGATATGAGGTTTGTACGAAGTATAGGTAAACAGTTCGATTCCGAAAAGCAGGTAGTACGATGCAGATCTGATAGGTTGGCTGGAGCCAAATAATGGACCTAAAAGTGAGCGACAAAACCTTGAAGTCGATCCGTTGCTTGACTGGTAGCCAGTGCAGGTCGGCGAGAAGTGGTATGGTGTGTCAACTGCGACGCTCACGACAGATAAGCCTGGCTGTGGAGTTTTGCATCTTAGCAGTCCTACGATTCACCCTGGGACACAGGGTCCAGAATTCTTACTTCTATTCACTATGCTATCTGTATAGCTTGAAAACCACTTGATATCAGCTAAATTCACCGATACCGTGAGGCTTGCCTCTTTCTTGCACTGACAAATTACACCCAAGATGTAATTGCTTAAACTGGTGCTTATGCTCAAGCATGGTCATACTCGTAAAGTTAAACGTGTCACATAAAACGTTTCCGTGAACTTGTGTGAATGCCAACGAACAAAGCATGCTCGTGCAAGTACTAAAGCTGCCTACGAACA